>OZ037776.1:29708873-29711373 GCA_964035525.1 Porites cylindrica | reverse complement strand
TAATGCATGTACCATGGCACAGAAAATTTCTGTACGTACGTAGTTGGTTTTCTAGACTGTTGAGACAAAATATTTACCATTTATTATACAATCATATCACTTTTTTGTTTAAATAAATCTTTGCTGAAAATAAAAACAGCGGTCTTTGATCAGCGATTGACCCCGATATCGTTTATCGTTTAGCCGCACTATACTATTTGAGAGCCTGGCAAAGGCTAGCATATTTTTCACTGTTAAAATAACCCATATAACCTTGATTTTGCAGAATAATACTGCTTTCCCGGCTTGAAAAATGTTCCTGATTGCACCATTCGTTGCAAAAGGACTGTAAAAGGAGGGCTGGTTAGAGGGCTGAACCATTACTGCAGTGGTCAGGGTTCGAGTTCCGAAAAACTTGAAAAAATTCAGGTTTTTTTTTTTACTTTAACACTAATTCATCATCCCGTAGTTCAAATGTATGAAATAAAAGTATGACTATGTAGTAGAAGAATGAAAATATCCTCGGAAACCTTGACCTTTCAAATGCAAATTGAGTTCCCTAACAGGGGGTGATGTGCTTCAGTCCAGGCCCGTAGTTGGGGAGGGGGTGCGATGGGTGCAGTCCCCCCCCCCCCCCCCCCCCACACACACACACACACACACACACACGCACGCATACACACACACACGGGCCCCAGGGGTCCACCTTCTGTTGATCAACGATTTCAAACAACGTAAATTAATGATATTTTTTCAATTGTGTAATAAAATACAACACTCCTGGGCGGTCTGGCGGCGGGGCGGGAGAAGGAGGGATAGCTTGCAACAACGTCTCCGGAATTTGAATAACTGCATCCAAAAAGTCGATGAGAAAAGCTGATTGGCGGTGATGACATTAGTAATGACGTCATTACCCTTAGCACCTGTTAATCAATGTTTGTTCCCATTCGCGCTCTTTTCTGCTCCGGGCTGATTGGCGGAAATTTGACAGCTCAGTCGAAGGCGAGCCACAGGGGAATTGGAGGTGGAATTCAAATTCCAGAGACGAAGTTACAAGCTCTCCTTCTCCCACGAACTTAGTGTTGTTTGTAAGTCTAGTTTGATGAAAGCCTCGCATGTGGTCAAAGGCGGAGATCGGAGGTTGGAAGTACGGCACTAACCCTTTGCGGTTTTGCTGCGAGCTAGAACTTTGGAAAGCTAAAAGGCTTTTGAGATTGCCTTTGAAGTGGTTTACGTATAATGAACTCCTATCGAGCTGTTCCTAAGATCTAACGAAAAAAATTGAAAGCCATTAAATGTAGTCTCAAGAGTCTCAGAAAGGATCAGCTAAGAGCAATGATGGCCTGAACGTATGGTATTTATTTAAATTTATATCTCGATCCATTGATCCGTACACTGCCGTACACAACTCATTTGAAATAAAGCACCCAACAGATTTCTTTATTATTAGGAAATTGAATGACCATATACAAATCTTGAGAAGAACTTGATCGAGGATCGTGCCAAAGTTCACTTAGTTTGTTTGTCGGTGTTTCCGAGGTAATCCATGTCGATTTGTTTCCAAGAAATATCATCTTGTCAGACGTCACTCCAAAACAAGTTTGAGAAAAGCACCAGCTGTAAACAATAGAAAGCTCAATCGGGCCTAAAGTGCAAGGGTAGCGTATAGCCTATGAGCAGGCTCACTTCCATAAAAGAAGATTTGAATTTTAAAAAAATACACGCAATCTTGATGTCTGGTTTTAAATGCGAGGTATCGTGTGATCGTTCCAAATTTCTTTTGTTTGTTTGTGGGCGTTTTCGAGGAAAGCCATATAGATTTGTTTCCCTAGAAACGATATCTTGTCAAACGCGCTTTTCAACAGGTTTGAGAAAACCCTGTGTGAACAGTCTAAGTAGTTCTTTCTTTTGACCCTCTTAGCGTCCAAGGGTTTGCATGCAGCCATTTCGGGTAAATATTTAAGTTTCTTGAATGCATATTTGTCCCGGAACTTTCGTTTGTTCTATAAAAGTAAATATAGGGATAAAATTGAATGAATATTGCTGTTGAAGACTGAGCATGACAATACCGTAAAATTCGTAAAAATAAGCCCCTCCGTGTATAAGCCCCCCAAACTCGCAACGCAAAAAACCCTTCGTTAAATCACCCCTATAAGTATAAGCCTCAACGGGGGCTTGTAGTTGGAAATTGCCCTCAAATACAAGCTATGTACAACAAAGCAAAAACGGGAAGTTTACTTCCAACTAAAAGGCTAGCGAATATCCCTTCCTAGATATAAGCCCCTCAAAAAGGGCCTTTGGAAACTATAAGCCCCGGGGCTTATTTCGGAATTTTACGGTATGTAAACTGAAGTTGAATACTAAAAATAACCAGGTTTGAAGATTAATGCAGATGCAAATTATTTAATACAAAGATACAAATTTTCGAATTTTACACCATTTGGCTAACGATCGCTCTCCATTGTGCAATCAGAAAAATAATTTTTGACTAGTTCCACCCTTATTTCTCTCAATCTGGTTG
>OZ037776.1:29696373-29703873 GCA_964035525.1 Porites cylindrica | reverse complement strand
GTTTTCTCGCATTTTCTGGGGCAGCGAACAACTAGAAAATGCCGGGAAACAGCATGTTCCCCACCGTTCACCCATCGGTTAATGAGATGTTTTCCATCGTTTCAAAACTTTTTTATTTTCTCCAGGAAAACGCGCCGTTTTCAGTATCGAATGCGCTTATTTTCGCGCATCTTCTACGTTTCCAGTGTGATTTTATGCTGTAATGTAACTTAGTCCTTTATTCACTGGTGTTTTCGTTCAAAATTTAACATTCGTTGTTGCAGTTTTGTTTTTCCCGGCACCGGCCATAGGTGCTTTAAACGAAAAATAAATACTTCGATTCTGTCTGTCCCCGATATCCCTCAATGGAAACAAGTAATGAAAAGCTCTCAATGTACTTCTGAACTCTTTTATTATCAGCAACTCAACTCATCGTCTGCAGTACAGAGTGCCTCTAATTGATTATGACCACTCCACAGTAAACTAAAACTACTATTTATAAAAATGCATTCAATCATAGATAAGATATTCACAAAATTCTGTTATCAAATGAATATGGTCGGTACAATTCAGAACACTCTTGACAATATATCTACTGATAACCAACTGATCCAAATAAGAACAGTCGGGAGATATCGATGCTAACTTATGAAGCCAGTAAGGCATGTTCGGATTAATTTCAGTCAACATTCCACTTGCATACAAATTGTTATCTGTAGTAAAGTTTATATTTAAATACTCAAAATTCTATTCAATACGGGCACACATTGACTTTAAAACAATACTGTTTCCAAGGTCATAATGAAGTCGATCCACCCCTTAGTTTAATAAGTCCATGTGTGCTCGTACTGAGTGGAATTTTGAGTGTATTTCCTTTAAGGATGAGTACTCTCTCGGTTTGCTAGTGAAAATCACCTGGAATATAGTTAATTGGTAATATCCAACTAGTGGTCTATTATCAATGTCACATTCTGATTGGCTGAGCTACTACTAGGCTATATGTTATAGCCCACTAGTAGCGAAAAGCGCCGGCTTTGAAAACCAAAACAATGGCGGCTGAACAATGTTTTTGCTAGCTAAACTTGTTTTGTCTCGATATTTTGGACCAACTAGTTGGATTTTACTAAAACAATAAATTATTCCTCTCGCCCTCATGGCCTCTGAGTCAATAGCCCATTCGGGCTTGAGGAATAATAAATTGTTAAATATATGTCGACCAGTGGAACCCCAAATGGCAATAGCACACTGTTAAAGAAATTTCAAGTGCCATATTTGTTCTGAAATAAGCCTTGAAACAAGGTTTTCCCTCATTTACTTTTAAAAATGTATTGAAGCTCCACTGTTATCAAGCATTACAAAATGAAAAGAACTACAATTTAATGGCCCACAGCAATGACTCAGGAACTTCATTACAGTCTCTTGTACTTGGAGGACCAACCCTTCTGTTAACAGATTGACTTTTTTTGCTGGTTGGACATACTTCTTCTATAGCGAGAGTCCAAATTGTGAAAAAAACATGGAAACCTCCTCTGATCTCCACTCTAGGGGCCTTGTTTTGAGAACACCACCCTCCTCATCTGACTCATCGGACAAAATCAAGGCTGAATGTAGGGCTTCTAAGACTGGCATCTTCTTCTCATCTTCTGTAACCACTTTTTGTCTTTTCTCAAGTTTCTGGGTGAAATAATATAGAAATCAATTATTTTTGATAGATTTGTTTTTAACTTTCAGAGCATCTGTGGTCAAGAGAAATATTCTCATTGAAAAACCAGTAGTGGTAACTGATCTGTAGCTGTCACATTTAGTGAGGCTTAATTCTTTTCTCTTTAATTAAATTATTCACAAATGCTACCAACTGAGTAATGCCACTGGATTGTGTTCTATCCCTGGAATCCCTTCTTTAAAACAACATGTACTACTGTTTGAATATACATGTGATGTACAGCTAGCTTCATACTTGTGGAGTCAGATGGCTTGTGATTAAATGATCACAAAAGTGTCCTTAGGTGGGTATGAAGGCTGATAATTTTCATAATCCAAGTTCAAGAGTTCTGTAAGAAGGTTGAACTGCTTTTTTATATCACTCTGTAATCATTGTTGTGCTGGCCCCATGAATAAATTTTTCACAAGGTTGCAAGTGCTGACTTAATAAGTCGCCATTATTGCACGACTGTTTCATGGTTGCATTAGGTAAGTCCAATTTTGGTCGATTGCCACCAAGGAGATACTTTAAGATAAGATAAAGGACGGTAAATTTTCACTCAAACAGTTCAGTGTGGATTTGGGGTTAGATTAATGGTGTTGTCATGTTTTTTTTTGGCAGCAACTCACAAGGAAACAAGCAAATGCTTGTAGCCTAGTAGTCGCTATTTTGTGATGAATATATTAATTTTGTTGTTATCCCTCGTTGGGCTTCCTTCTCGTTTGACCTCAACTGCAGAAGGGGCTCAAGAAATGCAAAAAAATATATAAAAATTATTTGAGTAGTAAGAAAAATTGTTCCATTCTGATCAGTTTTTGTAATTCTTACCTACATTTTCTTCTCACAACATTTTTCAACATAACAAATATTTTGTTATTCATCACAAAATATCGTGGCTAGTACAGGCATTTGCTTGTGAGTTAATTTGTTTTTGCATTTTCCCTTATGTGCTTTGCAATGCTACTTGACCTTGCAGTTGAAATTATTTATAACTTAACGATAAAAGAAGAGCTTAGTGGCAAATACTTATACATATCAAGTGAGTCATAACTTTGTTGAAAAATGATACGAGTGAAAAATGTTGGAAACAATTTCAAAAACTGAGCAGAAAGGAACAATAATAATAATTATACTACTTATATAATTTTGTAAAATAATTTTTGGCATTTCTCAAAATCCTTATGCAGCCAAGATCACAAGAGAATGAAGCCCACAGGAGGGATCAACAACAAAAAATAAACACTGGTACATCACAAAACAATGTAGGCTACTTGAAATGTTTGCTTGTTTCCTTGTGATTGGCCACCAGAAAATAGGTGACAATGCAGTCCAGAAAACTAATTTTACCCCAGAACCACAATGAACCTTTGGAGTGAAAATTTCTTATCTATTATCTTCTCTTAAAGTATCTTTTTTAGACAGGTACTCAAGCAAAATTTGGACTTACCTAATCTAACCAAGAAACAACAGAACAATAATGGCAACTTAAGTCGGCACACTTCCAAACTCGTCACAAATTTTTTTCCATAGCACCCCACAATGATAAGTTCAGATAAAAAAGGTTCAACCTTCTTACTGAACTCTTGAACTTGGATTCTGTATATTATATTATCTGCCTTCGCACCCACCTAACAAAGCATTTGTGATCAGTTAATCACAAGCTATACAACTCCACAAGTGATCTTCCATACATTGTGTTGGATACATGTAGCACCTGGGTTTGCTTTCCCCCCAGCCCCCCTCCCCCAGGTTGATTCTCAATTTCCTTTGTCTCTTGGGGCTAGGAGACAAAGGAAATTGAGAATCAACCAGAGTTAAATCAAGATTAATCTGAAAACAAATTTGACCCATAACAATTATGCTTTGCACGAATTCTCTCTCCATGTAAAAGGCCACTTAAAGGGACACAGTCAGCTGATGCACATGCGCATTACATACCAATTCTTAGCTGCTTTGCACATCACAAGATGCGCGTGAAACAGAAAGTGAGAAGCGCATCCGGAATATCTAAACAAACCTTGTGGAGTTGAACTAATTGCAAGTCAAAATCTTAGTTATAGACTCTAAGTCATATCAGAACACTCATTTTTTTATGCCATCAAGAATTCACCAATGCACTTGTCCAGGGAAAGCTAAACATTGACAAATACTTCTGAATTTGACGAATCAGTAGGTTGAGACAGCTTGATTGTACCTTTCTCCATCAATTTTCCAAATAGTTGTAATAATGATTTGCTCTGCAGTGTTATTGATTCATTTCTCTTGTTATTTTGGTACACGAAGGGGATTTCTCCCGTCCAGCACCTACACGTTTTCCACCTCCTCTTTTTATGTTCCTTTGGATACTGTGCTTAACCAAATAATCATGATAAAATAATGTTTTAGGATGCATAAAAGTTTGCTGAGTCAGAAAGAGGTTTTCGGAAAAAAAATAGAGGGTCGAATGAAAAACTAGGCCAGATTAAAGTAGATTTCTAGATGTATCTGATGTATACATTTGATTTTGAGTTGAGGTATTTAATTCTTTTTCAAACTGGAAAAAGTAGTGTCCAGGTCAGTGTGGCCCAGTAGGCGACTGTGTCCCTTTAATTGCTCTTTTTACCAGCAGCATCGGGTTATCTGTAATATTTAGAACTTGTGAGACTGATCTGCCTCGGTTAGTTTAGCTAGCTGCAGGTCAGCCAGGATTGATCGTAAAAATTAATACTTTGTCATAAAACAAATAAATTATCATGTTCAAACTCCTTGCCTCACATACATGCTACATCTGCAAAAACTCCCACAAAAAATTTGTGCCACAAGGTACAGTAAGTTTTAGCCTATCTTCCAGAGCTGGTCATGTTGAAACGCAGACCATGCAGACAGCAGACTGTGCAGAGCGTGCAGACTGAATGATAAATTTTTTACTTGTATCTTAATTTTCTAGTAAAATGTTTACTATAGTTTCCTGCAGGAGCGAGCACGATGGAGGAAGGTAAGCTGTTTCTTTCTGTAACTGTATTATATTGCCACGATTATTTAATTTTTTTAAGTAGAAGAAGCTTTTCAGTTCAGGTTAAGTGACTTAAAATAAAACCCTTTTCGGCTTCCTACAACGGCTACGAGAGACATTTCCTCAATTTCCTTGATTGTTGATGATTGTCTTTAGTTTCACTCTGTAATTCAAACCAGTGACTTGCCGTCATTTCTTCAAATCCAGTACAGATACCGATGTTATCGTTGTTAGCTCGGAAGATTCGGCTAAGACTTTTGTTTACGTATTTTTTTTATTCGATTCCCAAGAGTGTCCTTCTTGGCTGGTTTTCACTCCGGGATCGACAATTGTATTTGCTCCATGCATTCACGCCAATAAGTGGTAGTGGTTTGAAACCAACAATCTTGTCCGAGTATCATGGTTCTTGTTTATGCAGTTCCAAAACTAAATAGTTCATTAGTAACAAACGTATTATTAAATAACAAATTTTGTACAACTCGAAGATGTGGAGGGGGCTTGAATGCACCGTGTATTTTAGGCATATTTTGTCTTAATTTTCATTTAATATTATCTGTGAGAAGTTACAGTCGCTGCCCTTCTCCTCTTAATTCTGACGTTTACGGAACCGCCAAATACGAGGAAATCAGAATATTTCTAAGGTAGATATACCGTTGATTTATTTACACATTTTAAAGCAAGGCCTATCTCTCAAACGTCTCGGTTTGTCTCGGTCTGTAAGAATTGAAGAAATGGCAGCAAGACACCGGTTTGAATTACAGAGTGAAACCAAACAAGGCAATCATCAACAATCAACGAAATTGAGGAAATGTCTCTCTCGTAGCCATTGTAGGAAGGGTTTTATTTTAAGTAGACTACGAGTAGTCCCCCATTTTTCCTCAGAGTTAGTAGAGCGTGCTAAACGCGAGCGCGCGTGAAAATCACCCCACGCGAGAAAAGGCGACACGCGGCGGGGAGAGAGAAAAATGAGGGACTACAGACAAAGCCCAAGCTTTTGACCCATCACGGCCGACTGATTTTGGAGTGTGAAGTTCGTATCCCCTTCCAAATCAATTAAGCGTATCCAATGGGATTCCTTCCCTTATTGAGCTGTCATTGCTCTTGTCATCGGTGAACTGCGGGGGATATTTATTGCAAGCAAAAGAAAACCCAGACACTAATTTTCTTCACGGCTGTTTCACGAGAAGAACTTGATAGTGTAGGCAACACACGACTTTAACTCATGCTAAAACGCTGCTTGTTCCAATGAATTTTTTTTTCTCAGACGGGTAGATTCTGCTCTGGTGGAAAACGTTTTGACTGAGCAAATGTGATTTTTGCCGCTTATTTCATACTGAGAGGTCGTGACACGCATATTAATTTTCTTCGGTTATTGTTTATGGTCGGCATGATTTTCCCTCTGATGCAAGAGCATTTTCTTTGACCTCTTTTGAAAAGTAAAGCTCTTTAATGCGGCTAAATAAGGGTTTTGGGTTGTTTAATTTCTCCAGCGATTGCCTCCTGGATCTGAATAATTTTAAGCGATTTTCTTTTTGGCCGTGAATGTGACGGTTTTCTGCAATGTTTTGTCACGCTGGGCCCAGCTCGTTAGCGTTTTTAGCAGGACGGATCATGATATCCAAATCTCAAAGAATGGATTGCAGCTTAAACTAAAACTACATTAACTATAGAGAACTGCGATGTGACTCAGTCTTGACTGTTCATGAATTTTAACTGCCGCTTGTTTTTCTGGAGATAATGTGAGTCTTTGGGTTGGAGCACGTACTTCCTCCCTTGGTGATAACTTTTGAATTAGCTTAACAGCCTTGCGTCTGTTCTGTTATTCCCACTTCGTGATCAAGCAAGACCATGGTTTCGGTTCCTCACGCGAACCTCCTCAGTTGCCAGGTTGGCTCTCTGCTTAGTTGCTTCTACAAGAGCAACTCTAGTTAATTGTTCTGTGCTGTTATTTGTCCTGCTCTAATTATTTGTTCTGTAAATTGTGATTATGTCGAGTGTTGATAGCGGCTGGCGCGTTTTTGACAGATGTTGACAGATTTTCATGGAAGAGCCAATCAGAGTTTTGCGTTGTGAGAGCAACGCATTAGTTCAAAAGCTTGGGCTTTATCTGTAGTCCCTCATTTTTCTCTCTTCCCGCCGCATGTCGCCTTTTCTCGCGTGGGGTGATTTTCACGCGCGCTCGCGTTTAGCACACTCTACTATCTCTGAGGAAAAATGGGGGACTACTCGTAGTCTATATTTTAAGTCACTTAACCTGAAAAAACTTCTTCTACTAAAAAAGATTTAAATAATCGCGGCAATATAATACAATTACAGAAAGAGTCAGCTTACCTTCCTCTATCGTGCTCGCTCCTGCATGAAAGCGGCCCAGCTAAAAGCGCGCGAAACTGCCTTTACATCTTCCGGTAAACATGAGCTCACGATTTCCTCATTTCTTAGCCATGACCCTTGAAGGTACACATCGGTGCACATATGATAGTGATGCACAGTGCACATAATGAGAGGAAGCGGGAAACTATAGTAAAAATTTTACTAGAAAATTAAGGTAGAAGTAAATTAATAACACTCAGTCTGCACAGTCTGCATTCTGCATGGTCTGCGTTTCAACATGACCGTCCAGAGCTGTTCTCTTGTCCCTTCGAAGAAAGTTTCCTTAGGTACAGTTGTATTCCGGATTCCGAATTTCACTATTCCAGATTCCTCCCTGTATACGTAGCTTACTAACAAATCCTCGACTTGCATTCAATTTCGAGATCAATTCCTTACAATACATGCTAAAAGAAGTGAAAGATCTTACCCTAATAGTCTTGAAACCATCAATTAAGAA
>OZ037776.1:29661373-29686373 GCA_964035525.1 Porites cylindrica | reverse complement strand
TTATGATCTGAACGTATGGTATGTATTTAATAAAGTTATATCTCGATCCATTGATCCATACACTGCTCTACTAGACTCATTTAAAATTACACATATTACATATTATATCATATTATTAGGAAATTGAATAAACATATATCATTCTTGAGGAAGAATTTTCTATGCGAGAAGTTAATCGTGCGATCGTGCCTAATTTCAATTGTTTGTTTGTTGGTGTTTCCGAGCGGGTAATGCATGTCGATTTGTTTCCAAGAAATTTCATCTTGCCAGACGTCGCTTAAAAATAAGTTCGACAAAAGTACTAACTGTAAACAGTGGAAACCGAAACAGGGCCTAAACTGCAAGGGGTTAGCAACCAGTGGTTTCATACGCTGCCTTACATATTTCAAAAATTTCTTTATTATAATAACTAAATTGACTAATCTTTGATGATGTCTCGGATACAGGAAGTCGAATCTCTCCACGACACGCCGCCGGCCGCGGCCACCTTGCGTACAGAAGAAAGTGGCTCTTGTGGGACATTGTTCAGAGGAGGCCGTTATGGGGAGGTAAGGGTATAATTTGACAAGTGGGTATACAACATGTATATTGTACATTGTGCTAATTTTGTCCTTACTGAGAGGGCCGTTAGGCTTTGCGGTGATGCGGTTTTCTTCGATATTTTTGGTGCGGTTTTGCTGGGATTTTTATTTTAGGTTGCGGCATTACGATTTTTCGAAACAAGCGGTTTGCGGTTTTCTTGTTATTCTGTGCAGTGTTTATACTTGCCTCCAACGCAGACGTTCTTAGGGGTTGGTCACGCGTTCCCGCCCCACTAAAGTCTGCTGATTTGTGAGCGGAAAAATGTAAACCAATCACAGCAGACTTCCAGATCTGGGAAGTGCACTTTAGACCTTCACGCTTGAATTAGCTCCAGAATTTATCAGAAAGGTCTCATGAAAGTTGAAGACCTTACACAGTTAACTCACAAGTGTTCGTACTAGAGGCTACCCTCACAATCTCATTGAAAAAAATTACCTCGGAGGTTAAATTTGCTAAACTGATGCGCTTTACTACAAAACAACAAAGTGTAAACTGAAATTCTGGCTTTTGTTCATCTACAAGGTAACCACGCCGTTCATCACCCAAAGAACAACTTTCTAATCCAGCCTTTACAGCGAGAAATATCCAAAAAGCCAACGCTTATCTCGTCCGGAGCAAAACTCTTTGGTCACGTATCACTCTCTACCGAGCTTGTACGCATTTGTTTGGCTTGTCAACACTTTGGCTTCAGCAACGCCGATTGGATCTCCGATAATCTGTATGTGATCTGCAGCTGATATTTGCGAACAATGGGGAAGGAATGTAATAGCAGACATTAGTGCAGGAGGCTATGTTTACACGTAATTCTGTGCGGTTTTGCGGTATTCGTAGTCCCCTTACGCCCCCTCCTTACTGTATCTCATAATGGTAATTCAATCATAAATAAGACTTACATAGAGATAAAATCCACAAAAAACTTGACTGTTTTAAATCAAAATGTTAAGGGGACAAAACGAAAAAGGTTCGCAACATTCGCCATTAGTATCGAAGATAATTTATGCTTACCGTACTGCAGCAGTACAAACGGAACACAATCAAAATATCATTGCTGCGATTAATCATCGACGCCCCATACGATCAAATTTCATGACAATTCTTGACTTTTTCATCAGTCACTGAAAAGACTGGCCGTTGTCGAGAGGCTATTTTGGCTGTTGGGGATGCGCTTTAGTGGCCGTCGACGTTGTTGAGAGGCAAGATAATGTATGGACTGTCCGCCGGGATAAAAAAGAATGGTCGTTAGTGGAGGTTCGACTGTATTAAATGAAAAATCTTGATGGTGCGATCTTCCCGAATTTGAGTTGTTGTAGAGGGTTGTACTTGTTCCTTGAGCTAAGATCTTCCTACCTGAGAGGTAGGTAGATCCTAGCACCATGTAACTGTCTTTGCTAGTCTAGTAAGTCCTAGTACTAGGGACAAACTAGACAGAAATAGCTAATCACGACAATAAAGGCCGACCATTTCGTTTGGCGTTACCACGAGCTGATTATTGTGATAATTCTGCTGAAAGATAGTTGTTAACGCCAGTAAAGAGAGCAGAAGGGCCCAAATTGCATGTTTGTTTTTGTCGCCCGGCATTTTTATTTCCTTCTCGAACCTTCAATACTTCGGCACCACACGGACCGACATTCCTGCATGAAAACCCCATGTAAAGTGTTCCGCCCTCTAGAATCTTCCTTCCTCCCAGTAGACAGCCCCAACAAGTTTCTTTGTTATTAAGAAACTGAATTACCATGTACTATTCTTGAGGTAGGATTTTCAACGCGAGAACTTAATCGTGCGATAGTACTAAATTTCACTAGTCTTCTTTGTTTGTCGCTGTTTCTGAGGCAATCCATGTCGACTTGTTTCCAAGAAACATAATCTTGCCAGACGTCGCTCCAGAACACGTTTGAGAAAAGCAGCAGCTGTAAACAGTAGAAACCGAGACAGGGCTTTAAGTGCAAGGGGTTAGCAGCCAGTGGATCCATACACTGCTTTACACATTAAGATTTCTTTATTATAAGGAAACTGGCTAATCTTGATGATGTCGGATATTCAATGAAAATTCTTGATCGTGCGATCTTCCCAAATTTGACTTGTTTGTTTTCGAAGAAATCCGTATAGATTTGTTTTAATAGAACCAAGAACTAGTACTTTTAAGGGTCAATTAGTGATCATTTGAAATAGTTAGACAGGTTTAATAAATAGTCATGATCAAGCCTTTGCTTTACGCAGCATTACATGTAAGTAAATTTCAGAGGTAACATCATAGGTGACGAATTACTCCTTAATTTTGGCGCGAAATTTCAGCGTTAATTTGTAATTTCACATGTGAAATTACTAAATTGCCATGGCAACCTGCCGTACGTCTCCGTTTCAAGATGGCGAGGAAGTTTTAAAATGTCATGAATGAAGATGTCAGGGCATAAAAAGACGCTTTAGAAAACCTGAACACACGAAAGAGCACATCAAGAAGGATTCTTAGAGGTATGTTGTCGAAAAATTCTGAAAACTTAAGCCAAATTTTAGCTCTAAACGTTTGAGAGAGTGGAGTTCACGATCGATCGATACGATCGAGGATAAACAAGTCAAAAATCCTCGATTGCTAGCGTAATTCGCCACCCATGATATTAATAGGTAATCAAATGGTATACTCGTGAAATTAGGGAATAATTTCACTTGCGTTTTGTCCAAATCCTAATAATTTCCCTCGCCTTTAAGGATTTGGACAAAACGCGCGTGAAATTATTCCCTAATTTCACTCGTCACCATTTGATTACACATACTTATGTTTCTTCTCAGTATCTTTGAAAGTACAGATCTTCATGACGTTTCCTAGTGCTGCGTTAAACATTTGGAAACTGAATCAGATTCCATTCTCAATTTTTTGATAGTTACTAAGTTTCAACGTCCCGATTTAGCTCTCTATTCTACAAGCGTAAAGACTTTTAAAACTTAAAAGTTCGAACAAGTAGACATTTACAAATTGAAAGTTTAAGCCGGGCTCAGTCAATCTCAAACTAGGGCAATTATTGTCAGGTTATGAATATAGGCCTTTTGCATAACTTGATTACGTGATCAACTTTCGGTAAACACGGAATACAGTAAGCTTTCAAAAAATTTGGTTAGCACGAATATTCGGTAGCCTGTAAATTTTTAGCCGTGTATCTCAAAAGCAGCGATTGCAGTCTCTCTAAAACCTAAAAGAGCATAACGAGAACCCAAAATTCTTCCTCTGGGTGCGATGACGTACCGCAAAAGCACAACGGTCGAGAATGTTTCGTCACGTGTACCCTTCAATATATAATAAGGCTTTGTCGTTGTTGCGGCCCACTTTTGTTCGCAACAAGCTGCGTATTGCTCTATTTCCAGCCATCCTATCGCTATGAATTGGGAATCGAAATATGCACAGGATTTTCAAAAGGAAGTTGACAAGAATGGCCTTCGTAATCCAGATTCCATCGCAAAATTTTTTAAGAGTAAAATGGAAGGATGGAAAGATGTGGAGGTGCGCATTGCAATCACTGGCATAACTGGAGCCGGAAAATCAAGTTTTATCAACACAATCAGAGAGTAAGTATACAGTACATACTTCTTTCTTTTTTTCCTAGCATAGTCCTGAAAAAGCACCGACTTCCTCGAATAGTTTAGCTGTTGCTATAAAGTGGGACAACAACCAACAGTTTCACACAATACGCAATTCATTTCAGTATCATCATAACATCATGACCAAACCATTGCTGATGGATTTGTCTTCAATTTGTCGTTTTCGCAAAATTCAACACGGAACTTTAACTAAGATACTAGAGCGCTTTTCCTTCGTTCTATGCTCTAAAAGACGCGCTGAAATGTAGATGATGCGGGAACTTTCAAATGCTCTTTAAGCTGCATGCGAGTCCGGAAGCAGAAACTAAAACCCTTCTTCGACAGCTCATGATAAAGTTTCCTCACATAGGTTTTCATATAGAGCGCTCGAACTTCGTATTTTTTGTATGAAACTGAGTTTAGTTTTATGAATGCCTCGTATGTCATCAAAGGCGGAGATGGCGGTTGGACGTACCGCACCAACCCTTTGCGCTTTTGCTGTAAGCTACAACTGAATCAAACTTGGAAAGCTAAAAGGCTTACGTACAATGACTGACTTCTATCGAGCTGTTCCTAAGCTCTAACGAAAAAGATTGAAAGTAATATAAGGAAAATGTTCTAACAACAGCAATGCTAAAAAATCAAAACTGAAGTCTCAAGCTCACAGAAAGGATCAGCTAAGAGCAATTATGATCTGAACGTATGGTATGTATTTAATAAAGTTATATCTCGATCCATTGATCTATACACTGCTCTACTAGACTCATTTAAAATCGCGCATATTACAAATGTCTTTGCTATTAGGAAATTGAATAACCATATATCACTGTTAAGGTAGGATTTTCTACTCGAGAGCTTAATCGTGCGATTGTTCCAAATTTCAATTGTTTGTTTGTCGGTGTTTCCGAGGTAATCCATATCGATTTGTTTCCAAGAAACGTCATCTTGCCAGACGTCGCTTAAAAATAGGCTCAAGAAAAATGCTAACTGTATTAGGAAATTAAATAAACATATTATCGTTGAGGTAGGATTTCCTACGCGAGAACTTAATCGTGAGATCATGCCAAATTTCGCTTGTTTGTTTGTTGTTGTAATCCATCTCGATTTGTTTCCAAGAAACATCATCTTGCCAGACGTCACTCAAAAACACGTTTTTAGAAAAGCACCAACTGTGAACAGTGGAAACCGAAAGGGGGACTAAACTGCATGTAAGAGGCCTTTAGCAGCCACTGGTTCCATACGCTGCCTTACACATTAGGATTTCTTTATTATAACAAAATTGACCAATCTTGATGATGTGGGGTACAGTAAGTTAAAACCTCTCCACAACGGCCACCTTGCGGACAGAAGAAAGTGGCTCTTGTGGGGCCCTGTGGAGAGGAGGCCGTTGTGGGGAGGTAAGGGGATAATCTGACAAATTTAAGGGTATACAACATGTATATTGTGCCGAATTTGTGCTTACTGTATCTCATGAAGGTAATCCAATCACAAATAAGACATATACAGATAAAATACACAAAAAACTTCCTAACAAATGTTTTGAATCAAAATGTTAACGGGACAAAACGATAATGGTTCACAATATTCGCTATTGGTATCGCAAATAATTTTCTGCTTACTACGGCAGTATTTATGGAACACAATCAAAATATGATTGATGCGATTAACAATCGACGCGTCATACGATCTAATTTCATGACAATTATTGACTATTTTTGGCTATTGTTGAGAGGTTATTTTGGCTGTCTGGCTGTTGGCGATGCGCTTTAGTAGCTGTTGAAGTTGTAGAGAGCTTTAAACAAAAGACAATGTATGGTACTGTCCGCTGGGACAAAAAAATGCGGTCGTTGTAGAGAAGTGGCCGTTATTGGAGGTTCGACTGCATTCACTGAAAAATCTTGATCGTGCGATATTTCCAAATTTGAGTTGTTTGTTTGTGGGCGTTTTCGAAGAAATTCATCATGGATTTGTTTTCCTAGAAACGACATCTTGTAAAAGGTCATCAAAGGAGTTTAAGAAAACCCTCTGTAAACTGTCGAAACTTCGTGAACTAAATCCCCTCAAGTGACTACACTGTATCAGGCAAGTTATTTTAGTCACTCTTGAACAATTAATTTTCTTTGCAAGAAGTAGTACTTTTAAGGACCAAACAGTGATCATTTGAAATAGTCAGACAGGTTTAATAAATAGTCATGATCAAGCCTTTGCGTTACGCAGCGTTAAGTTAATTTCAGTGCTTACGTTTCTGCTTACTACGTTTGAAAGTACAGATCTTCATGATGTTCCCTAGTGCTGCGTTTTTAACGTTTGGAAAAATCAGATTCCATTCTCAATTTTTTTAAGTTACTCAGTTTTAACGTCCCGTTCCAGTTCTCTCTTTCCTACAAGCGTAAAGACTTTTAAAACTTAAAAGTTCGAACAAGTAGACATTTACAAATTGAAAGTTTAAGCCGGGCTCAGTCAATCTCAAACTAGGGCAATTATTGTCAGGTTATGAATATAGGCCTTTTGCATAACTTGATCACGTGATCAACTTCCAGTAAACACGGAAAAGGCCAGCTTTTAAAAAAAATTGGTTAGCACAAGCTGAAAGAGCATGTAAATATTCGGTAACCTGTAAATTTTCAGCCGTATATCTCAAAAGCACCGATTGCAACGCAAAACTCTTCTTCTGGGTGTGATGACGTATGCAAAAGCACGAGGATAGGGAATGTTTCGTCACGTGTACCCTTCAATATAATAAGGCTTTGTTGTTGTTGAGGCCCACTTTCATTCGAAACAAGCTGCATATCGCTCTGTTTCCACCCGTCCTATCGTTATGAATTGGGAATCGAAATATGCACAGGATTTTCAAAAGGAAGTTGACAAGAATGGCCTTCGTAATCCAGATTCCATTGCAAAATTTTTTACGAGTAAAATGGAAGGATGGAAAGATGTGGAGGTGCACATTGCAGTCACTGGCATAACTGGAGCCGGAAAATCAAGTTTTATCAACACAATCAGAGAGTAAGTATACACTACATACTTCTTTCTTTTTTTTCTAGCATAGTCCTGAAACGGCACCGAGTTACTCGAATAGTTTAGCCGTTGCTATAAAATGGGACGAAAACCAACCTTTTCACGCGAAACGCAATTCATTTCAGTATCATCATAACATCATCACGAAATCATTGCTGGTGGATTTGTCTTCAACTTGTCGTTTACGCAAAATTCGAGACGGAACTTTAACTAAGATACTAGAGCTCTTTTCCTTCGTGCTCTAAAGGACGCGCTAAAATGTACATGATGCAGGAAATTTCAAATACTCTTTAAGTTGCATGCGAGCCCGGAAGCAGAAACTAAAACCCTTCTTCGACAGCTCATGATAAAGTTTCCTCACATAAAAGTTTTCATATAGAGCCCCCGAACTTCGTGTTTTTTTGTATGAAATTGAGTTACGTTTGGTGAATGCCTCGTATGTCATCAAAGGCGGAGATGGCGGTTGGACGTACGGCACCAACCCTTTGCGCTTTTGCTGTGAGCTAGAACTGAATCAACTTGGAAAGCTAAAAGGCTTTTGAGATCGCGTATGAAGTGTTTTACGTACAATGACTGACTTCTATCGAGCTGTTCCTAAGATCTATCGAAAAAGCAATGAAAGGAAAATGTTGTAACAACAGCAATGCTAAAAAAATCAAAAATGAAGTCTCAAGCTCACGGAAAGGATCAGCTAAGAGCAATTATGATCTGAACGTATGGTATGTATTTAATATAGTTATATCTCGATCCATTGATCCATACACTGGTTTACTAGACTCATTTAAAATCACGCATATTACAAATGTCTTTACTATTAGGAAATTGAATAACCAAATATCTTTCTTAATGTAGGATTTTCCACGCGAAAACTTAATCGTGCGATTGTTTGTTTGTCGGTGTTTCCGAGATAATCCATATCGATTTGTTTCCAAGAAAAGTCATCTTGCTAGACGTCGCTTAAAAATAATTTTGGGAAAAATACTAACTGTGAACAGTGGAAACCGAAACAAGAGCTAAACTGCAAGGGGTTAGCAGCTAATAGTGCCATACGCTGCCTTACACATTTTAAAAATTTATTTAAGGTTCGCAACATTCGCCATTAGCATCGAAGATAAATTATGCTTACCGTACTGCAACAGTATAAATGGAACACAATCAAAATATGATTGCTGCGATTAATCATCGACGCCCAATACGATCAAATTTCATGACAATTCTTGACTTTTTCATCAGTCACTGAAAAGACTGGCCGTCTTCGAGAGGTTATTTTGGCTGTTGGGGATGCGCTTTAGTGGCCGTCGAGGTTGTAGAGAGGTTTAAACAAGAGATAATGTATGGACTGTCCGCCGGGATAAAAAAAATTGTCGTTATTGGAGGTTCGACTGTATTAATTAAATGAAAAATCTTGATGGTGCGATCTTTCCGAATTTGAGTTGGTTTAGAGGGTTGCACTTGCTCCTGGAGCTAAGATCTTCCTACCTGAGAGGTAGGAAGATCCAAGCACCATGTAAACGGCCTTCACTAGTCTAGTAAGTCCTAGTACTAGGGACAAACCAGACAGAAATAGCAAATAACGGCAATAAAGGCCGATTATTTCCTTTGGCGTTATTACGAGCTGATTATTGTGATAATTCTTCTGAAAGATAGTCGTTAACGCCAGTAAAGAGAGCAGAAGGACCCAAATTGCATGTTTGTTTTTGTCGCCCGGCATTTTTATTTCCTTCTCGAACCTTCAATATTTCGGCACCACACGGACCGACATTCCTGCATGAAAACCCCATGTAAAGTTGTTCCGCCCTCTAGAATCTTCCTTCCTCCATCTAGACGGCCCCTAAGGTTATATGTCGATCCATTGATCCGGACATACGCTGGCCTACAAGGCTCATTCCAAATTACACACACCACAGGTTTCTTTGTTATTAGGAAACTGAATAATAACCATGTACCATTCTTGAGGTAGGATTTTCAACGCGAGAACGGTGCGATCGTACCAAATTTCACTAGTCTTCTTTGTTTGTCGGTGTTTCTGAGGTAATCCATGTCGATTTGTTTCCAAGAAACATAATCTTGCCAGACGTCGCTCCAGAACACGTTTGAGAAAAGCAGCAGCTGCAAACAGTAGAAACCGAGACAGGGCCTTAAGTGCAAGGGGTTAGCAGCCAGAGAATCCATACACTGCTTTACACATTAAGATTTCTTTATTATAAGGAAATTGGCCAATCTTGATATGTCGGATATTCAATGAAAATTCTTGATCGTGCGATCTTCCCAAATTTGACTTGTTTGTTTATGAGCGTTTTGGAAGAGATCCATATAGATTTGTTTTCCTAGAAACGACATGTTGTCAAAGGTCGATTTCAAACAAGAAATTCCTATGTGAACTGTCGAAACCGTTTGTGAACTAAATCTTAAGTAACTCCATTGTATCTAGTCAGAGTTTCATTTCTATAGGTAAAATCCGCTCCTTTTTTTTTTGGCAAGAACTTATACTTTAGGCTCAAAGAACGATCATTTGAAAAAGGTCTGACAAGTTTAATAAATAGTCAAACCTTTACGTTCGTGTCATTTTAAAGTAAATTCCAGACGTTTTTATTCAGTACCTTTGGGCTCGGTGTTAATTGGTGTCCCGCTGGTTTAGTTGCGGTGTTTTCGTAAAGAAATTGTGCACATTGTCTAAAGTGTCTTCATGTACTGAGGCCAAAAATGTCTGATAATAGTACGAGGGTTATACATGTTTAGCAGGATATTCTCAATTCTTGTTTATTGATTTTCATGGAAGCGTTCATATAAATGCTTATTTATTTGGCAGTTATAATTTTACTCGTTACGCCGGGTAACTTCGCCATGGGTCCCCGAGAATATAAAAAGGCATATCTGACAAGGCAGCTGTCATTGAGGCTCAGCGTAAATCAAGCTACGAATCTTCTTTTCAATAACTAATTTTCAGCACTACGGTGCTTTGTTTTGAAAAGGGGCATGTTTTAAATAAATCAGCAATTTTTGGCGTCACGTGACATTAGTAATGATACTGATCAGTGACCACTAATTGTCCTTATGAAAAATCAAAACGTTAAGACAAGATTCTGATCAGCATTTTGGGGCTTCATTGTTGGTGCCCACCCCCTAAAGGACCCTAATGCAAGTGACACTTCACACTCTACATATTAGCACTGAGGGATTGACGGCAAATAACTAAAGTTTGAAACACTGCACTAATATTTTTCAAACATTAATATATTCTTTGATTCCCATTATTTACAGTTTCAAGAACTCGTTTTACTTTTCTTGAAGATTGTAGTTTCAGGCCTTTATAGACTTTTACTGGCCAGTAAAAAAAGGATGATGTGCATCTTCAGTTAAAACGCACCGCATGTATTATTGAAGGTCGATCTATCAGGGCTGAGGAGTTAAAATCAACACTTAGCTGGCCCAGCCTACAAGTACGCAGAAATAATCTCAAGTGGTCTTAGTCTGTGTCTTCACGGAATAGCGCCTTCGTACTTACTTACAGTGTTCAGTAGGCACGCGCAACTTTCCATGGCTATATCACCAGATGAGAAGCCGTGATTTGCTGCGCTCTCCCTTCGCAAAAACTACAAAATACCAAGGTAGCTTCAGAAATACCGAGAATCATTAGACAAATAGAGACCCTCAAAGAATTTAAAATCAAGCTAAAGCGCCATTTTAAATAGAGCGCCTGCGGTACATGTTGCCGTTGTAACTTAATCAATTGTCTTAGACCAGTTTTAATGCTTTAATGCCTTTGTTTTTGTGTTGTGTCAGGACTCGATTTAAACTAGCTCTGCTAAATTGGATGCCCCTTGATAAATATTGAATAAAAACAATAATAATAGAAAAGGAGTCAATTCAATAAAATCATTACTAATTATTTAGTGTAATTTGTAAGTGTAGCTATTGTTTTTAGACATTAAAGCAATTGCCACCCTGTAAATTACACAGGTAAAAGTGTTATTTTAAAACGGTCGCACGTAGTTATCGATTAAAGGTCAAATGAACCAAAATTTCGACCTTTTTTATTTTAGTTCAATTCTAGTGAAATGTGTTTTATATGAACCAAATAAACATACTATGAAGTTTCAGCTCAATTGAAGTAAGTATCTCCGAGATATTCGCAATTAAAAATTGCTATTTTTTTGGCCCTTATCTTCGTAGAGCGGTCGGAAAAATTGTCGGAAAAAACAGCTTGTGACGTCAATGTTGGTCAGGTGAAAAAAGGCGGGAAATTCAAAAAAGTGTATTTCGAGTCGACTTGGCACAGAAGTGGTTTGTGCGGCCATAAACCTGGAAAGAACAGGCAATTTGTCTTCAGAAGTTGCAAACTGTGGTTATAACCTTCTTATTACTTAATTTTCTCGAAAAATACATCATTGAGTTGTACTGGAAATGTGCGTGCGTAAGTCCGATTTTTTTCAAGACGCATTCACAAAATGCGTTCATATAAGGACGTTCCTGAATATATAAGGTCCGGAGCTCCACCGTGGACACAAAAACAAAATATCTTTGTATAATAATCTGCCCAAAGAAATTCAAGTTTGCCCACAATGTGTTTGAAGTCACTGAACTTTGTCGCACTCGAGCTGATATTTAAAACCCAAGCTCGATCGGACACTTCTACTGAGCTTCGCAGATCACTAAAATTTAAAAACAGTCCTCAATGTAGAAGTTTTGGCGTTCATATGAGGGCAGAAAAAGAGTTAATCTTTATCTAGTAAATCTTCCCCAAGATCGGTTTCACAGCAACCATAGTTTTTTAAACTTGATCGTTTCGCGCAGATTAATTTTGCTTTGTGTTGTCAAGTTGAACATGCATAACACCTGTCAAAAACCAACGCGTAAGTAAGATTTCCTTCAAACAAAGTTAAAGTTACATTATTGCAAAAACTCCTTTCCAATTATGTATAAGATTTAATTACCGATTGAGGTCACTTTAAGGACCATAGACGCCACTTTAAGCTGGCAAAGAGATGCGACAAGCAAAGAACAATTCCATCATCCATAAAATTCAGCTTAAGTGAGCTAAAAAAACTTAGATAAGGTTGCAAAACAACAAATTTTCAATAAAAAAACATAAGGCTTAAGGCTCTTATACCTGCTGACAAAGAAGAAGTGAATTTTCTGTACGGAAACAACCTACCTAAAGATCTTAAAAGCAAAAGATCAGTTGCAAGCTTCGCAGCCAAGCCATGATTCCGACTACTTAGCTAAATTAGCTACTTTTTTGAGTAATGACTGGTCCATGCGAGGGTCTTCATTCAAGCAAATTAAACTCAGCAAACTGAATCATTAGAAAATACAGAAAACTGCACATAAGGATTTGTTTTGCTCGCTTCAGTCAAATCCAGCTTCAGCAATTGTTTACGGGCAAAGAGTCGATTGTTTTGGAGTCACTGCCGGTAGCTGTCGTTCTCCGCTACTTCACAGCGAGTGAAAGGAAAATTTGCGTACAGAAAGATAACAAACCTATGTAATTAACACTGAAAAAACTAAAGGAAAAAACTCTGACTATTATTACTTGAGCAACAGAAAAATGATCGAGGTAGTCTTTTCTCCTCGAATAAGCTTGCTAGCCTTCTATAGTTCCGAGGAAGTTTCAAGCGCTCAAGTTTGTTCACTCGCAAGCGTTAGCATTACGGTTCTTTGACATGAGACAAGGATAAAGCTGGTTCTGCAAAGGTAAAGAAATCTGGGCATGTAAAAAAACTAACCGTAACTACTAATAACAGAATACAAGCGGGTTTTAATTCAGTCCGGCGAAAGAAGGCGAAGCACTGGACACAAAATCAATTCACAAATTCAGAAAAATACAAACCTCTTTGGAAATGTTCAAAACGTTTTATTCCTCCTCAGACTGACGGATGATCTGTTTTTACTCTAATATTGGTTGTTCTGAATCCAAAGTAATTTTCAAGTGACGAAAAAACAACAACAACAAAAAAAAAGCCTTTACAAGGGGCAAACGTTCGCACCTCGTGTATTTCATTCAGTCTCAGTCAGAACTCTCACAGAACGAGACAAACAAACGCAGGCGATAAGGGATGCGCAGAAGGTTGCGCAGAACGTTTTTCCGCCCTGAAAGACCAACATTGACGTCACGTAGTCTCCAGTCTATCACTCGGCCATTTCAAAAACGTTTTTGTGAAGTTTTCGGAAATGCTCGGATTTTGATCTTTTATCTTTCTATAAAGGCTTGGGAAGAAAAATCTTTACCCAAATCTCACTTAGGACGGTTCTTTTTAGTGTTTCATGAAGGTAAAGCGACAAAAGAAAATATGTCAATTTTTTGGTTCATTTGACCTTTAAACAAGGTGTACCTTCCAAATTGCTTAAGACGAGTCTCATTTCTGACATATTCTCTCGCTATTTTAGGAATATCTTCCTTTACACCCCTTACCGTCCGAAGGTTCGGACGATGCCAATTTGGGTAAAGTTAAAAACAGCAGGGGTAGAAACGGCTAAGTTTCTTGAATGTAAATTTGTCGGTGTGTTTCAGAACTTTCTTTTGTTGCATAAAGGTTAAGGTTGAATGAATATTGTTGTTCAATAATATGACAATATTTAAATTGAAGTTCAATAATTCAAATAAACAGGTTTGAATTAAGTTGCATAAGTTGGATGCAAATGTGAATTATTCCATACAAAGATGCAGATTCTTGAATGTTGCACCATTTGGCTAACCAGGATTCTGGCGTTAATGTTGCATACGACTAGTATCAAGCCCAGAAAATAATTCAGTTGGAAGTGAGGACTTGCGCAGAGTCCCTATCTATATGATAAAAACCAGCGGATAAACCAACTAAACTCTCCACAATGCTATTGGAAAAATCAGACTTCTCTAATTCCACCCCGACATCGCTGAACCGTTAGAAAAAAACATTTCTTGGTGCGTCTCGAGTCCTCTTAAAAACTTCACTAAAAATCTCTTTATTGTCTTTTTCAGCGTTCCTGACGATGATGAAAACGCTGCCGAAGTTGGTGCCGGCATTGAGACTACCAGAAGGGTAAAAGAGTATGACCACCCCAAAAATCCCAAAATAAAGTTTTGGGATTTACCAGGGATAGGAACTCGAGACTTCCCAAGCGAGAAATACAGCAAGCTAGTAAATTTGGAGAGGTACCACTTGTTTCTAATCTTTACCGTCAATCGATTCACTCAGAATGATTTGAAATTGGCCACAGAAATAAAATCGATGGGTAAGAACTTTTTCTTTGTTCGCACAAAAATCGACGTGGATGTAAACGCTGAGAAACGAAAACGGTCATTTAATGAAGAAGCTCTGCTTCAACAAATCCGAGCTGACTGTTCGAACAATCTGGGTGATCTGTTGAGTAACCAGCAAGATATATTCCTAATAAGCAATCATTTTCCTGGCAAGTGGGATTTCGAACGACTCACATCAGCCATCCTAGAGGCGTTGCCGAGATGTCAGAGAGAGAGTCTGACCTTGACCCTAACACGCTTATCAACAAATATTGTGAAGCAAAAGGTCGACATTATGAAGGCTCGTACATGGATGGTTGCTACAGCGTCTGCCGCTGCTGCAGTGGTTCCCGTTCCAGGATTTTCCATAGCAGTTGATTCTGCGCTGATATTACATGAAATCAGCTGTTACAGATCCCAGCTTTGTCTTCCAAGCCTAGGATCGAGTGATTTTCTCAAGCTAAGCGTCGCCACCCAAGGCCGAATTCGTGCCGTGTCTATACAATCCACAGCACAGCTCTTTGCTTTCCTGGCACCTTATGCCCTGGAGTCAGGCATTGAAGAATATGTCCGCTATGTGCCGTTTGTAGGTTCGGCTATTGCCAGTGGATTATCATTTGCTGTCACATTTTCCGCTCTCAGAGGCTGTTTGCAAAAAGTTGAAGAAGCATCACTGGCCGTCATAAAAGAATCTGCCGAAAAAGGATCCGAAGATTTGAAATAGGGCTTATGATCGAGGTATTTCGATAAGATGTAACAGTAATTAGAACTATAAATAAAATTCTTTTCTAATAATATAAGGCTCTTTTTTAAAACAACATCATTTCCCATCAAGGACGCGTTAACGCATCCAACGTTATGGTCCAACTACAACCAACATTGTTGGTTGCAACTTCTCTTAATCCTCTTTGAGGTTTTGGATTCCATAGTTTTGTCTTCAAAAGATACTATCGACTCAAAGAATTCAAGTTATAAAGTTTAAGACCACCTTATGGTCCCTTGGACATAGGACGAGCGCGAAATGCATCTCTTAAATCTCAGTCGGTCAATGTAAGGGGAAAACAAAAAGTAGGGTAAGTGACAACGATGGAGTTTTTCTAGGAAGGATTGAATAGTCTTTAGATATATCTTTCATTAAACAGTCTCCAAAAAGGCATGATCATGTTTCAAGTAAGAACTGTAAAGTTTCATGTCACATTTTCGAGTGAACGAATTGAATAAAACGGCACTAAATCCACACTTAAGCTACGTTTGATGTACCGTAAATGCTTTGATGATTTTTAATGGTAAACGAGCTAAGCACGAATATATTTAATCACAAGAAAAAAACTGTTAGGAGATTAAGAAGACCAACCTCAGCTAAGAATCATTTAATTAGTTACGCGAGATTCATTTTTATTCGTTAAAACTATGATGTTTTTTATGTTAACTACCCTTCAGGGTACGTTGCCGACGCCGCTGTTAGCCGGTACTGAGCCGTGAGCCTTGAGATGCTATTACTGAAGCAGCAGAACTTGCTTAGTACTAATGCAAGTAGAAATATTAACTTTACTTATATATAAAAAAAATTCCTTGACAAATACAAAGGATGAAATTAAAAAAAATTGCAAACCCGGGGTTTCACACTCAAAGCGATTACCAGACGAAAATTTCTACTGATTAACAGATTCAGTTAAAAATTCCCACATAGTTTTTTTGACGTAAAGGTCAAAATGATTAATCTTGCAAGACGTATAACTGAGAACCTTAATACTTTGTCCAAATATTAAGTCAATTTGTTACAAAACTATACACCTTTAAGTATAGTATGTATTACTGAGTGAGCCTTTTTCAAATGGTGTATACCTTAATGCAGGTATTTTTTATTACTGAATGAAAAATTATGTACCTTTAGACATGTATGTTATTTACTGAATAACAAGCCCTTATTCATGTTTACGTCAGACAGGCAATTTCACCGCGGAGCTTCGTTTTGAAATTCTTAAGTTGGCAAGTTTAACATTAATCAATTCCCAAGGAAGTAGAGTTGGAATCAATTATTGCTACCGATATCTGTGCACGAACAGTGCAAATGCAAAGAATTTTCTGCACAAGCGAGGCTTGGTGAAATTTGCTCGTCTGAAGTAAACAAGCTTTGGGCCATTTGTTACAAAAGTACATATGTGTACTTCAATGCACGTAGTAAAGATTAGTTACTCAATGAATTTATCACAAAAATATGTACCTTTATTTTCATGCATGTATGTTAATTACTAGTACCTTGGCACAGAAAATTTCTGTAAGTGGTTGGTTTTCCAGACTGTTGAGACAAAACATTAACCCATTTATATAATCACATTCCTTGACTGTTAAAATATAGCTTTGTTGAAAATAAAAAAACGGTCTTTAAGCAGCGATTGACCCCGATGTCGTTTATCTTTTAGGACAATTTAGTAAGTTAATTAAGCAAATCAAAACGATGCACCTTTTTTTTTCGGAAATTTTTTACTGTTAAAATAACATTGAGACAGAGTTCGCAAAAAAATACTGCTTCTCGTGCTTGAAAAATGTTCCTGATCGAACATTCGCTAGAAAACATAACCCCGACAAAAAACAATAAGGGCCCCCGTTCCTCCAAAGACGGTTAAGTTTTACCCAGGATTAAGCCAAATATTAAGCAGGGCTTTCTCCTCTAAGAACATGCAACTCGAGCTTACAAAATACAGTCGAACCCAGGCGGGGGGGGGGGGGGGGGGGGGGGAAGCTACTTCCCATACATTCTCTTAAATGAAATCCAAACGATGTTCTCACAACTTGCAAAGCGATCAACAAGGGTCTTTCCAGCGGATTTGTGTAGTGATCATGCGCATTACGTCTAAAACCATAGATCAACGGTCTTGAGAAAAAACAAAAACATGGCAGTCGAAGGCGGGACTGTTTCTCACTATTATATTTTGGTAATTCGCAAATTTATTGATTTTATATCGCTTTTCAGACATAGTGTGTGGTTTTCTTTTTCTGTTAAACAATTTCCCTTTGCAGAGTTTGGAATATGCAACATATAGCTAGCTCCGTATACCTGCTAAGAAAAGGCCGCCGAAGAGTTGAGCTATCGAGCAGTGTTTTGCTGCAAACCTTAGGAAAGTTAAAGTCGCTTCAAGGTACAGAGTTTTCAGTAGTAGTTGCGATTTGTTTTAGGATCGTTGTGAATTTTAGCTTTGGATTCAAGTTGTTGACTGATCGAAATAAACGAAGTGAAATGTTATGAAGTGTTAATTTTTATTCAGTTATGATATGTAGAGCAGTAAGCTCATATTTATAAAGCTTTCTTGAGTATACTTGCTTCCGATAAATTTGACACTTGCTCCAGTAGCTTTTATCAGCATCAAGTTATCGTTGCCCGGCAAAAACGATGTAACCTATAAATAAATCAATCGAGCGCGTTGTTGTTGGTTAAGATCTAGCACGGTTGCGTTTTAGTTTCCCCAGCATTTCAGTACCGAAAGACAAATACGATATGCAAGAAAAACAAAGTTGCATGATATAATGTTTTTCAGTTTTTTAAGCATTTCTGATTTCCTCTGCCGGTTCGCTTCAATTCTTGCTTCTAAAATATTTACTGTGGGAAAAATACTGTAATTATCCGCTGACCACCACACTGGGTGACCGCTTTGCAAGTTGTCAGAACATCGTTTCTCGGTCCCAGACCTCGTCTCTTCCCCCCCCCCCCCCCACCCCCCCGCCCCTTGTTAAACCTTTACTCCAAGGTACAGTAATAAAAAGTACACAAAATGTTACTGTAAACAGAACAAAATTTTAATCCTGCATTAGCGCCAAACGGCCTTTCAGGAACCGGGCCAAGGACTGAAAAGGAGGGCTGGTTAAAAAGCTGCACCAGTATCGCAGTGGTCACTACAAAGGTTGCGTCTTCAAGTGTGATGTTCTTCCTTGCGAAGTAAAGGACAAGGCACTCACCCCTTCAATCAAATACATGTACTTCGCTTACTCCTACATTTTGTCCGTAAGAAGTCGAGTCTCTTTTGAAGGATTCGAGTCTCTTTTGAAGGATTGAGCACACATTTTTTTCCCGCCTTTTCTGTACAGTGGCTGCCTAATCCTAACCCTAATTCCCCTACCACCCCCACCCCCTACTTCCAGAGACTTGCGCCTCCGGCCTCGTTCGGTCCGTCTGTTCTTTGTATCCAACTCCCAGCAAAAAATGTACACGTGGCGATAAATTCAAAGGAAAAAATTTAAAATGCTTTAAATGTGAAATCTTTCTCCTATTATTGGAGGAGGAGGATAATTGAGAAGCAGGTGAAATGAATGTATCAGGAAAGGAAAACGACGAAGAAGAGAAACAATTTTCACGAGCTTTTTTGGACTTATGAAATAAATAATGAATAATGATGATTTGGAGGAAGCACATCCACAAAGTGGTTCTTCGTCTAATTTGGAGTTGTTGATTTTTTAGGAGAGGGGAAAACCAGAATGCCCTTTCCAGAGAAAAACCTCTCGGAGCAAAGGAGAGAACCAACTTTGCCGGATCACTTTATCATTTTCTTCAGTTCATTTTATTTTACCGGGAAATACCGCTATCTTTATTTGTCACCTCTGTGACAAATTTTCAACTACATGTACGAGAATTCAGTTAGGTCATTATTTTGATAGCAACGCGTATTTCCACCATCACCCACGTACCGAAAGTCTGCGGAAACCTGTATTAGAATGTCCACTCTATAGACCGTCCAATTTTACATAACCTTCAACCAAATTTAAGACTACTCATTCTGTAAAGGTAGACGGTTTTAAGTAACGAAACAAAACATGTAATTGCAATTTGCTTTTAAAAAGAGTAAAAGTGGACGCGGGATGCAAAACTATTTCCTTTTTTGAACTTTAATACAATGCAAGTGTGCTGTACACTGCACCTCCAGTTAAAACACTGTTTTCGACAACAGCAGCTAAGTATCTGGTTATGACCGACGTAATTACAATCCTTTCTAAATGTTAATAAAATTATTTGAAATTTTGCACCATTATCATTCAACCTTTAGTAAGAAGTTTTCCTGGTACAAGGGACATGTAAATTGTAAAACTGTGGAAGTTTAGAAAAGAGATAAATAACAGAGAAAGTATCACATAAACACACACAACTAACTAAACTGTAAATGTTCTAAAATTTTATACAATGTACCCGTCATTTTTAACATTCATTATTGTTTAAAATTGCCTGTATCATTCCCTTGGTTTCATAAAGTCTCTTTTTGTTTTCTTTGATGGCTGATGAGAGGCAGGACTTTCTGATTCAAAATTAACAGCACCTACTGATGAACGCTTTCTTTTTGTTGAGAATTTCTTGGCTACAGTACCCATCAGACTTTCAGACAATAAAATTACGACAAAAGTCCATTTCATTGCTATCACAGAAATAAACAGGCATAAATAAAAAGCAATAATCAGGTAATGAAGCCACTATAATTAATAAAATTGCATTGCTTATGCTCAAGATTCCATAAGTTCCAGTTAGAGATGAAATTTGCAATACACTGTAAATTAAGATTCTGTGAGCATTTTTCCCAATTGAATGAATACACTGTGACAACTTTGGAAAGCTGCCATGAGTCAATTGAATTCAAAAGCATTTAACAGTGTCAGTAGGACTTTAGAAAGTTGATATACCTTTCCATAAATTTGAACTTAGTATTATTGGAATCCATACTAGGATATTTTCAACAGCCACTTAAAACCCATAATGCCAAAGACTGCCCTATACATGATTCGTGATGGAGACCACCGCCCAGCATTGTACATGTACCGTGTTAAACTCGCCTAAATTGCACTAAGCTCAGATGACTGGAAAAAAAACCATCCTTCTCATAATGTCCACCAGGCTTAAAATTCTCCCATTAAATTTCTATCATTGCACATTAACTTTGTTATTGTCAGTTAATTACCTTCTAGCCATCTCCTCATCAGAAACAGATTCTTCCTTTTCTCGTTCTTCAGATCTTGCCGAATCTTCCTCAGCCAACATCTCCTTGAACATTTTCTATTCAAGTTTATTTACAAAGAATTAATATTATGAGTGGTACACAATTTACTGACATATTTTTATAAAAGAAAAGAGGTGCTAAACAGAACTCGAAATCTGAAGATGAATGCCTCAAAGCCAACAGTTATTCATTACTTGCACAGCAAGTGTCTTAAGAGTTGCATGAAGGCAACTATGGTTACACTTAAGTGGGTACGGTTTACCTCACAGATGATATTAGGGAGCTTAAGCAAAGGTGTTTTTGAGTGATGCAGGTCAACTAGAAGTGAGGCCTTTTCCCTTTAAATATGTCTTGCCGTTACCAAATTTGTATTGCTAAGCGTCTTCATTCACTCTTATAGAAACAGTTTGGCAAAAACACTGCCCAAAAAGGCAAAAAGTCACTTCCAGTTGACGAGCATTAGACAAAAAGGTTTTTGCTTAAGGTCCCTATTATAATTTAAAATGATTGGTTTTATGGCTAAAAATGCAATATTACAGTTCACTATTCAACTATCAGACTACCGTGAATGTACCTAAAAACTATACCACTTTTTGGGGGCTCACAAAAGTGCTGTATGGGAGTGACAACTAGATTTTCTTACAAAGCAAGTAACTTTTCATGCTCACTTGCACAATTGGCAGGGGCTTCGCAAGTCATCTTCTAACTAAATCACATACAGTCAACTCTCTCTAAAAAGACACCTATATTAGACCGACACCTTTGTAAAATGGACACCTAGAGTTGATCCTGCCTTTCTTTACTCCTTTTATTTGGCTCTCTATAAGACGGATATCTCTCTAAGATGGACACTTAGTGCCTGTCCCAAAGCTGTCCATCTTAGAGAGAGTTTACTGAGTTTAATTACTTCAGCTTGACAGAAGGACCAGGGAAACAAGCTACAACAAACTACTGTAAGTACAGTACTAATCTTGTGAAAAATTAAGCACTCCTCAAACTATGGACTGGCATACATTGATGTATTAAGCAAAATTGGCGTTAAGCCTAAGGCGAAAAAACTTTGGATCATTATTCATAATTACCGAAAAGGAACTACATCAGTCTACAGTTGACGACAGTTGTTAAGAAACAGGAATAGACTAGAGGTACATTGTAACTGCTTTACTCTGGTCAGTTTTGCAACTGTACAATAAATAATTAACAGAAAAGATTTCCAGGACTTTGGTACATGACCTCCACTAAAAAAAGGGGAAACACTATCCTAACACAGCATCATTTACGTGTAATACAGGTTTGACTGTGGGTTAAAACCATTTTAACCTGATTTCATTGTAACATACAACTACATTCACAAAGATGGCAAATGTTTGAAAAAGTGGTGGAAACCCTACATGATCGGAGCTGTCATTAAGGGTTGAACCCATAACACCTGTTATGGATAAGTTCACTTGATGTTATGGCCGGGTGATCAAAGCGAAAAGCAAAGGGTTACACCATACATTTTTGTGAGATGTTACAGGTGAATCTTCTTTAGCAACGACTGCATAAAAACTCAATGATAGCCCTGATGATTGTGTATCTTTCTCAGAATAGACTTACTTCAACTGTGGGATTAAAGTTTCTGAATGACATCCTTCCACTGGGATGAAGATCCTCACATTTTGCATAACTGGGTTCAAACTCAATGCGGCTCCTTAAAATTAAGTGAAGTAGTCAGCATCATTAAATATTACATGCGGTAAGTTATTATGCATATGACTGTGTCAACAATTGTATAACAAAATCTTGAGGTCAAACCTTCTTGGCCATAATTATACATATAAACAATGTACAGATTTAGTCAAGGCTAAAAGCAAAGGGTTCACTAATACATATGTACAATTTCAATTACTGAAAACAAAAGAAATTACAATGAAGAAGCTTCAACCTATGCAAATCCAGAAAATTTATACTTAACTGATTAAAACAAAAAGAGAAAATTATAAATCAAATCCGATCACAGTAATAGTCTTGGAAGATAATTCTTACCCATATGTGTGCATCACTACAATACCCCCCACTACACTCCTTTGAGAAGCTAATAGCCCAAGAAATTAAATGTTTTATAGCTTCTGGTTGCCATTCACGAAACTCTTTGGCGGTGTCCAGTTCCCTGTTTATGTTTATAGGTCAATCTTTCCATCTAAAAGGGATTCTACCAAATGGCAAATTAGGCTGATTTTTGAGTTTAGAAATGTTTTCTTTGCAAAATCGAACTAAAAAACCGTTACATGTAAACTACCTTCTACGTTATACATCATAAATATCTAATATTCAGCAACCTTTGGTGTATAAAATTACATTTGTATACTGTTTGTTTCTTCTGGCAAAAAGACCCAGGAATAAATACATACAGTTTGAATAACCTTAATTTTGTAGTCTGGACAAACTGCCCTTTGCGTGTGGTATATTTTACTGCAGCTACACTGTAAATTGTAAAGACTTTGGGCCTGATTACATGGAGGTGGGGGACCCCAGGTAGGTGAGGTAACATGTGGCAGGTCACCCAAAATAACAAAATTGTAAGTGTGATCAAATTAAAATGAGAGATTATAATCTCTGACGGGTGGGTTACCTCACCTTCCTGGCGTACCCCACCTGCATGTAAACAGGCCTAATTTAAACTACAGCAAAGTTACGAGTCAGTCTATTTGTGTCCAGAAAATTAATTTTTAAGCTTGTGTATATTAAACACAAGGCCATTGACATTGTTTCTATGCCCCAAATCTTTACATGACATGCAACAAGAGAGAATAGGGGACCATTCATTATTTATGCCAGGGGGTTGGGCCACGTCAAACTCAGGACAGTCAGAGGGGGGTCATCAATTAATCTGCACACAAAGAAAGAGGGGGGGGTTACCTGATTTTTAATTTTTGTTTTATTTTCAAACATATACTCTCAGTGCTCTTGGGACTAATGGTACATGGTTTGCACGCCTCCTAAAGGCTAACAGTTCATATAAACTGGCAGTTGAAAGCTAATAAAGAAAAAAGTCACAATTTCTACAAAATGATTTGTCCCAATACTATATCCAGAGGTTTTTCACGTAAGATTTGGTCCCTGAGCAGTTCCCACTACTGCATGCAATGATCGACAACAAGGTCAAGCTCGAAGTCACTTATTTTGACAGAATTACTAGAAGACAATACTTCTTGCTCTTGCCAAGAGATGTTTGTGTCGATTTCTAAACTTGTTTGAAAGAAGCACGAGCGATGATTCGTTGGATTTTACCGTTCCTTTTACCTTGCCTTTAAATGAAAGTTTAAAATGAAATAAATCCTTTTTTTACTTTTCTCTGCTGGATTTCACCAGCGTGAAGTAGAGTGACCCACTTAATCTACCCGGCTGTCTGACTTACATTCTGTAGGGGGTTGCCACTCACTGATAGTGAGCGCGCTTCACGGAAATCTATACTTTTTTTTATGTTCTATAAGCCTGGTTCGTTTTTTATCAACGCCTTATCTTTGGCCAATACTCTTTACTCTGGAATGAAAAACAAACTCTCACTTGGTTTTTCTAATACGACAAAAAATTTGAAAAGAACTGGTGTGTGATCGATCCTTGCGGCTACTGTCATTGGGCACTTTTCAGGCATTTTTTGCATTCGCTCCTCTTCCATTTCTGCAAATTCCTGAAGGCTCAAGGATAATAATTCATTTTCTGAATCCAAAAAACCATTTGTGATATATTCCCTGTCTATTTACTATAGTTCCAGCACAGGAGAGGTGAGAGCAGAGTATATATCACTGAGGATGAAAAGGATCAGATCGATAGTGATGCAGACTAGTTTAAACACTCAATAATCTTAGCTTGTGTTTTATTTTTGTTCTTACATACATTTTTTTTTTCAAGGGGGGGGGGGGGGGGGGGGGGGGGGCTAGCCAGTTTTTAAAAGCACATTTAGAGGGGTCATGCCTTTTTTAGTTTTCCTTGAAAGGGCCAAAACATTTTGTTGTGTAGCCCACGCCCAGCATAAATAATGAATGGTCCCTAATCTCTCTTGCATGAAATAATTACACCTGACTTGAAAACAAACTAAAAAGAGACAACAACTGTTATAATTACTCAAGCTCACTTTGGATGCAGTTCCCGAAAGCAAGTAAGTGAGCATCTTCAACTTTCACTTTCATTGAATCCTGTGACAAAGCTTTCCTCAATCCAAAAGCCAAATGAACAAAGCAGCTTCGAATAACAGAAGAATCTTGATAGCAACTGTATTTCAGTTTGTGGCGGCATTGAAAAACCGGAAGATTTAAAAATTGAACTGCTAACCCCTTCACTGCCAACCCCCATGTTAACCCCCTGTGTCAAGTCCATTTTCCTTTTTTTGAAGTATTTTAAGTTCTCCTCAATAAAAGGGAAATAACTCCTTGGCAATAGAACACAACCAAAGAAAAGTATACATATTTTAAAACTACAATAAAAATCTTTATTATAAACTTGTGTGATTATTGATTTTTGTAATTTGATACTCAATGGTGTCATTTTAATATAAACATTACATAAATTAGTAAAATTAGGGTATATGCAGATCAAAATATGGGACTATATACTTCTAAAAATTATTTCACTAGTTAAATCAAGCAACTTGAACAAA
>OZ037776.1:29643873-29656373 GCA_964035525.1 Porites cylindrica | reverse complement strand
AAGTTCGTCCCCAGACTCCTCTCATTTTGTAGGTCATCATGCTGACGATAAAACTATGGCGTGAGCAGCAAACAAATTGTTTTTGCCACTTTTTGTGGGCCACATCCATGAGAAGAGGAATTTTTGTCTACTAGCTGAGGAGTTTCCAAGTTTTTTTGCTCGCTAATTGGTCTGCTACAGAGGCTATCTGAAGTATTTTAGAGTAAGTAATCATTTACCTTTTATTTCCAAGACCTTTCAGTACTTTCATGTGTCAATGCTGCAGGCATCTTGCTACGGTTATAGCTAATGGATCTATTTGCCCTAGAAACCTGTTTCCCTCGTTTCAAGGTGCTTAACTTTATATTATATTATATATTAACCCTTCAGTTCCTTTTGTTTTATTTTGCACTGTGTATTGTGTTGGACGTGGCTGCGTTGCAGTTTGTTGGTCGCTCAATATCGGTGTTTTTAACTTTTAACATTTTACTTTGCACTGTATATTTGTGTTGGACGTGGCTGCATTGCAGTTGTTGGTCGCTCAATATTGGTGCTTTTTCTAACTATTTAACTGTTAACCAATTTTATTTGTTTCTATGCCTACAACACTCTCATTTACACACACCCTCCCTCCCCACCTTACCCACTATTTAGTGGAGACTTGGGAACCCTTTCATTAGGGATTCCATACCACACCTGTAATGCCACAAAGGTTGCTAGAGAAACTACTGTTTTTTTGCTTTTTTTTGTTTTTTTTTGTTTTGTTGTTTTTGTTTTTCAAAGTTAAGGCCCAAAAGGTAAATTTTTGAGGGGGGCCACTGCTTAGAAAGTAGGTGTGGATCCAGCAATGGTAGTTAGTTAGGGTGGGACTTGTAACAAAAACAATGTGTAATTAACAGCACGGTGTGAAGGTAACCTGCAATCAGGCATAATTTCTTCTGTTTCTGCCACCCTCCTCCACGAAAAAAGAATTCCTAGTTGCATGTTAGAATGCAGGCTACTAAGTTGATGTATAAACAAGACAACAATAATAAGAAATAATTATTGAATTTTTTTTTTCAATTTTCCTGTATCAAAAAATATACCCATTTTTCAGCACAAAGTACATTTCCTTTTTGTATTATGTCCTGAGTTAACAAAAACCTAAACAGAAAAGCCTGAAATCATGTCATAAAAATCCAAGTGAGACTAAATGAAAGTCACATTCTTTATTTCTCCAGCGTGACCCTCCGAGCGGTACTACCTTCCTACATAATACCGGTCAGAGGGACAAGACAACAGGAAAAAAAAACAATAAGCTTAATTGACCGATACGGTTCAGGTCTAGGGGAAACCTACACAGAAAAGCCTTGAACTCAACCGGTATGTCATAAAAAGCTACGAGAGACTAAATCAGAGATTACATTCCTTATATATCAAGCGTGACCCTCTAAGCGGTATTACCCTCCGACGTATAATCGCCGGTTAGAGGGACAAGACAACAGAACAGAAACAATAATTACATTTTAAGTCCAATGTTGTTTAGATCTGGAGAAAACCTATACAGAAAAGCCTTAAGGTATAACAAAAATAACCAAGTGAAACGAAATGTGAGGGAGTCATTTTCCTTACTTATCTAATGTGACCCTCTGAGCGGTATTACCTTTCGACATAATACCGGTCAGAGGGCAAAGTTCATGGACAAATCTATACGATCTCATCTGATACAATTCTTTTCAAGAATGCTTTCCAAACGAACCTCTAAGTGGTCATGGAATGGGATTTCAAACCAGCATATTGCAAAGCCTTACTTTTCTTCGCACTATTTCCCTTCTTCTCCAATTCGAGCTTGTGAACAAGTCGACAAACAAGTCAGGACTAAGATGCCATGTTAGATTTACCGAGAATTTCCGAGAGGCAGCCGAATCGGAAAGTCATCTCCAGTACCTCTCGGCTGTCCTTCTGACCGGTATTATTTAGGCACAACCGTCAAAAAGGCTTTGTCGTTGTTGAGGCCCACTTTCGCAACCTGCGTATCGCTCTGTTTCCGTTCTTTCGCTATGAATTGGGAATCGAAATATGTACAGGATTTTCAAAAGGAGGTTGAAAAGAATGGCCTTCGTAATCCAGATTCCATTGCAAAATTTTTTAAGAGTAAAATGGACGGATGGAAAGAGGTGCAAGTAGATATTGCAATCACTGGCGATTCTGGAGCTGGGAAATCAAGTTTTATCAACACAATCAGAGGGTAAGTGTACATTACATACTTCTATTTTTTTTCCTCCATAGTCCTAAAAAGGCGGCGAGTTGCTCTGAACGTTTGTCTGATGCTACATTGAAAATGGGACGAAAACCAAACATTTCACACGAAACGCAAATCATTTCCGTATCATCAAAACATCATCAACAAATCATTTCTTGTGGATTTGTCTTCTATTTGTCGTTATAGCAAGATTTAAGACGGATTTGTAAAGATACTAGAGCTGTTTTCCTTCGTTCTATATTCTCCACGAGCCCCTGAAATGTTGATGATGCACTGCGGAACTTTCAGTTTCTCTTTAAGCCGCACTGGTGATCTCGGAAGTAGAAACTACCCATCTTCCACGTACAGCTCATGATCAAATTTTCTCGGATGAGAATTTTTATACAGAGCCCACGAACTTCGTGTTTTTCGTATGAAATTAAGTTTAGTTAGACGAATACCTCGCATGTGGTCAAAGGCGGAGATCGGTGGTTGGAAGTACGGCACCAACCCTGTGAGCTTCTATGTGAATCATATTTGGAAGGCTAAAAGGCTTTTGCGATTGCCTTTGAAGTGTTTCACCGTACAATGAACTTCCATCGAGCTGTTTCTAACATCCAACGAAAAAGATTGAAAGCAATAAAAGGAAAATGTTGCAACCGGAACAATGCTAAAAAGAGTTATTAAAATGTAGTCTCAATTGCAAGAGTCACAGAAAGGATCAGCTAACAGCAATTATGGCGTGAACGTATGGTATTTATTTAAAGTTATATCTCGATCCATTGATCCATACACTGGCTACAAAACTCATTTAAAATTACGCACACTACAGATTTCTTCAGTTTATGTTAGGAAATTAAATAACCATGTACCAATCTTGAGATAGGATTTTCAACGCGAGAACTTAATCGTGCGATCGTACCTAATTTCAATTGTTTGTTTGTCGGTGTTTCCGAGGTAATCCATGTCGATTTGTTTCCAAGAAACATCAACTTGCCAGATATCACTCCAGAACAAGTTTGAGAAAAGTACTACTGGTATCACTGAGACTACTAAAGAACGAAAAGCATATGTCTACCTCCAAAATCCCAAAATAAAGTTTTGGGATTTGCCAGGGACAGGAACCGAAGAATTCTCAGACCTAGAGAAATACCGCAAGGAAGTAGATTTGGATAGCTACCACTTGTTCCTTATTTTAACAGCCACTCGATTTACTTTCAATGATTTGAAATTGGCCAGAAAAATAAAATCGATTTCGATCGATTGGTAAGAACTTCTTCTTCGTTCGCACAAAAATCGACGTGGATGTAAACTCTGAGCAACGAAAGCGGTCATTTGATGAAGAAGCCGTGCTTCAAAAACTCCGAGCTAACTGTTCGAACAATCTGGGTGATCTGCTGAGCGACCAGCAAGATATATTCCTAATTAGCAACCATTTTCCCAGAAAGTGGGATTTCGAAAAACGACTCACACCAGCCATCCTAGAGGCGTTGCCGAGATATCAGAGAGAGAGTCTGACCTTGACCATAAAAGGCTTATCAACAAATATTGTGAAGCAGAAAGTCGACATTCTGAAGGGTCGTACATGGATGGTTGCTACAGCGTCTGCTGCTGCTGCGATTATTCCGGTTCCAGGATTGTCCATCGTAGTTGATTCCGCGCTAATTTTAAAAGAAATCAGCTTTTACAGGTCTCAGCTTTGTCTTCCAAGCCTAGAATCGAGTGATTTTCTCAAGCTAAGCGTCGCCACCCAAGGCCGAATTCGTGACGTGTCTATACAATCCACAGCACAGCTGTATGCTTTCCTGGCACCTTATGCCCTGGAATCAAGCATTGAAGAATATGTCCGCTTTGTCCCATTTGTAGGTTCGGCTCTTGCCGGTGGATTATCATTTGCTGCCACATTTGCCGCTCTCAGAGGCTGTTTGCAAAAAGTTGAAGAAGCATCACTGGCCGTCATAAAAGAATCTGCTGAAAAAGGATCCGAAGATTTGAAATAGGGCTTGTGATCGAGGTATTTCGATAAGATGTAACAGTAATAAGAACTATAAATAAAATTCTTTTCTAATAAAGCTCTTTTTTAAATCACCATGATCGTTTACCATCAAGGACTCGTTAACGCATCCAACGTTATGGTCCAACTTCAACCAACATTATTGGTTGCAACTTCTCTTAATCCCCTTCGTGGTTCTGGATTTCTCAGTTTTGTCTTCAAAAGATATTATCGACTCAAATAATTCAAGTTATAAAGTTTAAGGCCACCTTACGGTCCCTAGGACATAGGACGAGAGCGAAATGCATCTCTTAAATCTCAGTCGGCCAATGTAAGCGGAGAACAAAAAGTAGGGTAAGTGACAACGATGGAGTTTTTCTAGGAAGGATTGAATAGTCTTTAGATATATCTTTCATTAAAGAGTCTCCAAAAAGGCATGATCATGTTTCAAGTAAGAACTGCGAAGTTTCATGTCACACTTTCGAGTGAACGAATTGAATAAAACCGCACTAAATCCACATTAAGGTACGTCAGATGTACTGTAAAAGCTTTGATGATTTTTAAACGCAAAGGATGAAATTAAAAATTGCAACGCGGAGTTTCACGGACATAGCGATTTCCAGACAAAAAGTTCTACGTTAACAGATTTCAGTTAAGAATTCCTATTTACTTTTTTTTGACGAAAACGTCAAAATGTTTAACCTTGGAATACGTCTAACCGAGAAACTTTATAATTTGTCGAAATATTAAGTTAATGTGTTACAAAACTATACACCTTTATGCATTGGATGTATTACTGAGTGAATTTTTATGCATGCAGGTATTTTTAGAAACTAGGGTATCTAAAAGATAGTAATGCTGCGGCACATTCTGTTCCGGGATTCTGTTGATACTGGCATTAGTTAGGCAGTGAGACTTAAAAGAATCAAAAATGACATTGAATGTCCTATTTACATGTTGGAAAGTACTAGAATAATTACTATCACTTTATAGAAAGAACTCGTGGGAACGTTGTTTAGAAAATGATCAAGTGGTTATCAGCTCTGGTTTTCCCACAGTTAATTGTACGAAATAATAGAAATTCAGATTGTTTATCGATATATTTAATATACGGTGCACGATATTTTCTCTGGAAACACAATACTTTTCTTGCTGTTTGTTGCACTTTATTAAGTATCAGTTATTTAGCTATATATTTATAGAAAACAACAACACAAAGAAACGGAAAGAAAAGAAGGTAGGAAGAAATAATTCGGTAGGACTCGAACCAGCTACCTTCGACTCGACGCGACTACACCTAACCACTACACCGCAGTGGCAGATTACGTAATCTAAAGTAAAAGTCTTTCATTTTATTCCTTTTCCATGAAACTTCCGCCGGCAAGCTGATCGCCGGCCGCATTAACCGAGCTATTAACGGTGAAAAAACAATGTAAACGCATCTTCCATGGCAATGAATGAATGAAAGAACATAATTATGCTTTTCAAAACGCCGATACACGTCCCCGTCTGCAAAGTAGGACACAAAACATATGTTTTGTTATCTCGATTTCCGCTGTTATTTTGAAGCGAATGGTCAAAATCACATCCATTTTCGGCTCATACAGTTTCTTAACAATAGCATTGCATGACGTTTTCTCACTTTCACATCACCTTCTAGCAAGCTGGAATTTGTATATCCCCCGTGTTGCGTAGTCGAAGAGGAAATGCTCATCTTCTCGTCAGGTTTAACACCTGGACGAGTCAAAGGCTCTTGAATTGAAATCCAATCTCCAAGTTAACCATCGTACTCATCTGAAAGACTCCTGTGTGTCTTAAAATTCGGTAAGACCTCTAACCGTGCTGTAGAAAGTTTGCCACAAAGAAAACTCTAAGTCTAAGCAGCGAACGATGCACTCTCACCCACCGAACTTCCCCGTGTTTTTATTTGAGTTGTTCGTGGCGCAATGCACTCTGGTTAAATGCAATACATTGTGGTAAAAAGTGTGGTTAAATGCAATGCATTGTGGTAAAAAGTGATGAATTCGAGAATTCGTCGCCCCTTATATATTTCCTTTAAATCCTGATTATGTTGCTGCTCGCTCCCTTCGGTCGCTCCGCAGCAATTACTGATGACTGACGTCAGATGGGCAATTTTACCGCCGAGCCTCGTTTTGAAATTCATAAGTTTGGGAAGTTTTAGATTAATTAATTCCCAAGGCAGCAAATTGAAAGAAGTATATATACAGCTATTTCGAGAAAGGTTGTCGGAAAAAATGTGCACGCGACAATCCCGAAAGGTAATATGGGATATGGTCAATACACTGTTCCTGACCTACTGAGCTGTCAAACCTACTTTTGTTGCTTTCCTTTAGCACTCACAAACATACGTCCATGGCCTCTCGTGCCATTCTTTGAAACTTCTTTGAAGAGCAGTGAACTCAAAACCACCCACAATCCCTTTCGGGATTGTCGCGTACACTTTTTCCGACAACCTTTTTCGAAATAGCTGTATATCTGTGCACGAACAGTGCAAATACAAAGAATTTCTCTTGGTGAAATTTGAATTGTTCGTCTGAAGTAAACATGCCTAAGGGCTATTTGTTACAATGTACTTTAATGTATGCACTGTAGGTTAGTACTTAATGAATTTATTACAAAAATATGTACCTTTATCTTAAGGCATGTACCATGGCACAGAAAATTTCTGTACGTACGTAGTTGGTTTTCTAGACTGTTGAGACAAAATATTTACCATTTATTATACAATCATATCACTTTGTTGTTTAAATAAATCTTTGCTGAAAATAAAAACAGCGGTCTTTGATCAGCGATTACCCCGATATCATTTATCTTTTAGATCAATTAAGCAAATCAATTTCCTTAGGCATAAATGATGCACCCTTCATTGGCATATTTTTTACTGTTAAAATAACCCAGGGGCACCCAACGAGAATATAGTTCAAGACCACTTAAACATAAGCATTTTTAAACGTATTTTAGAATTTAAACTGTAGATATAGGCGTATTTTTATCCCCTAAAATTTTTCATCTGTTCGCGGATTTCCTAGCTGAAAGTCTAATGATCCGAAAATTATAACTTACCTTTTCGAAAATTTCAAAAAAAAGGCTCTCGAAAATTCTAGGTGACCTTTTTAGGGTAAAAATCCGTTTTAAATGGGCAATTATACCATTTTTTAGATGTTCGAAAATCCTAGGAGAGGCAGGCAAGCCAAAAATTCTACAAAAAATGTTTCGAAAATTCTAGCTCTGAAATCGTCTTCCGAACAGATATTCAGTCCGAAAACTGACGTTGGGTGCCCCTGATAACCTTGAGTTTGCAGAAAAATGCTGCTTCCCGGCTTGAAAAATGTTCCTGATTGTACCATTCGCTGCAAAAGGACTGTAAAAGGAGGGTTGGTCAGAGGGCTGAACCAGTACTGCAGTGGTCAGGGTTCGAGTTCCGAAAAGCTTGAAAAAATTCAGGTTTTTCAACACTAATTCTTCATCCCATAGTTCAAATGTATGAAATAAAAGTATGACTATGTAGTAGAAGAATGAAAATATCCTCGGAAACCCGGTCCTTTCAAATGCAAATTGAGTTCCCTAACAGCTGTGATGTGCTTCAGTCCAGGCCCGTTGGGGGGGGGGGGGGGAGGGGGTGCGATGGGTGCAGTCCCCCCGGCACCACACACACACACACAACCACACAACCAAATGGGCCCCAGAAGTCCACCTTTTGTTGATCAACTATTTCAAACAACGTAAATTAATGATATTTTTTTAATTCTAATTCACTGCTTGTGTAATAAAATACGACACAATAAGTTCTAGTCTGCGAACAAGCTCTCCTGGGCGGTCTGGCGGCGGGGCGGGAGAAGGAGGGATAGCTTGCAACAACGTCTCCGGAATTTGAACATCTGCATCCAAAACGTCGATGAGAAAAGCTGATTAGTGGTGATGACATTAGCAATGACGTCATTACCCTTAGCACCTGTTAATCAATGTTTGTTCCCATTCGCGCTCTTTTCTGCTCCGGGCTGATTGGCGGAAATTTGACAGCTCAGTCAAAGGCGAGCCACAGAGGGAATTGGAGGTGGAATTCAAATTCCAGAGACGAAGATTACAAGCTCTCCTTCTCCAGACCCCCAACCCCAACCCCCCCAACCCCCCCCCCCGCCCCACCCCCGTCCACCCCTGCCAGAGCGCCCGGAGAGCTTGCTCCCAGGCTAGATGAGTTCAATTTTCAAATTCAAACGAGTTCCTGAGTCCTCTCTTTTCAATAAGCGTACAGACTTAAGGTCAATTGCTTAAAAGCATTTACAATTAAAAGTTTAGAGCCAGATTCAGCCAATCTCAAGCCTAGGGCATTTGTGAGGTTATGAACTCCCACCGTGGGAAATTTGTCATCAAATAAATGAATACAACTGATTGTGCAAGCAGAATATTCGGTCAAAACCATGCAGTCTCTTATCCCACGCAACATGCCCTGACTTTGGTGACTTCTATTCTCCTCAAGGGTTTGCTCAATTCGCATTTTAAATATTTGCAGAACTCTTCTTCTGGGTGTGACTGTAATGATAAAACGCGCAAGCACTGGGATCGAGAATGTTTCGTCACGACTGTACTCTTCAATTTAGTAACGCTTTGTCGTTGTTCGAGTTGTTGAGGCCCACTTTCGCAACAACCTTTGTATCCAACTATTTCCAGCCGTCCTATCGCAATGAATTGGGAATTGAAATATGTGCAGGATTTTCAAGAGGAATTTGAAAAGAATGGCCTTTGTAATCCAGATTCCATTGCAAAATTTTGTAGCAGTAAAATGGACGGATGGAAAGAGGTGCAAGTAGATATTGCAATCATTGGCAATTCTGGAACCGGGAAATCAAGTTTTATCAACACAATCAGAGGGTAAGTGTTAAGTACATTACACAACTCCATATTTTTCCGAGTCCATAGTCCTAAAAGGGCGGCGAGTTGTTCTGAAAGTTGTCTTGCTACAATGGAAATGGGACGAAAACGAAACATTTCACACGAACCGCAATTCATTTCAATATCATCATAACATCATCACCAAATCACTTCTTGTAAATTTGTCTTCAATTTGTCGTTTTCACAAGATTCAAGACCGATTTGTAAAGATGCTAGAGCTGTCTTCCGCCGTTCTATGTTCTTCACGACCCGCTGAAGTGTAGATGATGCACTGAGGAACTTTCAATTTCGTCTTTAAGCTGCATGCGATCCCGGAAGCAGAAACTACACATCTTCCACTGCTCATGATCAAATTTTCACGCATGAGAAGTTTTATACAGAGCCCACGAACTTCGTGTTTTTGTATGAAATCGAGTCCAGTTTGATGAACGCCTCGCATGTGGTCAAAGGCGGAGATCTATGGGTGGTTGGAAGTACGGCACCAACCCTTTGCGGTTTTGCTGTGAGCTAGAACTGAATTATTTGGAAAGCTAAAAGACTTTTGAGATTGCCTTTGAAGTGGTTTACGTATAATGAACTCTTATCGAGCTGTTCCTAAGATCTAACGAAAAAAACCGAAAGCCATTAAATGTAGTCTCAAGAGTCCCAGAAAGGATCAGCTAAGAGTAATCATGCCTGAACGTAAAGTTATATCTCGATCCATTGATCCATACACTGCCCTACAAGACTCATTTTAAATTACGGACACTACGTACAGATTTCTTTATTTCTAGGAAGTTGAATATAACAATATATCATCCTTGAGGTATGGTTTTCAACGCGAGAACTTAATCGTGCGATCGTGCCAAATTTCACTTGTTTGTTTGTCGGTGTTTGCAAGGGCATCCATGTCGATTTGTTTCCAAGAAACATCATCTTGTCAGACGTCAAACTTTCTACTGTTCGCCAACAGCCGTTGTATAGATGGTGCAGGAACTTTAAGCTGCTAGCCTGAAGGCAAAAACTCCTCATCATCCACAGGTCATATTAACATTTTCTCTCAGGAGCTTCATGTTTTTCGTATGAAATCCGAGCATTAAGCCTTGCAGAGAGGGAATACTTGTAATATGGTAAATGTAAATGAAGTTGAGTTTAGTTTGATAATGCCTCGCATGTGGTCAAAGGCGGGGGTTGATGGTTGGAAGTACAACACCAACCTTTGCGGTTTTGCTGTAACAACTGAATTATTTGGTGCCAAAAGGCTTTACAGATTTGACGTGTTCAGTTTTCATTCGAGAAGCTTCTATCGAGCTGTGCCTAGGATCTGACGAAAAAGCTAGATTGAAAGCAATAAAACAAAAATGTTGTAACCGGAGCAAATGCTAAAAATATCATTAAAATGTAGTCTCAAGAGTTGCAGAAAGGATCAGCTAAGAGCAATTATAGCGTGAACGTATGGTATTTATTTAAATTTATATCTCGATCCAGTGATCCGTACACTGCCGTACACAACTCATTTGAAATTACGCACCCAACAGATTTCTTTATTATTAGGAAATTGAATCACCATATACAAATCTTGAGAAGAACTTGATCGAGGATCGTGCCAAAGTTCACTTAGTTTGTTTGTCGGTGTTTCCGAGGTAATCCATGTCGATTTGTTTCCAAGAAATATCATCTTGTCAGACCTCACTCCAAAAAAAGTTTGATAAAAGCACCAGCTGTAAACAACAGAAAGCTCAATAGGGCCTAAAGTGCAAGGGTTAGCAAAAATTTCTTAGACACGGCTAAGTTTCTTGAATGCATATTTGTCCCGGAACTTCCGTTTGTTTTATAAAGATAAATATAAGGCTAAAATTGAATGAATATTGCTGTTGAAGACTAAGCATGACAATACCGTAAAATTCGTAAAAATAAGCCCCTCTGTGTATAAGCCCCTCCAAATTTACGCCCCCCAACCTCGTAACGCAAAAAAACCCTTCGTTAAATCACCCCTCTAAGTATAAGCCTCAACAGGGGCTTGTACTCCGGGAAATTGCCCTCAAATACAAACTATGTACAACAAAGCAACTGACGGTAAATTCAAGTCCAACTAAAGGCTAGCCCAATCATTTATGAAACATAAAAAAAACCCTCCGTAGATAAGCCCCGCCGAATATAAGCCCCTCAAAAAAAGCCTTTGAAAAATATACCGTATGTAAACTGAAGTTGAATACTTAAAATAACCAGGATTGAAGTTTAAGCAAATGTAAATTATTTAATACGAAGATAGACATTTCGAATTTTACACCATTTGGCTAACGATCGCTCTCCATTGTGCAAGCAGAAAAATAATTTTTAACTAGTTCCACCCATATTTCTCTCAATCTGGCTGGAAATAACATTTCTTGAGGAGTCTCGCGTCTCCCTTTTTAAACAATACAGATTTCTGTTTTGTCTTTTTCAGCGTTACTGCCGATGACGAAAACGCTGCCGAAGTTGTTTTAACTGAGACTACTGTAGAGCCGAAAGAGTATTACAACCCCAAAAATTCCAAAATAAAGTTTTGGGATTTTCCAGGGACAGGAACCCCAAGATACCCAGACGTGGAGGCATACTGCAAGCAAGTAAATTTGGAGGGGTACGACTGGTTCCTTATTTTTACAGCTGGTCGATTTACTGAGAATGATTTCAAATTGGCCAGGAAAATAAAATCGATTGGTAAGAACTTCTTCTTCGTTCGCACAAAAATCGACGTGGATGTACAAGCTGAGAAACGAAAGCGGTCATTTGATGAAGAAGCTCTGCTTCAAAAAATCCGAGCTGACTGTTTGAACAATCTAGGTGATCTGCTGAGTAACCAGCAAGATATATTCCTAATTAGCAACCATTTTCCTGGCAAGTGGGACTTCAGTCGACTCACTACAGCCATCCTAGAGGCGTTGCCGAGATGTCAGAGAGAGAGTCTGACCTTGACCCTAACACGCTTATACGCTTATATTGTGAAGCAAAAGGTCGACATTCTGAAGGGTCGTATATGGATGGTTGCTACAGCGTCTGCCGCTGCTGCAGCGGCTCCGGTTCCAGGATTGTCCATAGCAGTTGATTCCGCGCTGATTTTAAAGGAAATCAGCTATTACAGATCCCAGCTTTGTCTTCCAAGCCTAGAAACGAGTGATTTTCTCAAGCTAAGCGTCGCCACCCAAGGCCTAATTCGTGACGTGTCTATACAATCCACGACACAGCTCGCTACTTTTCTTGCACCATATGCTCTAAAATCAGGCATTCAGGAAGGTGTCCGCTATGTCCCGTTTATAGGTTCGGTTATTGCCGGTGGATTATCGTTTGCTATCACATCTTCTGCTCTCAGAGGCTATTTGCAAAAAGTTGAAGAAGCATCGCTGGCCGTCATTCAAGAATCTGTCGACAAAGGATGCG
>OZ037776.1:29551373-29636373 GCA_964035525.1 Porites cylindrica | reverse complement strand
CTGTTTAGTTGAGTGAAATTCTAGGAATATAACAACATATTATATTATACTATTGGGAAATTGAATAAACATTCTTCTGACTTCTATCGAGCTGTTCCTAAGATCTAACGAAAAAGATTGAAAGCAATAAAAGGAAAATGTTGTAACAAAATCGATGCCAAAAAAATAAAAAATGAAGTCCCAAGCTCACAGAAAGGATCAGCAAAGAGCAATTATGATCTGAATGTATGGTATGTAAAAGTTATATCTCGATCCATTGATCCATACACTGCTCTACTAGACTCATTTAAAATTACACATATTATATATTATATCATATTATTAGGAAATTGATAGTTACTCAGTTTCAACGTCCCGATTTTGCTCTCTATTCTACAAGCGTACAGACTTTTAAAACTTAAAAGTTCGAACAAGTAGACATTTACAAATTGAAAGTTTAAGCCGGGCTCATTCAATCTCAAACTAGGGCAATTATTGTCAGGTTATGAATATAGGCCTTTTGCACAACTTGATTACGTGATCACCTTTCGGTAAACACGGAATACAGTAAGCTTTCAAAAAATTTGGTTAGCACGAATATTCGGTAACCTGTAAATTTTTAGCCGTGTATCTCAAAAGCAGCGATTGCAACCCAAAATTCTTCCTCTGGGTGTGATGACGTACCGCAAAAGCACAACGGTCGAGAATGTTTCGTCACGTGTACCCTTCAATATAATGAGGCTTTGTCGTTGTTGCGGCCCACTTTCGTTCGCAACAAGCTGCGTATCGCTCTGTTTCCAGCCATCCTATCGCTATGAATTGGGAATCGAAATGTGCACAGGATTTTCAAAAGGAAGTTGACAAGAATGGCCTTCGTAATCCAGATTCCATTGCAAAATTTTTTACGACCAAAATGGAAGGATGGAAAGATGTGGAGATGCACTTTGCAATCACTGGCATAACTGGAGCCGAAAAATCAAGTTTTATCAACACAATCAGAGAGTAAGTATACACTACATACTTGTTTCTTTTTTTCCTAGCAAAGTCCTGAAAAAGCACCGAGTTGCTCGAATAGTTTAGCTGTTGCTATAAAGTGGGACAACAACCAACAGTTTCACACAAAACGCAATTCATTTCAGTATCATCATAACATCATGACCAAATCATTGCTGATGGATTTGTCTTCAATTTGCCGTTTTCGCAAAATTCAACACGGAACTTTAACTAAGATACTAGAGCGCCTTTCTTTCGTTCTATGCTCTAAAAGACGCGCTGAGATGTAGATGATGCGGAAACTTTCAAATGCTCTTTAAGCTGCATGCGAGTCCGAAAGCAGAAACTAAAACCGTTCTTCGACAGCTCATGATAAAGCTTCCTCACATAAAAGTTTTCATATAGAGCCCCCGAACTTCAAGCTCATAGAAAGGATCAGCTAAGAGCAATTATGATCTGAACGTATGGTATGTATTTAATAAAGTTATATCTCGATCCATTGATCCATACACTGCTCTACTAGACTCATTTAAAATCGCGCACACTACAAATGTCTTTGCTATTAGGAAATTGAATAACCATGTATCATTGTTAATGTAGGATTTTCTACGCGAGAGCTTAATCGTGCGATTGTTCCAAATTTCAATTGTTTGTTTGTCGGTGTTTCCGAGGTAATCCATATCGATTTGTTTCCAAGAAACGTCATCTTGCCAGACGTCGCTTAAAAATAGGCTCAAGAAAAATGCTAACTGTATTAGGAAATTAAATAAACATATTATTGTTGAGGTAGGATTTTCTACGCGAGAACTCAATCGTGAGATCATGCCAAATTTCACTTGTTTGTTTGTTGTTGTAATCCATCTCGATTTCTTTCCAAGAAACATTATCTTGCCAGACGTCACTCAAAAACACGTTTTTAGAAAAGCACCAACTGTGAACAGTGGAAACCGAAACAGGGACTAAACTGCATGCAAGAGGCCTTTAGCAGCCACTGGTTCCATACGCTGCCTTACACATTAGGATTTCTTTATTATAACGAAATTGACCAATCTTGATGATGTGGGGTACAGTAAGTTAAAACCTCTCCACAACGGCCACCTTGCGGACAGAAGAAAGTGGCTCTTGTGGGGCCCTGTGGAGAGGAGGCCGTTGTGGGGAGGTAAGGGGATAATCTGACAAATTTAAGGGTATACAACATGTATATTGTGCTAACTTTGTGCTTACTGTATCTCATAAAGGTAATCCAATCACAAATAAGACATATACAGATAAAATACACAAAAAACTTCCTGACTAATGTTTTGAATCAAAATGTTAACGGGACAAAACGAGAATGGTTCACAACATTCGCCATTGGTATCGCAAATAATTTATGCTTACTGCGGCAGTATATATGGAACACAATCAAAATATGATTGATGCGATTAACAATCGACGCGCCATACGATCAAATTTCATGACAATTATTGACTATTTTTGGCTATTGTTGAGAGGTTATTTTGGCTGTCTGGCTGTTGGGGATGCGCTTCAGTAGCTGTTGAAGTTGTAGAAAGCTTTAAACAAGAGACAATGTATGGACTGTCCGCCGGGACAAAACAATGCGGTCGTTGTAGAGAAGTGGCCGTTATTGAAGGTTCGACTGCATTCAACGAAAAATCTTGATCGTGCGATATTTCCAAATTTGAGTTGTTTGTTTGTGGGCGTTTTCGAGGAAATTCATTATGGATTTGTTTTCCTAGAAACGACATCTTGTAAAAGGTCATCAAAGGAGTTTAAGAAAACCCTCTGTAAACTGTCGAAACTTCGTGAACTAAATCCCCTCAAGTGACTACACTGTATCAGGCAAGTTATTTTAGTCACTCTTGAACAATTAATTTTCTTTGCAAGAAGTAGTACTTTTAAGGGTCAAACAGTGATCATTTGAAATAGTCAGGCAGGTTTAATAAATAGTCATGATCACGCCTTTGCGTTACGCAGCATTAAGTAAATTTCAGAGCTTACGTTTCTGCTCAGTACGTTTGAAAGTGCAGATCTTCATGATGTTGCCTAGTGCTGCGTTTTTAGCATTTGGAAAAATCAGATTCCATTCTCAATTTTTTGATGTTACTCTGTTTTAACGTCCCGTTTCAGTTCTCTCTTTTCTACAAGCGTGAAGACTTTTAAAACTTAACAGTTCAAACAACACTGAATCAAGTAGACATTGACAAATTGAAAGTTTAAGCCGGGCTCAGTCAATCTCAAACTAGGGCAATTATTGTCAGGTTATGAATATTGGCCTTTTGCAATAACTTGATCACGTGATCAACTTCCAGTAAACACGGAAACAGCAAGCTTTTTAAAAAATTTGGTTAGCACGAGCTGAAAGAGCCTATAAATATTCGGTAACCTGTAAATTTTCAGCCGTATAGCTCAAAAGCAGCGATTGCAACCCAAAACTCTTCTTCTGGGTGTGATGACGTGCGCAAAAGCACGAGGGTCTGTTTCGTCACGTGTACCCTTCAATATAATAAGGCTTTGTTGTTGTTGAAGGCCCACTTTCGTTCGCAACAAGCTGCGTATTGCTCTGTTTCCAGCCATCCTATCGCTATGAATTGGGAATCGAAATATGCACAGGATTTTCAAAAGGAAGTTGAGAAGAATGGCCTTCGTAACCCAGATTCCACTGCAAACTTTTTTAAGAGTAAAATGGAAGGATGGAAAGACGTGGAGGTGCACATTGCAATCACTGGCATTTCTGGAGCCGGGAAATCAAGTTTTATCAACACAATCAGAGGGTAAGTGTACGTTACATATTTCTACCTTCTTTTCTAGCATACCCCTGAAACGGCACCGAGTTGCTGGAATAGTTTAGCCGTTGCTATAAAATGGGACGGAAACCAATCGTTTGACGCGAAACGCAATTCATTTCAGTATCATAACATCATCACGAAATCATTGCTGATAGATTTGTCTTCAATTCGCTGTTTTCGCAAAATTCGAGACGAAACTTCAACTAAGATACTAGAGCTCTTTTCCTTCGTTCTATGCTCTAAAAGACGCGCTGAAATGTAGATGATGCAGGAACTTTCAAATTGTCTGTAAGCGGCTTGCGAGTCCGAAAGCAGAAACTAAAACCGTTCTTCGACAGCTCATGATAAAGCTTCCTCACATAAAAGTTTTCATATAGAGCCCCCGAACTTCGTGTTTTTTGTATGAAATCGAGTTTAGTTTGATGAATGCCTCGTATGTCATCAAAGGCGGAGATGGCGGTTGGACGTACCGCACCAACCCTTTGCGCTTTTGCTGTGAGCTACAACTGAATCAAACTTCGAAAGCTAAAAGGCTTACGTACAATGACTGACTTCTATCGAGCTGTTCCTAAGATCTAACGAAAAAGATTGAAAGCAATAAAAGGAAAATGTTCTAACAACAGCAATGCTAAAAAAATAAAAAATGAAGTCTCAAGCTCACAGAAAGGATCAGCTAAGAGCAACTATGATCTGAACGTATGGTATGTATTTAATAAAGTTATATCTCGATCCATTGATCCATACACTGCTCTACTAGACTCATTTAAAATCGCGCGCATTACAAATGTCTTTGCTATTAGGAAATTGAATAACCATGTACCATTGTCAATGTAGGATTTTCTACGCGAGAGCTTAATAGTGCGATTGTTCCAAATTTCAATTGTTTGTTTGTCGGTGTTTCCGAGGTAATCCATATCGATTTGTTTCCAAGAAACGTCATCTTGCAGACGTCGCTTAAAGGGACTGGTTCACGGTAATGCGCATGTGTGAGTTCTGACAGTAGGTGATTGTTTTTCAACCAATCGGAAGCGAGTTAGATGCACGCAAGTAAATTTACAAAATTCAAATTAGTTGTTCGCGACGCGAGAATATTTCCGGGCATTTGGTTTGATTTGATTTATCCCCATAATTCAAGTTTATTCTTTGCTACTCCTCAGTTACATGTTGCAGCCGATAAGAATAAGATTTACAGCCCTGTCCTGCTTTGAAACAAACATTTACCAACGTGTATTTTTACGAGGTCGTACCCACGCTAACAAAGCAGTCACCGATCGGCAAACAAAATTTGTAAACAAACATCTTATTACTGTTCTCTCAGTTCGCCTTATTTAAACCCTGAAATACCTACAAATACCGCCTGACCGGTGACAAAAACACACAACGTATGAGTATAAAGATTATCCTTAATTGAGCATAAATTTCAAATGCTTATCAGCAAATGAACAAATTCATTCGCGTTACATCGGGTCAGTGTTCCGCAAAACAAATGTTATCGAGTAGCACACATAAAGAAACTATATTATAAAAAGAATATTCAGGCAATAATTTATTTTAAAAACATCAATTCTTAAACATATACGATCGTAAAGCAAAGATACAAGGAACATTTCAAGTGTACCAGATCAGTGAAGATCACGCGGCCTGTTGCGGTATAACTACAGGTCAGAGTCAAAAATCAAATCAAAGTTGAACGAACTCATGCCTTTAAGCACTTTCCAAGTGTCGTGTATTCTTTTCGTAAGCCTCACACTACTCCTACAACCATACCAGATCGATAGGCTAAGCTTCTCTATTTCCTAAGACTCTTGAGAACGTCCTGTTGCCGGACGGCCACGATGCTCTTCTGAACCTCCATGATCAAAACATTATTTTTTGCGTCTTCTTAAAACGTAACCAGTCAAACGACACAACCACACGTTAATCACCACTACCGAAGTATAACTAGACCAGCCAAAGCGACGGCTGTCCGAATAAAACGAAGGATTTTCAGTGATTGTACCGGTAATGGCGATTTCGAATTTAGTGTTGACCCAACAAAGTTATTCTGAAGAGCCAAACGGCGCGCATGCGCATTATCGTGAACCAGTCCCTTTAAAAATAGGCTCAAGAAAAATGCTAGCTGTAAACAGTGGAAACCGAAACAAGGCCTAAACTGCAAGGGGTTAGCAGCTAGTGGTGCCATAAGCTGCTTTACACATTTTAAAAATTTCTTTATTATAATAACGAAATTCACTAAACATTATGATGTCGCGGATACAGTGAGTCGAACCTCTCCACAATGGCCACCTTTCGGACAGAAGAAAGTGGAAGAGGGTGGCCGTTATAATAATAATAATAATAATAATAATAATAATTTATTACATTTAATATAGCGCTTTCTCTATTAAAATATTCTAAAGCGCTTTACAATATGTATAAGAAAATAAATATATATATATATACAATAAATGGAAAGAAATAATAATAGTAATAATAATATTAAATTACAAATTAAAAGCTTTCTTAAAAAGATAAGTCTTCAACTGTACTTTAAAAGAGTCAACGTTCATACAGTTTCTAAGGCTAGATGGCAGAAATAATAATAGTAAAAGAACATAAAATCACAAATTAAAAGCTTTCTTTAAAAGATAAGTCTTCAACTGTACTTTAAAAGAGTCAATGTTCCTACAGTTTCTAAGGCTAGATGGCAAAGCATTCCATACTGTTGGTCGAGCATGGAAAAAGGCTCGATCGCCAAAAGTCTTCCGTGTCACCTTAGGGATTACAAGCAATGTTTCAGAATCAGACCGCAGGCTGTAACCAAGTTCTAGGCTTTACAACAAGTAGTTGAGATAAATATTGTGGCGCCAGGCCGTTCAACGTTTTAAAAACTAAAAGCGCAATCTTAAATTCTACTCTAAATTTCACTGGCAACCAATGAAGTTCCCTAAGTACCGGAGTAATATGGGCAAACTTAGGAATTAAGCATGTAGCCCGAGCCGCCGCATTAAGAACTTTTTGCAGTCGGTCATACTGATATTGCGGAAGCTTATACAAATGAGCGTTACAATAATCTAAATGTGATGTAACAAACGCAAGGGGATAATTTGACAAGTTTTTAAGGGTACAACATGTATATTGTGCTAATTTTGTGCTTACTGAGTGGGCCGTAAGGGTTTGCAGTGATGCGGTTTTGCTCGATTTTTGGTGCGGTTTTGCTGAAATTTTTATTTTAAGTTGCGGCATTGCGGTTTTACAAAACCAAGCGGTTTGCGGTATTTAGAAATTTTAGGGTAATTTCAATGCGGTTTGCGGTTTTCTTGTTATTTTGTGCAGTGTTTTCTCTAGCCTCCAACGCAGACGTACTTAGGGATTGGTCACGCGTTCCTGCCCCACTAAGTCGGCTGATTTGTGAGCGGAAACAAAATGTAGACCAATCACAGCAGACTTCCAGATCTGGGAAGTGCACTTTGGACGTTGAGAAATTTCGCGCTTGAATTAGCTCCAGAATTTATCAGAAAGGTCTCATGAAAGGAGAAGACCTTACAGTTTTAGAACAAACTACTTAGTTAATTCACAAGTGTTCGTGCTAGAGGCTACCCTCACAATCTCACTGAAAAAAATTACCTCGGAGGTTAAATTTTGCTGAACGGAAATCGGCTTTTAACTACAAAACAACAAAGTGTAAACTGAAATTCTGGCTTTTGTCCATCTACAAGGTAACCACGCCGTTGCATCGTCCAAAGAACAACTTTGTAATCCAGCCTTTACAGGGAGAAATATCCAAAAAGCCAACGCTTATCTCGTCCGGAGCAAAAATCTTTGATCACGTATCACACTCTACAGAGCTTGTACGCATGTGTTTGGCTTCAGCAACGCCGATTGGATCTCCAATAATCTGTATGTGATCTCCAAGCTGATATTTGAAAAACAAAGGGAAAGAAATTTATCTTTCGGTTCAGCAGACGTTTGTTAAATAGTGGGGGGGGGGGGGGGGGGGGCTATATTTGTACGTAATTCTGTGCGGTTTTGCGGTATTCGTAGCCCTCTTACGCCCCTTTCTTACTGTATCTCATAATGGTAATCCAATCATAAATAAGACTTATATAGAGAGAAAATCCACAAAAACTTGACTGTTTTAAATCAAAATGTTGAGGGGACAAAACGAAAAAGGTTCGCAAGATTCGCCATTAGCATCGAAGATAATTTATGTTTACCGTACTGCAGCAATATAAATGGAACACAATCAAAATATCATTGCTGCGATTAATCATCGACGCCCCATACGATCAAATTTCATGACAATTCTTCACTTTTTCATCAGTCACTGAAAAGACTGGCCGTTGTCGAGAGGTTATTTTGGCTGTTGGGGATGCGCTTTAGTGGCCGTCGACGTTGTAGAGAGGTTTAAACAAGAGATAATGTACTGTCCGCCGGGATAAAAAAAATGGCCGTTATTGGAGGTTCGACTGTATTAAATGAAAAATCTTGATGGTGCGAATTTGAGTTGTTGTAGAGGCTTGTACTTGTTCCTTGAGCTAAGATCTTCCTACCTGAGAGGTAGGTAGATCCTAGCACCATGTAAACTGTCTTTGCTAGTCTAGTAAGTCCTAGTACTAGGGACAAACCAGACAGAAATAGCTACTCGCGGCAAAGGCCGACCATTTCGTTTGGCGTTACCACGAGCTGATTATTGTGATAATTCTGCTGAAAGACGTTAACGCCAGTAAAGATAGCAGAAGGACCCAAACTGCATGTTTGTTTTTGCCGCCCGGCATTTTTATTTCCTTCTCGACCCTTCAATATTTCGGCACCACACGGACCGGCATTTCTGCATGAAAACCCCATGTACAGTTGTTCCGCCTTCTAAAATCTTCCTTCCTCCATGTAGACAGCCCCTAAGGTTATATGTCGATCCATTGATCCGGCCATACAATGCCCTAAAAGGCTCATTCCAAACTACACACACCACAGGTTTCTTTGTTATTAGGAAATTGAATAATAACCATGTACCATTCTTGAGGTAGGATCAGTTTCAACGCGAGAACCGTGCGATCGTACCAAATTTCACTAGTCTTCTTTGTTTGTCGGTGTTTCTGTGGTAATCCTTGTCGATTTGTTTCCAAGAAACATAATCTTGCCAGACGTCGCTCCAGAACAAGTTTGAGAAAAGCAGCAGCTGTAAACAGTAGAAACCGAGACAGGGCCTTAAGTATAAGGGGTTAGCAGCCACACGCTGCTTTACACATTAAGATTTCTTTATTACAAGGAAATTGGCCAATTTGATATGTCGGATGTTCAATGAAAATTCTTGATCGTGCGATCTTCTCAAATTTGACTTGTTTGTTTGTGGGCGTTTTGGAAGAGATCCATATAGATTTGTTTTCCTAGAAACGACATGTTGTCAAACGTCGATTTCAAACAAGAAATTCCTATGTGAACTGTCGAAACCGTTTGTGAACTAAATCTTAAGTAACTCCATTGTATCTAGTCAGAGTTTCATTTCTATAGGTAAAATCCGCTCCTGAACATTTTTTTGCGTATATACTTTAGGCTCAAAGAACGATCATTTGAAAAAGGTCTGACAAGTTTAATAAATAGTCAAACCTTTGCGTTACGTAACGTGGCATTTTAAAGTAAATTCAAGAAGTTTTTATTCAGTATCTTCGGGCTCGGTGTTAATTGGTGTCCCGCTGGTTTAGTTGCGATGTTTTCGTAAAGAAATTGTGCACATTGTCCAAAGTGTCTTCATGTATTGAGGCCCAAACTGTCTGATAATAGCACGAGGGTTATACATGTTTAGCAGGCTATTCTCAATTCTTGTTAATTGATTTTCATGGCAGCGTTAATATAAATGCTTACTTGTTCGGCAGTTATAATTTTACTCGTTACACCTGGTAACTTTGCCATGTGTCCCCGAGAATATACTAAGGCATATCTGACAAGATAGCTGTCACCGAGGTCCAGTTCTTAAATCGAGCTACGACTCTTCTTTTCAATAACTTATTTTCAGCACTACGGTGCTTTGTTTTGAAAAAGGGCATGTTTTAAATTAGATCAGTGATTTTTGGCGTCACGTGACATTGGGAATGATGATGATCAATGACCACTAATTGCCTTTATGAAAAATCAAAACGTAAAGACAAGCCTCTAATGAGCATTTTGGGGCTTCATTGTTGGTGCCCACATCCTTAAGGACCCTAATACAAGTGACACTTCACACTCAGTAACCTCTACATATTAGCACTGACGGATTGACGGCAAATAACTAAAGTTTGAAACACTGCACTAATATTTTTCAAATATAAATATATTCTTTGATTCCCATTTTTTACAGTTTCAAGAACTCGTTTTACTTTTCTTGAAGATTGTAGTTTCAGGCCTTTATAGACTTTTACTGGCCAGTAAAAAAATGGATGATGTGCATCTTCAGTTAAAACGCACCGCATGTATTATTGAGGGTCGATCTATCAGGGCTGAGGAGTTAAAATCAACACTTGGCTGGCCCAGCCTACAAGTACGCAGAAATTATCTCAAGTGCGTGTTAGTCCGTAAGTGTCTTCACGGAATAGCGCCTTCGTACTTACTTACAGTGTTCAGTAGGCACGCGCAACTTTTCCATGGCTATATCACCAGAAGCCGTGATTTGCTGCACCCTTCCTTCGCAAAAACTACAAAATACCAAGGTACCGAGAATCATTAGACAAATAGAGACCCTCAGTGAATTTAAAATCAAGCTAAAGCGCCCTTTTTGAGCTATTTTTGAGCTATGTTGAAAAAACTAGCTCATATGTCAGTGGTGTGAGCGTATGTATCTTTGTGGCTTTGTATCTTTGTAACTTTGTATCTTTGTATGTTCGGATGTTTGTTGCAAGAGCCAATAAGGTTGAAGGTACTATGAGTTGATGCTTAGGAACCAATGAGATCTTGGCATCCACTTAAACATGACATTGCTAAAGGTCGAACAAGGGCACTTTGAGACCGCCATCTTGATTCTTGACAATTTTTTCGTCTTTTATTATGGCTACAGGAGTTTGGAAACATTATATTAAATATCTTCATGTTTCAAACACTGTGTACAGTGATGCAGCTGTTTAAGGGTTCATAATTGTGTGGATGCTATTTTAAGACATTTCTGACCGAATTCGGCTATCGCGAACGGTACTGACGCACGTATTTATGAGTTGTGTTTCACCTGCTTCAAGGTTGAGTATAAAAGATCATATATTTTCAAAGCTCTTTCAGTGAAGCAATAATTGATATTTAGATATGGACTTTAATTTGAAAGTATGCGGCCTATAAAATGTGGTTTTACAAGTTTGAAAGGCAGCTTATTTTTTTAAAAGCTGTACCGAGTATTGTTAATCCTGTAAACAAGCTTTAAAAATACTATTCTCTCGCTTACAAAGTTCAACAGACCTTTTTCGTTCCGGCAAAACAAAAAAAAATAATAAGTGAACAACATGATACATCCTTCCTGAATACTAAGCATTACAGATATTGAAACGTATTTTATTTAGTAAAGATGCGTAACTTAAGTAGAAACAGTAGCGTTAGGGAACAAAATTGGAAGAAGCTAGTTGACACAATAATTAGATACTGTTTTACTGAGTGGAGTAACATGATATGAGCAGAAATATATTTCGGCAGTTTGATAATTTTCTTGGAAGTTAATAAATGTTAGGCTATCAACCTTGACGTTGCATGAAACAATTTAATTGCAGATGTTGTAATGAAGCCGAGGTGATTTCTTAAAATCGTTTGAGAAAATTTTGTAGTAAAACAATTTGCCTTTTTTACGTACGAATTGTAAAAGGGCCAAAGACCAACATCTCCACATGCAAATTGTGTGCAGGAGTTATTTTTATAATTCTGTTTACTACATTACTGTGTTATAACTCGCATTCCCTCACGTACGAACCACGAAAGGGGGCAAAGTCCAACACTTTCACGTGCCAGTTCTGTGACTGTACATCTCATACAGATTGGCTTTTCACAATAATAATAATACCTTGAACGTTTGAAGACCTGTTTCGTTTTGTAACCAATTCCTGAAAAAAGGCTCTTCTCTTTTAAGAAGCAATAGCTTTTAAAATATGAAGAAATAAGTTGTCGGAGTTAAGGACTGTTTCACTGAGTAGAATCGCACGTGAAATCCTCGTGAATTATGATGATGCAACCATCTACCACAACGATAAGAATCTTGGTATTTCTTAACTACTCGGATTCGATGAGTCACGTTTTGGCTTAAGAAACTCCGAGGAAACCTTAGAGTTTTCCTTCTAATCAACGTTTGGTGAGTAGATATTTATTTTACTTTAATAATTTGTTTAACTTGCACCAAATGTAACAGGGAAAGACAGAGGAAAGTGAATATAATATATTCATATAGCATGAGGATCGACGCAGCTGAGCGTTTCGCGTTTTCATTTATGTACGGCAATACCCAATTTCGCCCAAAAACCCAGTCTACATTTAGGACGAAAACGGTAGATTCATCACTCTTGGTAAGGTTACACTGAAGCATTAAAGGTATACTGAAGCATTCAAAGTAGCTCATGCACGTTTAACGTGCCTATGTTAAACAGAACGCCTCTTAGACTAGTTTTAATGCTTTAATGTCTTTGTTTTTGTGTTGTGTCAGGACTCGAGTTAAACTAGCTCTGCTAAATTGGATGCCTCTGGATAAAATAATAATAATAATAAAGGAGTCAATTCAATTAAGTCATTACTAATTATTTAGTGTAATTTGTAAGTGTAGCTATTGTTTTAAGACACTAAAGCAATTGCCACACTGTAAATTACACGCACGTAGTTATCGATTAAACAAGATGTACCTTCCAAATTGCTTAAGACGAGTCTCATTTCTGACATATTCTGTCGCTATTTTAGGAATATCTTCCTTTACACCCCTTAATAGCGTCGGAAGGTTCGGACGATGCCAATTTGGGTAAAGTTAAAAACAGCAGGGGTAGAAATGGCTAACTTTCTTGAATCTAAATTTGTCGGTGTGTTTCCGGAGTTTCTTTTGTTGCATGAAGGTTAAGGTTGAATGAATATTGTTGTTCAATAACATGACAATATTTAAATTGAAGTTCAAAGATTAAAATAAACAGGTTTGAAGTTGGATAAGTTGGATGCAAAAGTGAATTATTCCATACAAAGATGGAAATTCTTGAAAGTTGCACCATTTAGCTAACCAGGATTCTGGAGTTAATGTTGCATACGATTAGTATCAAGCCCAGAAAATAACTTAGTTGGAAGTGAGGACTTACGCAGAGTCCCTATCTATATGATAAAAACCAGCGGATAAACCAACGTGAATCTCCACTGTGCTATTAGAAAAATCAGACTTCTCAAATTCCACCCAGACATCGCTGAACCGTTAGAAAAAAACATTTCTTGGTTCGTCTCGAGTCCTCTTAAAAACTTAACTACAATTCTCTTTATTGTCTTTTTCAGCGTTCCTGACGATGATGAAAACGCTGCCAAAGTTGGTGCCGGCATTGAGACTACCAGAACGGTAAAAGAGTATGACCACCCCAAAAATCCCAAAGTAAAGTTTTGGGATTTACCAGGGATAGGAACTCGAAACTTCCCAAGCGAGCAATACAGCAAGCTAGTAAATTTGGAGAGGTACCATTTGTTTCTAATCTTTACAGTCAGTCGATTCACTGAATATGATTTGCAGTTGGCCAGAGAAATAAAATCGATGGGCAAGAACTTTTTCTTTGTTCGCACAAAAATCGACGTGGATGTACAAGCTGAGGGACGAAAACGGTCATTCAATGAAGAAGCTCTGCTTCAACAAATCCGAGCTGACTGTTCGAACAATCTGGGTGATCTGTTGAGTAACCAGCAAGATATATTCCTAATTAGCAACCATTCTCCTGACAAGTGGGATTTCCAACGACTCACATCAGCCATCCTAGAGGCGTTGCCGAGATGTCAGAGAGAGAGTCTGACCTTGACCCTAACACGCTTATCAACAAATATTGTGAAGCAAAAGGTCGACATTCTGAAGGGTCGTACATGGATGGTTGCTACAGCGTCTGCCGCTGCTGCAGTGGTTCCCGTCCCAGGATTTTCCATAGCAGTTGATTCTGCGCTGATATTACATGAAATCAGCTATTACAGATCCCAGCTTTGTCTTCCAAGCCTAGGGTCGAGAGATTTTCTCAAGCTAAGCGTCGCCACCCAAGGCCGAATTCGTGACGTGTCTATACAATCCACAGCACAACTCTTTGCTTTCCTGGCACCTTATGCCCTGGAGTCAGGCATTGAAGAATATGTCCGCTTTATCCCGCTTATAGGTTCGGCTATTGCCGGTGGATTATCATTTGCTGTCACATTTTCCGCTCTCAGAGGCTGTTTGCAAAAAGTTGAAGAAGCATCACTGGCTGTCATAAAAGAATCTGCCGAAAAAGGATCCGAAGATTTGAAATAGGGCTTGTGATCGAGGTATTTCGATAAGATGTAACAGTAATAAGAACTCTAAATAAAATTCTTTTCTAATAAGGCTCTTTTTTAAAACACAATCGTTTCCCATCAAGGACGCTTTAACGCATCCAACATGCTGGTCCAACTTCAACCAACATTGTTGGTTGCAACTTCTCTTAATCCCCTTCGAAGTTTTGGATTTCACAGTTTTGTCTTCAAAAGATGTTATCGACTCCAAGAATTCAAGTTATAAGGTTTAAGGCCAGTGTCCCTTGTACATAGGACGAGCGCGAAATGCATCTCTTAAATCTCAGTGGCCAATATGAGCGAAGAAAGTAGGCTAAATGACAACGATGGAGTTTTCTAGGAAGGATTGTATAGTCTTTAGATATATCTTTCTTTGAAGAGTTTCCGAAAAGGCATGATCATGTTTCAAGTAAGAACTGCGAAGTTTCATGTCACAATTTCGAGTGAACGAATCACTAAATCCACACTTAAGTTACGTTTGATGTACCGTAAATGCTTTGATGATTTTTAATGGTAAACGAGTTAAGCACCAATATATTTAATCACAAGAAAAAAACTGTTAGGAGATTAAGAAGACCAACCTCAGTTAACAATCATTTAATTACTTACGCGAGATTCATTTTTATTCGTTAAAACTATGACGTTTTTTATGTTAACTACCCTTAAGGGTCCTTTGGCGATGCCGCTGTTAGCCGGTACTGAGCCGTGAGCCTTGAGATGCCATGACTGAAGCAGCAGAACTTGCTTAGTACCAATGCAAGTGGAAATATTAACTTTACTAATATATATAAAAAAATTCCTTTACAGATACAAAGGATGAAATTTTAAGAAAAATTGCAAACGCGGGGTTTCATGCACAAAGCGATTACCAGACGAAAATTTCTACTGATTAACAGATTTCAGTTAAAAATTCCTACATAGCTTTTTTGACGTAAAGGACAAAATGATTAATCTTGCAAGACCTATAACTGAGAACCTTAATACTTTGTCGAAATATTAAGTTAATTTGTTACAAAACTATACACCTTTATTAAGCATTGTATGTATTACTGAGTGAGACTTTTTAAAATAGTGTATACCTTAATGCAGGTATTTTTTATTACTGAATGAAAAATTTAAATTATGTACCTTTACGCATGTATGTTATTTACTGAATAACAAGCCCTTATTCATGTTTACGTAAGACAAGCAATTTCACCGCCGAGCTTCGTTTTGAAATTCTTAAGTTGCGAAGTTTTACCCGAGGAAGTAGGGTTGAAAAGAATTGATACCGATATCTGTGCACGAACAGTGCAAATGTAAAGAATAGTTTCCGCACAAGCGAGGCTTGGTGAAATTTGCACGTCTGAAGTAAACATGCTTAGGGGCCATTTGTTACAAAAGTACATATGTGCACTTTAATGCACCTAGTAAAGGATAGTTACTTAATGAATTTATCACAAAAATATGTACCTTTATCTCCATGCATGAATGTTAATTACTAGTACCATGGCACAGAAAATTTCTGTAAGTAAGTAGTTGGTTTTCTAGACTGTTGAGACAAAACATTTACACGCATCTATATAATCAAAATCCTTGACTGTTAAATATATATCTTTGTTGAAAGTAAAAACAACGGTCTTTGATCAGCGATAGACCCCGATGTCGTTTATCTGTTAGGACAATTTAGTAAAGTTAGTTAAGCAAATCAATTGCGTTACACATAAACGATGCACCTTTCTTTCGCAAATTTTTTACAGTTAAAATAACCTTGAGACAGAGTTCGCTGAAAAATACTGCTTTCTCTGCTTGAAAAATGTTCTTGATCGCTACAAAACACAACCCTGGCAAAAAAAGATAAGGGCCCGGTTCCTCGAAAGATGGTTAAGTTTAACCCAGGATTAAGCCAAATATTAAGCAGGGTTTTCTTGTCTAACTCGAGCTTACAAAATACGTACTGTTGAGCCTTTACTCCGAGATACAGTAACAGGTACACAAAATGTTACTCTAAGCATACTACACAGGAAAGTAAAATACAAAAACGAAACAAAATTTTAGTCCTGGATTAGCGCCAATCGGCCTTTCAGGAACCGGGCCAAGGACTGAAAAGGAGGGCCTTTTAAGGTTAATAAGCTGCACCAGTATTGCAGTGGTCACGCAAAGGTTGCGTCTTCAACTGTGATGTTCTTCCTTGCTAAGTAAAGGACAAGGCATTTAACCCTTCAATCAAATACATCTACTTCGCTTACTCCTACATTTTGTCCGTAAGGAGTCGAGTCTCTTTCGAAGGAATTGTAGTGCGGATTGAGCACACGTTTTCTTTCCGCCTTTTTCACAGGGAGGTCATGGGGTCTTTTTCTGTACAGTGGCTGCCTAACCCTAATCCCCCTACCACCCCCACCCCCTACTTCCAGAGACTTACGCCTCCGGCCTCGTTCGGTCCGTCTGCTCTTTGTATCCAACTCCCAGCAAAAAAATGTACACGTGGCGATAAATTCAAAGCAAAAAATTTAAAATGCTTTAAATGTAAAATCTTTCTCCTGTTGTTGGAGGAGGAGGATAATTGAGAAGCAGGTGCAATGAATGTATCAGGAAAGGAAAACGACGAAGAAGAGAAAGAATTTTCACGAGCTTTTTTGGACTTATGAAATAAATAATGAATAATGATTATTTGGAGGAAGCACATCCACAAAGTGGTTCTTCGTCTAATTTGGAATTGTTGATTTTTTAGGAGAGGGGAAAACCAGAATGCCCTTTCCAGAGAAAAACCTCTCGGAGCAAAGGAGAGAACCAACTTTGAGGACATTTGTTGAATTGCCTAAATTTTAATTTACCGCGCTAGCTCAGTTTCTTGGCCTGCACATACGGGCAAATGGTAGTGGCTAACTGACCAATCAGAACGCGCGATTTACTTTTGTTATGTTATAATTTGGAATTGTTGATTTTTTAGGAGAGAGGAAAACCTGAATACCCTTTCCAGGGAAAAACCTCTCGGAGCAAAGGAGAGAACCAACTTTGCCGGATCACTTTATCATCTTCTTTAGTTCATTTTATTTTACCAGGTTTTCCGTTAAGATAACTACCGCTAATCTTTATTTGTCACCTCTGTGACATATTTTAAACTACATGTAGAAGAATTCAGTTAGGTCATTATTTTGATAGTAACGCGAATTTTCACCATCACCCATGTACCGAACGTCTGCGGAAACCTGTATTAGAATGTCCAGTCTATAGACCGTCCAATTTTACATTACCTTCAACCAAATTTAAGACTACTCATTCTGTAAAAGTAGACGGTTTTAAGTAAGGAAACAAAACATATAATTTCAATTTGCTTTTAAAAAGAGTAAAAGTGGACACGGGATGCGAAACTATTTCCTTTTTTGAACTTTAACACAACGCAAGTGTGCTGTACACTGCACCTCCAGTTAAAACACTGTTTTCGCAAACAGCAGCTAAGTATCTGTTTATGACCAACGTAATTACAACCCTGTCTAAATATTAATAAAATTACTTTGAAATTTTTGAAATTTTGCACCACTATCATTCACCCTTTAGTACGAAGATTTCCTGGTACAAGGGACATATAAATTGTAAAACTGTGGAAGTTTAGAAAATGGATAAATAACAGAGAAAGTATGACAAAAAAGACAAACAACTAACTATACTGTAAATGTTCTAAAATTTTATACAATGTACACGTCATTTTTAACCTTCATTATTGTTTAAAATTGCCTGTATCATTCCCGTAGTTTCATAAAGTCTCTTTTTGTTTTCTTTGATGGCTGATGAGAGGCAGGACTTTCTGCTTCAAAAGTAACAGCACCTACTGATGAACGTTTTCTTTTTGTTGAGAATTTCTTGGCTACAGTACCCATCAGACTTTCATATCTGTGACAATAAAATTACGACAAAAGTCCATTTCATTGCTATCACAGAAATAAACAGGCGTACACAAAAAGCAATAATCAGGTAATCAAGCCACTATAATTAATAAAATTGCATTGCTTATGCTCAAGATTCCATAATTTCCATTTAGAGATGAAATTTGCAATACACTGTAAATTAAGATTCTGTGAGCATTTTTCCCAACTGAATGAATACACTGTGACAACTTTGGAAAGCCGCCATGAGTCAATTGAATTCAAAAGCACTTAACAGTGTCAGTAGGACTTCAGAAAGTTGATATACCTTTCCATAAATTATTGGAATCCATACTAGGATATTTTCAACAGCCACTTAAAACACATAATGCCCAAGACTGCCCTATACATGATTCGTGATGAAGACCACCGCCCAGCATTGTGCATGTACCGTGTTAAACTCGCCTAAATTGCACTAAGCTCAGATGACTGGAAAAAAAACTATCCTTCTCATAATGTTCACCAAGCTTAAAATTCTCCCATTAAATTTCTATCATTGCACATTAACTTTGTTATTGTCAGTTAATTACCTTCTCGCCATCTCCTCATCAGAAACAGATTCTTCCTTTTCTCGTTCTTCAGATCTTGCCAAATCTTCCTCAGCCAACATCTCCTTGAACATTTTCTATTCAAGTTTATTTGCAAAGAATTAACATTATGAGTGGTACAAAATTTACTGACACTTAGTGCCTGTCCTAAAGCTGCCCATCTTAGAGAGAGTTTACTGAGTTTACTTCAGCTTGACTAAAGGACCAGGGAAACAAGCTACAACAAACTACTGTAAGTACAGTACTAATCTTGTGAAAAATTAAGCACTCCTCAAACAATGGACTGGCATACGTTGATGCATTAAGCAAAATTGGCGTTAAGCCTAAGGTGAAAAAACTTTGGAACATTATTCATAATTACCGAAAAGGAACTACCGGTACATCAGTCTACAGTCGACGACTGTTGTTAAGAAACAGGAATAGACTAGTGGTAGATTGTAACTGCTTTACTCTAGTCAGTTTTGCAACTGTAAAATTAAATTAAATTAAAATTAAAACTTTAATAAATACTCCCAAAAAAAGGTTTTTCAGTACCTATTTACAAATATAAATGCAAGCTATATCTAACAAGCTAATAATTGTTAAAAGCTAACTGTCATTCGATCATTCATTCTTTACAAGTTTCAGGGCTTTCTTAAAGGCCTTTACAGTTGTAGCGTTTCTAAGGTCTTCGTCTAACGTGTTCCACAGGGATACTGCTCTATAGGCGAAGGTACGTTGGCCAGTGGCTGACCTGAATAATGCAATGTAAAAACTGACCAGTTATAGTGACCCCAAAAAAATGGTTATGATTTGAATCCCAGGTAACTGTATTTTTATAGGTTACACTAACCCAAAAATTAAGGTTATGTTAACCGTTTTCATTTCCGTTGAAACAACTTTTACTTATGGGTTACAATAACCCTAAAAAATGGTTGTTTCTACCACAGCTGACACCGCTGCTCATAACATTTGATAATTGTTTGTTATAACCTCCACTTTTTGGTTAAGCTAACTTTAAATTCCTAGTTATTGTAACTGAAATGAATGGTTAAATATTTTTCAACCCATACCGACTGGTTACAATAACCATTTTTTGTGGTTATGGTAAACCAGTATTTTGGGTACTAGTGATGAATCTCTGGTAACCCATTAAAAATAGTCAAGAGGTGGTAGCTTTAACCATTTCCCATAGGTTAGAAAAAAAAGGTTGTTTTAACTGATAATAATGAATTACAGTAACCTCACCATAATAGTCTTCAGTAACATTTTTAATGGTTATGTTAACTGGTTTTTTTTTTCAAATAACAACACTGAACAACAACATAGTTGACAACTTCATAGAAAAGGTTACTATACAACATTACTAATACAAGTATTTAATGCAGAACAAAAATATGACTGAATTATATTGAATTGTTATACTACATGTCTGTCAAAAGACTGTGAAACAAGGCTTAATTGTACAAAAGGTTGTCAGCCAGAAATAAATCAAGGAAACTCCAAAAAAAATTGGCAAGGAAAATAGATTTAATAAAATGAAATGGACTACTTAAGAAAAATGCGTTATCCTCAGAAAATGCTTTGTCCAATACATATAGATTAGAAGACTTAGAATTAACGTGCACATTCAATACAACATATGAATAATATCTGGGCAGAGTTAATTCTTCACCTTCTGCAAATCGGACAAAACATTTTCCACAGACAGTGGCAGCGTTGCACTCGTTTGACCTAAGAGCATGTGCTCTAAAAACAGAAACACATTTTTTTCTAGCCCACCAGAACCCTTTGGAAATTGCATATTAAAGATGTAAAAACTACCCAGTAGGGTAGCCACTGCATTTAGAATGCTTGGTGGATTAAAACGGCACACCACCATGGCTTCAGAGGCCAAGTACAGTTCCTGTAGGTTGTTCAACTCCCCAGTGCTAATGAGCCTGGGGGACGTTGACTCCTCAGTCAGCTTCTCTATCCTTTCATCCTCATCTTCAACCTGTAAATGTAAGATTACAAGAAGAGATTAATTATAAGCACTATTATCAAGCAAATTATACCAGGAACATTTCAGGTGTCAGTCATAAATTATGTCTTAAAGGGGTAACTGTGTAGAGCGCAAGGTCATGATTTATACGTTCTTTACATCTGTTAACTTTTAGGATCCTCAGTGTGACTTTGTTGTTAACTTACCTTTGCTCTCTTCCAAAATGAGCCAGAAGAAATCTGTGCCCCTCTCCGTTTATCAGCCAATAAATAGGGCAATGAGGCCATTATGCAACGGTTTTCAACTTCTAAAAATTGGAATGGACAAAAATAGACACAACAGTCAGTAAAAGAATTTTTTTGAAAATAGTACGCTTCTTATGCAATGGGACTGTTTACCATCAAGACGGAATACACTTAAATTCACGTGACCTGCACTTCTATCCTAAGTGCCAAAGAATTTTGAAGCATGATTTCCAGTTTGGTCAAGTCTTATGTGACCTGCACAAAAAGCCTTTGAACAAGAGGAAAGTAATAAAACTAAGGGACTGTCACTATCTATTACCTGTGGTGGGTTAAAAGAAGGATTTTTGTTGCAGGAAAAAAATGCCTGTATTCACTTCCTTTAAACTATTTTTTTAAAAAATTAACCATATACGATTAAAATTATTGTTATCATTTAAATGTCATACTAACCTTTTTCATCAATGACGTCGACTCCCTCTGCCTCCTCCATAATGGCCATGACTTCTTTGTTGTCAGAACGTCTGACAACAGTTAGGAGACTTTCTCTCCAGCCACCCTGAAATCTGTCCCTTATAGATTTAGTTACATCAGGCTCTTGCAGGATTCTGCCCAGTTCGGCCCTGATCTGCATGACAATAAAATGAAATAAAATAATTATTAATATCATAAGTTTATCTATTCAAATACTGTAATAGTGATCATTTACCCTTCTGAGATAAACAGGCTTCATGTCTGTACTTTAGCATGAACACTGGATTCACCCTGTCTTGTTTGCTGTGGTTTACATAGCACAGCAAATAATACCTTAAAAACAGCAGACAACAAAGCAAAATAGAGTACGGTCGAACCTCCCAGTACGGTCACCTCTCTGTTACGGACAGTTTCCAATGTCCCGACAAAATTCTCATATATTCTCTTAATAATCAAAAAACCTCAGTCTATAATACCGACTCTCTCTAATATGGAAAACAGACGCTAAATCTCGACCTCAGAGACTAAATTCAAATAAACTTAACCTATTTATTATTGACACTGCGGCAATCAGATGAAAGGCCAATTCCTGATCATGCACAGGGTGAATCCCATCCTAAGTCTGGCTGATGAGCTATACAAGGTGATGTAAAGCCCATTCGCTGTATACCAAACAATGATTTGCAAAAGGTGTACAGAAGAACATAACCAACCTTTTGAAGGTTTCAATAACTACAGCAGGGTTGTCACTAAGATTTCAAGTTACCAGGTAAATATACAACAAGTAGGCGGGGAATCAAACGGCTAGGGATTTCTTTTGGTTCTATTTTTGTTCTATTTTCCAATAAAAGTAGCAGGGGGCCACTCTTTTAGTAGCCGGGGAAAATCCCCGGCCCCTGGCTCTTAATGACAGACCCTGCTACAGATAGTGTAAACATCGTTTCTATTGCATTTCCTACTCTGAACTGGTTACTTCTAACTGCACTTGCAAAATAGCAAAAGGACGCTTTCAGACTTGTGCTGTAGCTGACAAAGACAGTGACTTTGTGCTGTGAATTAATTAATGGCTTTAAATGCAGTTTAAAGATGAGTGTGAGCCTGCATGGTTTTAGCTACTGAGCAATTAAAACTGTAAGTGGAGTCATAAAAGTGATGTCATCATAGTAACCTCTTTTATACAGGCACCTCTCCAATACGGACGCTTCGCTGTGTCCCTTCAGTGTCCGTTACTATTAGAGAGGTTAATTCAACTGTAGTACTAAAATATAATCTTTAGACTTGGCTTCTGCCCAGATTAATGTACAGTGGAAATAGGCTCCAGCTTACAACTAAAAAAGGAACTTTTACAGCATAAACAGTAGATTTACTCATTATAACAATACTGTACCTCATTTCCTGAGCTAGAAGCAAAGTTTGGAAAATCTTCCATAATCTTCCACACTCGCACATTCTGAGTCAGAACTTCTCGCCTTCTGATAGGAAATGTTGAGGACATCAACTCTTTGATAAGGCTGTAGTTCTTCTTTGACTTCCTCCACTCAGTGACAATTTCCTTTCGTTGTTCCTCGTAAGTATCATCCGTCACCCCCTCAGGAATGGCAGGAATAACAGATGATGGGTGGATTGCCTTTTTTCTCCCTGGTTTTCCTTTAGGGACTTCCTGTCCTTCCTGTATAAAAAGTTTCCTCATTTCCCTGTTTTTCTTCTTGTTTAGGTTTTCAAACCTGTCCGTGATTTTTTTGGCCCAAAATGACTGCAACAAAATTGTGAAAAAGGATTGTAAGTTGTAATACAATAACTATTATTCATTCAAAATATTTCTCCATTTCTGATTGGCTAAAAGTATAATTCACCATAACCAGCTACTGTTGACCAAATTTGGAAGAATTTTGCAATTAATCAACCATTAATGACGTCAAAATTGCTGCACAGTTGCAGGTTAATGCACCGTTAACCGAAAAGACGTGGAGATGAGGTTGAGTTGTTTTGTTTGTGAAAAGAAAAATGGCCGAACAGTCGGCAGAACATTCTACTCGTTTCATGATGAGCTATTGTCTAAAAACATAGCAAGAAAACAACTCGACGGACAACATCTGCCAAATTGGAGTGTATCTGCAGACCTAACAGCCCTTTATGTACTATCAAAGTGAACTTAACATCGATGAAGGTAGATAACACCCTCCTCGATCTGCATAATTCTTCATATTATTCTACTCAGCCTCATTCATTAACTGCTAACTGTTGTTTAATTTTGTAATGAAGACTGGTGAGCAGCACAAAGGAAGACTTCTTGTTGTAGTAAGTTTCTTTACGTTTATTTCCGACCCATTTCGTCTCTTAGTAAGACTACTTCCGGGATTCCTAATTAACAAGGAACAGCATATACAACACATTTTATGCATAAGTATTAAAACTTCCAATAGAAGTGAATAATAACTTAACTGTGCTGTAAATGGGATTTATAAGAAACAACTTAATACTTATGTTACTGCGTGTTGTTGACAGTTAAACTTTTAAGGCCATACATGAAGGATTAGTGTGTGGCTCCCAAAATAACATGTATTAAGGCATTTCTTATGAGATCTGTTCAGTAGTCTTAGTTAAAAATTAGAACAATAAGATTAGATTTTACAGCAAGTGAACATTTTAGCCATTAATTTACTGGAGAAGTTTCCATTTGGTCTTTTAAGTCCTTTCTTATGTATCATGCCTGTTTTTTCTAATCAAAAATTGCAATATTGTGATGCTGTTAATTAATACTATCAGTATTAGTTTACTTTTGCTATATGCTAAAATAAATAACTTACATGACCAGCTCCAACTGAACCCTTTAAACACGGATACTGTTGAACTAACAACACTGCTATGTGCTCCCGTTGTGATTTACTGACAGTATTCGTAAAAGCACGTATAGTCATGCACAGTTGTCTGTTCAAAGCATTTTTATGCTCTGCAGTCAGCTCTCCTTTCTCTAAAGCTGCTTGTACAGAAGGTTCCCACTAGAAAAAAAAAAATCTGAATTTAGATAACAATGACAATATTATACATTTTCAGAAAGAATAGAGATCAGGTAACAAACTTTAGTAGTTGTCATATCAATTTTGGGAAAGTCTTCCTCATTTTGCCTGTTTTAATGTTTCAGTGCTTTCAAATGAATCATGGTTTCTTTTCTCTACCAAGATAATAATTGTTTCTTACTGCTTAGCCAATCCTTTCTCTAACACTGACACAACCCAACACACCTGGATTTAATTTTGTTCAAAGAAAAACTTACAGGAGATAACTGATGCACTTCAAAAAATGATGACAGAATATTAAGAAATAGAAAGGTACCATGCTAATCAACTTACTTCTGAGCAAACCCAATTATTTACCACTCAAACCTCATAACTAGTCAATAGAAAGTACATGTAACTTCCTGACAGTGTTATCTACAAATCGATTGAGATTATTGATTTGTATACAACTGTACAATTCACCTTTTGGGGAAGCTCAAACCTTGCCAGCCAGTTTGGATTATTGCCTTCTTTACTTGGTGCTGGTGAGTCATTCTAATCAAAGAATAAAGATAAAGCTGTACTGTTACTCAAGGAAGATCTGATGGAGATGTGAGGACAAGAAATAGGAATAGAAAAGAAATTAAGGGCAAGTCAACGCACTCTGTACAATGAAGAACATTGAACATGACTAGATATAAGTTTGTATAAAATGACGTATAAAGGTAAATAACCAAGATTTTTTCGATCTTTGCCAGCGCAAAGATTTGATGTTATTACAGAGGGAAGAAAGACATGGTGAAGTGGTTTTTAGCTACGTGGATCGATTAACATTAAGTTAACGAGAACTTACTTTAAACAAGCGTGCACGTTTATCAGAAGAGGGCCCCGCAGTGGAGGAATTACGGTCGTTTCGCCTACGGGTCGTTTCGCCTACGGTCTGTTCGCCTACGGTTAGAGTCGATTCGCCTACGTCTCATATGTCAGTTCGCCTACGTGTTAAAACATGTGTTACCACAGTTTATTCTACTTTATGTGCGATCGCGTTCGGATCCTAGTCAGTCGATTCAATTCCTAGGGCGTGACTCATAAAGTCAAGCCTATCGAAGTTAAATAATTGTAAATAACGAGCGTTCGTTTTCCTTAAATTTGATTCATCGTCGTTCGAGTAAAAACAAGTTATGTAAATATCGCATATTCTGAGTTGCGAATTACACGGTTCTCCAATTACACTCAGTAACCATGAAGCGTACTCATTTCGCGATATTTTAATTCTAATACACTTATTACATGCGGGGACGTTTAGGTTATCCGAGTGACACCTGCCCCTTAAACAACAGATCATTCGCGTTTATTTCCACAGGGCGCAGCGGAGTTCTTTGTGACGGTAGGCGAAGCGAAAAGTTTACCGAGCCGATCGTACAATTCGCCTGTGTTTTCTGTATAATCAACAATCAAACCGTCAAAAACATGTTATTCCTCCGCACTCTGTGTTAATTCTAATACACTTATTACATGCGGGAACGTGTGGGTTGTCCTAATGACACCCGCCCCTTGATAAAATAATTCACATGCAACCCTTGCTTAACTTCGATGCTTATCTATTTCGCCACCTTAAGTTCGAAATTCCAGCCTTGTTCTACCTAAACTTAGCTGCCCTAATTAATGTGCAAGTTAACCTAAAGAAAAGACAACCGAAGAAAACTTGTTTTAACTAAACTCGACTTAACTTCGATCCTTATCGACTTTGCGATCATAAGTTCTACCTAAATTAATGTGTGACTTAACCTAAACGTAACCTTAACTATTAAACTTCTGACGTTTCTGTTAAAAATATCAAAGTTCTCTATTTCAGTCTTACTGGCAACGAGCAGGTCCATTCAACTGGCTTATTTTAACTAAACTCGACTTAACTTAACTTCGATGCTTATCGACTTTGCGATCATAAGTTCTACCTAAATTAATGTGTAACTTAACCTAAACTTAACCTTTACTATTAAACTTCTGACTTTGCTGTTAAAAATATCAAAGTTCTCTATTTCAGTCTTACTGGCAACGAGCAGGTCCATTCAAGTGGGAACAGCAGCGGAGTAATTGTGAAGCACTCTTATTGCCTGTCTGGTACTGCTCCCAGGCGTCGAATAGTTTCTGTTGGAGTTGCCTGTACTTCCTTCTCTGTATTCTCTTCAACTTCTTGTCTGAAACAAGCTTGATTGTTATTGACGTTAAGCGGGCTTCTCGATGAAGAAGTTCGATTAAGAGGTAAAACTGTAATCTGCATTGGCCACCGGCTCGGCGGTTCAGAGCGTTGTGCCACCCCTCTATGTCGTTGTTTGTCCGGATCGGCTGCTTGAAGACACTCCAATCTTTTGGGGTGAAGATGGTGCTCTCAATCCACTGCTCCTGGATGTAGTCAGTAAGATTGCGGAGGGGCTGGGTCTGTGCCTGAACGCTGAGGCGCACGAGCATCGGTCTGATCTCGTAGTGAGGGAGGAACGGGAGGGCCATGAGTTTCCTGATGAACCGGTACGTTGGTTCATCGTTACTGTATACAGTTTGGAGGCCAAGCTCTTGCACCTAAAAAAGTTAAAATTTGTGCCTTTAAGGAAAACGTACGACTAACGAACGGACTGCTAAAGGTTGACGTTTACGTTCTAACAGTTGTACATATTTGTTTCATAAAAAAGACTCTAACGGTTGACGTTTACGTTCTAACAGTTGTATATATTTGTTTCATAAAAAAGGCTCTAACGTTTGACGTTTACGTTCTAACAGTTGTATATATTTGTTTCATAAAAAAGGCTCTAACGGTTGACGTTTACGTTCTAACAGTTGTATATATTTGTTTCATAAAAAAGGCTCTAACGTTTGACGTTTACGTTCTAACAGTTGTATATATTTGTTTCATAAAAAAGGCTCTAACGGTTGACGTTTACGTTCTAACAGTTGTATATATTTGTTTCATAAAAAAGGCTCTAACGGTTGACGTTTACGTTCTAACAGTTGTATATATTTGTTTCATAAAAAAGGCTAAAGCTGTGAAATCACAATTTGTTTAATAAACTTTAATAATCAGTTTATTTCCTTTTATTCACCATTTTTTTCCGCAGCGAAAAAAGAGTGCTTGACGTGAACTAACCTTTCTCCACAGAGCCTGGGTCCAGTGGAACACGCAGCCTTGAAGCTGCACTGCTGGCAGGACGGATCTAAGCGCCTTCCAGACGGCCTTTTCAAAGTCTAGGGTGACCTGCTGGACACTGGGCTGAATTGGCAGGATGCGGATTATTTTCTTCATTACCTAATTTTGTGAAGATAAAAAGAAATGATGTTATACATACCAGAAATTTTATTACACTATGCTTTAGGATACATATATAACTCTAAATAGATAATTACCTTTTTGTAGTCTTTCGTACTCTTCCCGGACATGAGGACGAACACCAGTGGTACTTGTTTTGCGTGATCGCCAGAGCGAACGAAGGCATTAATCGTTACCAGCTGCTGGAAAGGTTTGCGCACAAGTTTGAAAGTACCATCAAGATACCAAGACTTGGCTTTTGCGAGGATCGTAAGTTGTTCGTCTGTAGCGAAGATGAGATGCCTTCTTTCCTTGACGTAAACTTCTGCCTGGAAGAACCCTTGCGGAATGCAGTCTTCCATTATATCGAAGTCGAGGTCCTTTGGATCCTCCGGGCGAAGTCTCTGCCGTAAACGGTTCGCAGCTCGAGCCATATGCTCCGGCTTGGAGAGTGCTGGACAACCCTCGTTAAGTTCATTCAACAAGACCTGAAAAAAAAAAAAGACGGAAAATAAAAAACGTTACTTAACAATTATCAAGTTAACCGTCTTTCAGTTATTTTTCTCAAAAATGAAAAGTTTGTAGAATGTTTTGAATTGTCAAATATTTACGACAGAGAAAATTAGGAGTTAGAAAACTTCGGATTCGAAAATTTCCCATTAGCTAAGTTCACTTGTAAGTCCGTAAGGTGCAATTTAAATACCTCTTCTCGACTCTATTCGTAGGCGAACAGACCGTAGGCGAAACGACCCGTAGGCGAAACGACCGGATACCCAGTGGAGAGTGGGGTAGACTCGTCTGGTTTCCGTTTCTTCTGCTTTCGGGGACTTGTCCGCCGAACAAACGCTGTCTCTTCAACTTCTGGTGTAGCTGGCGTTTGAGAAGAAGAACTTGGGGCACCAGCAGATGGAGTCCGAGGCGACAAACTAACTGTTGACTTGACCGGAACTTTCTCACCGTTTGGACTAAATTCCTGCAAAAAAATAAAAATAATAAATAAAACTTCAATGAAATTCGTAACAAATTTCGAAACACTGAAAAACTCAAGCATATAAACTGTAAACAGCATAGCATCGGGACTACTGTAGCCTGCTCCCGCATCAGCAACATTCGCGTGCCAGTTACCATGATCTTTTACCATCAGGCGTTCTCGACTCGTGCCAGTTTCCCCGGGCTGGTGTTGCAACTGACTCGTATGCCTGCGTGGCAGGCGTTTGAAAAGGAAAGGAAAGGGCGTTTTGTGACTCCCTTTCCCTTCCCTTTCAAACGCCTGCCACGCAGGCTAACTCGTGTGTTGCAGAGCAGTTTGACGCGGATTGTACCCCGTTGGTGCAACCCGTCAACATTGGGCCACAAACCATAGAAATAATAACAAGCTAAATTCATTGACGGGATCTTCAAAACAGTAAAATGACTCAGTGAGTCGAAAGAATATGGTCGTATTAATTACGTGGTGATGCTCTAATTAAAGCGGGATTCCACTGTACTCTTTGACTTACGCTTGAAAGAAAGCAAAAGCAAAAGTGATAATTAAAGACCCACCGTTTTGGGGAAGATTTCAAACCCAAGAAAACAGATAAGGTTTAAAACAATACCCGTCCGATGAGCAGATCGTCAGTTTTAGAACTGTAGCGCTAAAGGTTGGAAAAGACTTCTTCCTTTTGTATTATTATTAATTAAATAAGCGCCAGGTACTCTTTTTCTTTTTCCTGAGTTAACTTAGTCTTAGTATCTACTAGAATCATCGGTATTAGTTACCATTCCTGTCACTTCTGTCCACGCCAGCCTCAAAACTTTTCGCAGTTTCAATTTTGGCGTCAAGCCATGGATGTCAAGCAGATCCATGCCAATGAAAGTTTCACCATCAACCTCACATTCTTGAGAAGGAGAACAACAGAAACTCAGTACGATGAAACAACATCTAGGGAATGGTTTTCGAAACAAAACTGGCGACAATAGAAGCAAAAGGTGATAATGTTTTTTGCGAAAACACAAAACAGAAAAAATACTGGAATCATGTCTCAATAAACAAAGACTTCACTCAGAAATGTTTTTTGAATACTAACCTTCGAGCTTGTTCTTGATTTCTCCAAGCCCTTTTGCTTCAAGATATTCCACAACATCTTTTACTGTTGAAGTTGAAGTAATTGCTGAATTCATTCTTTCTCAGAGTCAAGCCAAGATAGCCGAGAAATCGCTAAAGATAAAAAAGTTTTCTTTGTACGAAAGAGCGTGTAGTTTACAACGAAACCGCGCAAAAGGGAAGGTCAACGGAAAACTTAAACTTAAGAACAAAGGCTCAGGCAACTTTAATTGGCTAAGAGGCTTGACATACTTCAAATAATGTCAATCAAGCTGCTCGAACCGACAGAGGAATTTTGGGAATTAGTGTGCAAAGCGCAAAGCCGCACTCTGCTCCTTCGCCAACATACATCTTTTGCTGTGCACTATAGTATAAGTCTTAAAAGGGAAAACGAAAAAAGTATCTTTTTAGATATGCTGGTTGACTGGCTGAGACATTGTTCAGTAGAAGCCAGCCGATTTCAGTTTTAAAATGCGGACGACGCGGTAATGAAAAGAAACCGCATTTAATCAATTACGGATAACACAAAAATGCATGTTTGCTTGCTCAGGGAAATTACTGAAAAGCCGCCTTTGTTTAGACTTCCATTATCGGAAGTCAGAGGTCAATGAGGCTGATAAGTCCTAGTCAATGCATCTCGTCTTCCGAAAAGAGGTCCGATCAAAATATAACAACCATCATGGAGAATCTAAAATGTCAGATTTGCCCAGCTTTTTACACTTTAACCATAGCTACGATGCTAAGCCATTTGATAAGAGTGCATGGCTTTGATCCCGTTTTTTTTGTCAAATGTGACGTACCGGGATGCCAGCATACATTTCGAAAATCACGTTCCTATCAATCTCACCTCAGGCGGCAACATAGAGACTTTAACTTACATTCAAATGTACGAACATGGGGCGAAATTGACGAAGAAAGGCATGAAGAAGAAAGGATTCCGCTGGCTGATTTCGCAGTAGATGAACCTGTAGATGCGGAAGAGCTTTATGATAAGATCGAGGATCGTTTGGGCGAAAAGAAGAAGATGGATGCTTTGTTTCTGCTTCAAACAAAGGAGGTTAATAAGCTAACCCAAAAAGCTACGGAAAATATTATGGACAATGTAACATCGATTGTAAAAAATACAGTTGAAATATTAAGGATGGGGGTTCAAAACAGGTTGGACAGTGCAGGTTTGCGCTTCGATGCTGTGCCCGGTCTCACGGAGCTGTTTGAAGACGACCATTCAATTTGTAATCCCTTCAGCCACGTGAACACAGAACACAAGCAAGCCGCCTACTTCAGAGAAAATTTCGGTTTAGTGGTAAGTTAAGAGAGAGAATATTTTTAGTAAAGTCGGTTTATTTAGTACACAATTTCACTGGTCATACTTATAATGTGGGCCGAGATTGGTGGTCAGCCTGATAGAAAGCATTAAAATCTTATGCCATTATTAAACAGCTAACAGGGAATCACGGCCCTTCCCGCACATCTCGTACCCAGAGTCTTCTGTTTTTTTGGTCAGCGTTTATTACTCTCTCGCTGAAAAGCGGGTAGGTACTTTAAATAGGGATATTAAAGTGTATACAAATCATTATTTGGCAATTTATACAATTATGATACACTTAAATAACCCTACTTAAAGTACCTAGTATACCGAACAGCCATGGGGAAGAGCTGTGTTGTCATGGTCCTTGATCCACCTTTTGCCGTCATGGAAACTCTTTCTTTCTTTCTTTTTTACTGTAATTAATAGAACTATTCAATTCGTACATTTTGCTCATCACGATGTAATGTACTCTTGTCAATTTTGTTATTTGCTAGGAACCAAGGCGCATTTCACTAGGTCACTCAGCGGTCCGGAGACGCAGAGGCGTGAAACAGAGGCAGGTGCTCAAGGATGATGAGATGTTCTATGTACCGTTACTGGACTCCCTTCAAGTTCTTTTGAATAAGCCATCCATTTTAAACCAGGTGAGTGAGAGTCTGATGAGCGTGTGTTTTGCTCTTTTTTCTCATAAGTCGAAAAATATTCTTAATATGTTATCTTAATTTGGTATTATCAGATTAACAACAACCATCAGCGCAATGATAGCAAAATTGAAGACTTTTGCGATGGTGAAATGTTTAGAAATCACCCACTGTTTTCAAGAGATCCTACAGCATTACAGTTATTTCTGTACTATGATGAAGTGGAGCTAACAAACCCTTTTGGCAGCAAGACAGGAAAACATAAACTAGGTGTGTGCCAGTAAATAAAAATAACCATCTTGTAAGTGGACCAAAGCATTGCTAAAAACTCACTTGTCAAGAAATAAGAGTGATTTTCATGTCACTGAATTGTCTACTTTTAACAGGGGTAATATATTATACACTGGGAAATATAAGATCACAATATAGATCCCAACTGGATGCCATACAACTGCTGGCAATTGCAACATCCCCAGTTGTAAAAAAGTATGGAATTGATGCAATTTTGGAGCCTTTTCTGGATGACTTACAATATTTGGAGCAGGTAAGTGTTAAAAACCATCAGTGCCTTAAAAATAAATAAGTGACCTGAGATTTTCCTTCAAGTATTTAGTCACAGGCTGATCTATTACAGGGATCAATCTTGAATTTCATTACAATTCTTAATCCCCGATGTTGTTAATGGCGATTTCTGTACCATGATACTTAACTGGTAGGTTTACCTTCTGACACCATTGGGTGGTGATATGGAAGGGTGATACCCTTGTAATGCTGCATGTATTTTTCCTTTCCCCCCAATAATCCTTGCCTTTACCTTTTACTACATCTATGCATGGTCAGTTAACTGAGATTTTTGTGCCATTATGCTTGCAAAATGATGCAACTATATTTTCATCAAAATAAGGACCCCTAATTTGCAAGTCCCAAATTTTTGCAACAACTACTTTTAATTTACATTGATTTACTAGGATAGAGGACACCAACTCTTTGTAAATGGTGAAAGGCTGTCACTAATGGGAACTATTGCATTTGTATCTGGTGACAACCTTGGCTCGCAACTGGTGGGTGGCTTTAAAGAAGGCGCTGGAGCAAGGCTTAAGTGCAGGCATTGTATGGGCACTGCTACTGATATCCAAACAAAGGTAATTAGACTACTTCCAGGGTACTATAATACATGCAAATGCCGTTATAGTACCCTTTAATTCAGGCTTGCATGCACACCATAAACTTGGACATTTCCTGCAATTATTAATCTTAAATTATATAGTTGATAATTGAAACTTTCTCAGCTATATTCATGCAAATTTGGATATAGTAAAATTTCTTAGAGGTTCCATAGACTTTTGGATTTGAAATGATCCATCACCACCATCAGTATTCTCATGCTTTGGTAGAACTCATTCTCTGTTTGACATGCATCAAACTTGTTTATTTACATGATCCACTTGATATTTACTGATACCTCTCCACTTCTTTCTCCAGTTTAGGGAAGGGCAATTTGTGCTTCGAACAAAGGCAGGACACACTTATCATTGTGATCAAGTGGAAAGAGTTCCAGAGAACAGCATTATTTATGGCATTAACAGAAGAGCAGAACTGTCCCATCGTTCACGATACTTTCATGTAATTGGAGGTCTTCCTGGAGATGCCATGCATGATGTTTTGGAAGGAGTACTTCAGTACGAGTGCAAAGAAATGCTAAAGGTTTTTATCCGTGAGGAGACATATTTTACCCTTGACCAGTTGAATGAGAGAATAAAGGACTTTGATTATGGCTACTATAATGACAAGAACAAGCCATCGAATCTCTGCCAATACCCTTAATAGCACCAACAACAGTCTCAAGCAAAAAGGTATCTAATGAACTTGACAGTGTGTCTCAGCACTTTAGTTAAAATGGTCCCACTCAGGCTTATTGTACTTTGGAATAAATGTGCCTGTATGAAAGCAAAATGTTTGCAAAAGCTTTTTTGATAGTGTAAGTAACAATGATAGCAATAGTAATATAACGATAATTATGTTCATCAATACCCTGGTTGGGACAATCATCAACAAGTGGAGATCACTGTAGACTGAGAATATTCTATGATGAGAGATTCTTAACTAGTAACTACTTAACTGACTACCCAAGTAGAATCGTGTAGGAGAAGAATCTTAAGCTTCCAGTCTTATAGTCTTTTGTTGTTTCTCTCCATATATGGGTTCTCAACAACTGAGTGTGTTGAATTTGATTTATTACCACTAACTGTACACTGCAGTTTCTTTCCCTTTGTAGTCTTGCAGCAGCACAAATGTGGTGTTTGGGTAGATTACTTCCCCTGATAATTGGCAACCTTGTACCAGAAGAGGATGAAAGGTGGCAACTATTTAACATGCTTCTAGAAATCAATGATATTGTCTTTTCGCCAATTGTCAGTGAAGACCACATTGGAATTCTCGAGGGACTAATTGAAGAACATCATTCAACATTTGTTCAGTTGTATCCTGGGAGATCAGTAATTCCTAAGATGCACTACATGGTTCACTACCCATCCCAAATGTTGAGGTTTGTTTAGGCATTACTGTATTATTATTTGAGGTAGCTGAGTGCAGTTTGTCCAGGGTATGCCAAGAAATGTTTTTGTTTTATTTTCCAACATCCAGTAAATTTTATTTAATATCCATTTTTATTATTGTTTTATTATAGCCTTGGCCCAATGGTTAGATCTTGGTGCATGCGATATGAGGCAAAACATCGATATTTTAAACAACTTGCTGGTGTGCTTGGAAACTTCACAAATGTGGCTTATTCACTGTCAATGAGACACCAACGGCTCCAGTGCCTTAAAGTGGATTCTTTAGGAGCTTTTAGCTGTGAATTTCTTCACAAGCCAATCGAAATAGGTGACTTTTGATTAAATACTAATTTTCTGCAGTAGGTCTACAGTTTATAAAGAATCATTGAATCTTTTTGGTTCAGTTTTTGAGTATATGATTTTTGTTTGTTTCTTAAAGATTTAATGCATTACAAAAGTAGTGATCATTAACAACATAGATGGCTACTAAAAGCAATTTTTGACTGTTCTGTTGGGAGCTAAAATTAATCCTGTCAAAATTATTAAAGCAGTGTTACTGAGGTCTTATGCATCTCAAAAGATTTGACACAGTACATCGTACACTGAGCCTTGATTCAAAGCACATCTCTTTTTTTGTCAATAGGAACTGGAAAGACAGTTGTGGCTGGGGATGCCGAATACTTTCAGGCATTGTATGAGAAGGAGCCAAATGTAGTTGACACAGATCTTCTGTACGAGTAAGCAAAAAAACTTTACATTTTTTGGTTACATTATAGTGAAATTATAGTTTCATCTTCCACCATCACCTGTGAGGCTCACAAATGATGGACCTTGTGCTTTATGGACTGCAAATCATTGGTCAAATGAAAATCAGTAACTACTTATTTATTTAATGTAATGAGATATTTGCTCTTATAAATTTGAGAAAAATTACGATTATCTGGAGTGCTTTGTTTAGAGTTGTCTCGTGAATCTCAAATTCTACATATTTCAGCTTTTCCCATGTGCAATTAGAAATCTGAGAGATGTTGAGATAACCACCATTGCCACCTAATTATATGACATGAGCAACTTTATTTTGGTTTTCAATTTCGAGCACATATACTGACAATGCATTGCACACAAATTTAAACTCTTGATTTGTACTTTTTTGTTCCTAATTTTTCTTTATCTTTCTTTCTCATCTCACTAGAGCCACCAATGTCAACATCAATGGCACCAAGTACAAGCCAAATGCTGTAGTATTTCTTGGTTTTGAAGATGATTTACCAGAATTTGGTACAATTGCAAAAATAATAGTATTCGCTGACAAGGACATCTACTTTTTACTCTTTAAATATGTTACTATGGAGTACAATGAGCATTATCATGCTTTTGATGAAGTACGGAGAGAGCTAAGGCCTGAAACTGTTGTTATAAAGCAAGAAATGCTGGCAACGTACATGCCAATTCACTGTGTTAAGCCCTATGGTAGAAATGTAAGAAATGGGGCTTTGTTTGTCGCACCAAGGTTTATGATACCTTGTGAATAAAGTCTTTGCTATAAAAGTATGATGCAGGCACCCAAACTCACAAATGAAGGCAAAATAAGAAATAAATTTTATGATGTTCTTTTTCTCATTAAGCCAAGATTAGGTGACTTTTTTCTACTACACTTTTTGCATACAAACTCTATACTGGAAATCTTTTATGCAAATCACACAATGTTCATATATTTGGCTCAAAATGTGAGTTTTGGCTGCCTACAAGAAAAAGGATGAAGAAGATAAGTGTCTAATATTTAAATACATATTTGACCCACACTGGGCCAAAAATACAATAATAAATTACTTTTATTAAGACAACGATCAATGTGCATTTTATTTTATTTTCTTGTGATACATATTTTTTTTGGTTCCAGTATCATGTGACCCAAGATAATCAGAGCTTCAGGGTTAACTAAATATCTTGCAGTTGATTTAAAATTAGTGAAACATATCATTTTCCTAAAAAGGAAGCATTACTTATTTTGACCACTCAATGTACATGTAACCGATTTTCTTACGTTAAAATAACTGCTTATTATTGGGTATTATAGCAGTCACTATTTGCTTTCCTTTATTTTAACTGTTGCGAAAAGTTAATTTGACCGTTCAATGTTTTGACCTATTTCAAACGTCAAAACAACTGCTAATCATTTAGGACAGACCAAAAACAAATATTTCAAGATTTTAAACATTTGCTAAAAGGCTAAATGCAGACTCTCACCATTTGAATTGTGCAACCATTTGGTTTCGTTTATTTTAACTTCCTTGAAACGTTATCTTGACCATTCAAGGATTTAACCTATTTTAAACGTCAAAACAACTGCTCATTATTGGTTAATATAACCAATAAGAATAAGGTTATGGATTTTAACCAATTTTTAAAAGGTTATTTTAACCTATTGAAACTGGTTATAACCTTATAAAATGGTTACTACAACTGGTCAGTTTTTACAGTGTGGGATTTCGAACTTCTCATTATTACGGGTTGTGCGATTATATACAGAAGATCGTTTTTTAAACTTAGCACATAGGTATTCAGGAGCTAAATTGCTGGCACACTTATAAGCCATAACAGCGTCTCTGAATTTGAGCATCTTGCTGACTGGAAGCCAGTTGAGTTCGTCAAGTAATGGCGTCACGTGGTCATATTTCCGAGCGCCGCAGATAATTTTGCAGGCGAAATTCTGAATAAGTTGCAGCTTTTGGATGTTCTTAGATGAGGTATTAGACCACACGGTCGAACAGTAGAGCATTTTGCTAAAGACAAGAGATGTAATAATTAAAACCAAAGTCTTTCTATCAAAACAATATTTCGCGCGGTTGATCTGAACCAGTTTAGTCAAGCAAGAAGAGACTAAGTGGGAAATATGAGTGTCATAGGTCAGGTGTAAATCTACGTATTCTCCTAGATCTCTTGCTGATTCGACAGCCATAAGAGTCTTTCCAATAAACGAAACAGTAAAATTAACTGAATGTTTACTTATCATTTGCTTGGTGCCGATCAACATGAACTTCGTTTTCTCAGGGTTTATTAACAAATCATTTGTGCAACACCAGGTGGCAACATTGCGCAAATCATCTTCGAGCTTGGACTTAGCGTCAATGACATCGGCTACGGGAAAAGATAGCAAAACTTTAGAGTCATCGACGTATGACTCGAGCTGGCAGAATTGAGGAGCGCCAGGCAGATCGTTTAGATAAATACAGAAGAGGAGCGGCGAAAGAATCGCTCCCTGGGGGACTCCGTGTGTGATTGGTAATGGATCTGATAGCACAGAATCGATACGCACTGATTGGGTCCGGTCTGAAAGGTAGCTGCGGAACCACTGAACTACGGCGGGTGAGGCACCTACAGCGGAGAGCTTCTGGAGTAACTTCTGATGGCAAATACTGTCAAAAGCCTTTGAGAGGTCGAGTAAGACGAATGCGCTGGTGTAAATATTCAAGGTCTCAGTTGAATGGAGTGACTTGTTGCCGCTTTGGTGGAATGACAAGCGATTGCGTGACATCAGATAAGTGATAAATTGTTCTAGAACGATTTTCTCGCAAACTTTAGACGCAGCATTAAGTTGTGATAATGGCCGATTGTTCGGAGGCTGTTCGTGGTCTCCCTCTTTTAGGAGTGGGATGACTGTACTGTAAATAATTAACAGAAAAGATTTCCAGGACTTTGGTACGTGACCTCCACTAAAAAGAGGGTAAAAACTATCCTAACACAGGATCATTTACGTGTAATATAGGTTTGACTGTGGGTTAAAACCATTTTAACCTGATTTCATCGTAACGTACAACTACATTCACAAAGAAGGCAAATGTTTGAAAAAGTGGTGGAAATCCTACACGATCAGAGATGCAATTAAGGGTTGAACCCATAACACCTGTTATGGATAAGTTCACTTGATGTTATGGCCGGGTGATCAAAGAGGAAAGCAAAGGGTTACACCATAAATTTTCGTGAGATGTTACAGGTGAATCTTCTTTAGCAACGACTGCATAAAAACTCAATGATAGCCCTGACGATTGTGTAACTTTCTCAGAATAGACTTACTTCAACTGTGGGATTAAAGTTTCTGAATGACATCCTTCCACTGGGATAAAGATCCTCACATTTTGCATAACTGGGTTCAAACTCAATGCGGCTCCTTAAAATTAAGTGAAGTAGTCAGCATCATGATATTACATGTGGTAAGTTATCTTAATAGATAAATACGCGTGTGTCAACAACTGTATTACAAAATCTTGAGGCCAAACCTTCTTGGCCATAATTATACATATTTACTTGTTGCGATTCATAATACCCACCCGCGCTAACATTTTATTACTTAATCGCCCCAAGTAAGGGAATCCAGGACAGTCTTGGATTCTGGATTCCATGCTGTCGATTCCAGGTACTGGAGTCCAGTATTTGACAGTACTACTTGGGTTGTGGATTCCAATCGTTAGTGCGATTCCAGATTCCAAAACTCAGGATTCCGAATTCCATAAGCAAAATTTTCCCGTATTCTGGATTCCACAAACAAAAATTCCCATATTCCAGAGTCCAGATTCCCTTTCAATAGGTCAAACTTAAGTGGAACTTATGTGCAGATGCAGCAACAAGCAAAGAAACTTTGTCCTGCTGATGAAAGGTTATCCAATAATAGTGTAAAATTTAAAATTTGAATAACTTAATAAACAGCAAATTATCTATCATTCAGAGTAAACAGCTATAAAAACAAGAGAATGAGCTGAACATTTTACAGCCTTTTTTAAATGGATTAGTCTTATTACAAATTAATTTTCCAGTCCTACACCCCTGCGGATAGGCTCTTACCGATTGTGCTAGCATAATTTTTGGCATAATCTGAGGAATTGAGCATAATTTTTGCCCTTTTTCCAAAAGTAGCACTGCTAGCATAATCCGTATATTTTCTTGTCTTAATAGCACAATTTTAGAATAATTCAAGAAAACGAAGATCTCAGCTACTAAAAACGATAGATTACTATTAACAGTTGCTTCCACTCCTATTTTTCGATTTTTTTTTACTTGTGTTGAGATACCGCGGGAGTTCGATGAAACGGAACCTGAAGTCTGTGTCTCGGTCCCAGACTCCTTAGTCTTTCTCCCAGTGCTCGTTTCCAGGGCTTTGTCAGAAACTGCATGGTTAAGTTTTCACTGTATTTGTTTTTATTTGTTTTGAAACCCAGCGCGCACAGTTCGTTGTTTACTCGAAATTTGCATACTTTACCATGGTAACTGGAGGCCATTTGAGTGCAAAACCTTGCGCAAACTGTGTCACGCTCTGCTACACGCGATGGTTAGCAACTAGCAAGCTATCCGCTGATAGTTATCCACCACACTATCCAGGCTTTGTGCAACCTACTTTTGTTCGCTGGATAACTATCCGCTGGATAGCAGATTTATTCGCCGTATAGGCCCAACCACCGGATAAAGTTACCCAGGTTTTGAACAACCGGGCCCAGAACATCTGGCCAGGGTTAATAAAATACATTTTCAAACTTGTCTTGTGAGTTGTGAAGTTTGTGCACAGAATAATTTTTTAAAAAAGTAGCATAATTTTGAAAAGCGAGCATAATTTGAGCATAATTTGGGCAAAAAACGAGCACTGCCACTAGCATAATATGCCACTTTTACTAGCACAATCGGCAAATGCCTACCTGCGGATGCCTTGACAACAAAAATAGTAAATTTTTATTTTGAAGGAATATAATGACGTCACTGAGCCAAAATGCTCTTGAATTATTGTACATTGTAGGTTCTGTTATTCTTATTGACCTGTTTAAGGCAATGTGATTGCTTGCTTTTGCTTGTTTGAAAACTGTGATAAAGTGTGGCGACTAAACTCATTTTAAAGTTTCAGTACTTTGTAAGTTATGGTTGTTTTAATTCCCTGTTATTTTTACTTAGTGTTTAAGGAATTAATTGTAGCTTTTATTTTCCATACTTTATAATGCAATTCAGCAAAATTATCATGTTGAAGCTTAATTAATTTCACTATTTTTTATCACAGTTTTTTATGGTCAAATATTTCAAAAAGGTGCTTGTTACAATGTTTAATCTGTTAATATCTTTGAATTGAAAATATACAAATAATAAAAGTCAGACAAAGAATTACAGTCAAACCGGGAAAACCTGGAACACTAAAAAAAATCTTTGGATTGTTACTGTGTTGCAAGAAAAAAGCCAATCAGGCATGTAAGAAAACTGAACTGCAGCAAGAACCTTAATTAGTTTGTGGTTTTGTGGCTAGTTCACATGTCATGATCTTTGCTGTGATTGGTCATAACGCAATAAACATTCCTGAGATATTTCAAGTGTTCACGGTTTCCCGGTCGCACTGTAACTGCACATTCTCAAGTTTAGAAGACTTGGGTGCTTTATATTTTAAAGGTTGCTACTTATTATGAAGAATTTTTTTAAGGAAAACTAGCCACTCTTTATTTTGGGTTTGGTTTAAGCAATTCCAGTTTGAAACTGTGAAATTCAACTGTGAAGGTTTCTGGGTATGTGACCACCCACTCCTCCCCTAAGTCACAATTTGCCCTAAATGAGCAGCAATTTCTAAAACGTTTTTGCACTGAAATCAAAAGCACAATTGTATATTATCATTCTATTTATTTTTAGCCCTGTGCTAACGTTGAAAGTTAGCAGTAATGTCCATACATGTGAGTTGATTAATACTACAGTATCAAATGATGAGGATAATACATGTTTACCTAAAATCGCATTTCTGGTGATGCTGTTCATTAATTGACTGTGATATCACTTTAAAAACTGGAATGGGGCTTGTTGTTAAAGTGAGTTACAAAGTAAATGTTATCTGTATTAACTACAGTTACTCAGCTTACACTGTACTTGGATCAGAAGGGCTTTAGAAGATGAGTTCTATTCAATCAGCCTAGCCCGTAGGTGTTCTAAAATGGATAATGCTATCCATTTGCTAAATTAATCTCTATCCAGTGAATAAATTGGCAATTGTTTTTTTTTTAACATTAATCCGCAGGATAGTAATTTAGTTAGCGCTGACCCAGGATTAAATTTTAACCCGGGCCTCTTTTTCTTTTCATTTTAAGCAATCTTTTGGATAATTTTTTATGTTCTTTTTAGAGTATCCAATCATCAAATTGTAGGCAAAGAGAATTAAACTGAATTTGTTTTTTAAGCTCTCATATCCGAGTTCAAATTTCCCATTAACACTGGGTTATCTTAACCCAGCGTCGAACAACCCGGCCCCGATAGATAGCGCAACCCAGTGTTTCTTCAACCGGGGGCCGAGATGTGCAAAGGTCTGAATAGGAGATGATGGCATGGGGACGCAGCGATAGAGTTCTAAAGTGATGACATCATAAAAATTAGATTTGTGAAATTATGGGATTTGTTAAGATATTCTCAGAAATAACATCCAAATGGTAGTTACGATACGTAAAAACACAAGCTAAGGCGCTAGGATCAGCTATTTATAGAGAAGTTATAAAATAACGTGCATGTTTTTGCGCTCGCGTTTATCCATACGTGCGAGTGAACGTTGTCCGATTATGATCTCTAATCGGTCAAAAGGTCTCCTACGACAGATTGGAGCTCGAGTGGACTTTCTTCGAAAGCTTAGGGCTATTCAACACTTCCTATCCCCTTCCCTCAAAGCTACTGCCCCCCCCCCCCCCCCCCCCCCCCCCCCCACCGGAATGGTCAGGTCTAGGTTCTTTCCCCATACCCCTGGGCTCAGGAATACTCCATACATCAACAGTGCCAACGCAGCGACCCCCACCAAAAATATAATTTTCCCTGGCGGGGCGGAGCGGGGCGGGGGGGGGGGGGGGGGTGCGGGGGTGGGTAGACATTAAATGGAATGGCCTTCACAGCAAGGAAGTAAACCGACTCTAGTTCCGTGACCGCCACAAGTTTCCCAGTCCTTTTATTCCTTCATCATGGATGACATGGCATGGGAACACATTTACTACGAAGACATCCAAGGCAATGTAAATGAGAATGGCGTCTCAAACATTGAAGAATTTTTTTAAGAATAAACTGGAAGGTTGGCGAGACCTCGAGGTAAACATAGCAATCTCTGGCAGTTCCGGAGCTGGAAAATCGAGTTTTATCAACGCGATACGAGAGTAAGTAAAAATGGAAGTATTTTAAAATGAATTCTCTTAAGGAAAGTTTCCTGTTCACGTGTTCGTGTATAACTATGGACTCAAACTTTAGTCATAGGCACCGTGGTTCGAAATCATAATTTAAGATAAATGAAAACTATGGTCGGTGGCTTTCAGTCTTAAATAAAAAGTTTCCAATTTCTCAGTGTAAAAGCTGTACACTAGAGAAAATTAAACAAATTATTCACCTGATGCAAAGCTTTTTCTAGTCATTGGCACTAGCCTGTGAACAGGCTCTCTGTTTGGAGAAAAAAATAGCTTTCCCCTCTCCCTAGTTCCCCGCTCGACCAAAGGCCTGTTCACAGGCTTCATTGGCATTGGATACCTAGAGGTACCATAACGTTTTTCATGTGTTTGCTTCTGCGATCGATTAGTTTATTTACGAATCTTGCACCTGTTTCACTTTTATTGCTACCAATAAATTACGGAAGAAAGCCGGAAGTTGTTGGATCGAAACAACTATTTGCAAAATCCAACCTCAGTTCAAACTAAGGAATTTCAAAGAAACTTGTGACACTTGTGTCAAGCTGTGCAATGTGATTATGGCGATAGCGCTAGTAGATTCGAGAGCGAAACGGCGATTAGGCATTGCAGGGCATTGAGAGCGTGGTTTCAGTTTCGGGAATTAAGTGTATACATAAATCAATGAGTTAATTTTAGTGCGGTATAGTTTACCCATGGGCAAATGGCTGTTGCCCATAGAAAAGCAATTAACGTTTTGTATGACCGTCGACGACTTATCCGAAGTAAAATTGTCTCGAGGAATTTTCCACTATAAATGCGTATATACGTCAGAAAGAACTACAAAAGAATTTCCCAATACAGTTTCCGAGTTTCTGTAATAAGAACAATACCCTGCGAACAGAGTCTCCTTCGATCTAAACTCAAAGTCGGGAAAGAGGAAGCGACTCTTCCCGACTTATCTAGGAAGATCGAAGGAGACTCTGTTCGCAGGGTATAAGAACAAACGCAGGGAGCCATTACTACGTTAATTATTGCCAACGAGCCATCCGAGCGAAGACGCTCGGATGGCGAGGCGGCAGCAGAATAGAGCCGCGTAAGACCCGGCTGTAGGCAGAAAAATTCTCGATCGAGCTTCAAAAAGTGTAACCTCGGGCGCTTTCCATTTAGTCAAAATTTCCGGAATTTCCGGTTCGGCGGTAAATGGAACACGTTTCGTCGGTTCGTCCCACTGGAAAATTCCCAGAAAAAGTGGAAAATCTAAAAAGGTGGTCCCGTTTTCCCGGTTGGAATTTATGTTCCATTTATGTTTCTCGTCGTTTGTACCAGTTCCAGGTCTACGGTCGGGCACCGCGCCACGTACCGGGGTTTACGACCAAATGGAACAACTTTTCACCAATCGGAAATTCCACTTTTGCTACCACCGAAATTTCCGGTTTTTTTTCGTAAATGGAAAGCGCCCCTCATGTAATGTCGATTCCCCTGAGACCAAGTGGTGTGACAGTTTCAGCCAATCAAAAGGCGGTAAACTATACTTGGCGCACATGTGTTCTTTCCTCGGCCGCACGCGAAGACTGAACTTGAATGTGGAACGCTTTTATTGTTTATTCACCAAAATCTGGCCCTGGCAGTCAAGGAAAATGAAAACTTGATGCATTGTATTAATTTGGGGGGGCCATTAATGTAAGGTTTTTACGAAGAGAAGCTTGTAAAACAACAGTTTAAGCAAAGAAAATTTTTCCACGTGAAACAAGCAAAAGGATCAGATTACACGAGGACATAAGGAATTAGCTTGATACGAAGAATATATAGTCGGTTCTGTTGGAAAATCTGATGTTGGGGAAAAAATCTAACCAGCAAATGGAAAAATAAGAATAAAAAAGAATTACTAGCCTAAAGCGAACGACAACGGAAAAGAAAACAACGCTATTTTTTTTCGAAACCTGGCCGAGTTTATAATAAAGTGAAAACAAAATACCGACGTGCCGTACATCGCATGTCCTTGAAAACATTTCAAGCAGCGCAGCGAATCATTCTAAAATTCAATCGGGAACTCGACAAAAAGCCTCCGGAAATTTCAGAGGAAGTTTAAATTATTAAACTGCACAAATATTTATCTACAAAGTGAAACCGAACCGACACTAATTTTGTAGTGGTAAGGGAAACGATCATTTTTTAAATTTTCTTCTAAGTATTACCGATCGCTTCCTCTGCAAGCTGGTTTATTCTTTCAAAAAAGTATGCCTCATGACACTTCAAACTTTTATATATCAGGTTTGTAAAGCCACAGCAGTCTGAGGACTGACTCTTCTCCGAACCTAGTTTATACTTGCATAGCACCTCAGTTTCAAGGAAATAATCGTTTCAACAGGAAGGGACCAAGAAACTGTCAAATGTTGGAAAAAAAGGAATCCATTCCTATCCAAAATACGCATGATTTGCTCGTTGGCACTCTAGCTATAGGTATACCTGGTTAGTAGTAGTGCTCATCTTGCGAAACGGGTTTTCAAGCGACTGGTAGAGTGAGATTTTGAAGGTATACGCACGGGAAGAGAGGAGGGTCTACGAGCGCGTCCGAGCAAAAAGGTGTGATGCAGTGGACTGGGACTATGCTTAGAAATGTTGATTGTTTTGCTTGCTTACGACTTCGGTCAGGGCTTGCGATGTGGTTTGTAGGTTTGTCCATTAGACACTGCCGATGTCACTGAATTATGGCGGCTTGATTTGTTTTCTTGCACTTCTTCCTCGTTCCTTTGTGCTGGTACGCTGTCTCCGAGAGGCAAATGTTGCCATTTTTGCGGGAGGTTTGTTTGGAGTAGACAATCATCTCTTTCAAAGGGTTTCTCTTATTACTTCCATGACTCAACCACTGAATTATATTTTCGTTCTTCCAGCTACTCGCTGGTAGATGGTATTCCAAAACAAAAACAACTAAGTACTGTCTAAAACACGAAGGAAAATCTCATCCATGTCATCTATGGCAAAACTAAAAGACAGCAGATCGTCTTTCATAACTAGATGACGTGCATTTTATAAATGCGTGCAGGTCGTGCAAGGTGAAATTATGCTAATTTCAATCACCACCATCCTTCTTTTTAATTTTGAAAAAAACATCTCATACGTCTTTCTGTTTCTTCGAAACTTCAAAATTAGTTTCCCCTCAGTTTTTACTGTTTGCCTTGTTTTGCTTTGAGAGAGAAAAACGGAGAAAAGACCTTACAACTAACCTCAATAAATTTTGTCATGCATGGATAATAGAAAGACTGGATAGGAAACTGGCTGACGCGATCGTTTCCAACATAGTGGAAAAATGTGACGTCACATTATCGAGAGCAAATCAACCTCATTCGACGTTTTGCGCGTCTTATGTTTCCTCGTCTATTTCACTATCTCTGTCTTCGACTATACATATTGGCCATGTTTTGAAGTAAAGGATGAAGAGGACTTGCTCTTGGAGAAGACAGTTAGAGGGTACAGAACCGGTTGAGGCAAAAGGCAGAGTAAATGATTATGAAACTTGTAAGAGCGACGAATGACTCCAGCGCCCGATAATTTTATGCACCAAACAGGAAGCCTAACTACATAAAAAGTATGCAAAAACTTACATGTATACAGCTACAAAACACCTATAAAAAAGGCACAGCCTAATTTTCTTCAAACCACAAGAAAACCGGAAATAATTTTGACCCTTTTCATCAGGGTTTTCACGATTTCTTTTCTGCTTTTATTGACAAGCTCAGCGAGTGTCAAATTTTATAAGTTAACAACCCTTGACAAAATGATTTTATTAGCGGTAAAAGTACCCAGCTCAAAGAAGCGTTTAATTTTCCCTTCAATTTTATTTACGGACAACCAGTGACAAGAAGTCGTATTTGAGAAATATAAAGAAGCGGGGAAAAGCTCACAGCAGAGAAGGAAATTTGCTTGCGGACCACTGTGGAAACGCCGTTTCTAAACTTTTTCAAATCAATTTTCATTGTGAAGCAAGTTGTTTTGTTAGAATCAGGTATAAATGTACAGTGACCCAAGGTACTTTTCAGTCAGGTCTTTGAAAAAGCGAACTGTAACGCTTTTAAAATGTTCTGTAAATCGGTTAATTGTTAATTACTAGAATACAACTCGGAAGCAAACTCTCCTGGTAAATAGTAGAACCTTCACTCCTTTTTTATTAGGAAACACTTGTCTTCCATAAGGCTTATTAAAACCTAGAAATGTATTATCTTTGAAATACTGACCTTTTTTATGATGAAAAAAAGTTTAAGTTTTTGTGTAGTGTTAATGATGGATAGGGAATACTGTAAATCACCTCTGAAATAAACATAAACACTGTTCCCAAAGAAAAATAGAAGCTGCTTATATATATGAAAAAAAAAAAACAGTAACATCAGGGGTTATGGGGTTTTTGTTTAGTCTGAGGTAAGTGGATGAGGGATTGAAAAAATATGACTGTCTGGTCACATTATCATGTTGTTGAAAACAAAATGCATACCCCAAACAAGTACAGGTATATGTTTTATTAATTTGATTTAGAATATACCTTGTTAAGGTTTATCATCTACACGTACATTGTTGCTTTGGATCTCTAAAAAACCGAATACAATAATAGTGCTAATCAAGTCCACCTTTGGTTTGAAAAACAATGTGATTCAGATATAGACCGTTTCAGGGAAGAGCACTAACCAACTTAAACACATGACTCTGTAGCTAATACAAGCATTGACCCTCAAACACAGTTAATTTGTCCCACTCACAAAGAAGTAATAAATACACTTCAGAAGTGATAAATAAAGTTTCTTATCATAAATGATTTAGATGCTACCTTCTGGCTCTCATGCATGACAAAAGCAACTTTGTTGCTGTTTAATACGGAAAGATTGATTGATTTGTGCCCTCTCAGAAGAGTACTCGACCACAATTTTACTGTCTTCATTGACTATGTGTGTTTGGCAAATCCTACAAGAAAGAAAAACAAAAGGAAATCTAAAACACTGTTTAAAAAATAACAACAACACTTAGGAGCCTAAACGGAGGACAAAAATGTCAATAGGTGTTTTCCCATTGATGCAACAATTATTTATAGTTTATGTAAGGGAAAAGAACAAATTTTTATCGAGTCTCTTCAGTGTCTTCGAAAACAAGTTGCGAGGAGCGACGTGAGGCGATTGTATTCACTGGATATGTAATATAGTGGTTTTATTTCAACATTAAAAGATGAGCGAAATTAACATACTGCTTTACGAACAATATAGCAGGATTAATCTAGGATATTACTTGAGCGAAACAGTTCTCAACACAAACTTGTCGGTCGATTGGAACTTTACACACCGTCTGTGTACACTTGCTGGGCGCCAGCTCCGAACGTAGTTAGTTTCAGCCATTTTCAAATGAAATTTATGGCTGAAAAATAACAGCATTCAGACTGTAACTATGCCTATGCCACAATTCCATCCTTAAAACATCTGTCAATCGTACTTAAGAATAGAAACAAGAAGAAACCTTCATAACAAAGGCGTCCCAAAACAGTCGCCAAGTGTACTAAAATGGCTCTGGTGAAGTTAATTTTTGGGACGCAATTTTCTCAAAGAAGAGGACAAATAACACAAAACAACAACAAGAAGTGCTTACCTTGAAGGTTCAAGTGTGGCTTTGAAGGATCGTCATCGCCGTAAGACAACAAACGAAGGAAACAACACCCACCAAAAATTAAAGTACTACTAAAAAATCCGAAAAACAACAACATGCAGGCAAAGAAAACCTACATTTCGACTGGTTTGCGCCACATTTTCGCCATCGTTTCGTCACAAATCTCCACTATGATGGAACCATTCAACGCCATCTTGGAGCACGAACCAACCAATCGGCGATAAGAAATCCGCCCACGTGACATACGTTTCCTATCCAGTCTTTCTATTATCCATGATTTTGTTTACATGGTTGCCGGATTTGCGACGCATTGCGCGAATCGCCATGGCGCGTTGCACCCGAGAAGCAAAGTTTGAAGCAGTACAACGCCACTATATCAGAATATATCACTCTAATTTTTTGTTCTGTTATATAAAATTTATGCCCCTTTAACATATGTAAAAATTGAGGTTAAGAAGTGTTAATCTCTTGCAAACGAAACGGCGAAAGACGATTAGGTGATATTTAGTGGAAGGAGGAGGTTTTCAACACTTTGAAATTCAACTCAAATTTTGGCGTTATACGACCAACAAGTTTGACTTATAGGCATACAGACACAAACATATGAAACTGTTTATTGATATTGGTATGAAACGAATTTATCTCTTTAACATTGTAGCCTGAAATTACAGAAAGAAAATAGGGTTTCCGGTTTGCAAAAACGAAAATTTCGCCGGCCTTCAAGCGCACCGGAAGCGCGGAAAGAGCGCTCGTGCCAGTCCTACTCCGCATCACACATTAAATGAAGAGCGGAGCGCTCGTTTCACCGCCCAACCTTTATCCGCCCTGCTCGTGCCAGTCCCACTCCGCATCACACATTAAATGAAGAGCGGAGCGCTCGTTTCACCGCCCAACATTTATCCGCCCTGGTCTGGAGAGTCAGAGTGACGCCATCAAGGGAAAACTCTGTAACAACACTATCAATTTCAACGTCCTTACAATACAATACAGATCTGAATACGGATCTGATCCCGAACAAACTCTCTTTCGGCTATTCTGATTTCACGTTTAACCTCTCGTTTATAGTTCCTGAATCCCGCCCAGGTAAGAGGGTCGTTAGATCTATGCGCCAGTTTCTTCCATTTGTCTCTTGTTCTCATTAACTCGCGTATTTCAGGCGTAATAAATGGGTTGGGACGGCTACGAATTTTGACCTTTTTGACAGGTGCGTGTCGATCTAAGATTTGCTCAAAAAGCTGGTGAAAGGCATAGAGGCAGTCGTCGACATCCTCAAACGTTTCGATTACATGCTGAAAGGTCACGGGTAAATACTTCCGGTTTATAGTTCTTATAGTTCCTAATTAGAATGTATGTCGGTTTGGGAGGGCTCTTTTTCATGTTCAAAACAACAAGTATTAGTTCATGGTCGCTAATTGAGGAAGGAGAAACTTTTGCTTCGTTCACTAAATTGGCATTTGAGAACAAGGCGACATCAATCAATGATTCCGTGGACTCTGTAATCCTCGTTGGGTGACTGATAACTTGCGATAAATTGAAAGAAGAGCAAAAACTCACGAGGGTTTGTGCCGGTGGGTCTTGCAAAGACAATAAATTACAGTTAAGATCGCCCAAGATGTAAACGGGCAAGTTCATCGACAGTGCTGAAACTAATGTGTTGCTAAAGTCGGAATCAAAGCAATCCAAGTGTGTGTTAGGTGGTCTGTGAGCCGTGCAGACTAGAAACGATTTGAAATTACGTACTTGAATTTTTAGCCAAAGCTGATGCAAGCCAGACTCAGAAGTCCTTGTGCTTGTGTGTGTGCAGAATTGCGAGAGAGCTCAATCTCTCGCCTGTCGTGGTGCTTCATAAAGGCGTTTTTAGTCTCTTCATACTGCTGAAGCTAAACAACGTTAAGCTAACGTTATGAGAGCAACACTCTGCTGGAGCCTGGTACTTCGCAGCCGCTCGGAGTCACGCGTAGGGGAGCTTGCGTGACTCCCGCTCCGACGGCTGCGAAGCAGACTCAAGTTAACCCTGACGTGACTCATAACTTGACAAATAATCTTTGACTCATTTAACTCATAAAACAAGATTTTTCTCTGTTCTCCAAATTCGCTTACGTTAATTGTCAATCAAGTAAGTGTTGAAAATGATGAATACATTTAATATTGCGCCAGGAGTAGTCAATCGATAAAAATCGGTAGCAATCAAAAGCTTTATCCTCTCTTGGTAGCAATCAAGTGTTTGTCATCGTTTGATAACGGAAATCGGTAAACATCAATAATAAACAAAATTACTGTGTCAAATCAATGTTATCGATTTTTCATGATTTTAACTATTTATAACGGAAGTCCGCCTTTGAGTTTGTTTTTTGGCATAAGTTAGAAAGTACAGGCGAGAAAAAACATGCACAAGTAACAACTGATCAACAAACATGAAAATGTGGAAACTATTACACACACAATTTCTACGAATCTTGCACTGCTTTCACAACCTTAGATAAAAACCTCCTACCCTGAATTTCAGACATCCCCTTGAGTCGAAGGCGTGTCTCACGGACTAAATTCAGGCTAAAATATTACCCTAGATAGATTTTCATCGTTTTGAGTTAGCAGTCGATAAAAATCAATTGATTGCTAATTAAACGATTTTTAACGATTTCGATTTTTGTCTATTGATGTAACGACACCCGGAACTACACCGACGTTATTCTGAAAGGGAGGCACGTCTAAATCGTGAAAAACTGGTGAATTTAGTTTTCATTTTCTGGTAAACTGATGTATAAATCGATGAAATCGGTAAAAGTTAAGATAAATCGAAGAACGAAAGGAGTGCGTCATCGATTTTTACCGATTGATTGATACAATCGATATTAATCAAATCAGATTTACCGATTTTTATCGATTGACTACTCCAGCTATTGACTCATTATTCTGTGTAATTTTCCCAATCATGAGCAGATTTGAAGTCCCCGTAACCCCCCCCCCCCCCCCCCCCACCCACCCTCACACACACATACACACACACACCTGCCCATATGTATGGCTCTGGCCCTGAGGAAGGCTAATTTTGTTAGCCGAAATATTGGTCTATAAGAAATCAGCCCTTTGTCCTAGTGCCAGCCCTGCATTCAGTTTTGCTTTATTTTACACTTTAAGTGACGTCTGGCTACAGCATCTCTTTAATTAGAGGACAAGAGGAATAAACAATCGGTTAAATTTACGTGTTGCGTGCACCTCTGCATTCAAACAGTTTTGCCTCCTACTTAGGCTACCACGCCCTTCACATAAGTAAGAGCAGTGCAGTGAGACAGGTTACATAAGTAGTTCCAGGCACTAGTTTTTTTACTCTTCTTCGCTTTTTATTATTATTATTTTTTATTTATTTATTTATTTATTTATTTATTTATTTTTTTTCAGCCTTAAAGACTTCGACAAAAAGGCAGCCAAGGTTGGCGTCACTGAGTGCAGCAAAGAACCAACACCATATGATCACCCAGACAATCCTAATATCAAGTTCTGGGATTTGCCTGGAATGGGGACTAAAAAACTTCCCTGTGGACACGTACTGCGATCAAGTGGAAATAGACAAGTACCACGCCTTTCTCATATTCACTGATACCCGATTCCGCGAGAACCACTTCAAACTGGCAGAGAAAATTAGCTCGATTGACAAGAAGTTTTTCTTCATTCGCACCAAAATTGATGAAAATATCCGAGCCGAGAAGCGGTCAAAGCCCCCAGGATCATTTAACGAAGAAGCCATGCTTGAGGAAATCCGAGCAGACTGTTCGAAAAACCTGGGTCACCTGAAGAGCAATACCGAGGATATTTTTTTGATAAGCAACTATCATCCTGCAAAGTGGGAATTCGATCGACTGAGAAAAGCCATTCTGGATGTGCTACCGAGGTATCAGCGAGAGAGTTTAACCTTGTCCCTTGGCGTTCTGGAAAACCTGTCAACCGAGATGCTGAAGAGGAAAGTAGAGGTTCTTAAAGGGCGTATTTGGATGGTTGCTTCAGCGTCTGCCGCCGCCGCGATGGTTCCCATCCCTGGATTGTCCGTGGCTGTTGACATTGCGCTGATGATAAAAGAAATCACATTTTACAGAACCCAGCTTGGTCTTCCTGAGGAAGGATCTGCTGAATTTGCGAATCTACAAGTCAACACCCAAGAAAAAGTCCGTAGAATGTGTCTGACAACTGCAGCTCAAGTCACCGGGTTCTTAACAGCTTATGCCGCAGAAGCGAGCATTGAGGAATTTGCTCGTTTTGTCTCGTTGCTTGGTTTGGCTATAGCTGGTGGAATGTCATTTGCTACTACATATTATGCTCTTAGGCATTGTTTAGAAAAAGTTGAAGAAACAGCTTTATCACTCCTTGTTGAAGCTGCCCACAAATCAGCAGACGATTTGGATATCGATTAAAGACGTGCAGACAGTAGTCTTCTCGTCGGTGAAAAGCGCTCAGAGTAACTACGACAGATATAATATAATACTGTGATTATTAGAGTATAAATCCGTTATGAAATAAAAAAAAAGGTAAAAAGATAGATGAAGTTTTTTTAGAATGTGTTTTTGTTTCCCATTAATAACTGTTAGTTCTCAACTAACTTGTTGTTAACTTTGCCGATTGTACATAAGCTGCTGCAGCACTCAAGCAGGAGCGAGCTTGGGCTCCTCTGGCTTTAGACAAGCGTACCCTTCGATTGCAGTGCCGGTCTGGAGACAGTTGAGCATTGGATATTATTTCCGCGGCACCTCTAAAAGGACAATTTATATAGCAATAACTTTTGAAAATAGCTATAATAATAAGATTTAGTGAAAGATATATCAACATGTTGGTAAGCTTTCTTTGTTTTCCTTAATATCTTTTTCTCTTCTTTTTTCAAATTTGTGGTTAGTCTCATATCTGCAATTAAAGTTCCTTTTTTTCTTTTTTGTGAGCCGAATAGTGCAATTTTCAACCCGTATTGTTTCCATACTGTTAAAAGAATTTTTTTTTTTGATTTGAAGTGACCGCATTGTCTAGAATAATAGCCGTCCCTCGAATAATCGGCACCTTCGAATAATCGCTTCCATTCGACAGAAACACTTACATTGTAAAATAATCACTACCCTCAGTAAAAAATCTGGAAACTGATGGGGAGGGGGTGGCTGTACACAGGCTTATTGGAAAGCGAAAAGACCCTGGGGACGAACGAGGTTGGAGGCTTACTGAACGGTGAAGTAGCCTTCAACGCGTCTCCGTATGGCTTTGCAAGTTAGAAGTCAATTGGCTTCTTTCCAGGAGAGATAAACTTCATACGAGATTCCATCTCCTTTAGACAATCGTAAATTTCCGTTTTCGTCATGTATAGGCATATTGGCCAACTCTTTGGTGTTCGCGAAGGGGATCGGAAAGAATCCTTTCGCAGAAACGCGGAGGATCGGCGAGGCGTCGTCGAGTTGAATATAGCACTCTTTGGGGCAGCTGGCGTGGGGAAGTCTTCTTTCATCAACGTAATAAGGGGGTAAGTACTGTACAAATCTGACAAATGCAAAGATTTACTTTCAGCTGTAAGTATTCTACAAGAAAGGTGTTTTGATAGGTCTTTTACATTAGTATTCACAAAGCAATGGATGGTTTCACTAGATATCGTCTGAATGCCATAAACGAAATTAAGAGTGATATTGTTTTCTTGATCATTTTAGACTGAAAGAGGTTGACCATTCTCTTTTCTTGCGCGTTTCCGTTCACTTCAATAGGCATTTATCATTTCCGAAGAAAACCAGACATGAACAGAGGTCAATGCAAGATTTTTAGCGTCACCGTCTACCTGACAACACAAAATTAGGCTAATTTGAAAACAGTTTTCGCTTCAAACGGAGCATGGCGATACGTTGAGTTCGAGTTATCCAAGATAAAGTTGCCAGGTTCCTACTGTATTCCCACCACCAATAATAATGTGTAGTACAGTAGATAACAAACTTGACGATGCAAATTATTGACAAACAGGAAACACTTTTATTAAAACAAATGCTAATTATGACATTTGTATTAACGTATGTATTGAAGCGTAGGAAATTTAAGACTACTTTTTAAATTATGATAGCACAGTGAAAAATGAACTTCAAGAAGGCCACAAAACTCTGATGTAGCAAATGCCAGTGCTGATGGGAGTTAAAATTTGTAATTTTCATTAATGCTAACAATAGCTATGGTAAACATTTTAGCAATGGAAACATTTTAACTCATAAATATTGGTATCCAAGAAAAGCAATAAGTGTGACAGAATTCGTGCGTGACATTATGGAACTTTTGAATTTGAACCTGTTATGTAGGACCTTGAACTCTGAAGTGAAACTCAAGCCTATTAGCGTCGACCATCCTAGCATTTGAGGAGGAGGTTGGAGTAAATTCCTCATTAAAATGTATTACTTTTAGAATTGTCGATATGGCCGGGCTTCCCAAATAGAAAAGTAAATCAGATGCATTTCCAATGATACAGATATGAGATTCTCTCGCTTTCTCAGTATCACTATGTATTTGAATAACGACCACACTTGCATTTCAGCATTCCTTTTTGTCATTTACATTGAGGTCCCAGCCATGCATGACCCCATTTCCTTTATCATAAATATTATGTTTACAGGTGACTGAATAAACAATATTTTTTTGCCCCCGGGGAGGGGGGGTAGTTCCTTATATAGGCTATATAGGTATGTGCCGCGCCAAAAGGTTTTTTTTAGCCGTTTTGGTTTAAAATAGGGTATCAATTTCGACCATTTTGGTCTGAAACGGGGTATGGTTTGTGCCTTATAGTCTTGAATTGGGTATGTTTTTTTTAGAAGAATTAGCTACTTCTTCATCATTTGGCCATAAGACTATTTCCCTTTTAATGTTTACGCCAACTAGCGTGTACATGCCATAACAGCTTGTCATGCGCCGGGCTCCAGGGCTTCAGGTCTGAAAATAGGGTATCAAAGTTTTGATCAGGTCTGAAATAGGGTAAGGGTTTCAGGGAGCGTGCTGCACACCCCACCCAATTTTTCTGGAAGTACCCGCCGGGAATTTTTGGTCCGTTTTGGGGGTCACAAAAAGGAGGCCACTGTGCCAGGCGTTCCCTGTGGAGACCGTGGAAACTGGGACTAAGAATCGTTGCGTGATTGAAGCCACGCATGCTTTGCGAAGAAAGCTTAGGAAAGATAAAAATTTAGAGCTTTTCCGAAACGTGTCGGTCCACGAATTCTATCGCTTGTAAGCGTTGATTATTTTGGAGCAAGTGAACACTACTGAGTGGTCGGAAAAAAAAATAAGAATCTTAATTAGCAAAATTGCGATGATCGGGTGTTGTACACTTTTACTGTATGCAAATGAGTCTTGTTATGAGCATGCGATTTATTTTCGGCGAGGATTGAAATGAGGTGCCATGTAAATCACTTTTTCGATATCTGGGAATGATGTAATATCTCTGGAATCGAGGCCCTTGAATTTTCGCGTATTTATACACGCGTATAGCCTGCTACCGGACAGGTATTTTTAGTCGTCGCTAACACGCGTACTAAATCAGTTCAGAAACAAAAAACAAGTATCGACGTCGATAAAGTAGGAAGTAAAAACCCTTTAGCGAGTAAATAAGTCTCCGCAATTAGTAAGGCACTGTGCCTGAGCTATAAGGCATGGGACTGTTAGAACTGCTATAAAGTCAAAAAATGATCATGCCTATAAAATCGCTTATTTGAAATGTACTCTTAACCTGAACTCAAATTCCAAATATGAAGCATTTTCGTTAAATATAAGCCGAGAAAACGAAGCCCAAAGTTGGTATCTAAGAGCGCTTTTTTGGAAATATTTATAATCACAGGGTTGAAATCCGATACTTTCCGTTGTTGACAGAAATGTTCCAATTTTCACAACCCGACGCGCGATAACGCGTTATGAGTTTCAAGTAAGCCAGGGCAAATTATGGCAAAATTCGCTTACATTCTGCTTCCCCAAATTAAGTAAGATTGTTTTGATATTTGTAAATCATTTCTATGGCTGTAAAAAGTCTTCTACAGACACATCAGACATATGATCCTTGTAAGGACGATGACAGATAAGGCCGCAGTTTAATGATCTGTTATGCAAATTAGCACGTCGCTAAGACTAAAACATTGTTTACGACGCCATATTGAGAGCACGTCACGCAACGAGTTCAAACGAAGATTTTCGTATATTCTCGCCACTTTCCGTGCTACAATCGGATCAGTGTCACAACAAACATTAAGAACAGCGGTTTACTCGAAAGAATTCAAGATGGCGACGAAAAAAACAGCGCAGCGTGACGAAAATTAAGGGCGAATTAAGGGCAATTTTGCGGTTGTGTTGGACCGCACTGAAAACAAATCGATGTAAAAAGATGAGGATTGATAATACCGCGCTGAAACTTGTTAGGTTTATTCACATGATGTAAAGGAAAAATGTTTTGAATTCCCGGCAATTCCCGGAATATTTTGGAATTTTTGCGGCGGCTCGAAGTCACAGGGCATTACAAAAAAATTCCACCTCTATATCTCAGGAAAAATTTACTGGCTACTGCCTGGAATTTAAAGGTAAATGACCAAACTAAGTATAAGTCAGTTCCGATTTTCTTGTTATTCCTAGCGGTCGAGAGAAAGCCAGAAATACGGAATTATTGAATTTTTGAGCCTGCGATATAAATCGGAAATAACACCTTAGGTGTAAAAATTGACACCTCGCATATCAATTTTCTGAAAGCTCAGCTCTCGCTTGATAGGCCTGTGTAATTTTTATTTTGCAAAATTCTTAATCATTTGAGAAATAAATGTTTCAAATGGAAGGGTTTATAGCAGATCTAATACCTTAATAAAGTTCATTATTATTTATTATCATGTTTCTTGTAGAATTAATCGCCTCCTCATTTTTCTCTCTAATCTCCAAGCAGGCGAGACCTGATGCCGCTGTAAGCGCGTTCTTGTTGTTTAAAAGACTCAATGTAGTGGTTTTATTTAGTGTAGTAGTGGTATAGCAAACTCTAACTTTGTTACATGTGGTATAGCCGTTTTACCCATGGGTAAATGGCTGCTGTCCATAAGGAAGCAACTTTTTGTATGACAGTCTATTTCTCCGAAGTAAAATTGCCTCGAGGAATTTTTCCATGGTATTTGTATTACGTAAAAAAGAACTAGCAAAAGAATTTCTCATGAGAGTTTCCGAAGTAAGTTCTATGTGTAATAAGAACAAAGCCAAGGAGGCTCAACCAATCACGAAAAAGAGAAATGCACCATTACCACATTAATTATTGGGGAATTGTTACAATAACAAATTTAGTTAAATTCTTTGTCTATATACGTTCATCGTTCCTAGCCACTTTCCTCTTCTGTACTTTTAAATAAATTTACTGACCCCTAATGCTCATCGTTCCTGCGTGAAACTGGTTTTCAGGGGGCACGTATCGTGAGATTATTGAAGGAATACGCTCAGGAATAGAAGGGGAATATGGGAGCAGCGTTTCTCACCGAAAATTTAGTGTCTCTAAATGCCATTTCCCACATTTTCCGCAGGACAATTTCAGTAAATAAATACGAAGGAAAATGCAGTAGTTAGTTGCTTATTTTGCGCATCTCTAGTGTTATAGGCGAGGTGTTTACCGAACAAAGGCGGGTTATTAAGAGGGAGTCTCCCTAAAACCGGTCCACTGCGTTTCGGGTCGGAAAATCAATTTCCTTTAAACTTTGCCCATGAATATATCTTAGTCCAAAAGTAATTGAAACTGCATTAGTTTTTGAAAATATTTCAAAATAAAATTTTTCGGGAGGAAAATCACTTCAGCACTCGGCGGCCAAATTTTTGCAGTGACAAAGAGTAAAAATAGCGCATATTGCCGAGTTCACCACTTCAAAGTTTTGCACTTTCAACGATTTTTTTCACTTCCTAGGATTAAATTGGTCCTTAAAGGATGTAAAGGACACAATTTTGGTCCTTCAAAAACAACTCGTGTCTACTAAATATTTTTTGATTTACACCCACTTTGCCGTAGGCAGGAAATGACTCAAAAATGCATATTTTCATCGTAGCACTGTGCAAAATCCCCACATCTTCTGAACAAAATGTCTTTTCAGACCAACAAAGGGAATGTCCAAAAACATAGAAACATAAAAATATGTTGTGATTTGAACGATTAATCAGCACAGCCGATCGACGAAATATGCCTATTTTCCGTTATGACTGTTTACAATACACGATGGAAGGTCTTAATCGGTCTTAATGCAAAGCCCGAATAACACAATAATTCATCAAATGTATCAAGTATTTTAAACTTTTTGTGACTTTTGACACAATAGAACATCATGTAGGAAAGGAAATCCTTTAAGCCGAACGCATTAATACTACAGGTGTACCTGTTTACAGTGCTTGATCCGATCGAGTCGTCTTCGCTGTGTACACAAAACTGATATCACATGATGGCGCCTGTCACGCATTCCTATATCTGGAATCGTTACGCCGTGAAAACACTTTTTGCTAGTCTGACTAAAATTGAAAGGCAGGAAATTATCTTATCAATAGAGTATTCTATTATCTTTATTGCTGTTTTCGTTGACAAGCTACAATATCAAGAATCATGCATGCATAAGTGTCCAGTTCATTAACAACAGCAACTTTCTAGTTTTCCACGAACAGGCTCCTGTCCATTCAGGTTAGCATTTATAAAACAATTGGTTGTCGCTATGAGCTTTCTCTTTGTTTTGTTTTATGCTTGTCGTTTAAGTTTGCATTTTTTATTATTTTTAATATATTTCATATTTCTGGTAGCCCATGGCATTAACCCGACGAGTACCTGTTTTCCGGTCTTATCAAGCTCCCCGACTCAGGGTGGGCCTGGGGATAGGGGTGGAGTGCGCTTGCTGGAACACCGCGGCAAAACGTCTACGCATGCGCCAGGTTGAGCATTTCCGGTCTCTTTTTCAGTCACACTTTCCAGTCAAAGTCTCCCACGCGCTCTCGGCTTCATTCTGTGTGCAGCTTGTGGTTCAGTTGTTCTGCTTTATGCTGCTCGTGTTTTTGACTATTTTGTAGTTATTGAAATTGCTTTTATGGATAACCAGGCACAGATCACTGAAACAATTAGTCGATTAGATTCAGAAAAGGTAAGATGATAATAACTCAGTGTGTAATTTTGGCTAGAGCGTCAGGTAAACTGATTTTCATTCACGAAAATAAAGTTTTTGACTGTTATTTTTCACTTAACCTGGCTGAAACTAAGACATAAAATTAAAACGTTATCGTTGCAAGCTTGTGTATTGTAGTTCTAATTTTCTGTTCTTCAGTTTCTCAGTCTACATGTGTAAAAGCCGATTCAAACTTTATTTGGAAAACGACAACACACAATCGCTTTGTAGTTTTGTTTACCAGTGGGTTTTACCGTGTTTTAAAATAAAACTCTTCTGGGTTGATTGCCATGAAACATAAGCTTAATTATACTGTTGAGCCGGTTGGCAGCAAGTTGACAACTCTATTTATTCATTTTTCCATTCTCAGAATCAGAGAGCGAAAGCTGGTTCAGTGGCTTTTAGAAGGAGTTTGACTAATAGTCGCGGGTCGCGGGTCCAAAGTCGCGGTCGCGGGTCCAATGTCGCGGTCGCGGGTCTAATGTCGGGGTCGCGGGTCCAAAGTCGCGGTCGCGGGTCCAATCTCGCGGCAGGGGAAAATGATTTGGGGTTCGAGGTAACAGCTGAGTGAAAACGGCTGATATGAACACAATATAAAGTGAAAAACTCTTTTTTATGCACGATACTCCACGGTAGCCAATTTACAGATTACGGATGTTAGAGTCGACAAAATAATGTCTCAAGAAAAGACCTTAAAGAAAAAGCTGGCCGACTTCTGTGTTCACCGCAAGTTTATTTTGTTTTCTTTCTATCGGGCCCAGTTGTACTTATGCATAACAGTATCTGATAAAAAAGTTACCATAAGTTACCATTGCTTTTTTCTTGTCGAAGAATTGCTCACAAACTGAATGCTTAGGGGTTCATTTACTGAAAAATATGCGATACACTTCATAGACTACAGATTATAAACGTTACAACAACTTAAAGCCTTTTTTAAAAAAGCGAACTCCGGCTCAAAAAGCTACGAGTCTGTCGGTAGAAGAAACGAGAACCCTTATATTTAACAAATGTTTTCGACAAAACTGAAAGAAAATGTAAATAGGCGCATGAAACTTCATTCAAGCGGTATTCAAGGCATGAATTTAATATGGAAACAAGTAATAATCCACAGAAAGGAGTCTGTTCCTCGAAGCAAGATTGAGACGGCAACCCAGAGTGTTCAATATAACTTCTTGTTCTCTTCACCTAAATGGCAACCAGGACAACCTGACAATAGGAAGCCATTCAATGTGCGTCTCAGTCAAATCGTGAAACATTGCCAGAAATAGTGGACATTTCGCGCCCGTGATTAATTGCCAGCGGAATCTCATTTCCAAAATGGCGGACAAAAACGATAGCAACAAAACAGTACGCGGCTGTACCTTTCGTGACATTTTCGTGACATTTTCGTGACAATTTTGTTTTAAAGCCAAGCCTGGTAGGCTAATCGAGGATTTTTGAATGCCTGGAACCTAGTTTATATCCCGTGAAGCATCTCTGGAGTTGTAGCAACAACCAAAATGGCGATTCGGTGAGGTTTGGAGTTGTGAAGCTTTGTCCGACCGAAATAAGTCATTCGCAACTATGGCGTCCATTACTGGACTACAGATGGAAAACTGAGGGAAATAATGCGCCTCTGGAAGTATTTTCCAGTGCAAAAATCGTCCTTTTAACGACTGTTTTGGAAACATCTTCCATCGCAGAAGTGATATCGAGTCGTGCAAATTTACTTCAGTGAAGGGTTTATCCTCTAATCGACGATTTTTTCGCATGACTTCGGCAAGATTTTAAGACAATGTATGGAGAAATGGAGCATACAACGAGAGATAAAAGTGGCCACTTCGGGAAGTAAGTAAACCTACTTCTAATTAGCTATTTTTAACCCAGATGCGAAGGTTACACAGCGCTTAACATGTTTCGAGTCGTGCACCGAACACCCGTGAGCTCATAATCGATATATTTGAAAAAGTTTCCTTTTCTCCATACATTTTCTTATACGAATTCGCAGCCATTGTGGTCTTGGTGCGCACGCGCAACCGTCATCTTGTCCCTAATTTCTGGCAATGATATGCATCGTAAATAACCAAGTGAGTAAGTAGGTAAGGAAATAATAACGCCCGATATCATGAAGCTGAAAAAGAAAGTAAACCAGACACTGAAAACGGTAAGTTATCAACTCCACCAGAGCTAAGAAAAGACAATAAATTAGGTTAGTAATTCCAGATTCCAGGTACTGGATTCAAGTCTTTGTCACACTGGACGAAAAAACGGATTTACCTCTATAGCAAATTTGGAGCAAATCATCTGCAAATGCCACTTTTGCTTAATTTTGCTCAATTTTGCCACATGACATAGGACCAACTTTGCCATAATTTTGCATTAGTGGCAAAGGTGGTAAATGCCGAATTTGCCTCAAATTTGCCCCGCGTGTAAAAACAAGGATAACCTTTACTTTATCAAGGCATTTACAGGGGTGTCAAACTTGATAGCAAAACTGACATTTGTCAGGTTTTTTGCCCAAATGGGCAAAAGCGATCGAAGATGAATTTTTGAATGCTTTTGCTCTCTATAGCAAATTCGGTCAAAGTAGTAATTTGCCACATTTTTGCTCAATGTAGCAAAAGTGACCAAAACTCATTTTTCAACAGTTTTGCCCATGATAGTAAATCTGAGCAAAAATTCACCTTATTTGTGTATCGCCCAGTGTAGTAAATGAGGTCAAATTATCACTTCTTCCGTATCTTTGCTCAGTGTTGCAAATATGATCAAAATAGGCGTTTGCCACTGTTTTGCTCAGGGTAGTAAATTTGGCCAAATACCACTTTATTCTCAATTTTGCTCAGGATGGCAGATATGATCAAAACAGTAGTTTCCCATACTTTTCCCCATTGTAACAAAGTTGATCAAATATCAGTTCTTCTGTATCTTTGCTCAGGATGGCAAATATTGCCATGATAGCAGTTTTCCATACTTTAAGTAAGGTAAACAAAGTTGATTAAAATATCACTTTTTTACACTTTCGCTCAAGATAGTAAATTTGATCAAAAAATCATTATCCATATGTTTCTTATTTTTATTTGGTACCATAAATGACTAACAAACAATTTAGACACCAAACAAAATTTCAAGAATAAAATGACTTTATTATCTTTAATATACACTGTACAATAAAAAGCAAGATAAATTAAAAGAAAGTTCCATTGGCCTCTGCAGGGCACTGCATGTACCACAAAATATATGCCTTTAAATAAAAAGCACATACAATGTGAAACTATCTAAATTCATAAGTGTATAAGAATGTACATTGGGTTTGAAAGTGCAAGTCAACACTAGCTGGTTCATAATTATCTAAGGTTGGTACAGGTAAAACGTAACTCCATTTGAGTGGTATACTTCAAATATACTCTTTCTAGATTCAATTGATACTATTGGGAAATGGTTGTACGATGACAACACGTACACATCACTCCCAATGTAGATGTGACATTTTTACTAACGGACAGAACATCAACCACAGGAAATAAAATTAGCCTCAAGTTACTGTGATAAGCGATATTCCTCTAATTATTACTTATAAGAACTTGTTTTCATCTGATAAATATTATCCACTACCCAAAATAGGCAGTGAATAATATTATATAGTGTACCTAGTGCTATTCACTTACCCCAAGGGGAGATACATCTGTATGATTCATTTTTAACCAAATCAGTTATATACAAATATTTCTTGTAAATAAAATGAGTTACTATGTGCAAGCTCTGTGAATTTCTATGATTTGGGTACGACTTTGATATATTTTTACCCAGCAGTAAACACTTACAAGGTTAATTTTGCCACCTTTTTAGCATGTACATGTATTTTATTTTACAGGTGCTTCATTTACTGCTAAACTTCTAAAACTAGCATGAAATGACACCCCAATTTTACTCTCATCCTATAGGTAGCCAAAAGTGTTTCAAGTTATGAAAGCAAATCTGCTATCCACTGATTTGTTTAAATACTTGTATTACTATTATTATTATTATTATTATATCACTGTAAATAATATGATTTGGTGAAATTCTTGTATTATTATATGACCATAAATAATTATTTTATTACATTTATTTTTTCTACTAAAATCAAATTATTTGCTAAAAATTTGAGCAATTTTTTTCTGATTCACATGATCAGCTGTTTTGCTTGCAGTATTGGACTGATTAAATATCCAAATTATCTAAACACAATCTATACACTATGAAAGCTCTGTAGAACTTCTTTAATTCATCATCATTATTATTGTTATTGGCATGCAGGTGATTAAAATTTAAGCCATGTTTATCAAAAAACTGTTATCACACACGGTATTTTTTTTTTGCATAAAACATAACTGCACTCTTTTTTCATAAAATATGCCAAGAACAAAATAGGATGATGGCATTTGGAGTCCAGTAATTACTCTACTATGGGGTGTATTGGCTAGATTTAGTCCTCGGAGTGGCACTTTTTAAGGCAGTGCTTAGGGTAGCCCTAGGATCTGTCACCACTGCGGAAAGTGGATGCAGATGTATCTCCAATTACATATGTTGGGTGAATGGACACGACGACTGAAAATACAGCTGCATTTACAGGCTACTAGATGGAAGGTTTTTAAAATTCAGTACAGTTGCCAAGTTACAGAGTGATTCGGTGCAAACTAACAAGGACAGCTCTGCAAAGATGGCAAATTTTGCAGACATTTGTCTGGTAAGGGAAAGTTTGTGGCTCCACCATACCATACAAAGGTCATTGAGATTATGTGACTTTGTGTCAACACTTTATTTCAAATCGGACTAAACACAAACAGCGTACGAACCTAGCCAATCACAAAACGCTGACATACATGCATGTCTTTGTGACCCTGTAAGATTCAAACATGATATTGTGCACTAATTCTCAGACGGCATGCTCTATACAGAAGGTTTAGAGTGTCTGCAACACAGGCAAGATTTTCATTGGATTGTGACAAATCACTTTGAGATTTGGTAATTTACCTAGTTTTAACGTCGCTCCTTCCCATGGGTGTCAAAGGATATTCACTTACTACATTGTAGGTCTTCATCAAAACTCAAAAAATTGTGCAATTGTCTACTGAGTAAATAATATTTACTCTAGGAACTTAACTGAAAAGGAACTGAATCATGATGCATGTCAACTTCAACTTGAGTGTTATTATTTTTTTGTAAATTTTTATCTAAAATGTCTTCTTCTTTTCTGAATGTTCTTCAAAAAATTATCTGTGTTATGCTTATGATCAAGTTCCTTTTTCTATTGTAAGTGGTGGGTGCCAGAGCAAACTCAAACTCAAACTCAAACTCTGGTGCTCCTTGGTTTGATGCTGGTCTCACTGTGTGCTCTATTACCATTATTTTCACTTCATTGGCTTTGACACCATGCAACTTTGCAGTCCAACTGGGCCATTAAACCATTAACCTCAATGCTCTGCCAGGAAAGTGGCTTTACACAGAGATTTTCCCTGTTTGGGAGGTCCTCACCTGAACCTGAAGAATTACCTTCATGCCACTCTGATACAGCTGTTTCAGTCAAAGACTCCTCTGATGACATATATGCAACGGACATACATTCAAGGTACTTGTCCTTGTCTAACTAACTGATGCTAGTTGACTCTCTCAGAGCATATTGGCCCTTTAATTTTTTTTTCTGAAAGAAAAATGAAGAGCCATGATTTAGCAGCCAACAAGTAACCCACAGTTGGTAAACAAGCATGTACTGCTCATGCTCAGTGTAAATGATTGGGTTGCAGAACAATGACACGATTCTAAAAGCTGAAAACACTCTCTTAATCAAAGGAACAGTTTGAGGATATTTGTGAGAATAATTTCTCCCTGTATTTTATTCCTACTAACTTTTTCATTAAATATATATGTTTTCTGGAACAGGTGTTAAAGTAGAGAGCAGAAATGCCTCTTTCTGTTGAATCTGCATTTGTTTCATTAAGACTCTTTTAAGTGTAAATAAAAACTGAAATAAATTAATTCCCCTGTCATTCAAGAGCAGAACTGATAGTGTCCCACAGGTCACCAGGCTCTCACAGAGGACAGCCATGACTCAACTGTACACATAAACCGTAAAAACGGTCAGAACCTGAGAAACATAACATTAAGGCAACCCACATGTTGCTTAGAACAATAATTAATTAATTGTGGTTATTTGGCATGATAAAGCCACAGCATTTACTCGCAAAATGAACTAACAAAGATCCCTCAACATCATTGAGCTGTACAAACGGTATAAATAATGAGGTATTGTCATTTAAAATGTGGAACAGTAATACAGTGGTCACTTGGAATGACACTTATGCTTCAAGATCTGGCAAGTGCCGTCATTTGCAAAATGAGCCAAAATTAAGATCTCACAACATCACTGAACCATATCTATAAAGCATAAGAGTTTTGGATGGTACAATTTATGAAAGAAGAATCACTTGTCATTTAAATGTGGAACAATAATACGGTGGTCACTCAGAATGACACATAGGCTTCAAGATCTGGCATACGCCGTCACTCGCAAAATGAACCAAAATTAAGATCTCACAATATCACTGAACCATATGTATAAACCATGAGAGTTTTGGATGGTACAATTTATGAAAGAAGAATCACTTGTCATTTAAATGTGGAACAATAATACGGTGGTCACTCAGAATGATGCATAGGCTTCAAGATCTGGCATACGCCGTCACTCGCAAAATGAACCAAAATTAAGATCTCACAATATCACTGAACCATATGTATAAACCATGAGAGTTTTGGATGGTACAATTTATGAAAGAAGAATCAATAATATTGTCATTTAAATGTGGAACAATAATACGGTGGTCACTCAGAATGACACATAGGCTTCAAGATCTGGCAAGTGTCGTCACTCGAAAAATGAGCCAAAATTAAGATCTCACAATATCACTGAACCATATGTATAAACCATAAGAGTTTTGGATGGTACAATTTATGAAAGAAGAATCACTTGTCATTTAAATGTGGAACAATAATACAGTGGTCACTCAGAATGACACATAGGCTTCACTCGCAAAATGAAAAAAATGCCGTCACTCGCAAAATGAGCCAAAATTAAGATCTCACAATATCACTGAACCATATGTACAAACCATAAGAGTTTTGGATGGTACAATTTATGAAAGAAGAATCACTTGTCATTTAAATGTGGAACAATAATACAGTGGTCACTCAGAATGACACATACTGTAGGCTCCAAGATCTGGCAACTGCCGTCACTCGCAAAATGAACCAAAATTAAGATCTTACAGTATCACTGAGCCATATGTATAAACCATAAGAGTTTTGGATGGTACAATTTATGAAATAAGAATCATTTGTCATTTAAATGTGGAACAATAATACACTGGTCACTCAGAATGACACATATGCTTCAAGATCTGGCAAACTTATGCCGTCACTTGCAAAATGAACCAAATTAAGATTTCACAATATCACTGAACGATAATTATGTATAGATGTAAAACAAGAGTTTTTGACTGTAAAAATTTCAAAAGGAAAATCATTTGTCATTTGAAATGTAGTAGAATATTAAATAATAAATTATAGTGACCATTGCTTTGTCAAGTGCTGTCACCTGAAAAGTACAGTAACCCCAAAGATCTAACATATTAACTCAGCTGTACAAAAAGCCAAATTACTGAATTATGGACATACTAAGGTGACATCACCGACTTATATTGGTGTAAAAGAAATGTTTGCCTGCACAGCTCAAGATCTGGCTACTTAAGATTATTCCATTAATGAAGACGATGCGCAACAAAGAGTACAGTTATTTCTGCAGTAAACAAAAAGGAATCAATCAATGGCATATCTGTGCATGCATCTTAAATTTTAAGATTTATCTTTGAGGTTTTAAGCTTACGCAAAGTTATTAGAAAACCAAAGTAAGTAAACGAACCACGATATCAAGAAGAACATACCTTTCTGCAATCCAGCTGAGTTGATGACTTGAAAACAGGCTTTATGTGAAGAATATCGCAACTGATCACTGTCTCTCGAAAATAACAAAGGTATAAATCGTAATAGAACAGCTAAATAGAAAGACAGGCTTTCTATTATCCGAAAATAACAAAACTACTCGTTTTGCACCGCTGTATTGCTTGAGAAGTCCGCGTGAATTTGAACTGTTCAACGAAAGTTTATTTTACACTATTCTACATGTTCTATTGGTTCAAAAGCCGCACGTGACAATGTAAATCAAATCGCGCATGTGCCAAAGTCACGTGGAAGCCTGGGAAACAACAAACATGGCGGCTGATCTTGCGATCGAGTGCATTCAGGACTACATTCACCCGGACGATGAAACTCTGCAATCTACTATTGAAATGACTCCTGGGTTCAAACCTTTCACATATTGTGCATTTTGTTCACCCAAATTGTAAATGGTATAACGTTTTACGTCAGGGCCTCCTATTCCGAGACTTCTTGTGATATTTTTTTTCCGAGCCACCGACCCAATATCAGGAAACGCATTCGACGCTAAACGAAAAAAAGGGGGGGATGGCCTTACCCAAAATAACCAGCTGCAGCAAGTAATATGATAAACTCTGAGAAGAATGTGATGGTGATTGAAACGGGGCAATGGAAAATCAAAACTTGCGTGAAATAACACTGTGAAGTTTGGTAAATGTGCAAACGTTGGTTAAAGTGGTCGTAAAGATAGTTCTTTGATCATATTTTGCTTAAATTTACGCCTCTAGTAACCATAAATTTACACATTAACTTTGCTATGCCAGAAAATATCAAGCAAACATTCATTTTTGAGGTTCGATTTTTACACAGAGAACAAAATGTCGGCAAATTTGAATCTAAACACCAAATTTACTATGGGGAGCAAAAGTGAAACAAAATATCTGTAAAATTGATATTTACTCCACATTTACGCCACCCTTAGCTTGCAGAAAAGTAAACTTTCACTTTCGAACAATATTTGCACCAAGAACAAATAAGTAGCAACATTAGTACCCTAAATTTACAATAGATTTGCTCACCTAGCAAACTTAGGCAAATCCGTTTTTTCGTGCAGTGTCAGTAGAACCAAGAGACTATGATCTATTCTGTATTGGTAGAACTTGGATTCCGGATTTCAATCGTTAGTGGGAACAAACTGCTTTCTGTGGACAAGAGAGGATAAAGCTCGAGCTTTATTTCCTCTTGATGTGGATTATTACTCGTTTCTATATTAAATTCATGCCTTGAATGCCCGCTTGAATGTACTTTACTGGCACTTCAAGCCCAACGTCTCTCCTCCTCTTTCCAGTTACTTGTGCAAAGAGTTTATTTTAGGAGTTTGCGACCAGGACGTTTTTGAACAAGCGTTTTCTTTATTTTTGCCCAAAACATTTGTTAAAATTGAAACAGGTCTCGTTTCTTCTACCGACAGACTCGTAGCTTTTCGAGTCCGAGTTAGCCTTTTTTAAAAAAGGTTTTAAGTTGTTGTAACGTTTATAATTTGAAGTGTATCGCACATTTTTCAGTGAATGCACCCCTAAGAATTTGTGAGCAATTCATAGACAAGGAGAAAACGATGGTAAATCATGGTAACATTTTTTATCAGATACTGTTATGCATAAGTACAATCAAAGCTGAATTTATACATAACTGGGCCCGATAGAAAGAAAACAAAATGAACTTGCGGTGAACACAAACATCCGTAACCTGTAAATTGGCTACCGTAGAGTATCATGCATAAAAACGATTTTTTTTCCCTTTATATTTTTTTCATATCACTCGTTTTCACTGAGTTACCTCGAACCCCAAATCATTTTCCCCTGCCGCGACATTGGACCCGCGACCGCGACTTTGGACCCGCGACCGCGACATTGGACCCGCGACCACGACTTTGGACCCGCGACCGCGACTGTGGACCCGCGACCGCGACTGTGGACCCGCGACCCGCGACCCGCGACTATTAGTCAATAGAAGTCGAACTTTTCATGCCATGTATTTAGCAGCTAGAAGTTTCGTGTTTGCATGAGATGCAGCCGAGCCGCACAGTCTGAAATTATTGAAGTCTTCAACAAAAGAACAACAATGTAAAAGAATTAAATAGGCATTTTCTTCAATGAAAGTCATTTATAGGCATGTTTAGTTTCCCGGTGACTGCAGTCATCAAAGTCAAAGTTGTTATTAAATCCCGCCCATCTTTTGTTTTGAGTTCTTGTTTTCTCTGATAATAAAACAAATTATTGAACGGACTAAAATTTTATTTCCTGGTTTTAGTGTTTTTTATGATAATGATGACGTCTTTATTTTGGTTTCTTTCGTAAGTATTGTTAATCTTTTCTTAGTTGTCGCCTTCTCCCAAATTAACTTATGCCAAACCAGTAGCATGCAAGAAAGCCAGTAAAAACAAATTCGTCTTGTCGAGCGCTCGCGACCTGCAAACTTCAAACATCATTTTCACCGTTGGTGCAAACAGATAACCATGTGGTGCAAAAGTTTGAGAATAGAAAAATATATAAGCTTTCGAATGAAGTGATTTTTTTGGCCCCCTTTTTTGTCTGTTTCGCCCTTTTTGCTTTTAAACTTGGCGCGACGGCAAAGTTATGCTTACGCTATTGGTTTATATACTAGACCGGAAATAAAAAGCTGACTGGGTATTAAATTTTGTGCTCATGCGCATTGCGTTTTGCCGCGGTGTTGCTTGCTGGCAGGAGGTCCGCTAGACTGTTCACAGTCCTCCATTTTTCCGTAAATCGTCGGTATGAAGCACATTCTCTAACAGGTGGCCATCTTGGTTTTAAAATGTACCGGGTTTAGCCTGGGGATGACTATGAAATCTACTCTTGGGGCAGCGGACCCAAGAAGGCCCGCACATCTGGACGATTTTACGGAAAGATAAGGGACAGTGAACAGTCTAGTGGCCCGCAAGCAAACACCCCCCTTGCTATTATCCTAGAACAAATACTGTATCTTTGAAATTAGGTTACCCTGCATTTAAAACTGGCGTGCTGGTTTACCTCGTTTAGCGCTTTCGATTTTGACTCCAGGGCTAAAAGCGCAGCTCTGACTCGTTAATTTACTCAAAGTTGTAGTAATGCTAACCGGTGACGGCAACGAGAAATGCAAAAAAAAATCAATAGGGCTTAAGAGCGAAAAAAAAAGTTTGCACGTACAGCACATTTTTTTGTACATTTCTTTGTCATTGTTTTGCACGACTTCAACGTACGTGAAACGTCCTAGTTGCACGTTTTATGGAGAAAAAATCGTATATGTTCCTACGTTCCATTTTTGTTTCACTGCCGCTCATTTTAACCTTGCTGGCCGCTAACATTTGTCATTTTCTTATCACAGCTTTGAATTTTTTTATGTTTTTTTCTTCCGCAATGAACTTCGTCTCCTTTCTTTTTTTTCTTTTTCTTTTGTTTTGTCAGTTTCTCTCTAGGTTTTTCTCTGTTATCGGTGTCAGTGTAATGGTAGTAGGGGGAAACAGTCGAACGCACGATCACGTGATTACGAAATTTTCTCGCATTTTACAGGTTATCATTTTTTTTTTCGCACGCGCGAGAGCTTTGCTAATACTCATTCTCTATTACGGAAAGTGGTTAATTATTAATAGTGCCATATTTTCAAATTCTTGTCCCGTTATTGCCGAAATGCACATATTAAGCTAGCGATTTTCCTGAAAGGCTGTCAATTCACAGTGAGCCCGCGGAAGAAAAATGAGTAATAATAGGCAGGGTACAAACTCACCGAGGTAGAGTCGTTGTCCTTCTTCTCGCGTCTTTTCCAACAATCTTTTTCACTACACAAGAGCACTCTACAACCATTTTAGTTATCTTTTGAAGAAGATCAGATTTCGAGGTTCTTGTGCCAAATGAAATCCCAAGCAAATTGCTTTTGAAAGAAAAAGAGTGATTTCTGTGAGCCATCTCGCACATACATCAGAGGACGTTTGGCAGCAATTGTTTCCACCATAGCTTCGCTGCCATTTCTTTCTCCAGGTTCCTCATCGTCCTGTTAGTATGTATAGTCTTTTTTTTTTTTTTTTCAAATGATTTTGTTAGAAAAATATTGCGAAAAAAATCGTTAAATTTTTACTTTTGAGCCACTCGGCTTTGGTAAACATTCGTGTGCGATCTGCGTTGCCAGCTTTCTGCCCCTCAAGGGGCACCTCTTCAGTCAAAAATGGTATACAAAAGGTGGGTTGGACGATCAGGGCGGAGTCTCCCAGTATAACACTTTGTTGTATACCCCACCCCCTCCGATAGGGCGGAAAGCTAAGTTCGCTAATTAGACATATTGTTGTTGTTGTTGTCGTTGTTGTTTTGTTTTGTTTTTCAATTCTCGTTGCCGTTGCAGGTTAGCATCACACGATTTTCTTTTTCGCTGGAGTACAGCTTCAAGTATATCAACGAGAGCTGCGCTTTTAGCCCTGTCTAAATCTATATATTAGTGAGTTTTTCAATTCTCGTTGCCGTTGCAGGTTAGCATCACACGATTTTCTTTTTCGCTGGAGTACAGCTTCAAGTATATCAACGAGAGCTGCGCTTTTAGCCCTGTCTAAATCTATATATTAGTGAGTTTGAAAGAAATCGAAAGCGCTAAACGAGGTAAACCACCATGCCACTTCACAGTCCTTAAATTCTTTACTAAGTCCTTAGATTTTCCGTAAATTCCCCGGGATCAAGCACATTCTCTAACAGGTGGCTATCTTGGTTCCAAATGTGCGGGGTTTAGCCTGGGGATGATAATGATACAGATACAGTATTTGTTCTAGAATAATAGCAAGGGGGTATTTGCTTGCGGGCCACTAGACTATTGCTAATCCCGGGGGGTACTTCCTTATAAGAGGCTACTGGGGATGTGCCGCTGGATGGGGTCGCATTTTCACGACTGGATTGACTCTAATAGGGTCGCATTTTCAATAGAGTTACTAGAATGGGGTCGCACATTTTCGGATTTTTTGAGGTAAGACAGTTCTTCATATTTACGGTTAGCAAACATACCAGAACTGTAGATGAAAAGTGAAGTGTTCTGTATTCTAAAAAATGGGTCAATTCATAAAAATAGAGAGTGCCTAATTTGGGATCGCGAAAAATTACATATTTGCCTAAAAGTGGCTAAGATGGGGTCTACATGAGGATCCGCAAGCGACTTTTTTTTGCGATCAGCATGATTTCTTAGTTGCTACGGACGCTTTGTTTTCAAAAGGTGACAAGAGAATTTCCTGCTGTGGGAATTTAATTAGCACGTTAATTTCTGGCCAAAAAACGTAATCCGATAAGGTGTCAACCCTGTCATATGCCACTACAGTAGTAATCCTTTTGAAAGCTCAGAACGCGTTCAAGATAGTAAAAACCAGATGAAAATACAACGCTATCCATTATAAAAATTAAAATAAAGCAAACTTAAAACAATTTTGCTTATAGTAAAGTGTATGCCTTGCAAAACCTTCAAGTTGCGTTCTAGATAATTTTTTGCCAGATTTCAGCACGAGGAATCCACGCGCCAGGACGCGCGGACAGCAATGATCAGGAAATAAAGCGGAAGAACGAATTGTCTTTTCAAAAATATATTTTCCCTTTCAAACTGAAATGCTTCAAGGCTAAACAAGATTTTGCCTATTGCGACTGGCCGGTGCTATCTGACGATTGCCGATCTGTAGCGAAGACACTGTAAATATTGAGCCGCTTTTTAGGCATGCGGTTGCCTGCAGTCTTTATTTATGCGTCGTAATGTCAAAACAAAGAAACAAATCAGCAAGTCGAAAAAAGGATTGTGCAAGTAAAAGTATAACCCATCCTACAATGGAATTAATTGGATTTTACTTTATATGGTATGCTTTTGGTATATCGCGCTAGATCTGCCACGATACTTTGTCAGAAGATTCCTGAGAGTGAGAGCCACGAGTGATGGCGGTGTACATGTGTGACGATCCTCGTCTATTCTATTGCGCCGGTGTTTTTTCTCCTTCGCTGGATACCGAAAAGACTTGGTATCATTGCTTTGAATTCCAGCCTATGTAATGGAAAGCTATGCATGTTCGGCTCCTCCGATTCTGTCAAGAGTTTTAGCGAGGAATTAAAGCAGTCTGACAAGATGGCGTTCAAGATTGCTTGTATGAGTTGGTTCTCCGTGCCGTCGATGGAGGGGGCTTTTTGGTCCGCTGTCGCTCGATATCATTCGCCACAAGTCCCTTAGCTAAATCATGTTTCTAGAAGCGGATTTCAAGAGGTGGTGGACTGGTATGGAGCGTTATTAGGGTCAAATTTAGAAAACAAATTATGTTATGGTGTTTGATATTTCATTCGGCCGAACTACAGAATTATGTTCCAGCGTTGCATGGAATTATGTTCGGCTCTTTTAACTTCAATAAAAAATGGAATAAACTATGTTCGGCTCTTTTGGAATTGTGTTGGGAGCATTTCACTTATAACTAGGCTGGCAGTATTTTTGAGTTTGGTCCAATTTTGTTCGGCTCCTCCGAATTACGTTCGGAACGCGGCTTCTCAAATTATGTTCGGCAAGTAGACTGGTAGCCTCGCGATAAGAAATTCACGAGGAGTCCCGGGGCGAGAAACATTTCCCGCGCTCTCTATAATTTATTCTAATTATTACCAGTGTTCGTGTACCGTTCTGTCGAACATGGCGGACAACAAACGTGGAAGAGGCGATCGCGACGAAAACCAAGAAAATCCAAACGAATGCAAAAGTGCTAAAGCAATTAAACTTCTACGGGAAGTTACCTCGCTTCTCAGTGAGGGTGATAGCGAACCAGATCAACCGGCAGCTGAACAGATTCGTCAACCACATGGTCAGGTTGGAGCAAGTGGTATTGTGCAAAATTTCCGCAAACTGTTTGCCCCCTACAGTGTTCATAACAGTACTCCTTTGTCATCTTCAAGGCAAACCAAGAAGAACTATCCGAAAACAAAACTATTTCAGCCAAAAGAAACGTGGACACACGAGTTCTTCTGTTTGGCTGCGAAAGACCAGTCCCGAGCTCCAACAAGAGCAGCCTTACAACAGGCTGGCCTGGGCAGACGAAAAATCTGCTTCCATAACAAAGCAAAGTTCGCTGAGTTTCGTCAAAAGTTAGAGGAAGCGTTTCCAAAGCTCTGCGAAGGTGGGGGGTTTGAAATAATGCGAACCGGTCATCAGGGTTGTAACTCCTCCCTCACCACCATAACACCTCCGGCAAGTGGTTACTCGGTACCTTTCCTACGAGACAGCTCCGGTCTGGGGCAGGCTCTGGCGTACATTCGACCCCTGCAACGCGACTTGGACAGCAATCCTGTATTTGAGGTAACATTCCTTCTCCTTAGTGTTGTTCTGATCGGTATAGCCTGGAAATCTTTATTTTTTTTAAATTTAAGTCTTAAGCATATGCTAGTCATTTAATTTTAGTCAAGTTTTATTATGTCTGAGATTTGTTCACCCCAAAATATTACATTTTATTATATGGGTTTGAACCCTGGCCAGGGCACTGCGTTGTGTTCTTAGGCAAGACTGATTACTCTCACAGTGCCTCTCTCCACCCAGGTGTATAAATGGGTACAGCTGGGTACCGGCGAATTTACTGCGGGGGGTAACCCTGCACTGGAGTAGCATCCCATCCAGGGAGAGTAGAAATACTCCTAGTTGCTTGTTCTGTACTTATAACCTGGTAAAAAAAAAGGCATCTTGGCAAACAAGCACAGGAAACACACACAGTTGAACTGGAAGAGTATTTTAAAAATTGATGCGTACCTGTTCCCTTTTTTCCTGGGCCCATTTGTTCAAAGAGTGGATAACCCTTTCCACCCAATAAATCACTATCCAGTAAATAAGTGTTGGCAAAAGAAACTGCACTATCTACTGGATAGTGATTTATCTGCTGGATAGCGTTATCCAACCTTCAAACAACTGGGGCCTGGCCTTTAATTATTGGAGGCATTATTTGTTTTCAGTTACTAAACATCGTGAAGAGGGTCAGGGTTACATAACCATCAATTTGATGTGCGTTTGGGTTTTATAGGAACCGTCAGAATCTGCTGATGCAGTTCTAATTGACTGTCTGAACTGTGGAAAGGGGATCCCATTAAGTCAATGGCATGCACATGACAATGAGTGTGAAGGAGGTTCCAGCTCTGGGAATTCTACAGAAAGTAGTATCCGTGAAGGTTCTGGTGACATCCAAGGTGGTAACCTTGAAGCTACAAGTTCATTAAATGGAGGTAAGCAATTTTACAACAACAAATGAACAAAGATACTTACAACTTACAAGCAACTTTACTAATAAAAAAGTCTGGCTTTTCCTTTTTTGCTAGGATGCCTAAAAACTCTGAGGGAAATGTTTCCAGGTGAAACTGAAGAAGATTTGGTTCTTATTCTCACAAAGAATAACTTTGATTTGGAGAAATCAGCAAATGACATTTTGTGCAGTAATGCAGGTGCGAGTAAATGTATATTGATTGCGTATTTTGTGTAAAGGTGAAATGTTAGCAAAATAGGTACTGGGCATGGATGTAAAAGTTAGTACTATCTTTTCCAAAGCCAGTTCATGTGCATGTACTACCGAGGAAGAGAGGTGGAACTTAAATTTGAGGAGCTTATAACAAGAAAAATCATACTGGATCTTGTGACATTGTTTCTTTAGAATACGAAATAAAAAAACGAATCAGTTTTCACCTTAACATTTTGTGACATGGGTGGTAACTGTGTATTCTATTGTAGCTAATATTATTGTAGTCAAACCTTTTCTTATGGCAGGGGTCATCTCTACCAAACAAACCCTATTATTCTGACCCTGTCTATTATATTGTCGTACCTCACACTGCAGGTACTGCACATGTTTGTAATTCCATCTATTACGGGGATATTGGTCTTGGTTCCACATCAGACTCAGACTCAGAGCTATTAGAAAGTCCATTCAACACTCCAAGTGCAGACAGTACTACACCACCAGCATCCAAAGCATTCTCAACTCTGGTAGAGCTAATGCAGTGTCATAAAAGGTCCTTAACACTAAATGAAGATCATGTCAAGCGTATCCGTGCTTACCGGGATGAATTCTGGAATGAGAGTATTGTTGTCTTCAAAAATCCACAGTTTGACTTCACAGCAGCCCCTAGAATAGTATTTGCAGGAGAAGCAGGTGTTGACGCTGGAGGGCTAGGTAGAGAATATGGCATACTGTTGCGTAATGCAATATTCTCAGCCAAAGCCAACCTTTTTGAAGGGCCAGAAGATAGGAAAGTGCCATTATATTCGATTGATGGCATTAACTCCAGGTTGTTTCAACTTGCTGGTAAAATGGTATCATATCTAATCGTACATTTAGATATAGGCATTCCCTGTCTTAGTCCAGCAGCCTACAACTACATTGCAACAGAATCTGTTTCCCCTGAGTGCTGTTCAGTTGATGACATTATTGATTTGGAGCTCAAGGACCTTATCTCAAAGGTAAATAGTTTCACTATATAGCAGTAAAAATACTTCACCTTTAAGGTGACTGCTAAAAGTCTTACCCATTTTCCAGCATGTTCACTTTGATCAGTCAGTACTACCACTCTTTTTCAGTTACTGTTATAGTAATGGTATGACACAAATGCTCAATCATTAGTGAGCATGTCATAATTTTTTTGCCATAAGTGGTTACCATAGCAACAGTATAACCCCTTAAAAATACCCTTAATGTTAGCTTGGGGTAACCATGCGTTTTTAGAGATAGTCAAGCTTTAATCTGGAACAAAAATGCTGACTCAGCATTGCTTAAAAAAAAATGTTTATTTCATCGCAGATTTCCTTAGAATTCACCTTTTCACCATACACAAAACTAACACTAAATATATAAACAGTAACACAACAAGGACTTTTCATATCATTTTAATCTAAAATCATCACAATGGCATATAAGGAAGTGAACCTTTTTTCCTCCCCACCAAAATAATATTGATGATGGAGTCTGGGAGATGGTCACTTCCAATTTGACTGGAAACTTTATGTTCTTATGTTCATGAATCGCAGGTGACTGCTGCTGCAGGCAGTGAAGACCTACAAGAGGTTGCCAATGATGAATTTCTTGGGAATGCACTTATAAATGCAGGATGGCTGAAGCCTCTCACAATACTCAACAGAAATCATGCAATGCAGACACTTATTGTGCATGATGTGCTGAAAAAACGGCAAGAGCCACTGGATCAGTTCCGTAAAGGACTAGAGACACTAGGAATTCTTGGCCTTATCAAATCCCATCCAGACCTGATGGGCGCTTATTTCCTGAATTTTTGGCAAGCAGCTTTGACAAGTCAGGAAGTACTTGAATGCCTGGAGTTCCAAGAAGAAGACAATGACAAGGAGGCCAATTATTTCCTTGTTAAAGCCATTCAGAATTTGGAGAATGGTTTGTGTGGAAATGTTATATAATAATGATGATGATGTGTGTCTGCATGTATATGACTTAAGCTGAAACCCAAAAAAAATGCCTGCTTTCTTGTTGGATTAAGGGGGCTTTCATCAAGGCAGCAGGGATGCACATTTGAAAAGCACAATGATGGGGAGGGTGCAAGTTTAACTTGGAACACTAGTTTCATGCTTACAATAAGTGAATTTGTAGATAACAGTATGCAACATTCATTCTGATGTCTGCAAATCAAGAATCCCTCCCATTGTCATCATGATAAGTCATTGAAGGGACAGAGTATTGCTATAAAAAATGAAAAATTGTTTTCAGGAAACCTATTGTGAATTGTTTTTTTCTCTCTTTTTTTTACCTATCAGGAATAATGAATTACTGTCCCAATAAATGTCAGCTTGATCTCACTGGGGTACTGTGACTGTTCTCATTTCTTCATTTTTATGTTTCCTCTTTCAGAACAAGGAAGTGCTGGACTGGAAAAGTTTTTTCGCTATGTGACATCCCTGGACAAAGTTCCTCCACTTGGCCTTAGTAGGAAAGTTGAAGTTGAATTTTCTAACAACAGCAACCGAGCATTTTTTGCAGAAACTTGTAGCATGGTGTTAAAGGTACCAACTGTGCACAGAAGTTTTGAGGATTTCCAGGAAAAATTTTTAGAAGCCTGCGAGAATTATATTGGTTATGGTTCCATTTAATTCTAGACATGGACTTCGTAAGGATCTCTTTTTATTTATATTGTTACAGTTTACAATCCACTAGTTTTGACTGAATTGCTCACGTTATAATGACTGTTGAATTTTGAAATGTAACAAATGTATCTCCTCTGCCAGCTTGTCAGAGTGTAGTCTCGGCCATCATGATGTTTTTTTTCTTCGGTTATTCATAAGTAAAAATCTAGCGCAGGGACTTGAAATGAAAAATGTTATACCACAGGCCACCTTTGGAATGTTTTGGTTTGGTCAAGCATTTGTTGGAAGCAAATATAAGAACTCTTTCTAAGTTAAAAAATGGATGTGACAGACCATTAGTGTTACCAAGAAATGGATGTCATTATCAGTAATTACAAGTTCTTGCACCTTTTTTAACGGTGGTACATATTTGGATGTTTTATTAAACTCATTTCATTCATATATAATTTGTCCCTTTTTTTAATCTTTAACTGCTCGTTGCTGTTTCTTGAAGAAATGTTAGTACCTCCAGGTAGATGTCAACTCCATATTCATCACTGTTGCATAGAGGGTTAATTAAGTTTGTGAGTGATGAGTACTGAGCTGGTTCCAGTGGGTTTCTTGTGTTGGGAACTTCAACTGGAGTTTCATCATCTAAGCTAACATCTGGTGCAGGGCCATCCCAGTCAACACCATAGTAGTCACCCTGAAAAACATGTAAACAACACATTGCATGATGGCTGTATGCCACACACATGTAGTGAACCAATGTACTGCGACTTACTTCTTCTTACTAAAAAAAATTGCAATTAATCTGTTATTGTTTCTTCGTAATCCTGGAAGAAAATTGTTCATGAAGACTACTCAGGTAGATTTATTCTCCAAGCTACTTTACATGTAAGAGCTATTATTGTGACTGCACTTTTGGAAACAAGCTGAAAGGTTGTACTTCTCCACTTGTGTCGACCACAAATTGGATAACATGAGAAAAAAGTCTGAAAATCACTATAACATTGCATGGATATCAAAACTATAACAGATTCTTGCAAAGTCCTTATCCCTCCCTCCCCACCCTTCCCTTTTTAAAACACACCTGACTCCAGAATTCATCAATTCCCCGATTAGAAGCTGAGACAGCACCAGAGATCCACAGTTGAAGAGGACTCTTTCCCCTCTCTGTAGAGATGGGAGCCCTGTTATGCCCTTGGGCAAATAATTGCATTGTTTGGTTAATTCTTGGAACATACACAAAGGGAAGGGTAAATAAATGAAGCTCATTTGATGCGTCAAGCATTCCAGAACGTTCCATTGCATAGAAAAGGTTGTAGTATACATGAAGACATCCACAAAAAAGGTCTCTCCAAAGACGTTCTATTCTTTGGTTATGTACGCTTCGCCCGGCAATATGGCTCACTCTATCAGGTCCGCGTAACGGGTGACTCAACATGTAACGCGCAACGTCTACATTCTCGCCACCCTTATCAGACCGTACTCTTGAAGGTAGACCAAAACTCCCAACTGCTTGGAGAAAGCAATCGAGTACCGTACTTGCCAGGTTATTTGTGCTGCATTTCAAAAAAACAATCATTCTCGAGAAGCCATCAATTCCACCATGTATTACAAATCGCCATCTGAAAATTAACAAACAGTCAAAACCCTTAAGTATCCTGGTCTCCGATGACTCTCCCACCCCACCACCCATACCCTTGTCGTTGTGTTTGATAAGTATCTAAACCACCAAATGGTGGAACAATGTGCAGGTAAGGTTTTGCCACTTCAAAATTGTTAGATACCATTAGTTTTGTTAGTGTTCATACCTTGTGTACAGTTCTCACCGTACACAAGGTACGAACTGCTTCACACCTTAAGTTCAACGCCCTCCAGCATGCATCACGGATTAGTAAAAGTATAAAATACGCCAGAAAATAGGATGCAGCAAATGCTGGTTTGATATAGCGGCATGTAACGAGGTTTCATACATTTACCTTATTAGTTTATGATTCCCGTCGATATGCCACAAGGCAAGAGGGCCACTAACTTGATATCTTCTCCGGCGAACAGTTCGCAGCTCAAGGACTCTCAGGAGGACGCCCTCGGGATTGACTCTTCTCATACACTCCCTGATGCGACTTTGCTGGATTCTATGACCTGAATTGAGCAAGAGGCCTGTCATCCTCTTGTAGCCACAATTGGGAAATTCTCTCATTAATTCTTCAACAAGGCCATCCAAAGTTTCATCAGTAATATTTGAATATCTTTGCCTCACAAATGTTTCATACTCACGAATTCTTCGTTTAACAGTGCTTTCACTGACACCAAGCAGAGATGCAATCTCTCCGGATTTAGACCCCAAATCTAATAAAAACTCGAGCTGATCCTTTGCAATGATAATGCGTGGTCTTCCTCGCTCGCCAGTAGTTGCAACCTCTGCTTGAAACGCGACGTTCTCACTACAACTACCATTCTCATTTTCTCTTAGCAGTTCTTTCGCTTCTTGAATAAGGGCCAGTACTGCCTCCCCAGAAGGAATATTTTTCACAATAACGTACAACGGCATTGTATAACCAGTCGAGGCGGAATTGTATTACATCATTCTGACCAGTACTTCGTTGAAGAAAACTTATGATATCAGTTACATGTCTGCTTAATTCTACAGAAATCGACTCGTCCGCCATGTTCGACAGAACGGTACACGAACACTGGTAATAATTAGAATAAATTATAGAGAGCGCGGGAAATGTTTCTCGCCCCGGGACTCCTCGTGAATTTCTTATCGCGAGGCTACCAGTCTAGTCGCCGAACATAATTTGAGAAGCCGCGTTCCGAATGTAATTCGGAGGAGCCGAACAAAATTGGACCAAACTCAAAAAAACTGCCAGCCTAGTTATAAGTGAAATACTCCCAACACAATTCCAAAAGAGCCGAACATAGTTTATTCCATTTTTTATTGAAGTTAAAAGAGCCGAACATAATTCCATGCAACGCTTGAACATAATTCTGTAGTTCGGCCGAATGAAATATCAAACACCATAACATAATTTGTTATCTAAATTTGACCCTAATAACGCTCCATAGACTGGATCAGTTCATTTTGATTCAAGGGTTCTGTCCATTGGCGCCAAAATCGAATAGCCCGCCAATTCCCCAAAATAGCCGCCAATCCAAAATCTCTGTACACATCCTTGACTCAGGAAACAACCAAGTAACAATGGGTATGACTCGCTTTTATTAAATAACAAAGTCAGTATACCAACTTGCATAGCAAATTGTGAGAAATGAGGTCAGTTAACCAGTTTATTGTTTGTTGAAATATCATTTTCTTGTAATTATTGTGTGACATAATTTTTGAAGCCCATTGTTTTTCCCTTATTTAAATTCATTTTTTTCTCCTTTCACTTTAATCCCTGTCACTTTTCAATGGCTAATAATGTTTTTTTTTTTCATAAAGGCTGATCTCAGAAACTGTTTTGCAAATGTGATTAGGCATACAGAGGTCTTAAAGAAAAGTGAAATTTTTTTGACAGAAAACACTACAATTATGTTTGTTTAAAGGGCGACATTTAACTTTAAGAAGAAATTCTTCTTTTTCATCTATCTGTATGTATTTAAGAGTGGGTGTTTGATACTGCCATGATGTTCTGCGACTCCTAAGTGCAAATTGTGAAATGCAACAGAACACTAGGTGTGTCGCCCGTGTTTCTGTGAGTTTGAAATTCATGGCATTATTAATTCACCTGCAAACTTATCTAATAGTCATCTTGAGTGAGTAGGTTTTTGATAATGCCATGATGATCTGCGACTCCTAAGTGCAAATTGTGAAATGCAACAGAACACTAGGTGTTTCGCCCGTGCTTCTGTGAGTTAGAAATTCATGGCATTATTAATTCACCTGCAAACTTATCTAATAGTCATCTTGAGTGAGTAGGTTTTTGATAATGCCATGAGGTTCTGCGACTCCTTAAGTGCAAATTGTGAAATGCAACAGAACACTAGGTGTGTCGCCCGTGTTTCTGTGAGTTAGAAATTCATGGCATTATTAATCCACCTGCAAACTTATCTAATAGTCATCTTGAGTGAGTAGGTTTTTGATAATGCCATGATGATCTGCGACTCCTAAGTTCAAATTGTGAAATGCAACAGAACACTAGGTGTGTCGCCCATGTTTCTGTGAGTTTGAAATTCATGGCATTATTAATTCACCTGCAAACTTATCTAATAGTCATCTTGAGTGAGTAGGTTTTTGATAATGCCATGATGATCTTCGACTCCTTAAGTGCAAATTGTGAAATGCAACAGAACACTAGCTGTGTCGCCCGTGCTTCTGTGAGTTAGAAATTCATGGCATTATTAATTCACCTGCAAACTTATCTAATAGTCATCTTGAGTGAGTGGGTTTTTGATAATGCCATAATGTTCTGCGACTCCTTAAGTGCAAATTGTGAAATGCAACAGAACACTAGGTGTGTCGCCCGTATTTCTGTGAGTTAGAAATTCATGGCATTATTAATCCACCTGCAAACTTTTCTAATAGTCATCTTGAGTGAGTAGGTTTTTAATAATGCCATGATGTTCTGCGACTCCTAAGTGCAAATTGTGAAATGCAACAGAACACTAGGTGTGTCGCCCGTGTTTCTGTGAGTTAGAAATTCATGGCATTATTAATCCACCTGCAAACTTATCTAATAGTCATCTTGAGTGAGTAGGTTTTTGATAATGCCATGATGATCTGCGACTCCTTAAGTGCAAATTGTGAAATGCAACAGAACACTAAGTGTGTCGCCCGTGTTTCTGTGAGTTAGAAATTCATCGCATTTTTAATTCACCTGTAAACTTATCTAATGGTCATCTTAAGTGAGTAGGTTTTGGGAATAGGTTTTTGACATTATACTTCTCTTACTGACAATCGGTCATTTGGAAAATATTGTTGTTTGCAGTTACAATGGATCATAAAGGGTTGTTATTGATAATGGCATGAACTCTATGCTATTCTATTTGTCCTTTCTGTTGAGTTTTGTATCTTTTTCTGTGCATTTAGGATAAGGCTGGATTCTATTGCGTTTTGCCTTAAACTGCAGGAGAATGAACAAGTGAATAGTTTTCCTTAGTATTGAAACATGTATTTATTAACCTAGTATTATCATTTTAACAACTACCAACCTTTAGATGCTCCAGAAGGCTTTGTTCAAGCAATAGCCCTTGAAGAGCAAAAAATCAACCGGAGGCACCATAAACTTTATACCTTTATGTGTCTAAAAGCTTTTCGCTCATATGAAAACTCATATCATAAAGATTTAAAAAGGTAGAAACTTTTGAAGTCTAATATTAAGCAATCTTGGCAGGCATAATACTTTAATACCTACAGAAAAAAATGGCGCTCCAGTTCAAAGACTCACTTGTTCCAAGAAAAACTTAATGGACTGCATCAGCGTCTAAAAATGATCTTGAGAAAAAACTAAAGAAACTAAAATCTTTATTTTTAGAAAATAATTACCCAATATACATGGACCATCTTCTTGACCTCGAAATGTATGTCGCGGAAAAAAATAAGATTCGCTCAGTAAAAGTTTAGAACGCTCCACGCGCGGCATAGTGACCAACGCGCGACAAAGAAAACCCCTGTTGTTCAAGCAAGGTCAAGGTCACGTCTCACATTATTACTAGTTTATAAGTCGTGTTTATTTCAAACAATTAAGAGAGTTTTTCTAGACTGCTTGTAGGCCGCCTTTTTTTGCATAGACCATTTTCATGACCGCTAAATGTAAGTCTCAGTGCGGCGGAAAAAATACAATTTTAGAACGCTCGATGTGCGGCATTGGTGACCAACGCGCGACGAGGGAAAGAAGGAAAACCCCTGTTGTTCAAGCAAACTCTAAGGTCACGTCTCACAACATTACGAGTTTTTAAGTCGTGTTTATTTCAAACATTTAAGAAAGTCTTTCTAGACTGTTTGCAGCCCGCCTTTTCTCTTAAAATCTGTTTAGTTCTTATTCCAGCTAACGAGATTGTAAACAACAACTTTAGAATAGAGAATTTACCCTGGGTGCCAGAGACTTTCAATGCCCGCGCTTTCCGTTCTCGGCCAAAGCTTTTCAGTGAAATCAGTGAAGGTCGAGACGCCCGCATTTAGCAGTTCGCGGCTTTGTAAAGGAAAATAATAGACTGCTTGCAGTTTATAGTCGTTCAAGCAACGAGGCCTTCCGTTGGCAAAATAAATATTGTACTATTAAATTTTGCGTTAACCTTCGCAAACTGACTAAGAATTCTTTGTAAGATTTGGTTTCCGAATAATTGTTACGGCGGGCATTTAGTTTTCCTAGCTTTTAGCCAAATATTTCACTCACAAGAAAAATAGTTTTTAACTTGGCATTTGCAGCTCACACGCAAAATTGTTCACGCGTTTTACTCGCCGTTTGTCGCGGCTTGCTTTGAAAGGTCCCACGAGTTTTTTTCTGTGTTTCCATTGAGTGCAATGAATCAAATTTCTAATTAATTTGGTTAAGTTGTCAAACGATGACTTGTAAATAAAATGAAACATTCAGTCGTGATGATTTAGAGAGGATCGTATTCTATGAGTTGTCAACACGTCTTTTGTTTTACATTGCGCAATCGGTCATTTCAGATGACCGACTTCGCCGATCTCTAAGTCTTGCGGATCCTCATGATTGATTGGTCACAGAATAGACTATAATGTGGTAGGGGCTCTGAGAGGGCAGCGACACATACATACATACATACCCAGCAAACTCCCCCCCCCCCCCCCGGGTTGTTAACGCACTATAGGTTCTTATGCATGCATGATTCTTGATTTTGTAGCTTGTC
>OZ037776.1:29543873-29546373 GCA_964035525.1 Porites cylindrica | reverse complement strand
GCTCATCCTACAACAGTTCAAGTAAAAGATGTAACCTTTGCCTAAAAGAGAAATTTTTAATTATCTGTTGTCCTGATCTATCATCACTTAACAAACGTAACGAACTTGTATCTTCTTGTCGCCACAGAAACAAACCGTTACTACATAACAACTAAACATATTTAAATTTTCCCCAACAATGTAATCTCAAAGTATATAGTCGATGGTTATGAATATTCTTATCATTAAAATCCCCTAAGAGTGAGCGATCACGAAACAGGCTTGTCGGGATGAAAGTGTAGTTTTTTTTCCTATTATATATATATATATATATATATATATATATATATATATATATATATATATATATATATATATATATATATATATATATATATATATATATATATATATATGTTGCATAAAAAAACGGTCCTTGTAAAAAAGCGTCATTTTTATGTAAAAAAGCTGCTTTTTTACAAATTGAGCGGTTGTAAAAATACTGCTTTTTTACAAGTTACCTGGTTGTAAAAATACTGTTTTTTTACAAAAATAAATTTTTGTAAAAAAGCAGCTTTTTTATGTAAAAAAGCTGCTTTTTTACAAATTAAGCGGTTGTAAAAATACTGCTTTTTTATGTAAAAAAGCTGCTTTTTTACAAATTAAGCGGTTTTAAAAATACTGCTTTTTTATGTAAAAAAAGCTGCTTTTTTACAAGTTACCTGGTTGTAAAAATACTGCTTTTTTACAAAAATATATTTTTGTAAAAAAGCAGCTTTCTTATGTAAAAAAGCTGCTTTTTTACAAATTAAACGGTTGTAAAAATACTGCTTTTTTACGAAAATATATTTTTGTAAAAAAGCAGCTTTTTTACAAAATATGTTTTTGTAAAAAAGCTGCTTTTTATGTAAAAAATCTGTTTTTTTACAAAAGATATTTTTGTAAGAAAGCTGCCTTTTTATGTAAAAATCCTGCTATTCTACACATATAGACCATTTGACAAACCCATTTATCGAAGACAGGCTGTTTTCTATAGCATGGTTCGAACTTTTTCGTGCGCTTCTCAAACCGTACATTATAATATATACGGCTAGTCACGTTCACGTTCCCGTGTCCCCTTTACTGTGGGGCTTTTAAATTCCCTTGTTAACTCGCTGACAGCGTTAAAAATTTACGTTCTTTTTATTCTTAAAATTTTTAACGCTGTCAGCGAGTTAACAAGCTGGGAATTTAAAAGCCCCACAATAAAGGAGACACTGGAACGTGAACGTGACTAGCCGTATACCGTGTTTATTCGAATAAGCGCCCAACCTCGAATTAGCGCCCACCTCGAATAAGCGCCCATCCTAAAGGCAGAAAAAGTTAATAAGCGCCCACCCCGCCTCCTCAAAATCAAACTCAAATAAGCGCTTACCCCCACCCCACCCACTTTAGTGAATAAATTCTACTAAGAGACTTCCCTTAGGACGGAGTTTTCTTCAGAGTATTCTACAGAAACCTTGCTTTGTTACTTCTTCGCATTTTGTTATTAGCTTTTTGTTGTTCTGCGCCCACCTCGAATAAGCGCCCACTCGCAAGGTCCAAAAATTTAATAAGCGCCCAGGACGGTTAATCGAATAAATACGGTATATTATAATCTACGGTTTGAGAAGCGCACGAAAAAGTTTGAACCATGCTATAGAAAACAGCCTGTCTTCGATAAATGGGTTTGTCAAATGGTCTATATGTGTAAAATCGCAGGATTCTTACGTAAAAAGGCAGCTTTCTTACAAAAATATCTTTTGTGAAAAGACAGATTTTTTACATAAAAAAGGAGCTTTTTTACAAAAATATATTTTTGTAAAAAAGCAGTATTTTTACAACCCTTTAATTTGTAAAAAAGCAGCTTTTTTACATAAGAAAGCTGCTTTTTTACAAAAATATATTTTTGTAAAAAAGCAGTATTTTTACAACCAGGTAACTTGTAAAAAAGCAGCTTTTTTACATAAAAAAGCTGCTTTTTTACAAAAATATATTTTGTAAAAGTATTTTTGCAACCGCTTAATTTGTAAAAAAGCAGTATTTTTACAACCAGGTAACTTGTTAAAAAGCAGCTTTTTTACGTAAATATTATATGTATGTATGTTGCATAAAAAAACGGTCCTTGTCAAAAAGCGTCATTTTTATGTAAAAAAGCTGCTTTTTTACACATTGATCGGTTGTAAAAATACTGCTTTTTTACAAGTTACCTGGTTGTAAAAATACTGCTTTTTTACAAAATATATTTTTGTAAAAAAGCTGCTTTTTTATGCAAAACATCTGTTTTTTTACAAAAGATATTTTTGTAAGAAAGCTGCCTTTTTATGTAAAAATCCTTCTATTTTACACATATAGACCATTTGACAAACCCATTTATCGAAGACAGGCTGTTTTCTATAGCATGGTTCGAACTTTTTCGTGCGCTTCTCAAACCGTACATTATAATATATACGGTTAGTCACGTTCACGTTCCCGTGTCCCCTTTACTGTGGAGCTTTTAAAT
>OZ037776.1:29516373-29526373 GCA_964035525.1 Porites cylindrica | reverse complement strand
CCACTCCCGAAATATGGCTAAATCAGCTATTAACAAATTATTGGCAGAAATCCTCTACGGTATCGAGAAACTAATTTACATCCGATTTATAGACAAACACTAAATAAAGAACATTTTGCTCAATAGCTACGAATCAGCAATGTATTCTATGTCAAACTTTGCGGTTCTTAAAGGGGAATCAAGACACGAGTCGAGCGCTAAACAACAACAAGCAGCCATGTTCGTGTCAGACATCCTTGAGAAACTTGCTCTTTCACCTCGTTCAGCGCATCAGTCTCCACTTTAAATCAACAGATCTTTACTTGTTTTGTACAACGAAGGTCTTTCCTAAGTTCCTGTTACCATTTCAATCTCAAGCAAGCTTTCAAAGTGAACAATTTGGTTCCTATGACTATGCAGCACGGTCGCTGTCACTGATCGCGTTCTCTTTGACAAGTCGGCGGTCGCGCATGCTCATGCAAAAAAGACCCCTGTTGTGTCAATTACGTCGTGATGTTATTGTCGTCTGTCAGTTAAGCCGTGATGTTATTGGCTATGAAGACTCGTAATCAGTAATTGGTGCGTTTCGATCCGTCTATTGTCACAGTTAAACAGTCGTCTATTGTTAGTCAAATTGTCATTCTCTCGTAGTTAGTTTTGCTTGATCTCGTCAGTAACTCGTTTGTACGGCGCTGGTAATTGTTGGCTACGATTCAGTGGCGTTTGTTCTAAGTTAGCAAACTAGGTTTCTAAAGTAAGACGTTGATAGTAGTCTGTAGAATACGTTATACATGTCGCAGAGTCCCAGTCAATTTGATGTTTCGTCCTTAAATGGTGCTCAGCAATGTGGTTGTTGACGTCACCATTCTTTGTAGCTCGTTTGTGATCGGTCAGTCGCGTGCTTAGGTTTCTGCCGGTTTCACCAATGTAAGAAGCCTGGCCGCAGTCGCAGCATTTGATCTTGTATACTGCTCCCTGTCTGTCCTCCGGTTTGTCTTTGTCCTTGACATTAGTAAGCAGTCGCCGTAAAGTGGTTATCGGTTTGTGTGCAACACGTATATTGTAAGGTAGTAATATACGTGCAATAGTTTCAGAGGTGCCTCTGATGTACGTGCCTCTGATGTATATATAGTTGCAAACTACGAAATACTATTCCTATGGTACAAGTGTACGCTCAGTTAGTCATACGCTCCATGGAAATTGAGAAACAGATTGCGTTTGATAATAATAACTTAGCCTCTTTTAGGAAGAAATGGGCTACTTTCAAACAATGCCCGTCAGAATATAATTTGACCAATACAGTTAATTAAAGTGCAAGTGACAAACGGGCAGATGGGGTATGGCTACCATAAGGCAGGCAGCCTTCTCTTAATTGTTAATATATAAACTATAGTATTTTTGTGGACTTTGTCTTTGTCTTTCTTTTTATTTCTTTTTTTAAACGATAACAGTCACCTGTAATGAATCGTAAATGTAATGTATTATAATTGTTTGTGTGTGCGAAAAAAATAAAAAGATATGCTTTCCCCTTTTTGTAAGGAAATACTGGATACGTATAATGTTTGAATAGGCCAGGTATCAAAGCTGGTTCCAACTCTGGCCAACAAAGAAAAGTACGTTTTACATTACCGTAATTTACAACTGTGTAAGTCTCTTGGATTAAAACTGAATGAAAAAAACGTTTCCAATGTTGTGGTTCAATGCTTGATTATGTGAAGTAATAATTAGATTTGATAAAATAATGTGGCCAGTTACAGTACCACCAGACAGTTTCAAAAAGTTAGTATAGGCATAAGATTCATTAACACCATCTTTTTTAGACGTCGGGTTCCCAACATTTACCAGTTTTTTTATTTACCATACCATAATTCCCATCTGATGTGAGATTAACTTACCCCTCTCTCCTTGGCCGGCGGTTGGTTTTTAAAGTTTAACAATCCATTTGAATAACTCATATACATATATGTTAGCTAGAATTAGATCTTTTCATTGAAGTTTTTCATAACACGCTTTTTGGGCTCATCAACATACAGAAAATATTATGGGTCTTGTACTTCTACAGTGTTGTCGACGTCATTAACAGATTCCTTCTATGGATTCCAAAATTAACTCCAAAAGACAGCCTGTATGATACCTCATGTCTAAAAGAAACACCGTGGACACATATGAGAGAATTGTATGAGTTGTCGGCCCCTACTAGAGCAAGTGAATTTTTTCCAAATATCTGCTAGTATCGATAATTTACCTGAAAAATTCTTACAGAGATAACAATGATAGGCACGCTGAAAATAGTCCGTACACAATGAATACGTTTTCACTACCAGGAAATGAATCTTTGAGCAATTGCTGATAAGAATATAGCAATGGTATTTTTTATCCAGAAACTGAGTATGAGAGCTAGAGTAAAGTCAGAATATTCAAAGATCTGATGGCATATGCTGTGACAAAGTATGATTACAATACCGGCACACAATTGAATCTTGCTAATTACAACAGTCTGTCTCCATTGATTTCTTTTGATCTGACTTACCAAACAGAGAAAGTAACAAGAGATCCCTGGCAATTAATATTTTGATATAGATTATCAGCCCATGCAGACCAAAATCTCGCGGTCCATGCAGTTGTTCTCTATGAAGAAATCCTGAAGATTAATAAGATTGGCAAGGAGTTGGTTCTTGTGTAAATACAATATTATCTAACGTATAAGATATATAAGATATGACGCAGCTTTATGAGTTAAAAGTAAAACTATCAAAAAAATGAAAAAGGAATCTTCCTCGGGCTTTTCATCGGAGAGAGGTAATTGTTCTGAGACTGTCACACAATGCGCTTTCCGGAAGTGATACACTATATGTCCCATCAAATATTGTGAAGAGGTTAAATAACAACAGGAGACTCAATAAAGGCATGGATATTAAACTAGCCAAGACTAATATCAGAAAACAAGTGAGAGGTAGCCTATTGACCAGTATTTTATCAATGGGCAGAGCCTTAGTACCAGCAATTGCTATTCCATTGGCTATGGAACTGGTAAAGAAAATAACTGGTAGGGGAGCCCCTCGCGTTGGAAGATATTTGAAACAAGATGGTCATGGAGCCCCTCGATTGGGTATGTACGAGCCACCTCCTTTAATTGGAACATGGGAACAGATGCGTGGTAGAGGTAGAAAAAAAAAAGAACCATACTGTAAAACCCAAATTCCATAAGAATATCCCAATGATTAATCATGATCTACTGGAATGGTGTAGATATTTGAATATACCTATAAAAAAGTGTATTAGCAAGAGACCAGACAGTTCCTCATAACCACCAGCAATCCCTCTTCATTTATAACCTAGAACCATCTTATATGAATGGGTCTCATTGGGTCGCCACATATGTTAAAAACAATACGATCAATTATTTTGACAGTTTTGGAATGCCTCCTTTCCAGGAAATTATTAATCATGCTAGAAGTAAGAATCTGACACTCCTACAGCAGGACAATCAGATACAAAATATATTAACAACAACATGTGGGTATTTTTGTTTGTACTTTCTAAATGAAATGAATAAGGGTACATCATATTATGATCTACTAGGAGCATTTGATATGCATGACACGATGAAGAATGTGCGGTTCATAGAGAAGTACTTTAACATAGTATAATGTATATATATGAATTAATTCTATGTATATTGTCAAGAAGGTACTCCGCATTATGTGAATGAATATGGTGTTTTAGAATGCTGTAATTGTGAGCCTATGAGCAGTGAAAGTGGGTATGAATCGGATAGCTCAAGTGGAGATCCAACTTATGCGCCTGACAGTGATTAGAAGACATGTTGATGATTGGAAACTGCCGCAACAATTTCCCGCCAAAACGGCGGGTTATTTCAGTAAAAAATAAGAAAAAGCTACCCATTGAAACGCCGGGTCAGGTCCCAGACCATTTTTATATAATACATTATATTTTGGTTAAATCTTACTGTGTGAAACAGAAAAAACAGGCAGAATGCGTGCCAGGCAGTGAAACCACTGTTAGAGCAAAGAATGACCGACTGATGATGAAATGTAAATGTGCTGAATGCGGGATAAAAACCAAATGTATCAGAGGACAAACAGGTGGCGTTAGTTGGATAGCAAAAAAGGCTGCATCTACAAAAAATATAGGCAAAGAAATTGGATATCTTCTGGGCAAAATATTTTAACCTATTATAATAAAATGGTAAAATCTTATTGTGTAAATCAGAAAAAACAGACAGAATGTGTGCCTCGTTCTGAAAAACTTGTTACAACCAAAAATGGTAGGAAAATGATGAAATGTAAATGTGCCGAATGCGGGATAATAAAAACATAATTTATTGGTGGACAAACAGGGGAATATTTATGGAGTAAGGCCGCAGATGCTGGAACTGAGCTATTCTTACAATATGGCCTTCCGTATTTGGCCAAAACGAGTGTGGAAATGGGAAGATGTTATGGCTCAGAAGCTCTGAGAATTAAAAAGCTCCAAGATAAAGTAGGCAATTATGTTATAGAAAAGGGCAAAAATATGCCAAAAAAGCAATTAGTGCGGGAATGGAAGATTTGTGTAGAATAATCAGGACCAAAAGGCGTATAAAACCAACAGGGAAGACCTTGGGGATCCAGATCCTTATAAGGTGGTTGGTAAGCAAAGGGGTAAAGGCATAGAACACGATTTAGCAGACAAATTAACTGACACCTTACCAGACCTCCCAATATACGAAAAATATAAACAGGATCTGGATAAATATGGCTGGGAACAAGCACAAATATTTGGACCCGGGGGAACATTGGGGCAATTCTTACTAACACTCGGTTTAAGCCAATACGGATCAGGCATCATTGATAAGGGCAAAGATAAACTCGCAAAAATTGGTGTAGCAGGATCCCCATGGCATGTTGATTTTAAGAAGGGCATAGAATTGTTAAAAGACCATGATTTATGGAAAATACCCCACTAAAAAGGAGAAGCCGATATGAAATAGCGGGTGGCAGTCTTGAAAAGATCTTACCATGCTGTTAAAAAACGTGGGCTTCAAAGGATCATACACTAGCTTTGCAAAAAAGATTTATGGAGCTGTTGAAAAACCCGCTTATACATTTCCTGGATTTGGTGGGAGTGGAATAGACAGTCGTAAGCAAACTGGCAAAATACCAAAGCGCAAAAAGGGATAGACATTGCCAGGGCATCGATATGCAGGCCCATATGACGATCTTGAAAACCACGTACGATATGACCCAGAAACCGGCGAAATATTAGAAATGTATGATCCACCAACTGGAAGGACAGATGCTATTGCCCTGCAGCATGACGTTGATTATAGTGTCTGTGGTGATAACAGGAAGTGTAAACATAAAGCTGACCGAAAAATAGTCAAATCACTTGATGCCATTCCGTATAAGGATAGACAATGGGGCCGTTGGTTTGCCACAAGTATCATCAGCACAAAACAGAAAATCGGACTTGGTTTAAACTAAAAAGCCGTCGAGCGAAGAAAACCGGCAACAGCAATTAGCAGATGAATTACAGAAACCCATAAAGCGCAACTTTACTCGACAGCGTGTTATTGTAAACGGTATCTATAAAATTTGGTGCTCTGATTTGGTTGAAATGCAGCAATTCAGCAAATGGAACAAAGGTTATAGATATCTTCTCATGGTATTAGACCTGTTCTCCAAATATGGCTGGATTGTCAAAGGATAAAAAAGGGGAAATTGTCACAGAAGCCTTCAAAACTATCTTCTAAGAGGGCCGTAAACCACAATATCTGTGGACTGACAAAGGGTAATAGTATTATAACAAACATGTGAGGGAGCTGTTAGAAAAGAATGGCATAACACTATACTCAACCGAAAATGAGGAAAAATCTAGTGTTTGTGAAAGGTGGAACCGTACAATTGAAACCAAAATGTGCAAGCAATTTACTCTCCAGGGTGATACCCAATATCTCAGGAGACTACCAAAAATACTGGAGCAGTATGACAACACCAAGCACAGTTCCATTAAAATGACACCTGTAGAAGCTAGTAAAAAGAAGAATGAAAGTGCCTTATATTTCAATCTATATGGCGATATGGAGCAATTGTCATCTAAGCGCAAATTCAAGGTTGGTGATAAAGTCACGATAAATAAATATAAGAGAAAAGTATTTGACAAAGGCTATACACCTAATTGGACAGAAGAGATATTCCTGGTCGATAAAATCTAATCCACAAATCCAATCACCTACCGATTAAAGGACCTCAACAACAAGGAAATACAGGGGAGCTTTTATGAACCGGAATTACTGAACGCGACACAAGATATATTCCGCATCGATAAAGTAATTCGGAGGGATTATGAGAAGAAACAAGCTCTTGTGAAATGGTTGTGATATAGTGACGACTTTAATTCTTGGATCCCACTCAGTAGTTTACCAGATTTATCTAACTAATAGTATATATGGACGATCATATAAGAAAGCTGAAAATTGAGATCCAGAATAAGGAAACCGAGCTCAATAAACTGTTCACTAAAATCCAAAAATCGGAAGACGAGATTGCCACATTAAAACACAAAACATTAATCTCCAAAAAGCTGGAAACAGCAGAAATGTCATTATCCGGCGTCCTAGAAGTGATCTTTGAAACGGAAGAGGAAGAGAAAGAGTAAATGGCTTGAAGAGATATTAATATATACTATATATAATGGTATATGTATTGGAAAAGAAATTTGCCAATGATAAATTGGATATTGAGCTAACTTCATATATTGATAATAAGCAAAATGTTTGGTTCAAAGGTACAGATGTTGCTTTGATCCTTGGATATAGTAACACAGATCAGACTTAAAGAAAACAAGTTGAGTCCGAGGATAAAAAAAGGACCTCAGGATTTTCCCGTCGTTTCGACGAGTTATTCCCAAAGAGGTCGACCACCTATTTTTATAAATGAGTCTGGTATTTACTCCCTTGTATTATCCTCAAAATTAGAACCAGCCAAAAAGTTCAAGCATTGCGTAACTTCTACTAGGTTGCCATCAATCAGGAAATATGGCATGTACAAACTATTTGACAGTCCTCATAACCAGGTGATTATGATTGGTAATGAGACTCAGTTGCATTACAAAGTAGTCTATTTAATTAATATCTTTTATCCAGATTCTCTCTCGATAGCCGGTCTCGGGGAAAATCAGGACACTGAGAACAAGAGACTTGACTCCACAAAAGAAAGGGATACCAGAGAGGACAACCAGACTTGATGGTGTTAAACTACTATAAAGACTTCAAGGGCCTCTGTATAGAATTCAAATCACCCACAGGCGTGTACCAAGTTTCCTGTGCTCAAAAAGAGATGAAAAAAGAGTACGTAAAAAATGGCTATACATATGTCCTGTGTAATGACTATTTCAAAATATCCAAAGGTATACACGAATATATGCGGGGCATGAGAGTACCAAGCAAATATTGTGATAAATTATTCCTTAATAAGGAAACACTAAAAACAAATTATAAAGTTATCCACCGAATTGAAAAATGATATAACCTATTATATATATGTGTGATTATTGCATTGAAACAACGTGCGAGCATTGAACGAAATATGCTATGTGTCTTGAACTACCTGATGGGCTTTACTTCTGTTATGAATGTTTGGGTAAAATTACTAGTATCGAGCGTATTGCTTACATAATATAACTTAAATATATATGCATTGAACCATGTACGTATAGTAATTTATTACTCTTACAACGCATGCAATACATATCATCGTTCCTGTAATTGTATTATGATCTGGGAATCCGGATCCCAATACAAATATTTATATACTGTATATGTATATGGACCCCAATATTATAAAATTACGAAAGAATTTGAATACGTTCACATTAGAGGAACTCAAAAAAGAAGTCATTAATATGAAAGAGTTAAAGTTTGCTGTTACGCGCATGAAACGGACGCAAGTCATACAACTTATTATTAATAACCATGATCTATTTCCCTATTTATTAAATGAAACTGGTACCAAACGACAAGCTAAACCTGTACCAAAAGAATATATACCCCCTGCTAGCATAAAATTACCCCCTGAATTACTTAGAAAATTAGCCAACCAAATTAACCCATAATTACCGGTATACTATACTAACTATATATACAAACTTAATACTATCTACTGAGCTCAGTTACTATCTACCTATCTATACCACTATACTAACTACCTAATTATTTCCTTAATAATTTCTTATTATCTATCCTTAATTTTTTACCATCTATTTGTTTACCATAATATTCACGTAGGTACATACTACCTTTTAATATTTGTACACTATATATTTTCCCATTATCTTGGTAATACATTTCACCTCTTTTATCTACACAATATTTAGTAAAATCAAAATCAATACTAGTATCAAATTTTATACACTTTACATTTTCTACTTGATTTTTCCGCTTTTTGGCATTAGTTATTAGGTTATCATCTGGTAAAGATATATTAGTACATGTTTCAGTACCTTCATTTATATAAAGAAAATTCGCTTTTTTTGTCTTAGCACATAAATTATCTTTCTTGTTTTTTGACTTAGTACATACTATTTATTATCCACTTTTTTTGGTTTAGTACGTTTTATCTTAATTTTTCTGGTTATTGGCTCTATATTTACGATCTCGTTAGTTGTAGCCACATCATATAGTAGATCATTGTCTACTTGCTCGCACTCTACAAATCCTATTATCATTTCCTCGTCCATATACCCATTTATTACATCATTTATTGCCATATCTTGTATCTCATCATATATCTCATAATCAGCATCTAATAGCTCGTAATCATTTTCTGTCTTAGCCTCGGGCTAATTTTTGTGGGTAGCCAATGGTTTAGCCATTAATTTCATCTTACGTAGCATCTTAATAGCATTTATATGCTGCTTGATCATCATATCAATATATATGTCATATGCACTATCGTTTTGGCTAATTAATTAATAAAAATATGCAGAGCGAGTATATTTTAGTTGCAAATTTATTGTGTAGGTATTTACTGCCATTTGTTATAGTCTTATTACACCTCATACAAATATATTTTTTCTTGGCCCAATTTTTGAAACATTTCTTTTGTCTCTTCTTTTTATCCTCACAAGACAACTTTGTCACGTGCTTATTAGCTGATTTTTTATAGTTATCTGGCATATTTTCCCTGTATACATACTCAAATTCATAGTGACAACCATCTATCATAGAAATGCCGGTTTTACAATAATCAATCCCCTCACACACCATTTAATAATACCAGCATTAATACCAAGATGCTGCTGCACAGCATACATACTACTAAAATAGGATACTTCTTCTGTATTAATATTAGTAGCCTTCACGTACCTCCTATTTTTATGATTATTAGCTGCAAAGAAATAATCACGATTTTTAGCTGACTTTTTACAGTTTGCTCGTTGGGTCATAATCTGAAGATTGCATAAATGATTATATGCTTTATCATCTTTTATGTGATCAATAACTTTATCATCAGTTATCACACCATGAAAGCATTCCCAAACAAACCGGTGAATAAAATACCCTTTTTAAATTTTGTGCCCACATTTTCTCACCGTGTAATGTAAATAACCAGTACAATGTTCAGAGCCATTACTAGGCGCCTGCTTGATAATATGAATTATCTGCCCATCTCGTGAAGCAGCATATAAATCAAATATTGGGTGAATGTGATAAACAAACCCATCAATAACTAACTGCGTTTAGAACCAACAATAGGGCAATTAGCTTCTCGTTGGTTAGTACTATTATTACTCATATCGTAACTCATCAACAATTATAAAAAGCGACATCTCTTTTAGCCTCGACAAACCGCCCGTACCCGCCCACCCCTGATTCCGGGAAAATCCCAAAGTCACGCCAAAATTCCGAGAAAAGGTAAAGTATTTGAAACTGTGCTCAAACACTGATATTGTATACTACTCAGGGCCACTTTCTTCTTAATGACGTCCAACCGGTGCTCCCGAAAACGGTCGCCAAGTA
>OZ037776.1:29441373-29506373 GCA_964035525.1 Porites cylindrica | reverse complement strand
TATGGCACTCATTGGGGAACCTGGCGAGGGAAAGTCTTCTTTCGTCAACGCAAAAAGGAGGTAAGTACTGTACAAATCTGACAAATGCAAAGATTTACTTTCAGCTGTAAGTATTCTCATTTCTAAGAAAGGTGTTTTGATAGGTCGTTTACATTAGTATTCACAAAGCAGTGGATGGTTTCACTGGATATCGTCTGAATGCTATTAAATAAACGAAATTAAGAGTGATATTGTTTTCTTGATGATTTTAGACTGAACAAGAATCGCCGAAAGGCGATTTTTAACTGGGCTGCAAAGGGGTTATTTTTTCTGAAGGGAGGAGGCGGCTATACACATTCAGGCTACCATAAAACCTTGTCGGCAACCATTGCATGCGACAGAACCTCATGTGAGACTGAAACACAAACTCATTCAGAACATTGTACCCTTTTGAAAGACTTTCGTAACCAAAAAAAAGAGTACCATTTTTAAGTGGGGGCTGTATAATAACTTTTAAATTCCACCACTATGAATAATATAAACAAGTTAGCCATTAATTCTAAGCAGGAAACAATTTGCATTATTTCCACGCACCCCTCCCCCAATCCCTCTGTGCCCCAAAATATAGCGTGACAGTATAACGTGACTAATTTGACGTAACTGGAAATTCCAAAAATTGTTGTCGTTCTACGAGCATAAAGTGCGACAGACTGAGCTGATTTACACTAGACAGAAATATTGTATTGTATGAAAACCAGAAGTATACTAAAACAGACAGTTAACTGCCCATTGATCCCGCCTGATCCAGGGGCCTCACTGACTGCACGGAGACTTTACTGCGCTTTTCACAAACATGCGAACTCTAAAGTTCAACTGCCACCTTCACAATTGCGTTTATCGCTGCCGTCAATCATAATTACGATCACAAGCAACGAACCTTGAAACAGAGAAACACACAAAACGGATCGAAATCCACAAATTTCAAACCATGACCTTTTGAACCCGTGAAGTAAAGTTTTGTTTTCTAAGAGGTCCGTTAAGACGATTGACAGCAGCGAAAAACGCAGTCGTCGGTTGGCTTCTCAACTTCAGAATTCGCATGTTTGTGAAAAGTGCGATCCTAATTTGCGGTCCACAGTCTACAAGAAAACGCACTATTTTTTCCACAAGATGAAAAATATTCAGTTTTAAGATTTTCCTCATGGTATTTTTCTCTAACTTAAAGGAATAAAATCCTTTGCATTTTGAGACCTAAAAAAGTTTAAAGATTTCTCGCTCGCATGTTGCGTTCACCAGCACGCACTTCAAACAATGTAAATAGATGAAACGATCGATAACATATTTTTTGCCTGATACCGATGCGAGTTAAAAATTCGCTCCAGTTCTGTTTGTCTCACCCAAGACGAACTTTTCTTCATGGAAGATAACTATGCCGCTTTATAACTCGTCCGAAGTTTTTGTGCCAGCTAAACAATATGGAAACACTATTCACAGTGACTCCTTGGATATTACAAGAACGCTCTAGGTAGCGTTGAGTCTCGCTTGTTTGTAGATAAGATAAGAAGTGAGGAGGCGAATAGAGCGCGAGCGTTCGTCACTCGGGGGGCGGGGAGGGGGGCGCTCCACATATAAAAGGGCTTGCGATGCTCGTCGTCTTGCTTTGGCCGGGGTGTAAATTTCGGATTTTGGTCTCACTTACGGTGTTCTGGGCAAAAGGGTATTATATTTAGCCGTGAAGGTCTTGTTTAGGGTTGCATGTGAAAAAATATAAAAATAACAACATAGTCTCTCAGGGGTCAAAAAAGCTTGGGCTACGCCCGGATCGATCTCTTGTAGGGGTTTAATTCAAAATTTCCGACGAGCATCCCCTTGCCTTTCATGTGCAGAGTCGTCCTCCCCCGGGGTTCGTCATAATTCCTCAGAGTCACCGACAGCAAGTGAAAAAGTTGAATTATGATTTCAATCTACTGCACGGGGTCCAGAGGAGTTGCGTGTGAATAAATAAATTAATTATTCAAAGTCTCACCTCGAAAAATGTTTATACCTCTCGCTTAGCGCGATTAATTAGCCCAATGGGATCTTTATGAATCTACTGTAAAGGATTTCTTTGCTTTTTGCCTGATCCAGATCGACTTTGTTGTTCGCCATTTTGAAAATCAATAACCGCAAGGGTGACGGAAGGGCGACCGAAGCGCGAAGTGGCGAGTAAAAAAAAGGATAAGGGAGGATACTTGTACCACGTGACTTAGTTCGTTGTGAACCTCATCTCTCGGTGACGGAAGTGAATGAGACCGGAAACGCAAAAGCAACAGACCGCTGCTAATTCGAGAATCAAAATATTAGCTGCGGAGGGAGTTTTAAAGATCTTAGAGATCTATGCGAAGGCAACAGAGTTTTAAGTGAAGTGAAGATCTTTCAAGACTGAACATTTGTTGTGTACATGCCAACAGTCTTCGATGTCTTTAAGCTGGTTTCGCTTGTGTAAAGGCTTCCCACTACCCAGTCGCAAAACGAACAACCAAAGACGCAAGAGGTAACATTGTTGGAACCACCGAAGAATGGCTCAGTCGTGATATTACAGTTGCCTTGTACCTCCGCTCTACTCAGTATTACGTTTTATTGCAACAGTACACACGACCTGTAAATCACTACCCGTAATAATTTAAGATTTTCCAAACAAAACTAATCAGTTGGGCTTAACGTGATACAGCATTGCACAAAAACATTACATTCATAGACTAAAGAAAATGGCTTAGTTATTCAGATCCAGAAGATACTTTGGAGAAAACGGGAACCCTTATTCAGCCGTAATAGAAAGCTTCACCATCATGCTTCAAAATAGTCTGCTACACAGTCGTTTTTAGTGTCGTCACGCAACGCTCTTCCCCGCTAATAGCCACAGTAAATCGATATGTGTGTCATGATCTCTCAGCGTGAAACGTGCGGGTAAAATAACATTTACTCAGTGAAAATGCAGAACCTTCCAGAGCATAATCTACACAGCAGACGAAAAAAACTTTATTGGAACGAGTAGCATTTACTTTACTACGTCATTTCAGTCATCTTCTGTTGCGGTGGACAGCAAACGGAAGTGCTGTCTCGAAGCCGTAAATTTCGGTCGCCGAAAATGAATTTTTATGCCGTTTTGCTACAGTATTTCGCAAATACATAAGAATTCTTGATCAGGTAAGTCAAATCAGGCAATTTTATTGAATTTCATTTGAGTTTCAAAGATTCGAAAATCGGCCCCAGATTTGTTTCCTCGACATTTATCATCGCCTCTACAATAATATTAATGATGTACGAAAGATCAAGTTGTTCGTTACAATTAAGTATCCAGCATCATGAAAAAAAGGAAAAGAATCAGGCTGTTGAACACGAGAGGTAAATTGACACGATTTGCTTGTTGTTTTTTACCTCATCATCGAAATTCTTCTCATGAACATTCTTCCTTGTTTCAACATCTGATGTATTCACTTCTTTCAAAGTTATCAACGCTTTCAAACGACAGAATTCGTGGAACGAACCATTCCGGAAACGCTCGACATCTTTTAGTGTGGGTCTACCACGAATGGTGTGTGGATTTGTAAGCGACATCACCGTATAATCCATTAATCTTTCCAAATTTTTCGTCCCTGAACATAACATTCAGACAATTGCGCGTTGTTTTTCCAAGTGTTCACTGAGATTGAGAGCATCGTGTCGATTTTCATCCCCAGATTCTGCGCTACCATGACCCGGAACACGTCTTTACAAAACTATTCTCATTCGTATAAAAGCCGCCGCGTAACGATTTAATCAACTAGATTACTGCGTGCTCCCTCGGGAAGCAGTCTATTGGTCCTTTACGGTCCCCAGGGAAATTCCCTAGGCCTTTTATACGCCCTAGCAAACAAATCCACCGTCTTCTCGCAAGTCTACTCTACAACGGGCAAGCAAGTTTCATTCTTCCGCAACGCGACCAGCGCCGCTGAAGCTCTTTCATGGCTCTCGTCCCTTTTTAACCAGACCCAGCTGACGCGATAGCTTTTGCTTCGACAGAACCTCAACCAGCACCAACACCATCCACCTAAGTATCATGTTTTAATTTCTCGCTTCCCCCTTTTCTTGTCAATTTGTCACATACGTGGCGTTTGTCTTTTTCACCATTCTGTTCTGGAGTTTGTTTACGTTAGCGCTTTTAGGCGTCTGTGCGACGTACCAGAGGTAAGGCGACCCTTATTTGATTATTGTCGCGTCTTTTTCGTCTGTTACAGTAGAACGAAAACGAGCCGGAACATATTTACGTTGGCGCTTCATGTCGTCTGTGAAACGTAAACGAGAATCTCAACAGTGCAGTTCAGTGGAATGTCGGCGTCTGTGAAACGTATAATGAAGAGAAAGACATTACGTTGACGCTTCTTAGCGTTTGTGAAACGTAAAGGAGGATCCTAGCAGCTCTATTCAGTGGCATGTTTTTAATCAGTTACGTTGGCGCCTTTTGGCGTCTGTGAAACGTACAATCAGGGGATAGACATTACGTTGACGCTTCTTAGCGTTTGTGAAACGTAAACGAAGATCTCACCAACGCAGTTCGGTGGCATGTTTTTAATTTCGTTGGTGCCCTTTAACGTCTGTGAAACGTACAATGACGAACAGACATCTTTGGCTTTACTTCGCGACCGTCCATCGTACATTCGTCTACAGTCTTTGATGCTTTATGGCATTTTACGTGTATGTATTGAAAGATTTTAGAATAAGGTGGCCAGTTGTTTATTTTTCCCGTTCGTTTCCTACTCATTGTATTGTCAACATTTTGTATAATTTCTGCACATTGCATTGTCAGCATACTCCGTGCCCCCTCGCAGCTGTTCCCTTGAGACGTCTCACTTTTTATATTGTGTTTATTCTTCTTCACCTATTACACTTGTGATCTTAGAGGTCACATAGCAGAAACAGAAGGTGACGTAACTCCTAGATATCAGTAACCACATTCTCTTTACTCTAACGTACAGCCTTTAAAAATCTGCACGAGTTTCCTTGTATATTATATTTTTCTTTGGTTTTTGCTTCCTATATTTCCTTACCCCACACTTGAGTCGTGCTCAGGGGGGGTTCCTAAACACACCCCTCATCCAGTCTTCGGACTGTGTCCTGACTCGACTCAACTGTGGGGTTCCCTCCCAGCCTCCCTCTTTCGTAGGGTCTTTCCTTCTTTTTTATCTCCTCCCATTCGGATTTCTCTAACCGGGTTACACATGCTGCAAGCCACCCTTCAGCTTTCCTTTAGCGTAAACGGGAGGGAAAGCCCCACAGTTGGGCCGGGCCACTCCCTTCAATTGAATCCGTCACATCCGGGAGGCATTACGCCAACACTGCCCATCTCTCTAAGGGAGTTTTTCTGGGTTTTTCTGAGTTTCGGGGAGATTTGACTGTACTGCAAGTTAATGAGGTATTCTGCAATAATTTACCTTCTTTTGGATGAGTCTATAGCACCCCTGGTGTCGGGCAAAATTTTTCACCCATAACTTATCTATCAAAAGGCATAAGGTGGCTTTTATGCGAATGTAAATTAGTTACTATTCTCATTCGTATAAAAGCCGCCGCGTAACGATTTAATCAACTAGATTACTGCGTGCTCCCTCGGGAAGCAGTCTATTGGTCCTTTACGGTCCCCAGGGAAATTCCCTAGGCCTTTTATACGCCCTAGCAAACAAATCCACCGTCTTCTCGCAAGTCTACTCTACAACGGGCAAGCAAGTTTCCCCACCCTCCTCCCCTTCAGCGGCGCTGGCAAATTTTCTCTATCAGCCCACCTTATGCCTTATGCAAAATTTTTCACCCATAACTTATCTATCAAAAGGCATAAGGTGGCTTTTATGCGAATATAAATTAGTTACTATTCTTTTTGTCACGTTTAGCTGTATTTACTTTTTCGCACGTGATCGTGAAGGTCAGAACCAAATTACCATAAGATCAGAGAGAGCACGTGTTTACAGTTTTACTTTTTGTTATGTCTGTTTTGCACTTACGAATTTATCGGCTTACTATGTCATATAAGCCTGAAATGTAACCTGTTTTAACGAAAAAGATAAAGTCTGATTTCTTACATGGAAGAAAAGCACTTAAACGTGATAAACATTGCGTGTTATTCCAGTCATCCCCCAAAATAAACCACATGCTTATCACGAGACTCATTTCCATACAATGAAAGTCGTCACGATTCTTATCCCCAGTTTCCACGGTCTTCGCTAGGAACGCGGGACCTACAAACTAGGTCCCACCGAAAAAAAAAAAACCGAACAGCATTTTAAGATTCTCGCTTTGCTAAAGCAAGCGAGACTAAATAGGGAGTTTAAGATACGGCGACTACGGACTACGGCTACGGATAAATATGCTACTGCGCATGATCAAAACCACGTGACTGTTCATTTTTCCCGCGTAGTCGTGCGGCTACGGTGAGTTGTTGAGCTGTTTCGCGTAGTCGGGACTACGGAGAACATTTTGCTCGTATTTTGCCGTCTCGGTAATTCAAAAGTCTCGTCTTTTCGTAAAAAAGTTTTCAATACTCCTTCTTTAAGTGAGAAGGAAGCGAAATATGTAAGTTAGGTCTAATTTCTGCTCAGATTTACGCTTTTAATCCACTGTCGTGACTACATTTTTATCTAGCTAAGCTCATATTTAAATAAGCTTAGCTGTTTATACGCAGAATTCAGATTGACGGCCTAGGAGAAGAAAAATCATGCAGGTAATTTACTTTCTCTTCGCACTTGAGAAGTTTCAATGTTTGTTCGAACTGATTAGTGTGTCTTTCTACTTGTGTAACATTTATTTCTGCGAGTTTTTGTAGCGCGCCATTTGCTGAATGAAAATGATGTAAACATCTTCGAGACAATCGAAACTCGGCATTTCAATACTTCAAACTACATCAGATCAGTAGTCGGAGAAGTCCATCTTGTAAATCTAATAAATGAGCTATTACTACTTCTGTCTATATCTTTAATATTTGACATAAGTATTCATGGGCGAAAAAATAAAACCTGTGTAACCAAAACTTTGTTTACCAATTTCACCCGACGTAATTGCTTCCTTCAAGAATGGAAAAATTTGTTCATTGTTCTAAAGATAAGATCACATGCAAAACTGACTTGCATTTTTGTGAACTGTGATGAAAACAAGAAAATCTTTGCCTGTTGTTTCCCTCTCCACCTCTTCTCTCGTAGTCTACTGTGTGTAGTGCGAACTTAAGGTGGCTCGATACAGTTTGTCAGGGTCAATACCTCCCAAGTTTGAGCGTAAACTACGACGCCATAAACAAAGATTAGGAAAAATTAACACCACAGTTGTATTAGATAAAGATGAAAATTTGTTATGATCAGGGTTACAATGAGATCGGAGTTGTCATAGCAACGAAATGACGCCATTACCTATTTTACTTGCAGCAGTATTTCTCGGCACTGGGAACTGTTCTTCCAAAATCGTTTACTGGAGCTTTTACCTACGATAGTTGCCTCGATGTTCGTGAAGTTTAAGCGAAATCTGTAAGAGCGTTATCGAGATATTCTGGGATGAAGTTTTTCTGGTTAGAAATACGGTAAAAAATTGACAATCTTGATGTTGGACTGTTATCTGTACTAAACGACGCGCTTTTGACATGCAATTTCACCTCATAGTAGTTTCAATCTTTTTAAAAACGTGGGTGAAAGATCATGGAGATGCCTTCAGCGGATTGCTAGAAAGAAGGATTTGATTAGTACGTATCGGGGCGCTCTTGTTAGCCGTAATGTAAACATTTCGGTCTACTTTAAAAAATTAGCGAATAATTTTTAAACCGCTCGATAAATTTTCTAAAAAATTTACAAGTGTTGAGATAAACCGTCCTTTTATTTGACCTCTTAGTTTCAAGATTATTGATATATTGTAAGGTAGTAAAATAAGGGCTACAATTCGCTAATATTTTGTCAGAAATTTTGTCTTTACAAGTGAGAGCCTCTTATTATTCAGGGGTATTGTCTCAAAGTTTCATTTTCACGTGAACAGCAGTAACTAACAATGCATTTGACATATGCAAAACTGCTAGCTATTGTTGTGCACGAAAATATGAAACTTGGAGACAATAGCCCTGAATAATGAGAGGCTTTCACTTGTAAACACAAAATTTCTGACAAAATGTTAGCGAATTCAAGCCCTTATGCTTACTCATTGCCCTCACTACTAAATAAGTTATAGAAGCCACACTGCCTGTAAATGCTCAAACATCCCCCAAGGAAAGAGAGTCCCACCCGAAATACTGATGTACTGACAGCTTCTTTTACTAGGTCAAGAAAAGGTAGCAAAAAAATATTGGTTTCATCACAAAGATTGCAATTGTATGTTATCACAAAGTAAACAAATACAAATTTCATTTGGAAACAGAGGAGCCTACATGTACCAGAAGTGAAGGGGACATACACAGAAACCTGTTGAAATATATATATACCCTGGAGAATAACAGATCTGATAAATTTTCAAAGTCTTTGAATAAGCAATGTGGAAGAATAGAAAAACTAAAAGTCAACTAATTCGCTCTCTGCTGCAAAAAATATCAGTCAGGCATGCAGTCAAAGATTAGTTTCGTAGCTACTTTATAAATGATACATGTAGGAAAACAACTGCTTTGATTCTTTTACTACATTTATAAGCTGACATTTTTTATTCTCCTTCTTAAAAGTTTAACTTCATAAAAGGTAATAATATGCACAGCATGTTTACCAAATCTCAGAAACAAATGTATCAAACAATAATGAGTTATCTATTGTTCAGGATGTATCTCTTTGGCCCTGTGCTTGTAAATCTAGAAAGAAAGAAAAAATCACAAGAAACAATTGATTAGCAATTTTCTCCAGCGTTCCAAACAAAATTAAAATTAAAAGCTACCATATCAAGAAAACAAAGAGGGTGTACTTGCACACCAGCTCAATGTCATCATTTTAGCCTTATACACTCACAGATATATTAGCAAAATCAAACGTGGCAAAATATGCTCCCAAAACAGAGCTCATGAATCCCGCTTTGAGCGATGACACACAGCTTAATCTACGTTAGAAAACGACAAACTGTACCCAATATTACGAAAACCAAAATGAAGAATATATTAGAAAGCAAATAAGACTCATAGTGACGATTTACGATGAGAAAGTTTCGCCACGTGAGGCCAACTGAAGTGTGGTTTAAAGTGTAAAACATCGCATCATTTACCTCCGCGTATAACAAGTTTTAAACGGAAAATAACTCGAAAACGGTAGCGGGGGCGAGAGGGAACGACCGTACAAAATGGAAGATCAATATTTTTTCTTCAAAGTTTTGTGAAAAGTAGACCAATCGAGACACGAAGAAGCGAAAGAGTCCCACTTCAAATTGTATCACTCAAAACACCCAAGATGAGCAGCCATTTTGGAATGTCGAGCAAAGCACGATGAAAATAAACCCTAAAAATCCACTCACCTTAAAGATTTTGGTATCAATACAATGAAGAGACCCATCTAAACCAGCACAGGAATTTCTTGACGAATCGATGACGGAAAACCAGGAAAAAAACGAAATTATTGAGGCCAACTATGTTTTGAATATTCATCTCACGATCTGCAGCTAGATGGCTTTTCTCAATAGTGATTGGTCGAAATTGCTCCCTTGAATCTTTGCAAACTGCTGGCCAACCTGACTCCTCTGTTAGGCACCTGTAAACTGACATTTTTGAATGACAAGCGTGTGTTACCTTAAAATACCCTTATCGCTTAGTTTTTGATCTAGACCGAGAGAAGAGTGTATGTAATTTTTGACAGAGTCTTTCTTTCGGAATTGTAAGATCTCGTGTGAAAAAGTGTGGAACCAGAACCTGAATTAAACCCTGAATTTCAATGTCTTTAATGGTCCTTCGACAACCGGATAATGGCCGAGGTACTGAACAGAAAGAAAAAAGTCCGTGCAGGACACAGATTATACCTTAGAGGCGTTATTACCAAGGTGAAGAATCTTGTTGAGAACTTGGACAGCGAAACTAAGATCAACAAACTGAAAGCGCATAAAAAGACTCTTCAAGAGAGGGTCACTATTCTCAATGGACTGGACGAAGAAATTTTAGGTACTTTGCCAGAGGACGACAGCGATTCATTGGAAAGGGAGATTGTAGATGCAGGATAGTTAATTCTACCTTAAACGAAGCTTTTGAGAGCATTGAATCTGCCCTCGTGTCGCACTCTGTTCTTAACACATCTGCTTTATCAAACGCCGGTGATTTAGATGCCACCGCGTCTTTTTCTCTCGGAGTGCAAGCACCATCAACTGCCTCAGAGCCAGCAAGCTGCAAATTACCGAAATTAACGCTCAAAACCTTTAAAGGAGAAACAGCTCAATGGTTAGAATTTTGGGACAGCTTCGAGTCGGCCATTCACAACAACCCGAAGATTTCTGCTGTGGACAAACTTTAATTATTTGCGTGGTTTGCTGAGGGGAACAGCGGCATGAACTATCTCGTGCTTCTCACTTGGTGCGACCAACTATGAAGCAACTGTAAGTCTGCTAAAGGAACGATTTGCCAACCCGCAAGCAATTATTGCTAGCCACATGGAGCATTTACTGAAGATTACACGCGTGACGGACGAGACAGACTGACGAGAACGGCACGAAACAAATGATATCTGTTTACGACAGCATAGAAGCCATCATTCGGAGCCTAAAAAACCTTGAGATAGAGTCAGTACAATATGGTTCTCTTTTGGTTCCTGTTATGTTATCCAAGCTACCAAACGATTCACAGTTGCCTATAAGCACGAAATTTGACAAGAATCTGTGGGACTTCAACGCGTTCCTTGAAGCATTTCGTAGAGAACTCGAGGCGAGAGAACGATGTCTTGCAATTAGCATAACATCACAGGAACCTGTTAATGCAGGAAAGACGTATCGAGCGCACAAGAAACATGTCCTGCCAACTGCGCAGCGTTGATGTCCTCCCAGAATGCCGCAACTTGCACATTCAGTAAAGGTCGGCATTCAACCGTAAGCTGTGGTATTGTCACTGACGTCAGCGCGCGAAAGGGAATTCTACGAAATGAGGGTTGCTGCTTTATCTGTTTAAAGAAGAACCACCTGGCCAAGATTAAATGTTATGAGTGTGGGCGAAGACATCATGTCAGTGTTTGTGAGGAAAAAAATCCGGCACTTCCCAAAAATCCTCAAGCCACGACAAATCTTTATCTCAGCACTAGAGGCAATATACCGCGGCAGACCGCGAGTTCTGAGGTTTCGAGTGGTCCTTCCGTGAAGACTCGTGTTATACTAGACCTGGGGAGTCAGAGGAGCTACATCACCAGAAGATTAAGTGGAGCCTTACAATTGCAGAAGATTCGATCTGAAAATTTGCTTATTAAAACGTTTGGATCAGCGCCTGAGCAGTTTTGAGTGTGCGATGTTGTGCAAGTGGCCTTGAAGGGACGAAGTGACGATCTTAACATGTATGTGACCTGCGACACCGTTCCGACGATCTGCGCTCCTTTGGATCACCAGCCAGTAGAATTTGCCGCCGCCAGCTGTTCCCACCTGAATGGTCTGCTGCTCGCAGATAGTTCCTCAGCTGAAGGAGTCCTGGAAATAGAAATGTTGATTGGAGCTGATTTTTCTGGCACGTCGCTGCTGGGCGTGTGATACGGGGGAGTAGAGTCCTGTCGCCACGGAAACGAAATTGGGATATGTTGTTTTTGGACCGGCCTCTGACGAACCCACGGTCGCTTCAACTGCTGTCAACATCGCTTCCACCCATATTATTTTGACGGAAGCAGTACCTTTTCCTCCTGAAGGGAATTTAAGGGAACAGTTAAGCCACTGTTGGACGTTAGACTCCATTGGAGGTCTTCCAGACGAGAGTTCGGTTCACGACAAGTTTGAGGAGACAGTTAAGTTCACTGGAGAAAGATACGAAGTTGAACTTCCTTGGAAGGAGAGTCATTCCATGCTTCCTGATAATTTTGATCTCAGTGCGGCTCGCCTTCATCACCTTGTAAGAAAGCTTCAAACTGACAAAGATCTGTTAAGGGAATACGACGAGCTGATACGCAACCGAGTCGCTTCGGAAATAGTGGAAGAGGTGCTTGCCGACTCCAATCCAGTTACAGGGAAAGTCCATTACTTTCCTCATCACCCCGTTATCCGCCGCGACAAGGAGACTACAAAGGTCAGGATTGTGTATCACACCAGTGCAAGGAAGTCGGGTCCATCTTTGAATGGTCGTCTCTACACGGGCCATTCCTTGATACACAAGATTATGGACATACTCGTACGTTTTCGTTTTCATAAGGTGGCACTGGTGAGCGACGTAGAGAAAGCCTTTCATCAGGTCTCAATTGCACCTGAAGATCGTGACGTGTGGCGGTTTCTGTGGATTGATGATGCAACCTCGCCTGAACCAAGAATAGTTGCGTATCGCTTTACCAGGACAGTATTTGGTGTCAAATGTAGTCCATTTCTATTGAATGCAAGTATGTCACATCATATCCAGCAGTACTATCAGACGACCCTGCCTTTGTTTGAAAGATTTCTGTTATCCTTGTACGTGGACGACTTCAGTGGTGATGCCAATATAACCCCGGAGGCCTATCAGTTGTATTTGAAATCGCGCGCGCGGATGGCTGAAGGGGGATTCAACCTTCGCAAGTGGCAGTCAAATGACGCAGAACTGATGCAGCTCATTAACAGTCATGCAGAGCAGAAATTCACTGGAACAAAAAGAGCCACCTCAGGTACAAGTCGTTGAACCTTCCACGGTAGTCAAAGACGAGAGCACTTATGCCAAGTTAACCTGTGGATCAACGGACATCCTCCAGGATCCCAAGCAGCAAAGACTTCTGGGCACAAATTGGAACCTTGCTGACGATGAACTCTTCTTATATCTAAGTTTCTACGAGTCGTTTGCCTGTTCAGTCTCTGTAACCAAGAGAGCAGTCCTAAGAATGACGGCCAAGATTTATGATCCCCTTGGGCTGATTGCACCGATAGTTCTCCCTATGAAACAGATTTCTCAGAACCTGTGCAGTGACAAGGCAGATTGGGACGCGCCACTAGATGACGAGCTGAAGGGTGCGGTGCAGAAGCGAATAGTGCAGCTGGAGGAAGTAGAGCGCGTGGTTATCTCTCGGTGTTATTTGCCAGCCGCAGTCGGTGAGATTAGATCAGTTGAGTTGCACGGCTTTGGAGATGCTAGTAAAGCGGCGTTTGGCGCGGTTAAGTACATCCGGTTAACAACCGATGGAAACTGTTATGCAAGCTTCTTTTGCTCGACGTCTAGAGTCGCACTATTAGAGAATCAGAGCATCCCTAGACTGAAACTCTTGGCAGGTCTTACACTCGCCAGACTAGCTTCCACCGTCGAGAGAGCCTTACAGCCCATTACCAGAATAGACAATGTTTATTGTTGGCTGGATTCCCTGACGGCAATTTACTGGATTCTGCAAGAGAGGAAAGAGTGGAAGCCCTTTGGTCAGAATAGAGTGACGGAGATACGACGCCTGATTCCACCGCAGAAATGGTTTCATTCCCCTACGGGTGAGAATGTTACCGACATTGCCTCAAGGGGTATCACGCTCAGGGAATTAATCAGCGAAAGAAGATGGTGGAAAGGTCCAAGCTGATTATTACTCCCGAAAGAAGACTGGCCAAGCCTTAAGACTCCTTCTAGTCTGACCGAAGAAGCGATGAGTGAGATGAAGGCTTCAGAGAGGCGAAACATGAGTGAAGTATTGACAGCCTTCTCAGCTACTGCGCCTACCGTTGATGTGACGAAAGTCATCTCTTGTGAGAATTGTAGCTGCGTGAATCGATTACTTCGAGTGACGGCACTTGCGCGAAGATTTATTTCACCATTAAGAGGCCCAAAGGTGAAAGGATGACTCTGAAAGCCCTCACTACGGAGGAAATTAATGAGAGCAGAAGCTTTGTTGTTGAAATCCTTGCAGCGATCCTTGTTTGCAGACCATAGGTACCCTCAGTGGCAGGATCACCGATCTTCTAATATTGGTGTGTCATTGGCGAGTACCTCACAATGCAGTGAAGGAAGCTTTATCGGAACTTCGCTCACGTTTCTGGGTTATCAGAGGAAGACAAGTGGTTAGACGAGTTCTGTTCCGATGCAGTAAGTGACGACGTTTTCAGGCAAACTCTTATCCAGCTGGGCCCCCAGCCTCCGTCCCTGAGTTCAGAGTCAAAGACGATCCTGTATTCACGTCAGTCGGGGTAGTAGTCAGTCTTCATCTATGGCCTATCGTCAAGACAGAATCAAGCCTCCAAGGACCACTTTGCACTATACACCTGTTCGATTGCACAGCCGCCCTGTGCAGATGCTATTTCCCCTCGAAGTGAGACAAGTGGAGCCTGTGCCGGAGAATCCTGCAGTGACACAACCAGCCGGCGATGTGCAGAGGCCAAGGAGAGAGGGAGCTGTCACTGGAAAGTTGAGAGGACGACTTGTTGACCTGCGTTGGGACGATGACAATGACCTCTAAGAAGTGAACACTGGTCAAGGGGGAAGTGTGACAGAATTCGTGCAAGGGGGGGAGTGCGAGAGAATTCGTGCGTGACATTAAGGAACTTTTGCATTTGAACTAGTTTTGTAGGACCTTGAACTATGAAGTGAAATTCGAAGCTGTTTAGCGTCGACCATTTCAGCATTTGAACTGATAAGTCACTTAAGCACCTGAAAACTGACCTTTTTGAGTGACGCGCGTTTGAGAGACAACAGTCTTAAAGTGCTACTGAAACGAAAATTCAAAGTGGCTTTTTTTTACTTAAAATACTTTTTCATTCCAAGAAGGTCACTAATAACTAAAAATAATGCTACTTTACGTCCAAGAAGTCGCCGTGATCGGCGCTTGAAGTGTGGTACCAAAGAGGGACAAAATCTGAAAACGGAGTCTGCGAACTAGTCAGCGGATAACCACACTATTGACGTCACATGGTTGAGTCGCAAAGCGAAAGGTTGCCATTGCTGATATAATCCACTGTTGAGTTCGCACTGTAAACTTCTAGTTTTTTTTACGGTCTACATTTGGAAAATGTCTACTTCAGACGATTCAGATTCGAACACAAGCTCTAGGAGTGTTTCTGAAGAAGTGGAGAGCGAAATCGAGGACGATTTTGGCGTAGTTGGCGGCCTCGTGGAGCCATATCGTTTCGAGCCTATTGCCCCGGAAGACTATGAAGAGCCCGAGGAAGAAGAAGACGAAGACGGTTTAACTCCGGCTATATTAGAGGCTAGATGTGAAAATCAGATAACCCTTGATACATGGTAAGTAAGATATGTAACGATAACACTTCAGGCCGAGCGAATTTAGTTTTCTACGATCTTCATGCATACAACAATAATTGTTATATGCATGAAGTCCTCTTTGTTTACGGTTTGTTGTACACTAAGTAACTATAGTAACTTACGTGTTTTTCTTCTAAATTCTGCTAAATTTTGTAGATGTGAATGCGGAAACTGCAGTACTGAACTTTTGTCCAATGCCTTGGAGTTCCGTTGTTGCAAGGAGGTCGCCGCAGCCATGGCAAAACTTACCTTTGAGGGAATAGAAGGAAGTTGCGTTCTCGACCACACAGACTTCGACGCGCTAACAAATGCGACTGTACTCGAGCAAGTTTGCCCTCTTTTGAAGGACAGAAAGAGTCGCAGCTACAAATTTCCTAGCCGAGGAACTCAAAATGCTAAGAATGAGTAAGTATTTGTGCTTCTGTTCAATAGCACCTAAGTTCATTCTTACCACATTCACTCTATGTTTAACCTGAGTTGATGTCTGGATGCAGCTGCTGGATGGTGAACTGTCAGAATCGAAAAAAAATTAAATAAAACCTACAAAGGAATTTATAAGGAATCTTCCACTATTTAGCGTGACGAAGAGTTATCCCTCGTTAAACTACAGTCTGCAATGTTTGCAGGTGTGAAATCTCTTCAGAGGAATTAAGAAAAATGCAACTGACATGTCAGTCAGAATAAAATAATAAGACTGTTACATGAGTGAATGGTGTGATGATGCCTAGCTAAAGTTAACATAAAGCAATATTTTTGGTTAGTGATAATGTAGGATTTTAGAGCAAGCCATAGAAAAGTGCTTTTTGTTATAAATATGTAATAAATATTTTTCCCCCAGGAGCTATCGTGCCACTGCATACCGCTTTTTAGTGCGATGGATATTTGGACCCCTTGGATGGAATAACAGTAGACCACTTCCAGCATGTGTCTACCACAAAATCAGGCAAAAGTTCCAGACTGCCTCCACCAGAGGTTACAGTTCCGCAGAACGTAGGCAAGGTGAAGCCAGTGCAAGATAGCTCATGTGAGCACACAAACAACGGCTCTTTTAGTAGCCACCAACTTTATAAAAGCTATGACCTAAATGATTCACACTTCTTGATCTTAATTTACTCTCAAACTCAGAAAACACTGTGAACACTTGAACACTTGACTTCAGAAATGTTTATTGTATGTTGTGACCAGTCACAACAAAGGTCAGGACATGCGAGCAAGCCTCAAAGCCTTGAACCAATTACTGCTGTTTCGGCCGGTTTAGTTTTCCACATACCAGAAATGTTTCTTTTGATCTCTGTTTTCTCAGTGTCACAGTAAATATTATCATTATTATTATTATGACAGTATACTTTCAAGACAAGCCTTGTATTGTTTGGCAACATTTCACTAACTTATTAGGCCATGGGCTTATTTTCTGCCTAACTTTATTATGTCAAATGGACAATCTGATTCAGCAAACATGCTATGGCAATGGGTGGCATCAAAATAGGCAGCTTTAAACAATCTGTAAGAGTTCACTGGGTGCCCATTAGGAGTTTTAATGCAGTAAGTTCAGCTAATCCCTAGCAATAACATCACCCTACATTTTCATCTTAGTCAACAAAATGGTGAAAAAATACAGGTTGGGGCATATTTTGGCAATAGCTCTACACCATCCTGTAATATTGTGAAAGAGAAAAATTAATAATAAAAGAATTAAGCTATACTGGCAGAGTCCTATTTGTCATTGGTATGTAGTAAAACTATTCTGTCTGCCATTTTTGTTGAGTGATAAACTATTCTTTAAGATTTATTGTCAAAAGTTCCTTTTGATATGCAATATTTTGTACACACACTAGCGTAAATGCTTTAAGTGTTACTGGCACCAGCGCAGCCAACTCTGGAGTGGTTTTTCATCGGCTTCTTGCACTTTCTACACATTGGAGCCTTTCGCTTCTTCCTGACAGGCTGCTGGTCAGCACTACTGCATGATGCCTGAAGTACATCTTGAACTTCAACTGCAAGCAAAACCATTCATTAAAAGTAAATATAGAGAGAGCACACACACATCTTGTGGAATTGTTGTGGGCAGGAGGAGCATATATTTATTATAATAAAGGTAATGACAAACAGTAAAACCATTAGTTACAAACAGTTTATAAACAATTATTGGATGAGGTTTTTGTGATATCCGGATATCACAAAAACCGAATCTAATAATTGTTTTATTATACTTTATCTTCACGTAATTTCTCAATTTCTTGCTGGATCGATGAAGCGAATCGAGAAGCCATTCTTACTTCGCTGTCCGCGAACTTGACATTGCTCTCCGTGCACTTGACATTGCTCTTGGAAATCATGCATTGCGAGTGCAACCTACAGATTATTCACTAATCTGTAGGTACAGATTAGTGAATCATCTGTAGGTTGCGCTGTTTCCCAGAATTAACTGTGGGCTTTTAGCCAATGAGAAGACAGATGGTGACTACAATGTACAATAATTATAAAAACTGGCCTTACAAGCCTTATTCAAGAAACTTGAGTTGATAATATTTTTTCTAGTAATTAATCACATAACCTCACCTGAAGGGTATGCCGCTGTTTCTTTCTGTTTTCTCTTATTGTAGTTTTCCACTGCCTCTGCTCTACTTCGTCTCTCGGTGAACTGTGAGTTCAAAGGTGCTGGGGTTTTTGTTTTGTATTTCAAGAGGATAGCATTCCTCTCAGCCAGGCGCATGCTGAACACCAGTTCTCCCACCTCATCCACATATTCTGGTAAAAGAGGGGGACTGTTAGGAAAGTGTTTAATGCCTACAGAAGTGGTAAACTGGGTTTTCAGTCCTCCACCATTTCCCCATAATTTTTCTGCTAGGTTTTTCTGTGTAACAGCCAGACACCCACCCCTGCATTTTTTTCCCTTGAACTATTGGTAGGACCCTGTAAGAGCCATTCATCTTCCATAAATCATGGTCGGGAACCACCACTGTGGCTACACTGAAAGTTCTAAAAAATAACCATACTTACTGTATGTAGGAGGGACTCTGATTTCTCGCACAACTTCTTCTCCAAACTTGTATTTAGGGTATGTCACTAAAAGGTACTCCTTTCCGTCTTTTGTCTTTTGCGGTTCCCTCAACAAATTCACATTGAAATGCAGACTGGCTAAGATGTGCCTAAAGCAAAAACACAACAATAAAGGTTTGATTTAACTGACTTGTCAGTCACTTTCACCTAAGCTAATGATTTAGTTTTTGTTTTGGACGAAATGTTTGGAGCAATTATTAAGGGGGTATGGTTAGAAAAGATTCCTCTTGTAAAAATTCTCTAGTGTTGGTAGATGACATCCACCTCTGACGTCCAATATAACAATTTACACACCCTACCTGCAGTATGTGCCAAGCCATGAGAAACATATCATCTTAGGATGGAACTGATTCAACGTAGAGTGAAAACCCTCCAAGCAACTTGTTTGGTCCTCACTAGACAACTTTTTTATATCATTAAGGAGCCTTGTATTCATCAAAATTTGTTTCATCTTGTTATAGACATTTGTGCCTGAAATACATTAACCAATACATTAGTTTCTCTTTTTTTAAGACAAAAAGGTTGCTTCTGACATGTATTATTAATTTTTGTTTCAGGAAATTTTTTACACCCTTTACAAACAGGTCATCAAAAATTCTAAACATAAAAAGAATCCTCTAAAGCCAAGGATTAAAAAAGCAATTCAAGACCTAGACTTGGACTCTAAGAGGGGTAGGGAGCATTTTCAAACTAAAACACCTTTAAAACACATTTATAAACCACCTTGTTGAAATAAACTGAAACAGGTGATACATATTACCAGCTTTAAAGAGTTAAATTAACCGGTGGTTGGAACTGCTTGAAAATGTGTTCCAACAAAAACTCACCTTTTTTTAGCCAATATCGTCTTGATAGAGGTCCATGGACACACTGTTTAAACAGAGGCTCAGGGTGTTGAGTATGTTTATTACAAACATGCCTAATAATGGACTTCCACTTTGCTAAAATCAGCTCACCAAATCCAAGCTTGGTGGAAGTAGCACACCAATGCAAATGATTCTTTATGGCCTTTTGCCACTTCACAAGGAGTTCACAGCCACTTTCTTTTCCAACTTGAAGTAACTTCTTTGTTACTGATTTGGCAACATGCCAGATATCAAAAAAGTGTCTGGTTGCTGGCTCATGCTCCCTAATCCATTTGGCAATTGAACGGTGCCTGTCTGATATGAACACATGAATTTTTAACCCTGCTGCTTTTAGGAAGGCAAAACTGTCTTGGGCGCCCTTTAACTCCATGTCACTGCTGCTCTTTACTTGGTTTGCCTAACATTAAAAAAATATACATTTATCACTCAAAGATAATATTTCCTACAATTTTTGTGTAGTAGTGGCAGATTTTCCCATTCAGCAAAAGTTTTAATCAGGCTATTAACGAGTCTTATGTGGTCCGTCACACATGGATCTAGGTGTCAAGAAATACCAGATTTTTATTTTTATAGGGGCCAGGAAGACAGGTTGGTTGTTTTTCGTATCTATATTTGTAGATATAGATGAAAATATACCTGAACCAGCTCAAAATGTACAATCTTAGCAACTGCACAACAGAACATTGTGTACGCTCCATATTTTGCAGAGTGTCCCATGGAGTCAAATCTGCCATCTCCGCACCAAATTGCCTCTCCCTTTTCTTTAATCTGATTCACCAGTTTGGACCTGTATCGTTCCCAGTAGGTCAGAATGGCTGGGAATAAAAACTTGCTCTGGTGGACAAAGTAAGTACGTGCATTGTATACAGAAATGCCCATGTGTTTTAGAACCAGGAGCACTTTACTAACAGTTGCCCCTGCCATTAGAATTCCAAAGCTTAGCAGGATATTCCCTGCCGGCTACCGCCCAAGCACCATTGGCTGTGACCTCCACAGAAATGAGTTAGGACCACAATTTCTGCAATTCTGCATCACTGTTACCATGGTGCCATTCTTTTTCATGGTGACGTCTGGCCCTTCACTCTTGCATTTAAAACAAAAAATCGAGAATATAGCCAGTAGCCTTGTATAGAACACAATAAATTTGGGTTCCTTCTGGCAAGGGATGTCTTCATCAACACTACAAAATATAATCCAAATATAGGCCGTGTTAATTAATTTTCTAGTCTACAATATTTTACAGCTGCCAAAATTTAATCATGCAATGCTCAGGAGAGTTTAGCAAAAAACACATGCCAGCTGCAAAGGAGACTGAAGAATTTACTGGTTATAGGGATTAGCACTTGGCATTTGTAATTTCAAATAATTTGAAACAGTTTGCAAATTGAGCCATTTAAACAAAAAAGGATTGATGAACTAATTAGGCCAACTTTAGGCTCTTGGCAGTCCTCTCTGTACACTTCCACCCAAAAAAGTATCATGTGAGTTGACCTACAGGAGGGTGACTTTTCCTTAGTAACAGCCCTAAAATTATTGACCAGTATTTTGCAGAATTTACTTTTGGATGTTATAAAAATACAAATACTGCAATAAATTAGGCAGTAATAATAATTGTTAAATGTAAGAGCAAGGGATATGGAATTATGAAACAAGCTATAGCTTCTTGAGCACGAAAAAGGGAAGGATGAGTACCAAATGACCAATAAAAATAATAACATCTTGCCTGATATTGTTCATCGGTGTACTTTCCGTCTCTTCATCGTCGGCGTCAATATCATCATCTCCCTTATCCTCCATCTGACAATGCCAGTCTGGATCGTCTTCCTTTTCATCTGTTAAATTCTCTGTATCCTCCAGTCCAGGGTCTTCCAAACATTCCATATTTTCCACTTCTGTCTCTACCTCCTCCATGTCCTCTTCTTCCTCTCCTTCCTCTTCTAATTCTTCTTTACTGCTGCTTGAGTCATACTATCACATAATTGTGATAAAGAAAACTGTCACTAAAAAAAACCTTTTGAATAAAAGATAAAAACCCTCCACATGGTACTGCAGTTTTGCACGAGAGGATGACTTGGTGGTTGGGGAGGGGTATTTGAGAATTACTTTCTATCTTACGTACCAGGAATAAGAAATAAAAAATAGCACTTACATTTATTAGTGTGGCTTGTTCTTTCCATTTTTTCTTCTGAGAGCGTAATTTCCCGTTTCGCTTCTGCAGGACTCTTATTTGCATTTTCCGCTCAGCGCACTTTCGGCACTCTCCAAGTGTAGTCTGTGACTGTCTGGATCTCATTTTAGGCTTTGCCTGGGTAGCTCTATTGCAGGCCACGCTCCCCTCGGTGTCAAGACTAAAAGAAAGCACGTCGTCTTGGTCGGACAAGTCCGACAAGTCACCATCGTAGCTGAATTCTCCCTCCTCGTCTTCACGGTCCTCGCATGATTGCACTGTAGTTGCTGCCCCCTGGCGCTCCACTTTACGCTCGGTTTCCCGCTCGATTTCCCGCAAATGCTGCAATTGTTTATAATAAAGGAGCAAGTTTAGTGGAGATATTACTCTTTGTAAAAGCACTTCCAAATGCTAGGCATTGCAAAGAACGTTCGAGTGATCACTGAAAGGCCTTTTGTTTCGTCTTACTCGTAATTTTTTAGCACCTCAGTCCGGCCGAGTTGTTGAGGATTTCCCCGATGATTTCGATAAAAATACACTTCAGTTGATCAAATATTTCGTTATTTTTGATCTTTGTTTTTCTCAAAAACTACCACTGAAACTACCAAAGACAAACATAACAGGCTTGTTGTGAAAATTGAAAACACAATAACTGGATTGGACACTTACCGCGTTCGATCTCCTTCGATCGCGATCGCTTGGTTCTTTCCTCTCTGGCGCTTTATTCGCGCAGTGAATTGTCGGCACCGATCCTTTGCTTAACACACGTTTTTCCTGAAACCGCTTGTTGCCTGGTCCGGAGCTCTCGCCGTTTTCCTCGCTTGTTTCGGCAGGCATTAGGGTGCTTAACCTCAGGCGGGTGAAACAACTCTCGTTAAAGTGCAATGAGCACAGATAACTGTATTCGGTGGGCTCCCAATCCGGCCTGTGAGTCCGCACAAACTTAACCCATTGAGCCCTAACTTTTTCATTTTTGGGGAATATGTGCATCGAAATGCCAGGACTATAAGAGTTGTTCGTACAACTTATTTGACCCGGAGCACCGGCCGCACAAGTCTTGCCTCCACTTCCACGCTTCGCCATCACAGTGATCTGACTGGAAATGTGAATTCGCCGCGTTCGACGAGTCAACCATGTGACGTCATATGCATATTTAATTAAGGATCTGCTTGTCGCCCTTTGCGCCGCAATTTGGCCATGTTTGTGTTGGAAAAAAATGCCGAAAACAACGTTTTCTTAGCGTCAAAACTTATTTTCCTTTTCAATTAGATATTGAACTAATAATTTATTGCTATTTTTCACTAGATTATTTTTGGCTTCAGTAGCACTTTAAAATACCCTTATCGCTAACTTTTTTTTTTATCTAGAACGAAAGAAGAGTGTGTGTAGTTTTTGACAGAGTTTTTCTTTCGGAATTGTAAGGTTTCTTGTGAAAAAGTGTAGAACCAGAACCTGAATTAAACCCTGAATTTCAATTTCTTAAAATAACTATTTTTACAGGGAAATAACCATTTCATTTTGCAATACATACGTGTAAACAAAACTAAACATATCTGAACACCAAATCTAAATATGACCATGGTCATGTAGTTTAAACTGTGGTTTCTACAACATCCACCAAGACCTACTGGACAGGTATCAATAAGTTGACAGCTGCTTGATGGCTGAGTAGAATTGGTATCACCATTTTCTCTAGATAGGCTGTTATATGCAGTAAGTAGTAGCTGAATTATCTCATCAGTTAGGAAATCGCTCCAGATGTTTTGACCATTGACATAGGTACCGTCGAACCTCTAGGTACGGACACCTCTCTATTACGGACAGTTTCTAATGTCCCGACAAAATTCTCATATATTCTCTTAAAAAAAGACCCTCTACAATACGGACTCTCTCTAATACGGACAACGGACACTAAATCTCGGCCCCAGAGAGTAAATTCATATAAGCTTAACGTCTTTATTACCGACACTGCTTTGATCAGGTACCGATCCCGAATCCCTATCAGGTGAATCTGCACAGGGTGAATTCCGTCTGGCTGATGAGCTATGCAAGGCGATTTTAAAAGCCCAGTCGCTGTATCTCAAACAACGATTTGAGAAAGGTGTACAGAGGAACATAACCGACTTTTTTAAGGCTTGAATAAGGGAAAGACGCTTTCAGAATTGTGCTTTACTTCACACCTTTTACTTGCATCATTGCGCTGTAGCCGTTTTACTTTGCTGTACTTACTTTGTAGCAAAGATGTACAATGTATGCTACAGAAAGACAGTGTCTTTGTACTGTGAATTAATAAAGTGAAATGCAGTTTAAGAGCGGATGTCAGTAAATACCGACCAGAGGTCTACAAAAGTGAAAAATCGACAATTCTCAAAAACATTCACAAAGTAGCACTAGGTAAGCTATTAACATAAATGTAATGTTTACTTCGATCCGATAATTATTTTCCACGTACGGGGGGGGTATTGGTTTCGCGGCTCTCGGACCGGGTTTTCCAGGCCCGAGACCATGTGTCGCAAAAAAATCGTTTTAAAATTCAAATCCATTGTAATGCGGACAACAAATAACTTATTCAGAATAGTACTTAATTGCACACATTCTAAGTGGTGATTTACTCAGTTTGAACGAAAGTATAATATTTTGGAGATTTTTCATTATTTTCAATATTTTGAACGTTTTCGTTCAATGAAAAAATGGCAAATTTCAAAGCCCAAAATCGTCGACTGGTACCTCGATTTCAGTAACGAGTCTTATACCACGTTAAAGAGCGTTATCTCTTCTTTCAAAATCTGTTTTCAAAACTACGGGCAACTTAAAAGAAAATGTCTGAGGCCAAAAAATACTAGTAGTACTTTTCTGAAATTTGAGCTTTCCAGACTCAGCGGGTCGATGCTAAAAACTCAGAAAAATGCAATAAGAAATCAGTTTGAGCAACAGTGATTTAACGTTATCAGCTATCAGAAACCAACACGTGTTTATCAAGCGATCTGATAAAATTTAAAGCCGTTTTCCAACAAGAAAAGCAGAGTTTAGCCATCTTCTGCTACCAAACGCACGAGTGACGTAAGGTTGTCAAAGGGCAAAGCACAATAATAAACTTCAAAACGCACAACGTCTCTGCGTCCAGGAATTAGACTTTAGCAGACAGAGCAATGCCTACGAGTGTATGTTTCATACCTTAGCATGGGTTTCCTAGATACTGGAAATAAAAAACATCAAGGACAGCATCTGCAAGAGCATCTTCGGCTTCTCTCAAACGACGGAGATTGCGTTACTTTTCACAGATTGACCGCTTACCACCTGTTTTTTGGGCTCGCATTTCGACGGAACGCTTGCCTCGAGAGGCGCGGGGTACGGATCTGAACTCTTCTTCACGAGACATTGAGCTGAATTTATCGGAAATATGCCACCACCACCAACATGAGCTTTTTTCGGGTATTTGTCGTTTTTTATGCGAAAAGTTCGGGTAAGCAGATTCTCGCAAAAACCATTTGGCTTAAAAAATGTGTTTAAAAGCCCACCCTGGATTTGAAGCAAAAAGTATTTCCTCGAAATAAGCTAAAAATACCCAATTCACGCGATGAAAAAATGGATGATTATGGAAGGATTATCGAATTCTTGCCTAACCTGAGGGATTTCCCGTGATGTAGGATTAGGACTAGGAAAAAAGCCCATAACCTGCTCCTGTCGTTGTGAATTTCCTCAAGATCAAAAATTTCATTAAGAACCGAAAACAGCAGCTTAAAGGAGGTGCACACACCTTGAACTAGCCAGGGAAAAGGGGCTTCTGATTGAGCTAAACTGTCATTGATGCACGGTGCAATTAGGTAGACCTGTTACTATCCCCCGCGCAACCACATGGGGAGTGCTTTGAAGCGGTCCTTTCGGGGACTTTCGGGGGTAGGGGGCGGGGCAAATCGAAAATAACTTCTCTTTGTTTTTGTGAAGTACATCATCTCTCGCACGGTTGACAAGGTGACGGCGGACTCCGTACCTTTGGAAAGGCCCTTTTGAAACATGTCCTGGCAACATGCAGGGCATCACGAAATTAACGTCAACACCTTGAATCATCTCCATGAACAGGGAGAGGCGATAAGTCCCATCTTAAAAGATGCTTGATGTCTAGACGTGAATAGTCTGTCCACAGTCATTTTTCATTTTGTATTTCGGGACCATTTGACAGCGTACGAGTGAACTGGAGAGCAGTAACGAGCCCTAATCCCACCCCATTGCCCTTGCGGTCAATAAATCATCGCGTTTTTCATTTTTTTATGCGCGTTCGAGAACCTCCAAAGGGAATATTGAGGGTCTTTGTACAGTTTCAGTTTATTTTACCGACAAAAAAGAACAAAACAAAGAAAAAAAAACAAGTATACAGAAACACGCAGAAGCAATGTGGTGAGGAAGCCCAAAAAGAAACCATAAGGCTTAGGTCATCCCCTTTTCGTTCGTTTAGCGTCGAATAGGTTTCCTGGTTTTGGGTGGGTCTGTCGGTGGGGTGAAAAAAAAAAATCACAATAAATCTGAGAACGGGAGGCCTCAAACAGCAGCATCATTGCCGTGGAGACTGAAAACAACAAGACGTGATCACCAAATCGACACAAACTCAATATGGCGGAAAATTTGATGGTCAATTTCATAAAAGAAAGCCCAAAAAGGGTAAAAAGCAAAGAGGATACACCACCGAACGTTTTATGCCTCGAAATGATGTTATAATGCTAATTTTTTAGATTAAAAGAATTAATCTAAGTCCAAAAAAATAAACCTTGTCGTTTCTTTTTCTTGCTTTTTTAAAAAAATGCCAAAGAACTGGGTCTTTTGGACGACACTAAACGAAGAAAAATTAATATAGGAATTAAGCTTCCTTAAAGTATAAAAGTATAAGTTTACAAGGACAGGATCGAACGTATACTGAGTAACTAAATGAGAAAAATTTGATCAAAATTAAATGAAAGGCTAAGAGCCTAAGCACTGTCTGATAACGAAACGGTAAACAAGAAGTGCTGCCTCTCATTTAAAAGAGACGTGAAATACTGGGTGGACCACATCCTGAACTCCCGCAAAAACCGCGAGAGAGGAACGCTCAGGGCTAAGGAGACTAAACAGGGGCGTAGCTACTTGTACGCACGGTTTGCACGTGCGTACCCGAAAACATTGAGGAAAAAAAATAGAATGAAATAAACATAACTAAAAAAAATCGGTTTCCAAAGAAGCGACGACATTAATTGGAGAACCGAATCTTGGATGATTTATTTCAGTATAGCAAGCTTGATGATGTAAAGCGTGAACGGGTTGTTTTCTCCACGACCTGTCTTCGGAGTAGACGAAGTAGGGCACAATTACGTCAATGTGTGGTGCTTTTGTCGGTCAAAAATAATGTGACAAAAAGGGGTAAAAAGAGTCATTTGTAAACTAAAGTCGGAGGTACTACAAGCTTGATTTTTAATAGCTGAATTAATGATGAACGGTTGACGTCAATGAACATAACAAGCCGACAGAATTAAAGAATTTTAGAGGTTGTGTCATTTCATAAACAGCAAAAATGCTTTTGCTTACAACCGTTAACCCCACCTTTAATAAAGGCACCTTAAAAAATTGTTGAGATTTGGGGTGGGGGGCGGGGAGGTGGGGAAGAAGATGTAGAAAAAGTTGGGCGTACCTCCGGAAAAATCCTGACTACGCACCTGCTAAAGCCTGAAACTGAACAACAGGAGTCTTGACGAAACGTCCTCAGTTAACACCTGCCCGGGGTCGTACTTTCAAGGAAACACTGATCAAGAATCACTCATGACGGAATGAAAACTCCTCGTAGCTTCCAGCGAAAAAAGGAGTGACAACAGTGGTAAGCGGTCGTTCTGTGAAATGTAACGCAATCTTTGCCGTTTACGATCTTTCGGCGCTTGGATTTGAAACGTTGTTGTTTGGTATGTTCTCCCGTGTGGATACTTGACATTTCCAATATATGGAAACACCATGCTAAGGTACGAACAACAGACATTCACAACATTGTTTTGTACGCTAAAATCTGCTTTCATGGACGTAAAACGTTTTGAATTTTAAGACTCTTTAATATTAGTGCTTTGCCCTCCCTTTGACAACTTCACGTGAATGGTGCACTTGGCGGGAGTTGACAGCTTAAATCTGCTTTTCTTGATAGCAAACGGCATTAATTTACATCAGATCGCTGTATAAACACGTCTTGGTTTCTGAAAGCTGATAACATGAAACCACTATTGCTCCAACTGATTTCTTACTGTATTTTTCCAAGTTTTTAGCATCGGCCCGCCACGTCTGGAAAGCTCAAATTTCAGAAAAGTACTACTTGTATTTTTTGGCCTCAAAAATTTTCTTTTAAGTTGCCCGTAGTTTTGAAAACAGATTTTGAAAGAAGAGATAACGCTCTTTAACGTGGTATAAGACTCGTTACTGAAATCGAGGTACCAGTCGACGATTTTGGGCTTTGAAATTTGCCATTTTTTCATTGGACGAAAACGTTCAAAATATTGAAAATAATGAAAAATCTCCAAAATATTACACTTTTTCGTTCAAACTGAGTAAATCACCACTTAGAATGTGTGCAATTAAGTACTCTTCTGAATAAGTTATTTGTTGTCCGCATTACAATGGATTTGAATTTTAAAACGATTTTTTTGTGACACATGGTCTCGGGCCTGGAAAACCCGGTCGGAGAGCCGCGAAACCAATAACCCCCCGTACGTGGAAAATAATTATCGGATCGAAGTAAAAATTACATTTATGTTAATAGCTTACCTAGTGCTACTTTGTGAATTTTTTTGAGAATTTTCGATTTTTCACTTTTGTAGACCTCTGGTCGATATTTACTGACATCCGCTCTTAAAGACGAGTGTGAGCCTGGGTTTAGCTACTGAACACTTAAGACTGCAAGTGGAGTCATAAAAGTGACGTCATCGTAGTGACTTCTTTTATACGGACACCTCTCTAATACGGACACTTTGATTTGTCCCCTCGGTGTCCGTATTAGAGAGGTTCGAGTGTACACGATTTGTTCAAGCTGTAGAGTGTGGAATCTAGTTGGTCTTCATCATCTGAAATTTTCAAGAAGGCTAATTACTTCAGAGACTGCTGAAAAAAGATGGTTCTTCAAGTTGTAGGATGGTGAAAGCTGCTGACTAAACTCGGAGATCTCTTTTTTTCTACCCTGGTGGTTGTCATCTTGTTTTTGAGATGTCGACTTCCCGCTGTCAAGTACGTAGCGCAGTCGACGAAAGGAAGACCCGACGACACGAAGACATAAAAATGACGCAACGACGATACAAGCCCATGGCGACGCCACGAAGAAAAGCCAGCGGTGCCCTGGAGAAAACGGTTCAATGAAACGAGGGATACGACGACCCGAAGAACAATTTTCGAAGCGAAGAAGTTCAAGAAGTGTTTGCAAGGCCACGATTTTGCCCCCGATCTGACGACATATTCGGAGGATGGCGTCAGCCTTGCCTAGGAAGTGGCGGGAGGGCAGAACCTTCGGCTGGACTAGTGCAATCGATGAAATCGAAAATAGTCGATAACTATCGAAAAATTGATTGAATAAATTGAAAATCGATAATTAACAATTGTTTCATGGGTCAGCGTGCATATGTCGAGATACCGTTTGGCTAACCTGTGAACCGTAAGGCACAAAGTTTATGCAGGTTGTCCGTGAATGTGACGGTTTCCTGCAATGTTCTATCATTATCATTGTTTTAGCGTTTTTAGCAGGATGTTAAATTCTCACGAATAATCATTTACAGATCCAAACCTCGAAGAATGGTTTGCAGCCTAATTTGATTGTTTAAACTAAGCTGAGCTTAGGCTCCACTGATAGCTTGCGTAGCATGGCCGTTTTGTAGGGCGTAGTACTGAGGGGTGAAGTCGCAAAAGCGCGCGCCCGCGCGAACGAGCTTTGTCTGCCCTCGCCCGCCTTTATTACTTTGCGCGCAAAACCAAAACCGCCGTGCTACGCAGGCTACTCCACTGATCGCTAAGTCTCGCACTCGCCCACCCCGGTGGGGAGGGGGGTATACGGGACAAGTGACAAGGATGATCCGAAAAATGGGGGCAAAAATCCCACACATGTCCTTGGACCAAAATTAAACTCCCAAAAATTCCCGTGGCGAATTTGCCACGCATAAAAATGTTCATCAAGCAGAGACAATCACAAAACACGTTAGGTTTTACGTTATTCGCAGTACTACGCGGCCAGGCGCACGCGGGAACTATCACAAATCCTCAGATTGTTTTAAATACCCATAAAATCCCTACTTACATCTAGCTACCCAAAAAAATCTTTGCCAAATTTTTCCCACGTAAAAAATCCCAAAATGCAAAATTTCAAACCCAAGAAAATTCTTCCCTTGGGGATTCAGTACGAGACCTGAAGTAGGCGTGTTTGTTGCGTCAATAGCGTCTTCCGCGTGACTCGGTCAAATTTTGTGTTCTACTCAAAGGCTTTGTATGACAAACATGGGGTTGCGACATGAAAATAGACCATTTTACAGTCGTGTGCTCCGTGCCCTGGCCTTTGAATAGAAGCGAGGTTGGCGGTGACCTTGTTTTGTTAAGTAAATGATGATGTTCACAGGCTTGGTAGCATGAGAATAACACGATTTGCACATGAAAAGCAGGAAGGTTTGTAACAAAACAAGATCACCGCCAACCTCAGTTCTATTCAAAGTCCAGGGCACTGAGCACACAACTGTAAAATGGCCTATTGTCTTTAAAATTCACAAGGAATGTTTTTTTACTCGCCCACAAAAAAGTCTGTCATTTTCTTGACCCTCGACAAAAACCTACCGTCAGTTCATTCTTCTGATCTGGGTTTTCTGTGGCTCGTGTTACCAAATCCACCCCGCTGGTTTGGCAAAGAAAACTATTACTAAACCAGCGGGGTACTACATTCATGAGCAGTGCTAAGCTTATCATGTTACTTGAGAATTCCTTTTCAAACACATTCCTTTTTCAGACTTCAGGACGACGAAAGGAAAGAGATCAGTCTTAAAGAACACTTACGGGTGAGTGAAAACAAAAGAAGAAATCTCGAAAACAAACTAAAGGATAAAAACAGTCGAGTAATCGGAGAGATTAGGAAGATCTGTTAAATGTCTGTTGCTTAAGAAATTTATAAATTAGCGATCATTCTTTATTTAGTTAGAACCTGGTTACTCTCTTGGGATGAAATTCAGTAAGTGGTAAAAGTTTGGAGGCGGGGAGGACCCTCCTCTTCAGGAGCGTAGTCACTTTTTTGAACCGTATGCACTTTTGGAGAAAAACACAAATTTATCCTAAAAACCAGTCTGTAGCCTGCGTGGCAGGCGTTAAAAGGGGAAGCGAAAGGGGGAATTTGGGGGTCTCGCTCCCTAATGGCGGTGGTAATATCCGTACACGTCAATACTTGTGGCTTATAGAGAGACAAACCCCGTTGAAGTCCTGAATTTTTTTTCAGGCTTCTTTACGCAATTGCGTAAATTGCGTTCATTGCGACGATCATTTCTTCATTTTCATTTCATTTCCGCAGTTCCTATGTGATTTATTTCATATATCATTAACACTCATTTCTTTCACCGCAACATATGAACCCACAATTGACCTGCTCCCAACGTCAGTGGCTTCATAGCTCAGTTGGTAGAGCGTCGCACGGGTATCGCGAGGCCACGGGTTCAAACCCCGTTGAAGTCCTGAATTTTTTTCAGGCTTCTTTACGCAATTGCATAAATTGCGTTCACTGCGACGATCATTTCTTCATTTTCATTCATTTCCGCAGTTCATATATGATTTATTTCATATATCATTAACAGAGAGACAAACTTTTAACCAAATGTGTAAAACGGCAGCAAATTTAAGTTTCAGCAAGCGATTAGTAGGAGGCTACTGTCGAACCTCCATGTGCGACCACATCAAATAAGCGACCACCTATTCAATACTCCCATACACCAAAACTTTCCTGGTTTATGCTTTACAGTTCGAAATCTCGTAACCGACTACCTCCTGTAAGAGCACGGACCACTTTGTATTGGTGATAGTTTTACGATTGTCCATATTTTAATCTCTTGTAAGCGACCACTTCACGCATTGTCTGATCTCTAAGTTTATCTGGTGGGTTTTATGTTACTTAGAATATTAGAAGATTTTTAGCAAAAAAACATGGAACTACTAAACATATCGTAGCTAAGAGATTACATACAGAATCGATACAGTAAATTATCTTCCATAAAGTAGATGTGTCCGTACATCTCGGAAGTGACCATCAAGTTTTCGCATTTTGGGAAGTTTGACTGTTGTTTGTATCTGGGGTGTTGCCAGCCATATGTTTTGACGAGAACAACAGAGTCTCCCTCAGCTGGAAAATAAACCGTCTCATTCATGCAAATTCTGTGTCATATGGTTGCAAATCAAGAACTCCGAACTAATTTCGCGTTACCAGCCAACTAGAACTTTTTAAAAGGTATTTTGCTGTACTTCTGTCGGTTACCAACTGATCTACTGACTCATCTGGGAAAGATCGTTTGCTGTTGCCTCTGCCCAGTTATTGTACTCGCTTCCTTTACGTCTACGCAACTGCAAATCCGTTAGCACTTTTAAGTCACAACTTAAAACCTACTTTTTCAATTTATGATTTCTCTTTTCTTTTGTACTAATATTTTCATTTTTTCTCTTTCGATATATATCTGATGCTTTTTTGAATAACGGAGTATACAAAACGCCGGAAGTCTACACTAAATTAACAAAGCATTTTCGTTTGTGGAGAGCTTTTAAATGCACGGTACAGAGTCAGACTAAGTGTTTAGCTCCGTTTCAATTAAAAAAAGGGGTTATTAATTAAAATATGCAAGGCAGTCCATCTCAGCTACACCTTGCATTGAGGCGGGTCAAAGATCGGCTGTTGGAAACCACCTACCCGAGAACCACTACCGTTGGAACACCTCCAACTTGTTTGAAAGCTAGCTTGAAATCGTATCCCGAGAAAAGTGAAACTCTTTTATGACTTTTATGACAGGTTTTTATCTTAAAATGCTCTCAGGCTATTGCGTAGCAATAAATTACCAAATTTTGATTCCATAAATTTCTGCTTTTATTTTCGTTGGGGACTCAAGTTGCGTGATGTTATCTAGCTTCTAAGTAGCAAGTACGTTGGCAGACAAAGGCAAGAAGCTGTTCCAATTTATTTGGAGAGTGAGGCTTATTGTTTGAGTTCATCTGTTATTAGTGATTTGGAAATAAAATTTCTCTTTCTATTTTTGAAGCTAATGGAAGATCTCGAAGAAGACTTTCAAACGCGGTTGAGTGAGATGCAGCAAGGCACTGAAAATTCTCAAAGGCAGTTGAGGGAATTGGAGCAACGCGACGAAAACTCTCAAAGGCAGTTAAGAGAGATGCAGCAACGTGAGGAAAATTCACAAAGGCAGTTGAGTGAAATGCAGCAACGAGAAGAAAACATACAAAGGCAGTTGAGGGAGATGCAGCAACGTGTAGAAAACTCACAAATACAGTTGGTGGAGATGCAGCAACGCGACGAAAATTCTCAAAGGCAGTTAAGGGAGATGGAGCAACGCGAAGAAAACTTTCAGACGCAGTTGGTGGAGATGCAGCAACGCGAAGAAACCTCTCAAAGACAGCTGAGAGAAAATAGACAGCTATTGGCGAATTGCCAACGACAAGTTATGGCGCTACGGTCATCACGTGAATGGGTAATTCGGCGGAATGAAATTCAAATTACAGGCAATTGCCTCGGGAAGGGAGGCTGGGGGAGTGTTTATGAAGGAACGTATTGTGGCTGCACTGTAGCAGTTAAGCAAATACATAATCAGATTCTTTCCCCTCATAACATACGTCTTTTTGAGAGAGAAATGAATATTGCATCCAAGTGCCGCCATCCTCACTTACTACAGTTTATCGGCGCCACTAATGATGAGGGAAACCCTCTGTTTGTGACCGAGCTCATGGAAAAGAGTCTGCGAGCTTTGTTGGAGCAGCGGCAACTCTCCGAAACAGAAATAGCTGTCATTTCTCTGGATGTAGCTTGTGGACTTAACTACCTTCATCAGAAGAAACCAGCACCAATCATTCACCGAGATGTGAGCAGTGCTAATGTGTTGCTATGGCGAAAAGGTGACAAGTGGAGAGGCAAAGTGTCAGATTATGGCACTGCTAATTTCATGCAGCAGACCATGTCATTGGCTCCTGGAGCTAGGATTTACAGCGCTCCTGAGGCATTAACACCAAACCAAACGGTCAAGGTAAGTCTTTTTTAACACTTAAATCAATTGACTTGAAAACTGTCGGGGAAGATGATTTTTCACAAGGTCGCACGTGCCTGATCTACTTCGCGTAACAGCTTTCCCCGCGGCGCGGTATGCTCGTGAAATGTTGAACTTTGCCCCTTTTGCAGTCTTTATGTAAGAGAATCAGCTGGAGAATCCAACTTAAGGTGGCTTAACCCAGTATTTTTATAGGCTTCCTCCATATTTGAACTTCTTTTTTGCCTAAACAGCTTGATATTTATTGCAAATCCATTATAACAGAAAAATTACTGTACTATGATATAATATTAATTTTAAATATTACCTAATGATGACATCACAATTCAGTTTTGACCCTAAATCGAATTTGAGCCCTCATCCGCGTTTTCTTTGGAGATGCTTCATGTTAGGTCACTTTGGGGTAAACCTTCTTCTGCGCGAATCACGCTTCCTTCGAAATTATTTTGTCTGACTTTCCTTACAACAATCAAATATATAACTGTGTGGATTTCATACAAGGTGCCTGTACTGAGTCTCTAGACAGCCAAGTCCAAAGAGCAACTACTCAGTCTCCCCACCCATGAAGCTTATGACTTGTCAATCACTTCCCCCCCCGCTCTGCTACTAGTGTTATGACTATTAGTCACAGCATTGGCTTGGCCGGGCTAGCCCGCAGGAAAAATTCTCTGACTTTGCACTACTTTCTGACATGAAATAGGGTGCTAATGGGGGCACCCAATTCTCAGTTAACTACTATTTTTTGGCCAAATATCAGTTAACTGTTAACCCCATTCGCACCCTCATGAAATTCTAATCAAAGTGACAAATTCTTCACTCCCTACCCCCTGGTTTTCACACAAAACAAGTCAGCCACCCACCCACGGATAGGTCTGGGCCTGGGCTCTCTGCTGACACCTAGCAAGACAGCACGCCCCCTGGTTTTTTTCCGGCTACACTGGCTTGAACACGAGTGATGCCCGCGTTTAAGCAAAAACTCAGCGGGCTCCTGAAAATCACACAGATATATATCTAGCAGGATTTATGAAAACCGCATCAGCGGGCTCCTGGAGGCCACACACCTTAAACTGACTCAACTATAGTAAATATTGCCAGCTCTTACCCATGGTTCTCTGAAGGTGACTCTCTTCTTGGTTCCTGATTAGCAAAAGAAACATTGAAGTCCATCAAAAAGACACTCTGGACTTGGCCATACAGCCTAGGTGCTTGAAGGCTCTAAATAACAGAGGATGCTTGAGACTTAACCAAGTTCTAAGCAGAGAATTCAAGGTTAAATCACCCCCCCCCCCCCCTGACTCCCCTTCCCAGCCTAGCACGTGCTTGAGGGGAAGGCTTTCATCGGCCAATGGGCCACAGGGAGCCCGAACGCTGTATATTAGCTAATAGAAAAAAATTAGATGTATTTATGCTGTATTAGCTAATACATTAATAAGATGCATTTTCCTTTGTTCCTGTGTCTTTGTGAGTCGTTTTGGAAGGGATTTGAATCCGATCAGAGACGGTTAACATTGCTGGTCACAAATGCGTTTGCTTGTCTGGCGCATCATAAATAAGACGCTCAAGTTTCGTCTCACGTTTCTAATATTGTCATGTTAACTATTAACTTTCGATCCCCTTGGCAGATGATCTCGGGTTTCAATTTAACGGGCATCAATTTACGGCGTCTGCTGAGATTTTTTTTCTTGAGCAAAGCTCCTCGTGAGTTTTTCTGTTATATATCTTGTGCTGTTCATAGGTTGACGTCTACAGCTTTGGTGCTCTTCTTTGTGAAATGTGTATCCGAGAACTTCCAGATCCTGAATGCCGTGAAGAACAGGTGGTGCTTGTAACAAACGAAGTGTTTCGTGGCCTGGTGTGGCGATGCCTAGAGGCAGATCCTGACACAAGACCAACCATGCAAGAGATTATCGATGAACTGAAAGGGTTCAACGCAGCCCATCCAGTAGCGTCTTCCGCGACACGTCCGACGATGGTGAGAGAAAAAGAAAGGAAAGAGATCAGCCTTAAAGAACATTTACGGGTGAGTGAAAGCAAAAGAAGACATTTCGAAAACAAACTAAAACGATAAAAACAGTCAAGTAATCGGAGAGATTTGGTCGATCTGTTAACTGTCTGTTGCTTAAGAAATTTAGCTATCAGTCTTTGTTTAATTAGAACCTGGTTACTCTCTGGGGATGAAATTCAGTAAGTGGTGAAAGTTTGGGCGTGGGTAGGACCCTCCTCTTCAGGAGCGCAGGCAGTGTTTTGAACCGCATGCACTTTTTGGGAAAAGCACAAGTTTAGCCTAAAAACCAGTGAGTAGCCTGCGTGACAGGGGTTAAAAGGGGAAGAGGGAATTTAGGCGCTCCCTCCTTCTCGCGCGCGGTTTCGCCCCCTAATTCTCTTCCCCTTCTCTTTCGAACGCCTGCCACCCAGGCTAACCAGACAGTGGTGAATGTTTTCCGCGGTAAGGGTGGTAATATCCGTACATGTCCTTGCTTGTGGCTTATAGAGAGACGTGCTGTTAACCAAATGTGTGAAAGGGCAGCAAATTTAAGTTGTAAGCAAGCAAAGATTAGTAGGAGGCTTCACTGCTACGGTCGAACCTCCATGTGCGACCACATCCCATAAGCGACCACCTATCCAGTACACCCATACACCACAACTTTCGTGATTGTTGAGAATGAGTAATAAATCCAACTCCTTCGAAAGTGATCTACTGTATTTCCAAATAGGACCCGTTCGTACAAAAGCTAATTGAATATATCGCGTGAGCATGCAAACCTAAAATACATCAGTAACATCTGTTCATTGTTTCTGTTCACGATAAGAACCGACATCGTTGATGGACTTGATACGTCATTCCGTTTACTACCATAACATCTAACCTATGAAGCATAAAATCGAATTATCTGTAATCCAATCAAAAAATGGTTAACTTGACAGCTCCTAGTAACGCAATGGCAAAGTAATAAAAACCAAAAACAAAACAAAAAAAACACACACACTACTTCAGAAAGCTATCGACACTCCCCCCTTGAGCACTTGTTCTAGTGGCTCAAGAAGAATGTTCAACAGTTCAGTTCTTAGCCTAACAAGTGGTCAATAAGCTTGATTTTCTCCTCTGCAACAACTGCTGCGGTTCGACGAGGTCTTGTCCGTGTAGCTGAAACTCCGTCATTCACTCCGCAAGGTTCATCTTCTGTGATAATATTTTGATTGGTTGATTCTGCGTTGCTAGCATGAAGTTGAGAGGAAACAACTCTTGAAGGGGTCTCTTGATAAGAGTCTTCTTTCTGCAACTAACACTCATGCTCCGCGAACTTTTCCATCTCTTCCTTTGATCAAATCTGTAATTCTCGCAAGCTTCCAGAACGCTCTCTGTGAGGTTCCCTGGTCGTGCAAGATAACAACATCATTAATTCTCACAGGAGGTAACGCGTCATTCTTGCCCTTGGGACGGTGAAATTCTCTCAGCTCGACGAGATATTCTCGTTGCCACCTTCTTCTACAGAGCTGAATTCGATCTGCAAGATAGCGAGAACGTTTGGTAGCCGTTAGATGATCTGAAAAGTCCCAATCATCAATTTGAAGAGGTTCCACGGGTAGAGTTACAAGTCTTCGCCCGATGACTAAATGCGATGGTGTTAGAGGCTCTTCAACATCGTCAGAATAGAGGTACGTGAGAGGTCTTGAATTCAGAACTGCTTCAACTTCGACAAGAATGGTTGTGAGTTCATCAAATGAAAGCGTCGATCTTCCAAGTGTTTTCTTCAGACAGGATGTCACTTGCTTCACTAAGCGCTCAAAAACTCCACCCCACCATGGCGCCTTCGCCAGGTTGAATTGCCATCTTATTCCCTTGCTGGACAGGTGCTCTTGAACGTCTTCCAGTTTAAAAGACTAACTAAGGTCTTCTCTGAGGCCTGAAAGGTTTTCGCGTTGTCTGAAACAACTAGTTTTGGGAGACCACGGCGTCCAATAAATCTTCTAAAACAGAGCAAAAACGTTGGGGCGTCTAGACTTGGGACCAGTTCCAAATGCACTGCTCGACTTGTGGCGCCGGTGAACAGAGCAATATACACCTTTGTCATCCCTGTGTCATCCTTAACTTTTGATTTTACGAACAAAGGACCAGGAAAGTCAACTCCTACACAGCTGAAAGCGTGCACATCCCTGACTCGAAATTCTGCTAAATCGGGCGATTCAGGAACTGGATAGCTCCGGACTTGAAATCTTTGTCATATATTACATCCTAACAGTTCCTTTTTCACAGTTTGTCCCCCCTTTGGGTCCAGTACTTAGAGCGAACTTCTGTTAAAGTTTCCTTTAAACAATTGTGCATGACACGTTCGTGACAATAGCGAATGATCAATGACGTGACATGGTGATTCCGTGACAAAAGCACGGGAAATTTTGTGTCATATGATGCTTGGCTGTCGCTAAGTTGTCCTCTGGAACGAATTATGCCTTTCTCGTCCTTGGACAGCCCAAGTTGTTTCTCGAGTTGTTTCTACTTTCAAATGCCCTTGCGTCTCCTTTATCCACAAGATTTCGGCTTCCTGTATTTTATTAGTACTCAGAGGTCCAGTAATCCTTTCTTTCTGGCTGATATTGTGAACGAACCGTTTGACATAGGCGGTGATCCTTAGTAGTTGCTGAAGACTGCTGTACTTTTTACAGTCGATAATAGCAGCCGCGGATGCTTCTATCGCTGTCAGATTTGTTAAAGTAGAGGATTTAATTTCATGGAGACATTCTGCTGGTGGTTCGGGTTCGGTCTTGTGTGAAGGCCACATATCCTTGCTTGTTTGCAACCACTCAGGACCACGAAACCATACAGGACTCTCACTCAGCTTTGATACGTGTGTGCCTCTTGACGGGATATCGGCTAGATTTTCCGTTCCCGCACAATGATCCCATGATGAGGGAGGTACGCAAGAACAGATTTCATTTACTCGGTTTTCCACGAACGTCTTCTACTCCTTGTACGTCCCGATGATCCAATGAAGCGCAGTTGTGGAATCAGTCCAGCAGTAGATCTTTTCAATTGCTACAAGAGGTTTGAGGGCTTCCTCAACTGAAATGATTTATCTGGACAAGATCAGAGAAGATAACAATTCCAGGCGCGGAATCGTGAGCTGAGATAGTGGGGCCACTCTTGTTTTCAACGCAACAAATGCTGTTCGGATACTTGCACCACTCGTTGCTCTCAAATAGACCACTGCGGCGTACCCCGATAGCGAGCTGTCACAGAATCCGTGCAGTTGATAACTGACTGGATCCTGTTGATCCCCGTGGGTATAGCACCTTGGAATTTTCACGTGCTCAATCCTTGCGATTTCATTGCACCAACTAGCCCAGTCTTCCTTTATTCCAGTCGGTATTGGGTCATCCCAGTTGATTTTCTGTTTGCAGAGCTCTTGAAACAGTACCTTCATCTGAAATGTAACTGGCGAGATAACTCCCAGTGGATCAAATATCTTAGCCACGACCTTCAAGATGCTTCGTTTCGTTGGTGGCAACTCGCAGGCCAACTGTGCTAAGGGTTTGAGTGGTAAAATCAGTCTTCAAGGTAATTCCAGTTAACTCCAAGAACCTTCTGTTTGCACTGAGAATATGCTGCATTCTCCATTTCAATGGTGGTTTTCGCTTAAGGGTCATCTTCTCGGAAACTGCCCTTTGTTACTTGATGACTCGCTTCGTGCTCAGAGAGTTTGTCGCAACCTTGCATGAGGCACCGTAGTTGCGGTGAATTCGACTGCCACTTCTGAAGATTAAATCCGCCTTCTGCCATGATTTGCCTTGAATTAACGAACAGATCGAACCCCCTTTCGACGGTCGATTCCCCAGACGTCATGTCGTCTACATTAAGACTGTTCAACAAGGCCTTAACCCCGGGGGGGGGGGGGGGGGCATTTAGGTATTTTTTGGGTGGGTATGTGCCGCCCGGGACTCCAAATTGGCACCCCGTTCTAAAAAAAATTTCCCCTAAAATTGATGCCCCGTTCTAGAAGTGGGCCAATTTTTTATACCCCGTTCTAGAATTCGCCCTAAAACTGATACCCGTTCTAGAAATGGGCCAATTTTTTATATTCCGTTCTAGGGTGCAACTGAAGAGTACAACAGTTTGCTTGTTAACGCATTGCACCGTATTTTTAAAAGCAATCTGTCCTTGAATAATTTCAAATCAGCTGCTTACAAAAGAGGAGCTTTTGTGCGTTCGAAATATTATACCCCGTTCTAAATCAGGAGCTTCAAAATCACGACCCCTTTGGGCGGCACATACCCGTATAGGTAATGTATGGGAGTACCCCTCCCCCCCGGGCCTTAACAAGCTCCGGGTTTCCATTTGCGTATTTCTGGAGGTGCTGCTTTATCGTGGCGTTCAGAAGAAATGGGCTTGACGTTACTCCAGAGACGGCTCTGCAAAATCGGTAAACGACTTCCTTTGCATTATCCTTGTGGATGTCATCCAGCCAGATGAATCTGGGCGCGTCTCTATCACTGGGAGATATGGAGACCATTAAGAATGCCTTTTCCATATCTGCAACCAGGGCGACCTTGTGAAATCGGAATCTCATCAGCACAACGGAAATACTGGGAAGAGGGCTTGGTCCAGAGTAAAGACAATCGTTTAAAGACGGGTTTTCATTCATCTTAACTGATGCATCCCACACCACCCTGAGTTTTGTTGTCTCTGTATCTCCGGATCACGGGGTGATATGGGAGATGCGTTTTTCCTGGCCCAGGGTGAGATGTTTTGCTGTTTTCGTTCTCAATGATTCCCTTGTCAAGCTGATCTTGAATGACAGCATCGTACTCCTGCGTGATTTCTTCTGGTTGAAGTCGAGTGTGAAGTCGTCGGGCAGAGTTGCGTGACACTCTTTCCACGGTAGTCTGACCTCATATCGACCGTCCTTGAACGTAATATCTTCGTTGAATCTTTCGTACACTAATTTTTCTTCCGGTGAAATTCCTATGGCTTCCAAATCCCAGAATTCGGCTAGTTTTCTAAGGCGCGGTTTTCGAAACTTTTATCCATGAATTGATCATGAGTGTCCACACGCAGTGCGTGGGTGTTCGTGAAACTGACTTGCGTCGAGTTTAAGCAGATCCCCCTTGAACAGGTCCAGAGAGAACCCAGCCAACCTTGGTTTGCAGAGCTGTCGGACCGCTCTCCCCCCGTTTAATGGCGCCGGTTAGAAAATGCCAATAATAATCGGCTCCAATCAAAACATCGACTTCACGTTGTTTTCATTTTCGTTAGCTGAAATCGAATCTGTTAAAACCGGCCCACTGAGATGTTGATAAGTACTCGCGGCGAAGTTGACAGCTTGATTTTGCAGTGGAGAGTAGATAATAGGAAGTGCGTACGCGTTGACATACAATTATGTTTCCGATGTCATTCCTTGCACACAAAGTTGAACTACATCGCGTGATTGTATCTGGCCTGTTTCGGATCCAAATGTTTTTATCGTTAATGTCCCTTGATTGATAGTTGGCAGCTGAAGAGCATTTCTCAGTCGAGTGGACACATACGAGCGTTGACTTCCAGTGTCGAAAATAAGTTTAGCTTGAATGCGGTGATTCGGATCATCGGCCCTTGAAACAAAAATCTTTGCTGTTTGAAGTAAAACTGACGTTTTAGTATCAATAAACAGTACAGTGTTTTCGTTCCCACGAGAAGTTATCTTTGGATCGCCTCCGGTGTTTCCCGGAATAATGGGATCTTGTTCGCAAAGGCTTGCGTGATGATTTTGCCTGTGACATATGAAACATCATGTTGTGCTTTGGCAATCGCGTGCAATGTGTGATTTCTTGAGACAAATAAAACACCTCCCTTGTTTGAGAAGCAAGGATTTTCTAGCCTTCACGTCGGTGATAACGTTACAACGCACAGAGGGATGTGACTTGTGACAATAAGTGCAATTTATCTTTCGATTAAATGACGTCAAAGCTGCCGCTGTTGGATTCCCCTCAGCTTCTTCTCCCTTCCATTTTGGTAGCGATAAGTGTACTTGATTAGTACGGCTTGATGTTCCCACAATCGAAGACGCACATCTTTCTCGGGCCTCTAGTTTGGTCTTAAAGGCCTTTAACAGCTCATCTAAATTCTAATTGTCGCCGCAGAATTGACGGCTGAGAATAAGGCGTAGATCTTCGGGTATTTTTGCCATCACAATGGGGATGAGTAGCGTGCCATACTGCGCCGAATCCACTCCTTGTGCTTGCAATCCACGCACGTGGATTTCAACTTGGTCATATATCTGGCGAATCTTCTTGATATCGACCATCGTTCTCACACTGTTTAACGTTAACATAGCATCCATATGCGAATTGACGATGATCTGAGCAAACCTCTCCTGAAGAAGATCAATTGCCGTTTTGTCATTTTCCTCTGTTAGAGATAATCCCGCAATCGTGGCATATGCTGCACCTTCTACTAGCCTTCTTAAATGATTAAATTTCTCGACGTCCGAAATACCATTTTCGTGAACAGCAACCTTGAAACTATCCCACCATTCTTGCCAAGTTTTGGGATCACCCGAGAATTTCTTTAAGACGAGCGTGGAAAGTTTGGTTGAATGTGACGTTGACTCTGTAGCTTGACTGCCTCGTACCCAGACGTCTCTCTATCGATGAAAATGTGCGCGCAAAGGAAGGCGGGAAGAAGACAACGGGCGAGACGTCTGGCAGATCTTGTTCTCAAGATGGCGGCAAGAGTAATAGCGGACGAATATGCAATTTTTAAAATAAGCTCAGGCCTGTTTATTTTGCGAATTTAGAGCAAATCATTGCCTATCCACATCGTTTGTATGAAGGGGAAGCTGTTTTCACCCCACACACCGGACGCAAGCATCATAACAAACTCAATGTTTACTACCGAAAAGTTATCGAAGAACTCAGTGAAGAACTACAAGCCGCGGACGGGACTGCCTTTAATTTAATGAAACTGCCGCACGCCAAGGTAACAGCCGGTCAGGAAAGTTAGTAAGTTAGTAATCGTTTCTGTTAAGGTCCCCAGTGATGAGATGATGTCTTCAGTCGAAATGAAAAATGGCGAGCTGAGAATTGTTGCAACGGCCAAATGAGTAGAGCTTTAAAACACCATTTGCTGCACGCTATATCTTGAGTACTCGAAAAGGCAGCAAACCAGTCTAGTCTCAAGACCTCTTAGTTATGTTATTAAATAGATAATAAAATATTTTTTAAATGTTTGTCTCAGGATATCCCATTGTGTATCATTTGCTCGACCATGTAAGCTTATCAACGTAAAGGAAAAACAGCCACAAAACTATCTTAAAGTTCTTTTTTTTTACTTGTATTTTTTTATTGTTCGCTTACCTCACTGGTTACTAGACTTGTCACTGAATGCACAGCCCGGTGTAAATAAATTCTTCTTACTTCTTATTTATATACCTCATTTTATGATGAGGCTGTGTCGAATTATTGTCTGTATTGTTTTTTATTTGTTTTTGTGATATTACACAGTAGACCAATTTGATTTTGCCATGCTCTTTTATAACACATCATTTGTGTCTTAATGAATAAATTATTGGTAACTTTGGTTTTAAGTTGATAGACAATTTTGTTAGCCCAATGGAAGAGGCTGATGTAGTGGATGAGATACCATCGTCACTACCATTTAGCCAGACAAGAGATGTTGCCCTAGACACTTTTTAAAAAAATAATTGTGTTTGGATGTTTCAAATTTCATGGCAAACAAGATGCTGTGAATGCCACTTTAGAGAATAATGATTGCATTGTCCTAATGGCAACTGGTGGTGGAGGACTGAATATTGTGAAGTTTTAGGGATCATTCTACCCAGATTGACCATTGTTACACCTGTGATTGCTTATACATGGTCCCTTTCTTGGCAAACCTGTGGTAGGATAAAATTCTCTTCAAAAGTCTTCTGAAGGGGTAGTTTTTTACCTGCTTTGGAGTTGCAGAGAAACACAAGATCATATAATAATTATGAATGGGGACAGAATTGCCAAATGCATGGACGTTAAAATAAGTATAGATGGTTCTGTAGAACTACTAACCCCCAAGCCCCTTCCTAGAAATTTTGACTACAAAATTGACCAGTTTCCGGGAAAATGATATCGTAATCTAGACTTAAACTCGCTGATTTACACACCCTATCCCAGAGTGAACAGCTTTAAAACCATACCCTTTACAGTGGCACATACCTATATAGCCTATATATGGCAGTAACCCCCACCCCCGACCCTAATCCAACTTAAACTCGATCTAGCTGTCTTGCCCAAAGTATTAAAATACTTTGCTCCTATAATTCCTTGATTTTAGACAATGGAAATTGGGTTGATGTGTGTTTTTTGAACTAATACTGAGATAATAGCATGTGTACAGTTGCCCCTTCCCCTCAGAAAAAATTGCTGTACACGAGCTACTGAGATTATTGAACTGGCATGTTGTCTTTGAACTGATTTCTGTTAAAAAAGGGTTAAGCCCGTTTCCTTTCTTTTACATTTGTGTGCCCCAATAAAGTTACATTGAGACTACAGACCTAGTTGGAGATGTAGCAGTGTGGTCATTGAATCATTGTGTTTTAACTGAATGTACTTTATTCAACCTTTATTCAAACATTAATTTTCTAGTCTTGCAATAGGGGTGCCATCATGCCAGATGTCTAGCTAAATAGAATTAGAGGTGTAACGATTAATCGAATTCTCGATTAATCACGATTATGACCGTTCAGTTCATTTCACGATTCTTTGCTTCCACGTTTCGATTTTGATTTCAATGATTGTTGCACACCTTTTCCAGGGTGCCCTCAGTGAGTTATTACATCCTAAAATAAAGAGTCCAGAACTCCTTAATGTGCATTTTTGATTGATGAGCAAAGACGATAGCAGTCTGTGCGCCATTTTCTGTTGCCTGGTAAAAATGCTGTCCTTCAACCTCCCCTTGAGAATTTCCAAATAAGGAAAACCATGTGCAAGACGCTCTTTGTCAGGTTGTCAAACATGAACCAAGTGACTGTGAATCCTCCTGTCCCTGTTACTATTCTCATATTGAGAGTTCAGGGTTGCATGTTGTTTACATTACAAGTTATGTTATAAGAAGAAACATTTACATAATCGAATCGAAATAATCGAAATTGAATCGAATCGCAAGGAATATGAATCGTTACGCCCCTGAATAACATGAAATAAAGTTGAAACTAATGATAGCAAAAACAAAATCTCCTACAAAAGATAAAAACGATAAAAATATTATAGCATTAATTATTTTACAATATTAAAAAATACTAAAAAAAATTAAGCTAGAGAAGACCGCCTTTATAGCAGGAGATTTTTGTCTCCCTCATGCATCAAGATTGACAGAGGTAGTCCAAAATGATGGATTGATCAATGCTGGCACCTTCCTTCTTTTCAACCCCTTCCCTGATCCGAAAATGAAGTTCATTACTTATCTCTCGAGAATCTAGGTATCTTATACCGAGAGTTAGGTAATTGTAAGCTTCAACAAGTTATGCATTTTTATTTATTTTGTCAAAAGCATCAACTTAAATATGTCCATATGTCCCTGGTTTCATAGTAAGTGACGTTGCAGACCTAAATCTTGGTGTAAGGACATGATGAGGTCTTGATATTGCACAATCTAGCTAGGCCTTGCACTTCTTTCAATTCACAAGGTTACTTGCTCGTTGTTCGGTGAATTTGGCCTAAATTAAAAGAGCGAAAAACAGAAACATAGTCGCCAGCGCTGTACTTTACTAATCCGGATTCCACAATAAACGACAAGTTAAATACTAAAAAAAGACTTACCCGATCCGATACCGTCAAGTCATCAAATATTGTTAGAGATCGTCGATTCGTAAGAATCCGACTCCTTTGCAGCCTGTCGATTATTTCTACCTCAGGTTTCGCAAAGTTTGAGCCATTCACCTGTCTACCCAAAGTTTACAATGTTTACAGCAATATGCTACTCAAATTGATGGCTTCCAAGACTTCAAAAGACCAAAAATTGGGCCGTGCCAAGAAAACGACACAAGATCTGGCAGGCGCGTCTGTACCCTTCCCATGGACCCTTGCGGTTCATCACCAGTCACTCGCGTTTCGCGCTCGCGTCTACGATGAGAAAAACGAAGCGCCTGAGGAGGAGGCCGGTAGCTTGAGGACTTGTACACCGGAGAAGGTTCCGAAGGTTGTGAAGGTGTCTTCAATTCCTTTAAGAGTGAATCCAGTTTGAGTAAATTAAGGTGAATTTCATCTTTGATGCCCTCCGATTCTTCAATTTGCTTATCAATGTTGCCTTCCTCGACGAACTCCAAAATAGACTTGTCCAAGTCTTCCAATACTGAAAGTTTTCCCTTTAGAGAGATCCTCAACAGCTCTATTTGCTCCTCGTCATCAGAGCTACCTCTGGTACTCGTTTGAGCAGTTTCGAAACATACGTGCGGTGGTTACCTGGAATCTTGATTTGCTGTTTAACATCCACAGACATGATTCTCCTAGTTCCTTGAATCTGGCTCCCGATCCGCCTTCAAATCCGGCTCGAAGGACCAAATTTGTGTTGAGAATGAGTGATAAAACCAACTCCTTCGAAAGCGATCTCCTGTATTTCCAAATAGGACCCGTCCGTACAAAAGCTGATTACATCTGAATATATCGCGTGAGCATGCAAACCTAAAATACATCAGTAACATCTGTTCATTGTTTCTGTTCACGATAAGAACCGACAACGTTCATGGACTTGATACATCATTCCGTTTACTATAATAACATCTAACCTATGAAGCGTAAAAGCGAACTATCTGTAATCCGATCAAAAAATGGTTAACGTGACAGCTCCTAGTAACGCAATGGCAAAGTAATAAAAAACAAAAATAAAACAAAAACAATGTCACACTATTTCAGAAAGCTATCGACACTGGTCTATGCGTTACAGTTCGAACTCACCTCCTGTAAGCGACCGCGACCACTTTGTATGAGTGACGGTTTAACGATTGCCTATTATTTTAATCTCTTATAAGCGACCACTTCAGGCATTGTCTAATCTCTAAGTTTGTTGTGGGTACTATGCTACTTAGAATATTCGAAGATTTTTAGCCAAAAAACATGGAACTACTAAACATATCGTGGCTAAGAGATCACATAGAGTATCGATACAGTAAATTACCTTCCATGAAGTAGATGTGTCCGTACATCTCGGAAGCGACCATCAAGTTTTCGCATTTTGGGTGGTAGCTTACGGGAGGTTTGACTGTTGTTTGTATCTGGGGTGTTGCCAGCCATATGTATTGACGAGAACAAAAGAGTCTCCCTCAGCTGGAAAATAAACCCTCATGCCAAGCCTCTGCCAAGTTATTGTACTCGCTTCCTTTACATCTACGAAACTGCATATCTGTTAGCACTTTTAAAACCTACTGTCAATTTATGATTTCTCTTTTCTTTTGTACTTAACACTTTCATTTTTTTCTCTTTTGATATATATCTGATGCTTTTATATTTAAGTTTAAGGCGCCAACATGGCTGCCAGTGCTCGAATTGCTCTAAGTTTTCTTTCAATTTATGTGCTCCAGTATGTTTGGTTTGCTTTAAAAACCACTCAGGATTATTCGTTAAACGATATGCTTTCTCCTGTGGATCTACGAATTAGGATTCCTGATCGTCATGTCAATTTCTTGGCCATTGTTCGATTTCAGCATGGTTTATCACGATTGTTGCTTACCCCGAACGGTCATCACAAATTACGAGTTGCTGCTATAAATTGGGGGAAGCGTGGAAATACGACTCTTGCTGTTCCTGGTCATGATCCTCCAGTTGGGATCACTATTTTTATTGATGTAGAAATTAATCCGGGACCAGATTCAAGTCAGTACGATTACGGTGAGCGATCTAATGTTGAGTATCACTTAATGGCCGACTTGCCAAGATCAACGTTAACTTTACAGTATTCTCGTCATCAACTTCTGGAATATCGACAGCATTACTGTTTCCCTACGTTTACAACCCTCTTTATTCTCAAGCAATGCGGCATTTTAAATGTAGAGGTCGAAGAGGAGGTCGGAATCGAAGAATCCAACGCTATGCAAATTTATCCTTCCCTTCACGTTCACGCCCGTTGTCTTGCTGAGGTGTGAATCTGCATAATTTAACCTATGTTGAAAGGAGAAAGGACTCAGCTGTTGTTTAAGAATCTTCATTTTCACCCCTGGTGTTATGTTCAGTAAATGTTCGCTCAGTTAAATCGAAGTCGGGTGACCTTTTGGATTATATCTGTACATCAGGGGCTGATCTGTTTGCTTTCACCGAGACATGGCTCACTGCTAATGACACTGCGGCAAAACTGGGGTTTATTCCACCTCAAACACACAAGTTTCTACACCATAATCGGTCTGGCTGCAAGGGTGGTGGTACGGGTTTGCTGTTCAGAGAAAACATTGATGTGTCGAAAATTGATGCGGGTGAGAAAACCTCTTTCGAGTTCTCGGAATGGAGCTTACATACCAACTCGTTTCGCGCTAGGTTGTCAATTATCTATCGTCCACCCTACTCTAATCTGCATCCGGTGTCTCTGAAAACGTTTTTTGATGACTTTGCTTCATACATGGAGAGTATCATTCTAACACCAGAACCGCTTATCATTACGGGTGACTTTAATATCCATGTTAATAATACGAACGATTCTCATGCTTGTGAATTTTTGGATTTGCTGGCGTCGCTTGGCCTAAAACAACATGTCATTGGTCCTACCAACGAGGGTGGCCACACCCTGGACTTGGTGATCACCAGGCAATATGATCAGGTTATTAAGTCTGCCCCAATGATTGATCGGTTTATCTCTGACCATGCCGCAGTACTGTTTCAACTTGATTCCGTGAAACCCTGTACAGCTGTTAAGGAAATCAGTTACAGGCAGCTAAAATCTATTGACATGGATGCACTCAGAGCTGATTTAATGACGTCTGAATTGTGTACCAATGTTTTTACGGATTTGGATATGATGGTCTCCTGCTACAACTCCACACTGTCGTCGTTACTTGATAAATATGCCCCTCTGAGAACTAAGTCTGTTGCTAATAGGAAGCGTGTGCCTTGGTTTAACCACAAAATTAAGGATGCTATTAAGGCTAGGCGGAGAGCTGAGAGGAAATGGCGCTATTCTAAATCTGCACTGGATTTAAGTGTTTTCAAAAAGAAGAAAAACCATGCAATGTACTTGATGAACCAATTGCAAGCTCGATGTGATTATTACACCAATCATATCCAGCAAAACAGTTCTGATCAGAGAAAACTGTTTAATGTTACAAAGTCCCTGTTGTGTGACACCAACACTGCATCGTTTCCTCGTGTTGACACTGTTCAGCTTGCCAATGATTTTGGAAATTTCTTTGCACAGAAGATTGAGAATATAAACGCGTCTTTGGCTAATTTATCTACATCACCCGTACCATCTCTACCTGCTACTGACATTACACGCCTGAAAGAACAGTTTACCGGTTTCAGGACTCTCTCTCAAGAACAAGTGCGCATGTTGATTAGTAAAGCAGCGGGTAAATCTTGTCAACTCGACCCCATTCCCACTCCGATTGTTCTCAAGTTGCTGGATGTTCTATTGCCAGTTATCACTAAGCTGATCAACCTCTCTTTTGACACCGGTCGATTCGCTGAGGCCTGGAAAGAGGCGCTTGTGTTACCATCTCTCAAGAAACCTGGTTTGGACTTTGAGTTCAAAAATTTCCGTCCAGTCAGTAACCTCTCTTATATTTCTAAATTGTCGGAGAGGGCTGGGGCTGAGACGTTTATGGAGCATCTGACGGCCAAAAATTTACATTCTCAGCTTCAATCGGCGTATAAACAGCAACACAGCACGGAGACGGCCTTACTTAAAGTTAAGAATGATATTTTGATGTCTGTGGACAAGCAACATGTCACCTTGCTCGTATTATTAGATTTAAGTGCAGCTTTTGACACGATACATCATGATAAGCTGATTGGTCGTCTTGAGTCTGATTTGGGAACAACTGACAATACGCTTGCCTGGTTTAAATCGTATCTGTCTGACCGGTTCCAGCGTGTCTCTGTAAATGGTAGTCTCTCAGATCAGTTTCCTTTAAAACAAGGTGTTTCTCAAGGATCATGTTTGGGCCCTTGCTTTTCACTATCTACACGCGCAAACTGTTTCAGATCGTTGAACGCCACCTCCCGCAAGTTAACTGCTACGCGGACGATACACAGTTGTATGTATCATTCAGCCCCAGTCGATCTGCGGACGCTGATTTTGCCATCAAGTTCATGACTGACTGTATCAGTGACATTAGGAGTTGGATGATTTCAGATAGTCTTATGTTAAACGATGATAAAACAGAATTTTTAATTATAGGTACTACGCAGCAGCTGGCCAAGATTAACATCAATTGCATTAGGGTTGGGTCGACTGATGTTTGTCCTGTAATAGTAGCTAGAAACCTAGGCTCATGGTTTGATGAGCAGCTCACTATGTCAACTAATATTAGCAAGTTATGTGGTGTTGCCTTTTACCATTTGCATAATATCAAACGCATTCGCAAGTATTTGTCTCGAGAATCAACGGAAATGCTTGTCCATGCATTTATTACATCTCGTGTTGATTATTGTAACAGTCTTTTGTATGGGCTGCCGAACTACCAGCTTAACTAATTGCACAGAGTTTTGAATGCCTCAGCCAGGCTAGTTTGTAATGCCCCTAGATTTTGCCACATCTCACCCCTTCTTCGTTGTCTGCATTGGCTTCCTGTTAAAGTCCGGATACAATTTAAGATACTGCTTATTACGTTCAAAGTAATTCACGGCCTTGCTCCTAAATATCTATGCGATTTACTAACATTTAAATCGTCCTTATATAACCTTAGATCTTCAGGTAGTATTTTACTTTCTATGCCAGCTGTTCGATCGAAGACGTTAGGTGATAGAGCTTTCATGGTAGCAGCGCCAAAGCTCTGGAACTCTTCCAAAAGAACTTCGTGCGATTACTAATGTGAACAGTTTTAAGGCGCATATTAAGACTTATCTTTTTAGAACTTTATATTGGTGAGCAATTTTATATTCAGTTCTTACTTGCATGCATATATATATTCTTTTTATTTTTTATTTATTTTATTATTAATTTTATTTTTTTATTTTTAAATGTATTATCTTTTATTTGTTTCTGGTAAAGTAATGCAGTTGTAATGCGCAGCTGATCATTCTCATGTTAAGCTGCGCACAATAAGTTCATAAATTATTATTATTATTATTTTATGAATAACGGAGTATACAACAAGGAAGTCTACACTAAATTAAAAAAGCATTTTCGTTTGTGGAGAGCTTTTAAATGCCCGGTACAGAGTCAAACTAAGTGTTTAGTTCCTTTTGAATTTTTTAAAAAAGGCCTTCATTAATTAAAATATACAAGGCAGTCCATCTCAGCTACACCTTGCGTTGAGGCGCGTAATAGATCGGCCATTGGAAACCACCTACCAGAGAACCACAACCGTTGGAACACCTCCAACTTGTTTGTAAGCTCATAACTTAAAATGATATCGCGAGAAAAGTGAAACTCTTTTATTACTTTTATGACTGGCTTTTATCTTAAAATGCTCTCAGGGCTATTGCGTAACAATAAATGGGCAAATTTTGACGCCATAAATTTCTGCTTTTATTTTGGTTGGAGACCCAGCTTAATGATTTCATGCTCATTTGCGTGATGTTATCTAGCTTCTAAATAGCAACTACGTTGAAATAATCAGACAAAGGCAAGAAGCTATTCCAATTAATCTGGAGAGTATTGTTTGAATTCATCTATTATTAGTCATTTTGAAATTAAACATCTCTTTCTATTTTTGAAGCTAATGGATGATTTCGAAGAAAACTTTCAAAGGCAGTTGAGGGAAATGGAGCAACGCGAAGAAAACTCTCAAAGGCAGTTAAGAGAGATGCAGCAACGAGAAGAAAACTCTCTAAGACAGTTAAGAGAGATGCAACAACAAGATGAAAATTCACAAAGGCAGCTGAGAGAGATGCGGCAACGGGAGGAAAATTCACAAAGGCAGTTGAGTGAAATGCAGCAACGAGAAGAAAACTCTCAAATGCAGTTGGTCGATATGCAGCAACGTGAAGAAAACTCACAAATGCGGATGGAGGAGATGCAGGAACGCGATGAAAATTCTCAAAGGCAGTTAAGAGAGTTAAGACAACGCGAAGAAAACTCACAAAGGCAGTTGAGGGAAATGGAGCAGCGAGAAAAAAACTTTCAAGGACAGTTGGTAGAGATGCAGCAACGAGAAGAAAGTTTTCAAAGGCAGTTAGTGGAGATGCAGCGACGCGAAGAAACCTCTCAAAGACAGCTAAGAGAAAATAGACACCTGTTGGTGAATTACCAAGGACAAGTTTCAGAGCTGCAGTGGAGTCTTTCAACAGGTCAGCGAACAATAAACGAACTGCGTCACCAGAAACCATGTGAATGGGTAATTCCACGGCATGAAATTCAAATTTTAGACAATTGCCTTGGGAGGGGAGGCTGGGGGTTTGTTAATGAAGGAACGTATTGTGGCTGCACTGTAGCAGTTAAGCAAATACATGATCTGATTCTTTCCCCTCATAACATACGTCTTTTTGAGAGAGAAATGAATATTGCATCCAAGTGCCGCCATCCTCACTTACTACAGTTTATCGGCGCCACTAATGATGAGGGAAACCCTCTGATTGTGACCGAGCTCATGGAAAAGAGTCTGCTAGATTTGTTGGCGCAGCGGCAACTCTCCGAAACAGAAATAGCTGTCATTTCTCTGGATGTAGCTTGTGGACTTAACTACCTTCATCAGAAGAAACCAGCACCAATCATTCACCGAGATGTGAGCAGTGCTAATGTGTTGCTATGGCGAAAAGGTGACAAGTGGAGAGGCAAAGTGTCAGATTATGGCAGTGCTAATTTCATGCAGCAGACCATGACAGTGACTCCTGGAGCTATAATTTACAGCGCTCCTGAGGCATTAACACCAAACCAAACGGTCAAGGTGGGTCTTTAGTTTTTTTAACACTTAAATCAATTGACTCGATTTAACAGTTTTTCCCGCGGCACGGTATGCTCGTGAAAAGATGAACTTTACCCCTTTTGCAGTCTTTGTGTTAGAGAATCCGATTTAAGGTGGCTTGACTCAGTGTTTGTAGGCTTCCTCTATCTTTGAACGTCGTTTTGCCTAAACAGCTTGATATTTATTGTGTATCCGTTAGAACAAAAAATTACTGAACAATAAGATAATATTAAGTTTGAATATTACATTATGATGACATCACAATTTCGCAGTCAGTTTTAGCTCTAAATCGAATACGAGTCTTCATTCCTATTTTCTCTGGAGATGCTCCATGTTAAGTGTACTTTGGGGGCAAATCTTCTTCTGTGCGAATCACACTTCCTTCAAAATTATTTTCTCTCACTTTCCTTACAACAATCAAACAAAGTTAGGACACAAAGATACATACGCGATCAGAAAACCGACATATGAGCTTTTGTTTTTAATTAGCCTAACAAAATATAGTCCAATACCAAAAATTCCTAAAATAATGGTAATAACGGAATACCGTAAAATTCCGAAAATGAGCTGCGGGGCTTTTATTTTTCAAAGGCCCTTTTTGAGGGGCTTATTTTTGGAGGGGCTTATATTCGGAGGGGCTTATCTATGGAGGGAAATTTGCGTTTCAAAATCGATTGGGCTAGCCTTACAGTTGAAGGTAAATTTACCGTTTTTGCTTTGTTTTACTTTGTATTTGAAGGCAATATTCCCAGTGCAAGCCCTCGGGGGCTTATATTTGGAGGGGCGATTTAACGGAGGGTTTTTCGCGTTACCGGTTTGGGGGGCTTATATTTGGAGGGGCTGATAAATGGAGGGGCTTATTTTAGGAATTTTAGGGTATTTCAAAAGTGTCTCTACTATTTTTCTGTTATGTGTATATTGCTGTTCATAGGTTGACGTCTACAGCTTTGGTGTTCTTCTTTGTGAAATGTACATCCGGGACCTTCCAAATCCTGAAGGCCGTGAAGAACAAGTTGCGTTTGTAACAAACAGAGTGCTTCGTCACCTGGTGCGGCGATGCCTAGGGGCAGATCCTGAAACAAGACCAACCATGCAAGACATTATCGATGAACTGAAAGATTTAAATTGGTTCGACTAGTGCGTAGAGTATGTGTCTTCTCTGATGTTCTCAATTTGCTTTCATGTTATTCGAGTCTCTTTTCTGAAAACTTTAGCGACAATGAGTTCCTATGGGTATGAGTTATGACTTTTTTAGTAACATTAACTAACATGGGTAAATGACCTCCAGCCACTTTTCAGAATTCAAGCTTTTGTGCGCAAAAAAGGCAGTACTAAACCAAAAAAATGTACAATTTCAGCATATTTCAAAAATCCAGAATGACAGCCAAAATTACGGTCAAATAGAATGACGTCACTTCCCCAGCAATTCATATCCCAGAATTTCTAAATCACGTCTTCGACTTCATCAAATACTATCTGCCAAACGTTTAATCATTGCCAATGATAGCAGCAGGGAAAAATCCCTGGGGAGGGGAGGGAGGCTTAACTGTCCCCCTATGGACCAAGGGGGTGTGTACTGATTGCCGCGTCCGTCGGAAGATCAACTCCTTCCTTTTAATTATTTAAAACGAGTTAACGTTAACCAAATTTAGAGGACTCGAATGACTACATAATATGAAATAACGTTAAGCAAACTGTTAAGCAACGAATAGCGGCTGCTCTGTTTGCAGAGCTAGAGATCACAAACATGGCTAGAGGATTTCAAACGCTTAGCGAGTCCGAAATAATCGGTTGATTTTATACCTTTTGCGTTTACATTTTGAAATGCTTTAACGTAATAACATCTTATTTTTTGGATTTCTCACCAATAGAAAGATATACTGATGATGTTTCTGTGCACAAAACGTTAAAATCAGTTCATGGAATTACTTGTAAGATAACGAGGAGTGTTACTTGCACTTTCTACTTGCGGTTTTCACTATTTCACTATTATGTGCGAGTTCCTTTTATCTGTTTATTGTTGAAAAAACGGGGCTGAAGAGTGCTGAAAATTATTACCGTGACGTAGAAAATGGGTGTAAAATAGGGTACTCCAGATTCGCAACGGTATAATGTCCCAAATTAGTAATCCTATCATTGAATATTGGGATTTTCCAGGAATGGGAACCAAAACATTCCCTGCTAAGACATACTTTCAAGGTGTGAAATTAACAGCATTACACGTCTTCATATTTCGTTTGAGTAAACTATAGATACTAACGAGAGCTTCGCTTTTAGCTCTGGCTAAATCTATATATTACCTACCTCTCGACATTTACTTCCCGTCCCCATTAAAAAATGACAAGGACTTGAAATTAGTGCGCGGGCTAAAAGCTGGTTTAAATTATCATGTTAAATCTAAAAATCCGATAGCATTTTAGACTTCGATTTGGCGGCTTGGAGGAAAGTGAGGGAAGAAAGCCATGCCTTGTAAAGCCTGCCTCGTCCAACACCTTACCAAGTTTTGTTTCATTTCGCTAGCCTTATGAAGAGTGATCCCCGACTCCAGACGAATCGATATTAAGTGCACTCGGAGTTGAAAAGTCTTCGAACTTGGTATTAGCTCGGTTAAAAATGTTTTAACTCGGTGAGTCAGTGACAACAATTTGACTGTTTCTAGGACTTCAGTGCACGAAAATGATGATTAGTCTTGTGACAAAATGTTCAGTGCCAGGGATAAAAACGCTTTCTCTGTGTTGAGGGGACTGCTTCCAGTAAGAAAACCATGAACTTGACTTAGCTCAGGAAAGGTGGATCCTGTTTAGGTTTAACCGGTCCCCATGACAATATTACAATACATTTCTTTACGTAGTTACTACACAGTTTTAACGGTTCAATCAGAAGACTTATTTCTTGAAAATGTTAGGATAAAGTATTTTAGTCAATTTATAGGTGAGGACACGTCGGGCAAAACGCATTAAGACTAGAAAAAGTACGTCAATCTAATTTGGACTAACAGTGAAAAGAGGGTTATTTAGTTACAATCATACGATTATGGCCTTTATTACCTATTTACTTTCAAATTGTTACCATCAGTAAAAGAGTTAATGTTGTTACTTAAAGGAACTGTGTCTTGGTATTCCCTCGGTAACAATTTGACTGTTTCTAGGACTTCAGTGCACGAAAATGATGATTAGTCTTGTAACAAAATGTTCAGTGCCAGGAATAAAAACGCTTTCTCTGAGGTTGAGGGGACTGTTCCCAGTAAGAAAACCAATACTTAGCTCAGGAAAGGTGGATCATGTTTAGGTTTTTAGACATCAGGAATGTAGCTATGAACCTTAAGGTTTGACACGAGATCAGTAGCAACGCAAATGAAATTTTTAGACTGACAAGATATTGTTAGGAAGCTTCATGTAGTCAGATTATTAGAAGTTAAGCTTATTTCAAAAATGCAACTCAAAATTAACTTGGATATAAGGGGTTGATATTAGGTAGCCTGCAAAGCTCAGAGAGAAATTGATTGCCGCCGCCATCTTGAAAATAAAGCATAAAAACTAAGGGAGGAGGGTCGGGTAACCTCTACCCTTGGAATCATTTTTGGACTCGCCCCTACTCTCTGTCAGTTGGCGGGGAAGCGTTGGCCCTCCAAAATAATATCATCGTTCGCACTCAGGCAAAATACGCCTGCTTTGCTTTGCAGGCTAGACACTAGGGACCAATAACTTTTACTGTTCCAGACGTCAGTTCAAACTGTCGGATCGGCTTTTACTTGATTTTTCCAATGAAAGTTTTACATTACCCTCCCTACCAGCGGAGCCTTTCATTTGGTGTACTCGGTATAGCCTGTGTGCAGACCCCCCTCCCCTCCCTCCTCCTATTTTTCCTGAGGGGAGGGGGGTCTGTACACAGGCTAACTCGGTAAAGAAAACTGAGACAAAAGGAGGCGACTCTGCTCGCAGGGTGTATATTACCAAGTAGTGCCTCAGTAAGAGGAGTTCATTTTTTTTACGACACACATGTTTAATCAAGTTTTGGTTCTAGCAATTCAAGAAAATGTTCTCTTCTGCACATACTGACTGTATTAATAATTCATATGCGATATAATAATAATAATGTAGTTACAGAGTATAGTAAAATGTACGCACATTTTTGATGTTAAGCAAGGACCGCTGTGGAGTCTTGAGATTCTATGATTAAAATAGTACTTAGTTATTGGGTATACTTGGGTAAACCCTACATATATTCTTTAAGTATGTATACTGTGGTTTTTATTACATAACGTTTTTTTGTGGGGTTTAACTTTCTGCTGCCAGCAAATTACCCCGTTGGTACGAAAATCTTAACCGGTCCCCATGACAATATTACAATATATTTCTTTCCGTAGTTGTTACACAATTTTAAAGGTTCAGTCTTAAGACTTAGTATTTCAAAACGTTAGGATAAGGTATTTTAGTCAATTTATAGGTAAGAACACGTCGGGCAAAACGTATTAAGACAAGAAAAAGTACGTCAATCTTATTTGGACTAGCAGTGAAAAGAGGGTTATTTAGTTAGAATCATACGATTATGGCCTTTATTACCTATTTACTTTCAAATTGTTACCATCAGTAAAAGAGTTAATGTTGTTACTTAAAGGAGCTTTGTCTTGGTATTCCCTCGGTTAAAAATGTTTAAGGAGGGAAATTAAAAAAAAAAACTTACGGAAAACAAAGAGCACCCAAAATTACTGGTGTGTGCATTTTGTTTTATTCATGTAACAAAATTGAAGCTCAGCTTTTTGTGTTTGTTATCCCTGCTGGAGAGTCGCTTGATATCCGATGGATATTTTGCCTTTAAGTTTGACTTTCTAGAAGAAATGACTGCGGAAATTTTGTTTTCATTTGGACGGAATAATGTGACCCTCACCATGACATAGCTCCTTATATAGTCACTAGGATTGGAAAGGTGGATGGCATTCCACTGTTTATTAGAGATTTCGTCCACTGTAAGGGAATACGGATTCCCGAATCCAGGAAATTTTTGCTTTTGGAATCCGGGCTCCTGTCCCTTGGAAACCGGAATACAGCTGTAGGAATCTGGAATCCCACTGACATTTGAAATCCGGAATCCAAGTTCCACTGAAAAAGATCTGGAATCCAGTAACTGGAATCCGGAATCCAGAATCCCAGACTGTCTTGGATTCCTTTATACATGCAAGGGAATCCGGATTCCGGAATCCAGGAAATTTTTGCTAGTGGAATCCAGAATCCTGGGGTTTGGAATCCGGAAAACAGCTGTAGGAATCTGGAATCCCACTGACAATTGGAATCCGGAATCCGAGTTCCAATGGAAAAGATCTGGAATCCAGTAACTGGAATCCGAAATCCCCGGCGCGGAATCCAGAATCCATGACTGTCTTGGATCCCTTTACACATGAGGCAAACGGATTCGCTCAGGAGTAATTTCAAACGTGAAACGCAGAGAAATTCATTGTCTTTGTTAACTTTTTAATTGTTTACATATACTCTACCAATTTATGTACTCAAAGTTACTCTGTTGTTTTGAAATAAAGAGCTTAAAAAACTCGACTTATTACGCGTTTCAGGTAGTTTGTGAGCTTTCGCATTTGTCTCTGCAAACACCACGCAGAATATCAGGAGCCCAGCTGAAGGCCAATTAGCACTATATAATTCAGGTTCAAAAGCATTTTGTCAGATGATTTTTGCCGAAACAGTAGACAAAAAGAATTAAACAGAATTTGCTTTTAGGCTTTCTAAAAAGGCTATCTGTATTAAAATTTCGTACTAACCCATGGGTTATCTTAACGCCCAGGTTTGCACAACCTGACCCAGGCTGACAATTGAAGTCTTTTTCTTTAAAAAAAGGGCCTTATTAGCCAGCACAAGAGATCATAATTGGACAGAGAGGCACTCAAGGGCGTTGGCTTGGATATCAGAAACTATATGGATCATGCAGAAAAATTTCCGGTGCACTGATTGACTTCCGGGACACACATTCAAATTTCGGTGAATAGAGGAGTTCACGCTCATAGATTCACCAAGGGTAATCAGGGCAAGATGGCGGGAAATTAGAAGATTTGATTTGTATTAGAATTCAAAGCCAGCTAATTCATCCTGAATTCATATCTTTTCATACGTTTTCTGTAATTCGACAGTATCAAAATTACAGAAAATGTACGGAAAATTGAGTTTTTGCACTCCAGATTTAGTGTATTGTTTCTTTGAACACGTAAGTTACTCTTTCCAAAAAGAACGCCGCAAATATATGAATTCAGAAAGAATTAGCTGGCCTTGAATTCCGATACAAATCTTCGGATTTCCCGCCATCTTGCCCTGATTACCCATGTCTGAAGGAACACAAACTGAAAAAAATTACCTGTACTCTTTTTGTTGTGGTTACTAAATTTTATTGTGGACCCGCAAAGACTGTTAGAATTGTAACAATAAGAACAATAAGAAATATAGGTCTCACACTTTTTACCGCCACAAATCGCTTCACCCTTGCGTGAAGAAGGGGAGGGGATTGGAGATCGAATCCTTAACATAAAAATTTCCTAAAAAAAAACGGTTACACTTTTATAATCTACACCAAACATTCAAAGGATGGTTTACTGGATATTGAGTCGTCTCAAGATATTTTAAAAGTCAGGGCATCGGACGTTTATAACATTTCTGTGGTGGCTGGTAATTGGTCTACGGTGTTCTTTCCACAAAAGCAGGATGATGGAAGGGAGAAATCAAGGAAGCAAGAGTTGCAGGAAGGAGTTCATTCTACAAACAACTGTTATCAAAGATAAATCTGAATTAAACAAGGTTTCTTCTCATACCATGTTATCATACAGGCCTCAAAGGCATCTTTGGTAAAGAAACACATATTTTGTCCCTACATGAGCGTCTTCACGAGAGTGATAACAAAGTCGTTTTAACAACAGTCACACAACAATGAAAGTTGTTCTAGAGTCGCAACAGAAGGTTCAGACCTGGCTAGTTCATGTCCTAATATTTCAGATAATCGATTTAATTTGCAACTAAAGTGGAAAGTCAGTTTAAATGTAAAAAATAAAAAAAATATCACAAATTCTAAAAAAGGCAAAATGTTCTTGTAACTCTAGGAAGCAAACCTACATCGCTTTTTTCCTTAAAAAGCACATAATATATAATCGAATGTTTTATGGATTCAAATTTTTTAGTAAACAACAACAATTCTTTTCAGACTTACATTTAGTTGAGTTTAAAAGAGTGGCTCTTTGTAAATGCTTTCCTTATCAAAGAGGGTTTTTTAAATTTTCCTTGTAAATGGTAAAATAATCGAGGAAGATAAAAATAGAATACTCAATGTAAGGGAAAACATATTAAGACGCAATCCACCAGGAAACTGAGTAATTTTTATTTTGAGCGGACAAAAAACTTGTAGCAGAATAATTTAAAGCACGTTGCCTTCTTTTTTAATTTTTCAAGGGCTAAAGCTGTAATAACTCATTTGTAATAACACCAAAAAATATTTCTTATGGGAGCCCAAGAAAATGAAAGTCAAATTTCACAAAATTAAATCTTACACATGAGATTTCCAGAATTTTACCTATGTTTTCTCAATTCTTGTTAAATTTGACATTCATTTTCTCAGACTCCCATGAGAAATTTTCTTTGGCGTTATTACAGATGACTAATTACATCTTTAGCCCTTGCAAAATGCAAAAAAGACTGCAATATTCTTTAAATTATTCTGGTACAAGGTTTTTGTCCACTCAAAATTCAAATTACTCAATTTCCTGGTGGATTCCGTCTTAAAATACCGTTTAACGACAGTGAAACCTCTCCATAATGGCTACCGTAGTGGGATCTCTTCAATTCAATCATAAATAATAATTTTTATCTTTTAAATTTCGCTCTGTATTATTCCCTTGGCTTCATAAAGTCTCTTTTCGTTTTCTTTGATGGTTGATGAGAGGCAGGACTTTCTGCTTCAAAATTAACAGCACCTGCTGATGAACGTTTTCTTTTTGTTGAAAATTTCTTGGCTACAGTACCCACCAGACTTTCATATCTGTTACAATAAAGAGAATTAAAATTTTATTTCAAAGTGAACAAATAGAGTGAGTTTCTTTAATGTTCTTTTTAGAAGGTACTAAGCAGCTGATAGTAGCATTGCTTACAAGCTGAAGCTTTCTATTGGCCAGGCTCTTCCCTCAGAGTCAAAAAAGCTTGCTCACAGGCTAATAACAATATTGAATGGAGTAGAGTAGGAGGAGTACTTTGTGCTTGTCATTAAAAGTAATTGTTGTTGTATAGATGCATACATGTATGACGATCGGCCTTAACGTGTGTCTTTAAGCCAATAATTATCATCACATTATCCCATTTCAACTGAATAATTATGCATCTGTAGGTAAATTGAGGTTAGCATAATAAACTATGATAACTACAACCCTTTAGACATGCTAAATGGCAAAAAAGGAAATAAGACAAAGTTGTTTGGTTGGAGGTACCCTGGGTTTCAGGCGAGGTTTAGTTATTTTTTTCAGGGGCATCCAACGACGGTTTTCTCCCAAACGCATTGAAAACACTTTTCTAGACTATCCAGCGAGTACTTTTAGACCTTTACAACTGCAATATACACCTGTAAGCGGTCCTCTTAACAAATCGACCACAATTTTCCATGGTCTATACTCTTTTAGACCATAGGAATGACGTCATAAAATGTTCAAAACTCAAGTGTAACCACAAGCCGCAGGTGAGTGGTTTCACTGCAAGTGTCAAATTTTGTACACTGCAGGTCAAAACCATCTTCAAGTGATCCACAGCGACTCTGGCTGGACAATTTTACATGGAACATCAGAAAAGAAGACTTGACTTCTTTTATTGAGGGAACGTGCACCAACTGTAACTTATGTAACACTTAACCACATTAATTGTACTGGAATTTTATCACTTCTTAACTAAACAGTTATAATTCGTGAATATTCTAAATATCAGTTTTACTTGGAACTAAACGATATTAAATTTTGTGAATGGTGCAGTTTTTTCTAGATTTTTATTATGAACCTTCCCTGTCTTAAAAAATGATTGTAAATTTTTAAAATAGCTCTTTAACACTTGTAGAATTGCCATTTTAATTTTTACTTTTTGTATTTTGAATGTTCCTTTAGTGTCCACAATTAGCTACTATGTAGCTCAATGCTCTGACACTTAAATATAATTCATTTGTTCATATATTCATTCATTCATTCATTCAGGTACAGACCATACTTGGAAACAATGCCAGCAAATAATGCATGAGGATGCTTAATTGGTAAACACAAAATCTTTGGGAAATTTTGAGACATTGGAAGTGGCATTTCATTGCATTCCTTGATTTCAATGTTCTTGACACTTGGAGGTGACACAAATTGATTAACGATTAACCGCAGAACTGTCAAGTTTTTTTAAAAAAATTTATATCAAGCAGTTTCTAAATTACTTACATGGATTTTAACAAATTTTTAACCTCATACAATAAAGCTGATAATTCAAATTATCTTTGTAATGCTGGTGTAGTAAATGTTAAAACTTGGGAGGTATACCCACTACAACATCAAGTCACGCCACCTCAAGTGTTCTGCCTCCTATTACACAAGTTTCACTACCTTGGCTTTTTGCTTTAGTCATATATTTGATCAGCAAAGAGCTCCAGTCATATGTGTACATGCATCTATTGAATTTTCAGCAAGGGAAAGCCCCTCTGTCTGATGCTCTTAAGCTCTTTTATCATTACATTATATATTAAAAAAACTGACTTTATAGGGGTAACAAATTTACTGGTAAACCAGCAGTTTTCATTTTGACTCACAAGGTCAAGAATCCAAACTGGCCTGAGCTAAATTAGTTGACTCTTTACAAGCGTGACCTTCATGTTTAGGGTTTGAACATAGGCAGGACATGAGCTCGTGGCCAAGCACTCTAACGTGATCCACCCAAACTTTCTAACCTACATGTGCATGTATCCACCCATGTATCCATCTACAGGATTTACTTTTCTTGAGAATACATGTATGCTCTCAAGATAATCAATCATAACATAGGTATGTTACATGTACAGTTTAGGTTGTCATATTGATATAGAGAAGACTTTTCAGATTACATGTCAAAATAAGAGGCCCTACAATACATTGTACATGTACATGTATAGTGAGGTCAGTAAGGCTAACAAAATGTAGGCATTAAACCATAAAAATTTAATTCTCAAGTTTTTACAAAATTTTAACAAAGTAGTTGTTACCTTCTCGCCATCTCTTCATCAGAGACAGTTGCTTCCCGCTCTCGTTCCTCTGATCTTGCCATATCTTCTTCAGCTTGCATCTCTTTAAACAATTTCTGTTGACATTTATTTGAAGGCTGAGCATTGAGAACATTACTGGAATACAATCTCCTTTGGCTTCTCATGCAAGTAAAGAGTTGAATTTAACTGCATATTTAAGAACATGCCAATGTATATATTGTGGCTCAATTTTATCCTTGGCTTAAGTTTCATTTTCCTTTGTTTTGGGGTTTGGAAATGTATGATTCTGAGATTAAAAAAAAGGAAAATAAAATTAAACAAAGGACAAAATTGAACCACAACATAAACATTGTATAAATCTCTTGTACTATCATATGATTTTTAGACCACTTAAAAGCTACATATATGTACAGGGGGTTATATATTTCTACATATTTGTATTTTTTTTAGCAGATTTCAAGATACATGTATTGTAGTACAACGAATGTCAAAAAAATGGTCTACTGAGTACAGTGTAGAGTTTAAAGTAGATGTGAATACAAGTTACAGTGTAACTGCCCAGTGTCATGGTCTTATGGTAAAAAGGGGGCTGTATATGGTTTAAGACAAGAAAAGCACTTGGAAAGTGTAGGATTATTATTAGATTACCCAGAATCAAACTTACTTCAACAGTTGGATTAAAGTTCCTGAATGACATCCTTCCACAGGGATAAAGATCCTCACATTTTGCATAACTGGGTTCAAACTCGATGCGGCTTCTTAAAATAAATTGAGAAACAAAACTACCTTGATATTAGTAAAGTACAGTATTGAAAATAGACAGGGATTTGTGAACAATTATGCATGTATTAACACCTATTTATCAATCATTCAAAATATTTCCCCAATTCCAATTGGCTAAAGGCACATGCATAATTCACCGTAACTAGTTACTGATGACCAAATTTGGAAGAATTTTGTGCTTAACGAGGAAATGATGTCAAAAATGCAGCCCTCTACAGGTTAAGGCACCGTTAACCGAGAAGACCTGGGGATGACGTTGAGTTGTTTTGGTTGTGAAAAAAAAAAAGGCGGACATTTCACTCGTTTCAAGAGTAAGAACTACAGCTGGCACTAGATGAAAAAATGGCTAAAAACATAGCAAGAAAAGCAAGAAGACAACTCGAAGGGCGACATCTGCTATTTGGAGAATAATTTGCAGAGTTGAACAACCCTAAACATGCACTATTGAAGATGAACTTAACATCGATGGATCGATGGGGGTAAGCATGTTTTAGCCATGTTTTTAAACTAGAAATTACTTTGAATGAATAATAAAACAATATTATTGAATTCGGCTTTCGTATCATATGAAGAATTATGGAGATCTTGGAGGGTGTTATCCACCTCGGACTACGGCCTCGAGGGATAACACCCTCCTCGATCTCCATAATTCTTCATAAGATACTCAGCCTCATTCATTAATTGTTAAATTAAAAACTATTGAGACAATAATGGACAGCTTTAGCAATGACAATAGCGATGGCACAAAGAACATCAAAGAAGCAATCGGTTTGTTCAGCAAAACAACAACTTTGCATGTGCATCATGCTTTTTTGTGCATGTCCTTGCCATTACTACATGGTTATATGATGTGAAATGCCTAAAATCAAGTTTTATGGAGAACATAAACAAGCGTCTAAGGCTCTAAAATGTTTGTTATTTCTCAAACAGTAGTTAATTACAAAATCAACTGGAGGTCAATGATTTCTTGATAAACTGTGTCTGTAAGTTACGTTTTTTTAAAAGACATTTGAAGACTTGATATCTTTTTAAACAAGCCTATGATTTTTAACTTTTATTTCTCAGTCTTAGAGCTTATATGTAAATGAATCCTCACAGTATTGGTCAGTATTGCTGGATCAAAATCCACTTCAACTTGACAGGAAGGGAATAAAAAGAGGGAAGATGGTGAGAGGGGCAGCAGCAGGGGGAGGGGGGCGGGGGGGGGGGGAGTAATGATTACTCAAAGGAGGCAACTATTTCAAATATTTCCATTTACAGGGGGTGATTATTTAAGGGCGGTGATGAATCGAAGAATGACTATTATTTGAGGAAATACAG
>OZ037776.1:29381373-29433873 GCA_964035525.1 Porites cylindrica | reverse complement strand
TGTGAATCAAAATTTGAAGAGAATTTATAATACTCTTAACAAACTCAGCGCGGGAACTCTTACAAGCAAGTCATAGTCAGGACAGAGAAAATGGCGCTGAATCGGTGTGAGATATTTAGCCCTTGAATAGTTAGACATTGCAAAGCATAATTAAAGTAATGACTAAAGCTTTTTCACTTTTAGTACATCATTGAAAACTGATCTAATGCTTTGTTTCTTTTAACTTTAAGCATGACAGAGTATCAAACTACGACCGAACATTCCATATAAAATCTGGTTACTGCAGTAAACTTCATCGTGACGACAGAGAACATACTCGTGGTCTAAACGTTAATGCTGAGGTGGGTGTTTTTGTTTGCTTTCATTTTGAGCTGTTCTGCCGCGTTTATTGACAAACACCTATAACAATTTAGAAACTCTAGAAAGAATAATATCCGCCATTCGTTTGGCAACAATACCTATGACAGGGAGACGATCAAGCCAATTTTTCAAATCGGCATTTGTCCTTGGGGTCCATATAGTGAAATTTTGGTACGAACTAGTCTCAAGAAAATGATCTGTCTTAGAGGACTATAAACCATTTCTGGTATCCTGATTCTTACCTAGGTTCACTTTCGTGAATTCACCATTTTCACATCGACCATTATGCTTCTTGTTTACCCCTGCCCCAAACATTTTATCACTTGTTTTATACCAGCCTGGTTCAAGGAGCAGACTAACCTTGAATGGGAATTGGCTCAAGAGAATTCTAGGTCCAAACGATGTTTCCTCCCTACCCAAATTAACCCTCAGCCCATGAAAGATATACTTTAGGGGTCGTCATTTGACTTAGAAGGTTACGTCCCAACATGAGAGAATAATTGGACAGAGAGAAAGACGTCAAGTCTAGCCCCTTGGGATATGAGAATTTCACCAGAGTTATTTTTAGACCAATTAAGCGAGGTTCGCAAACTTTTTTCAGTGTTGCCAGGAGAGAATTCAACGGTCGTCATCACAATATTCTACACATTATTCTTGCTTTTAGGCAGTTGCACGTGGACTCTATGACGTTTCAATCAATCGGACGTCTCAGGAATTACTCTTCTTTTTAATCACAACCTCTAAAAATAACTTAAGTGAAATTCACACATCCCGGACAACGCCCTAAGATTCCATCTCTGTCCTATTATTCTCTCTTGGTCACAAATGGTTTTAGCCTGCGTACAGACGCCCCCTCCCCTCCTCCTTCCCTTGGGTAGGGGGCCTCTATACTCAGGCTAATGGTTCTTGTACGTCCCAAGAGAGTTTTTGTTGTTTCAGCCCTAGTTCAGAAGTGTCATCAGGCACATAGGAGCCATGTACTTATGACTTATTTAAATCTCTGCTTATAGGAACAAATCAAGGCGGTTCCAGTTTTAAGTTCTTCTCTTTATGGTCATCGACCTCCTCTGGAAAAGCCTTCCCGACGACATGTGCGGGTGGCAACTGTGAAGCGAGATTTTTACAGGCACAGTGGAACGAACATACCTTTATTTTAAATAAGTCAGTGAACATCTTCAGTCTTTTTTAATAAATTTATTTATTTATTTAAGAGAGCACAGTTTGCCTCAATTCATTTAACCATGCCTGTCTCTTTAAAATATTAATTTTTTCTCAAAAACAACGACTATTTTTTCCATATCCGAAGGTCATTTTTCAGAGGAGAGGCGTGATTCATTGGTCGACCGAATCAAGAATGACATACAGTATTTAGAGAAAAGGCGGGAAAATGGTGTGCAGATGGCAAGCAGCACATGGATAGTCTAAAGCGTAGGAACGCGCGCGTTGTATGTTTTCACCTCTTCTCGACCTCGCAGAAGACAAAGTGGAGCTCAATTACGTAAACTTAGGGTGCTTCTGTCGGTAAAAAACAATGCTCCTGCAAACAGCGGTAAAAAATCACTTATTTGTAAGTGAAAGTCTGAGATACTACTAGCTTGTTGACTTACTTAGTTAGAGTGCTTCAGTCAATGAACACAAACAGGTGACAAAGAATTTTACAACTTCCTTACGTCATTTCAAGTACAATAAAAACTTTTCTGTTGGAGGGGGAGGGAAAAGTTGAGATTTAGAAAATCGTGCGTACCTCTGGAAAAATCCTGGCTACGCCTCTGGGACACATCAGTGGGTGTTTATTGAACAGAATATAGAGAGATCGAGACTCATATAAGCTGATACTTTTAAAGATGTGTAAAACCCGAAAACGTCTAAATCGGTATGCAAAACTTTCGTCCAGGAATCGCGTTTACAATTTGTAAAATTTAGTTCCATTTACCAAAAACGCTTGCGAAAGCCTGAAACGGGTATCGAAGACGGTTTAAAGAAATGGAACACTATTTTCCTATTGGAACGTTCCGTCCGGAAAAACAGGACTAACTTTTCAGACGTTCCGCTGGAACGAACCGAAAAGTCGTGTTCCATTTATTACTTTCCAACCGGATTTTCCAGAAGATTTTGGTAAATGGAGACTAGAGCGATTTTCGCATGACCTTGTTTCGGTAAGTGTTCGATATTTGCTTTATCAGCCAATGGATGAAAAGATCAAAACATGGCCTCATCGATTGGCCAATCGTGTTGCAGCATGACGTCAAAGCGAAGTATCGGTTGGTTTCTAAAAAGTTCTCGGGCATGAAGTTTTTTCACCCGAGCGTTCGCTTAACCAACCAAAAGCCTCGCGCGTTTAATTTGTATCCGTTCGATAAGACAATCAAATCGCTCTATTTCCGTTCGTTTGTTGTTTCTGTATTGTTCGCGCGTTTTCATTTCAAGGTCATACGAAAATTGCTCTAACTTACAGTGAACCTGGATAACCTCACATGAGCAGACAAGTTCGTGTAGAGTACACGGCGTCCGAATCAACTAGAAATAGCTAACTGAAATTTTATCAGCTCAGCCGGGGAGTAGCGGCGGAGGCCTGGGGTGGTATTGGATTTGGTCTTTCAGAGGCCGAACTTCACATGAGCAGAACAAAATGCATAAAGGCCAAAGTCAAACTAAAGGGAGATCCAACCTTCCGCCTCTTGACACCGGTAGCGAAAGTAATCTGATCATGTTCTGCCGCCTCCTGGAATAATCAGCTTGAAGAATTTGCTTGAAAACAAGCAATTAGGTTAGAAATAAGTCCAAGTATAAAAGACAAAAAAGGGAAGCGCCCGTCTGCCATCTTGAATAAGTTTCTAATATTGCTCGGAGTGGATTGGACCTGATAGTGTGTCGTCAGCGTTTTCGAAAAGTTCCTTTCTCGTCTGTACACAGGTACACGAGAAAACAGCGTTTTCAAAAAGTTCAACTCTAGAGAGCGTTGTTGAAAAGTTCCGTTTTCATTGCATAAGATACGTGTGGACGGAAGCCGTATCCGTAAAGAAAAAGTTGCGTTTTCAAATGAAAACGAATACGTGTATCAACTCTCAGTCGAGTCCGCCCACATGTATCCGTTTTTGTTTGAAAACGGAGATTTTTTTCTCTGCTAGTTTAGCCTAACCGGCCATATACGTATTCGATGAAAGCTAAAACGCATCTTTTTTCAAACACGCTCTCCAGTCAGAGTGAAGATTTTGAAAACACTGGCTACTCGTTTACAAGTGGACGGACGAAAACAGAGGTTTTCGAACACGATGGTGCAATACATCATTTTCTACTAGCATAACTCATGCTCTGTGAGGACGAGTGTGAGGGATGCTATCCTTCCATTGTTTAGCGTTTTTGTATGGACGGGCGAAAACGATTCGAATACAGTATGTGTGGACGCGTATTTTTTTTGTTTGAAAACGGAGGGAAAAAATCTCCCCTTTACAAAATACCTGGATACGTGTGGACAGGACCTCATATGGGCGATAGTGAATCTTTTAAGCTATAAAGGTAACTTACAGACGTAAAATACTGAAAAATAGTGTAAACTGCGAGGAACTCAGTAGTTCCTTCATCACGAGATTATTTGCCTTGTCGACAGGGAACTTATTTTCGAAAAAAATATAAAGTTAGTTTGAGTAAAATAAAAAAATCAAAGTTAGTGCCATTTAAGTGTTTATTTTTAATAGATTACTGACCTCGAAAACGTGATTTATACAAAGCATTCTTTTGCTATAAGAAAATGCTGTGACATGATGAGGAGCCAAGAATGAGAAAATAATTTCATTCAGGATCTTGTGGAAAATTTACCTTGATATACATTGCAAAGTCTAACCGTAAAAAAGACGGCATGTTAACTATTCTGCGGACTGATAGTACTTCTAGTTTACTGGCCTGGGGGGGGGGGGGGGGGGGGGAGGGGCAAGTCATATATTGTATCCAGCAGGGATACATTATACTGAAATAAAATCCTACAAGTAAACAATCCTGCAAGCATTCCCTGTAAAATTTTCATGATAACCAATTTGCGACAAAAACAGAAACCCTTAAAAAAGCTTTATTATCAAATGTTCTTGTTACCTAAACGTTTGTAAGACAGAACTCTAAGATATATGACATGAAAAACACTGACGAACACCCGAAATTAAAAGATCCGCGCTTTTGTACAAAAGATTAATTTAGAATGCACAAAGAGAAAACGTACCGTGTTTGCGATTGCATGAACGCTTACCTAGTCCCTAGGCCTCATTATTCCGCGCGGCCAAAGCGTTTCGGGTCACTCGGATAGTGTACTTCGCAGCCGCTTGGAGTCACGCGCAGGGGAGCTTGCGTGACTCCAGCTCGGACGGCTGCGAAGCAGACTCAAGTTAACCTGACGTGACTCATAACTTGACAAATGAAACTGACTCATAAAACAAGATTTTTCTCTGTTCTCCGAATCCGCTTACGTTAATGTGTCAATCAAGTCATGCCTAAGTGTTGAAAACTGAGTATCGCCTGGAGTAGTCAATGGATAAAAATCGGTAGCCATTAAGAGCTTTACCCTCCCTTGGTAGCAATCAAGTGTTTTTTATCGATTGATAACGGAAATCGGTCAAAATCAATAAAACAAATTACTATGTCAAATCAATATTATCGATTTTTCATGATTTTATCTATTTATAACGGAAGTCCGCCTTTTGAGGTTGTTTTTTGCCATAAGTTAGAAAGTACAGCTGAGAAAACACATGCACGAGTAACGACTGATCAACAAACATGAAAATGTGGAAACTATTACACACACAATTTTAATTCTACGAGTCTTGCACTACTTTCACAACCTTAGAGAAAGATCTCCTACCCTGAATTTCAGACATCCCCTTGAGTCGAAGGCGTGTCTAACGGACTAAATTCAGGCTAAAATATTACCCTAGACAGATTTTCACCGTTTTCCGTTATCAATCGATAAAAATCAATTGATTGCTAACGATTTTTAACGATTTTTAACGATTTCGATTTTTGTCTATTGACGTAACTACACCCGGAACTACACCGACGTTATTTTGAAAGGAAAGCACCACATCTAAATCGTGAAAAACTGGTGAATTCAGTTTTCTTTTTTTGTATCTTCCTGTATCTTCCGATATAAATTGATGAAATCGGTAAAAGTTAAGATAAATTGATGAACGAAAGGAGTGTGTCAACGATTTTCACCGATTGATCGATTCAATCCATATCAATCAAATCAGATTTACCGATTTTTATCGATTGACTTCCCCAGATATTGACTCATTATACTGTGTAATTTTCCCAATCATAAGGGGATTTAAAGGGGGGGTCCCACCCCCCCCCCCCCCATATGTTTTCTCTCGGTATAGCTCTGGCCCTGAGGAAGGCTAATTTTGTTAGCCGAACTATTGGCTTATAATAAATCGGCCCTTTGCCTTAGTGCCAGCCCTGCATTCAGTTTTGTTTCATTTTACACTTTAAGTGACGTCTGGTTACAGCATCTCAGTCATCTCTTTAATTAGAGATCCGGCAAAAGAAACCAGTCAGTTGAATTTACGTGTTGCTTGGACCTCTGCATTCAAACAGTTTTGCCTCCTACTTAGGCTACCATGCCCTTCGCATAAGTAAGAGCAATGCAGTGAGACAGGTTGCATAAGTAGTTCCAGGCACTAGTTTTTTTACTCTTCTTCGTTTTGTTTGTTTTTTTTTTTCAGCCTTAAAGACTTCGAAGAAAAGGCAGCCAAGGTTGGTGTCACTGAGTGCAGCAAAGAACCAACACCATATGATCACCCAGTCAATCCTAAAATCAAGTTCTGGGATTTGCCTGGAATGGGGACTCCAAACTTCCCTGTGGACACGTACTGCGATCAAGTGCAAATAGACAAGTACCACGCCTTTCTCATATTCACTGATACCCGATTTCGCGAGAACGACTTAAAACTGGCAGAGAAAATTAGCTCGATTGACAAGAAGTTTTTCTTCATTCGCACCAAAATTGATCAAAATGTCCGCGCCGAGAAGCGGTCAAAGCCCCCAGGATCATTTAACGAAGAAGCCATGCTTGAGGAAATCCGAGCAGACTGTTCGAAAAACCTGGGTCACCTGCAGAGCAACACTGAGGATATATTTTTGATAAGCAACCATCATCCTGCAAAGTGGGAATTCGATCGACTGAGAAAAGCCATTCTGGATGTGCTACCGAGGTACCAGCGAGAGAGTTTAACCTTGTCCCTTGGCGTTCTGAAAAGCTTGTCAACCGCGATGTTAAAGAGGAAAGTGGAGGTTCTTAAAGGGCGTATTTGGATGGTTGCTTCAGCGTCTGCCGCTGCTGCAATGGTTCCCATCGCTGGATTATCCGTGGCAGTTGACATTGGCCTGATGATAAAAGAAATCACATTTTACAGAACCCAGCTTGGTCTTCCTAAGGAAGGATCTGCTGAATTTGCGAATCTGCAAGTCAACACCCAAGAAAAAGTCCGTAGGATGTGTCTGACAACTGCAGCTCAAGTCACCGGGTTCGTAGCAGCTTATGCCGCAGAAGCGAGCATTGAGGAATTTGCTCGTTTTATCCCATTGCTTGGTTTGGCTATAGCTGGTGGAATGTCATTTGCTACTACATATTATGCTCTCAAGCATTGTTTAGAAAAAGTTGAAGAAGCAGCTTTATCAGTCCTTGTTGAAGCTGCCCGCAATTCAGCCGACGATTTGGATATCGACTGAGTCGTGAAAATAAGTCTGAACTAGCCTTTTGTGAAAATCACCCTGATGATTATTACAGTAGCTCTTATTGAAAAATAGATACATAAGCGACTTAAAGAATGTATTTTTCAATGTTTTATTTTCGTTTTAGCTAAATAAGTACCTGTCAGTGTCATTCAAACTGCTGTTAGCCTGGAATACAAAGCAGGTTTTAAATCACGAATCAACAAATCGAAACAAAGTTTCTTTTATTCTACAATGTATATCTGATTTCCCGGTTGTTAATATATCTCAAAGTGATCCCATTTAATATTGTGGCCCGTTGAAGAAATATGATCTGCAATGGATGCTTTAAATGAAAATGTTGGCAGTGAAAAACTTTTTCTTTACTAGCATCATATACTATAATTTCCTTCAGACTTCAAATTGAGTTTGTCATCATCATTTGTTGTCATTAGTTATTGTTATACCTGTTTATTAGCTTCTAGCCTTTATCTAGATGTTTAAATTTTAGTGTAATCTTTTTTACCGTTACCTCTAAGGATGTATGTTGTTACAAACGAAACGTCAAAATTTTAAAATCTTAATTTTTGCAACATGCGTTGTTTCATCATGTTTGTTACTGCAGTTTGTGCTTTATTTTTACTAGGCTGTAGCAGAAGCGAGAAAACTGCGGGCTCCTGTTTGACGGGTGGACCCTTGAATGTGGGGGTGGGCCGGGTGGGCAATTTATTTTGCGCAAGAGTTTTTTTAGCCGCTCGGCTATAGTACTTGCAGGAACCTTTTTCGCAACACAACTTTGCTTATATCCTTTTGTAACTAATAACATCGGAGTCATTGTATAGTAACTGATTCCAACAATATGGAGAGGATGATAATGTAGATTTTTCATGATGTTGCCTGATGCTGGATTAAATGTTAGGAAAGATCAGAATCGATTCTGCAACTTTTGATGAATAAATATTATTTGCATGCTACAAACTAAGTTCAAAATGTATCAACTTTCAATTTCAACGTCCCATTCAAGTTCTCTCTTTTCTAAAGCGGACAGACGTAAAGTTCAAACCAGGTAAGCATTTACAAATTGAATAATCTCAAGCTAGGGTAATTGTGAGGTTATGAATTGTCACTGACCGTGGGAAATTGTCATAAAATAAATGAATACGGCTGGAGTCTACAAGCATAAATAGGGGGTCAAAACCGTGCAGTTTGTTTTTGCCCCACCCAAAAGGCCTTGACTTTGGTGACTTCCATTCTCCGGCCCCCCTCTGGGTATGACTGCAATAAACTCACGCACATGCACTGGGATCGAAAATGTCTCGTCACGTGTACCGGCCTCAACATAATAAAGCCTTGTCGGTGTTGAGGGCCACTTTCGTTTGTCACGTTTGTGTATCTCTCCTGTTTCCAGCCGTCCTTTCGCTATGAATTGGAAATCGGAAATCGCAGGATTTTCAAAAGGAAGTTGAAAAGAATGGCCTTCGAAATCCAGGTTTCATTGCAAAATTGTTTAAGAGTAAAATGGATGGATGGCAAGAGGTGAAAGTAGACATTGCAATCACTGGCGATTCTGGAGCCGGGAAATCAAGTTTTATCAACACAATCAGAGGGTAAGTGTCCATTACATACCTCTATTTTTTCCTCCATAGTCCTAAAAAGGCGGCGAGTTGCTTTGAAAGTTTGTCTGATGCTACAAAAATAAATGGGAATCAAGAAAACCAAACATTTCACACGAACGCAATTCATTTCAGTGTCATCATAGCTTCATCACCAAATCATTTCTGGTGGATTTGTCTTCAATTGTTCGTTTATGCAAGATTCAAGACGGATTTTTAAAGATACTAGAGCTCTTTTCCCTCTTTCTATGTTCTCCATGACCCGCTGAAATGTAGATGATGCAGTGTCCCGGAAGCGAAAACTACCCATCTTCCACAGCTCATAATAAAATTTTCTCGCACGAGTTTTTTTATACAGATCCCACAAACGTCGTGTTTTTTGTATGAAATCGAGTTTAGTTTGTTGAATGCCTCGCATATGGTCAAAGGCAGAGATCGGTGGTTGGAAGTACGGCACCAATCCTTTGCGGTTCTCAGTGCTCTGAGCTAGAACTGAATTAGTTGGAAAGCTAAAAGGCTTTTGAGATTGCCTTTGAAGTGTTTTACGTATAATAAACTTCTATCGAGCTGTTCCTAAGATCTAATGAAAAAGATAGAACTCCATTAAATGTCGCCAAGAGTCCCAGAAAGGATCGGCTAAGAGCACTTATGGCCTGAACGTACGGAATGTATTTAAATTTACATCTCGATCCATTGATCCGTACACTGCCGTAGACGACTCATTTGAAATTACACACACAGCAGCTTTCGTTATTATTAGGAAATTGAATGACCTTATACAAATCTTGAGGTAGGATTTTCAACGCAAAATTTCACTTTAGTTTGTTTGTCGGTATTTCCAAGGAAATCCATGGCATCTATGTCGATTTGTTTCCAAGAAACATCATCTTGCCAGACGTCACTCCAAAACAAGTTTGAGAAAAGTACCAGCTGTAAACAGTCGAAAGCGAAACAGGGCCTAAAGTGCAAGGGTTAGCAAAAATGTTCCCTTTGAGCCTGCTCGCACCGGCCACGGTAGCGTATAGCCTGTGAGCAGGCTCACTTCCGTACAAGAAGACTATTCGATAACAACTCAGTCTGGTTTAGCCTCCCACGCAGGCGTTTTTAGGGGAGCTCGTTTTTCATTCCGAACTCCCCTAAAACCGCCTGCGTGGGAGGCTAAGTCTGGTTCGGCCGTCGGATGCCAAGTTCACTACGGCAGCAAGGTCGATTTTCGTGCACGCACCAGGGATCCTTAATTTCCATGGAGATACCCACAAACTGGATTCAAGAAACTACAAGGCGTTAGTCTTGACTCATTTCCTTGCGCACTAGCCTGCGTGCCAGGCGTTGAAAGGGGAAGGGGAAGGGGAAGGGGAATTTGGGCGGGCGAGAGCACGTGGTCTCGCGCTCTAATTCCCTTCCCCTTTCCCTTCGAACGCCTGCCACACAGGCTACTTGCTCACCTCAGGTGTGCACATTAATCGCTTTATGTCAGTTCATCGGTCAATAAACTCATTTTAGGACAGGTCACAAATTTGCATCAACAGAGCTTGTCTTCTGCGCGCCGAATTTATACCATAGGAGCGAGATATTTTAACTCAGCTACCAGTGGTTCTCGTCAAAATCGCTTAATAAAAATACTTGAATTCATGGTTGGTGTTAAAAAAGGGTAAGAAATAAGCGTTGACAGGCCAAACACGACTCATAAGCTCGTGATAATGTGAAACGTGACCTTAAGCTGCTTGAACAGTGGTTCTCTTTCTTTTTTGTCTCGCGCGAAGGTTACTAGCACTACACAGTGCAAGACGTGTAGCATTCTAAACTTTGACTGAGTAAATCTTGTTTCTGCGCACTAAGTCTTATATTTAGAGGTCATGAAGCAGGTTTGTTACGTACATGCATACTGAGTAATCATTTCCTGTGGTTTATGCTTCTGTACTAGGTGTCCCTGACAGGATTTGATTTCAGATGCAGTTGTTAAGTGTTTTATATCCTTTGACCTCTGTTTATTACGGCTGAATAAAGATTTTAGTTTTTTTGGTTTTCTCCGAAATGACTGTATCTGAATAAATACAAGCATGCATGCAAGTTTCTTTGTCCGTGAATGTGATTATTTCCTGCCATGTCAGTATGACTCTGGGCCCAGCTCTATAGTATAGTGTGGTTTGCAGGATTTTGAATTTCCATGGATAGTGCGATCTTCAGATTTGAGTTGTACACTGTAGCTTAAAAACTAAAGCTACACCAAGTCTGGAGAAATATGCCGTGCGTCAGTCAAGATAATTCTCTTAGCGCTCACACAGTCCATTTATTTTTTCTTAACATAAGTGAGTCTTTGAACTAGAGCGCGATGTCTTGTTGTTCCTTCGTAGGTATTTACTTACGTTTTTGCTTAACAGTCGTCTGTGCGACTGCTATGAATTCTTCAGCAAGACTGCAGTTTCGGAACTATAGCGTTCCTCGTCAGTTGCTACTATGGTAAAGTCTTACCAAGTCTCGAATCTCCTGAGAAAGACAATTACACGCACTACGACATGTCAGTGACCTGGTATCACTGCAACCTAGTCAGATACTATCATACCGGTTCTGCCCAAAAAAGCATTTTTGACCTTGAAGGAAACACAACATAACGCGGATCAAGGATACACCTAGTACGCTATTGGTTACTTTTGCAGCCAATGGCAAGTTAGTATTTTCGATCCTAGCCACCAGTATTTAAACAGTCTGCTTCGCTCTCTGTACCTAAGACTTTACCATAGTAGCAACTGCTTAAGAATTCATAGCAGTCGCACAGACGACTGTTAAGCCAAAACGTAAGTAAATACTTACGAAGGAACCGCAACAAGACATCGCGCTCTAGTTCAAAGACTCACTTATGTTAAGAAAAAATAAATGGACTGTGTGAGCGCTAAGAGAATTATCTTGACTGACGCACGGCATATTTCTCCAGACTTGGTGTAGCTTTAGTTTTTAAGCTACAGTGTACAACTCAAATCTGAAGATCGCACTATCCATGGAAATTCAAAATCCTGCAAACCACACTATACTATATAGCTGGGCCCAGAGTCATACTGACATGGCAGGAAATAATCACATTCACGGACAAAGAAACTTGCATGCATGCTTGTATTTATTCAGATACAGTCATTTCGGAGAAAACCAAAAAAACTAAAATCTTTATTCAGCCGTAATAAACAGAGGTCAAAGGATATAAAACACTTAACAACTGCATCTGAAATCAAATCCTGTCAGGGACACCTAGTACAGAAGCATAAACCACAGGAAATGATTACTCAGTATGCATGTACGTAACAAACCTGCTTCATGACCTCTAAATATAAGACTTAGTGCGCAGAAACAAGATTTACTCAGTCAAAGTTTAGAATGCTACACGTCTTGCACTGTGTAGTGCTAGTAACCTTCGCGCGAGACAAAAAAGAAAGAGAACCACTGTTCAAGCAGGCTCTCAAGGTCACGTTTCACATTAGCACGAGCTTATGAGTCGTGTTTGGCCTGTCAACGCTTATTTCTTACCGTGTTTTACCAGCTAGCCAATTGCAGTTTTCCTACGTTCTATTATAATTAGTTTGGATAATTCAGTAGAACCTCTCTCCTCTCCCTCTTGGCTTACAGGTGGCGGGCCCAAGTTTAAGAGGTGAAGAGAGATATTTTAAAGTAAAAAACTCGTAGATTGAATCGTCATGTTTTAGCTAATTAGCCAATTGCAGTTTTCATATTCTGTGTTAGTTTGGATAATTCAATAGATTATTCTCTCTCCTCTCTCTCTCTTGGCTTACAGGCGGCGCGCCCAAGTTTAAGAGGTGAAGAGAGATTTTTTTAAGGTAAAAAACTTGTAGCTTGAATCGATCATGTTTTACCATCTAGCCAATTGCAGTTTTCACACGCTGTGTTAGTTTGGATAATTCAGTAGATATTTCTCTCCTCTCCCTCTTGGCTTACAGGTGGCACGCCCAAGTTTAAGAGGTGAAGAGAGATTTTTTAAGGTAATTTGAAAACTCGTAGTTTGAGTCGATCATGTTTTACTAGCTACCTAATTGCAGTTTTCATATTCTGTGTTAGTTTGGATGATTCACTAGATTATTTTCTCCTCTCGCTCTTCGCTTACGGGCGGCACGCCCAAGTTTAAGAGGTGCAGAGAGATTTTTCTAAGGTAAAAAACTCGTACCTTGAATCGATCATGTTTTACTAACTAGCCAATTGCATTTTTCATACGCCGTGTTAGTTTGGATAATTCACTAGATTTTTCTCTCCTCTTCCTCTTGGCTTACAGGCGACGCGCCCAAGTTTAAGAGGTGAATAGAGAGATTTTTTTAAATTGAAACACTCGTAGCTTAGGTCCATCATGTTTTACTAGCTAGCCAATTGCAGTTTTCATACGCTGTGTTAGTTTGGATAGTTCAGTAGATGATTCTCTCCTCTCCCTCAGTAGAGGGAGACGAGGTGTTCTACGCAGTGGTGGAGGTGGTGGAGTGACGTCACAGTGGCTCAGGGGATTAAAAGGATTAGATCATCATCTAAAAATAGAAAGGTATTCTGTATTATAACAATCTAGGGTGTTGACGTCATCAAAAAACGATGAGATCATCATCAAAAGTAATCATTAGGGAGCTTAAGCAACGACGACGGAGACCGTCACGAAAAGGTCACTTAAAAAGAGAATTTGCGTTGCTTCAAACTTTACCGCACTTATTCCATCTCGTTTAATTCGTCAAATGTTGGCAAATTTTTTTTGGAGTTGAATTCTATGACTGTATCAAAGTTTAGGAAAAGAAAAGGAAAGTTGTTGTCTCATGTTCCTGTCCTCGACAAAACGTGAAATTAGGCATTTTCACGTCGTAGTCGTGCAACGACGGCAAAGAAAATGTACAAAAAAGCGTGATGCACGTGCAAAGTTGTTGTTTTGCCAATCTAAACCTATTGCGTTATTGCCGTCTTTGACGTCGCCGTCGTCATTGCTTAAGCTCCCTATTAAATGGTAACTGGTGCGATGACATCATGAGCTAAAGTTAGACAAGGTTTTTTGACATCATCAGCTATTTTCTATCGTCTTTGACATCATTATTTATTTTTATCTTTTTCAGACCATATAAATGAAGGTTATTATTATTAATTATTATTGTCATCCAAAACTAAAATTGGTATTATTCAGTCTTTCATAAGAATAAAGCTTAATCATTATCGTATGATCGCGAGGCTATATAGTTCCCCCCTCAAAAGAAATGACGTCTCTCAAGAAAACATTTTGCGAACTCCCAGGGTCAACAATTCCAAGCTGAAAGAATTCCATTCTAAAGTATTTCTAAAAGTTAATTTGGGTAGAATCTTGGTGTTCTTGAAATTTGCAGAGGATCTGGAACTGACGCAGGAAGAATGGAGACAATTACATGCTGTTATTTATTCCACTTTAATATATCACATCTGAGAGCAGTTATATAAGGCGATGATGTACGCGGTAAAATCATTTAAGACTCCAACATTGCGAAGTGATTAGAGCAATGGGTTGTTGTCCACCATTAGACTACGAGTAGTCCCCCATTTTTCCTCAGGGATAGTAGAGCGAGCGAAACGCGGGCGCGCGTGAAAATCACCCCACGCGAGAAAAGGAGACACGCGGCGGGGAGAGAGAAAAATGAGGTTCTCTCTCTCCCCCGCGTGTCGTCTTTTCTCGCGTGGGGTGATTTTCACGCGCGCTCGAGTTTTGCTCGCTCTACTATCCCTGAGTTAAAATGGGGGAGTACTCGTAGTCTAGTCCACCATTGACCACGTTTGGACATCGTTAGTCAGTTAATTATGCGAGTTCACAAGCCCAAAGTTGAATACAAATTAGTTCATCTCGACAGCTAGACCCAAGGGAGCATCTTGAAGTATTATTATATAAACAGTTTTAAATAACTCAACAATAAAACAATAAACAATAAAACCACAAGAGAGATACCGTTTTAAAAACTTTATTAAAAACCAATAACAGAAGAAGTCAAATACACAGCGATTTGAAAGGAAAAGGAATGAAAATTAATCCTTTGACTGACTATTACAAATCCGTTTTTCCGTTCTATTTCGAGGAATAATAAATAGTCCTTCCGTGTCTACACAATTTTCCTATGGCCTCTAAGTTCGACTTTCTTTGTTTCTTGCGCTTTGTCTTGTTCTTTGTAGTCGGTCTTTTAGCTTTTGCTTTAAAAGAGGCTTCATTTCCCCGTGATCTTGACAGTTCGTACACCGTTTCTTGTGTCTGTACTGGATTGCGAGTACTAGCTGAGTGATTTTTTCCGGATTACCCGCTTCACTTTCGTAAACGACGACTTTAACTTTAGGTTGCAGTTTCGCCTCTTGTAAGTACTGTCTTCGCTGTATGTGGTCTAACTGGTGAACATCTGCGAGATGGTTAGCTAACCTGACAAGGTACTTCGCCCCGCACCATGAAATCGGACAGTTTTTGCAAACTCTCCTGTAAACCATGTTAAAAAAACTGTTGACAGTTCGATGGCTGAACACAAATGAGTTCTATTTCGCAATATATAGTCAGGTTATATAGAGCATCAGAAAGGCCATAACCAGGCCAAAAGAGACAAAAGGAGACAGACGGGCCATTTTCAGTCATGTGTCTTTTTTCTCGTACACACGCGTACGTGTCGCGCGTCGCTAGTCACACAACAGCTTTCAATATTGGAACCATCATCTTTATTAAGTGTAATCACAAATAACAGTGCCTTATTAAAAAGTTTTGTTCTTCCTTTAGTAATTGGTATTTCAAACTTCACATTTGTTATTCATTGCACAAATTTACTATTATAGTGATCAAGTCATCAATACACACTTAAAGTTTGGTTGTTTACAGTTTTTATTGAAATGCAACAATACAAAGGTCCAGGAAATAAAAAACTTCAGTACTCGATGGCCGTAGGACACAGAGTGGCTATGAACTAAAGGTAAGGGAGCTTTTTGAATCAATATTTCGCGTGATCATGATTTTTTTTTCTTAGCGTCGCAGATTCGAACACATGTGGTAAAATTCGAACAATAAGGGTCCGAATCAGATGTAATAATGCAAGAAATATCGACCTTCGTTATCTTAAAGGCTACTAGTAGAGATAAACAAACAAGAAGACTTCATATCTTTAAGATTTTCGCATTCATTTGGCGTCAGAAAATACACTATTAATTCTAGTATATTCCGACTAAATGACCTCTGAAGCCTGAACCCACACATAGTGCGCTTGGGCTGCCCGTGCTTGCACGTTGAATTAGCGTAAGAAATAATAGTGAGATAAAAGAAAAAAACGTCTCTTTCATCAGTTAGATCCCTGCGCATCTTGCCTTCTTAAATTTACGCTCCAAAAAATTCAACTGGCGTGAAAACCTTGAGACCGATATCAGTAGTGTGACCTTCCCAGAAGTTTTCACCTAGGTAAAACAAAACCCGAGATGAAATTACCTCGGGAGATTTTTGATGAATTTGCCCTAGGTAAATCGCTTTTAGGGACGGACCATTAGAAAAGTTATGGTGGGGGTGGGAAATTTTCGAGCCGCAGGAATTTTTTTTCGTTATCAAATTCCTTTTATGAATTTTTTTTAGGACATGGCATGAATATTTTTTAGGGTTAATTGGCGTGCATGGAATTTTTTTCATTTAAGTATCCCTTGCGCGAATTTTTTTTGTACTTCGCCCGCCCCCGCCCCCCCAAGCCCCCCCCCCCCCTGCATAAGCTTTCTAATGGTCCGTCCCTTACCTAGTCTGCTACACAACTGTTTTTAGTGGGGAGGAGCGTTGCGTGACGACACTAGCTAAAAACGGCCGTGTAGCACCTCGGTAAAAGTCTGTAGTGTGACCACAGCTATTATGCTTTCCACGGTGCATGTGAATAACAACTGCGTAGGTTGTCCACTTAAGATAAACGGGATTAAGTGCCAAAGATGAAAGATTGGTCAATAAAACGAACGTTGTTGACAGCTTTAAGGTAGGCGCAGGCTCAGGGTCTCTTAATGTAATTATAATATAACCCTTGGTTACATGTTAAAAACAATAGACTTTGCGCCTCGCCCTTCAGATATATGCGAAGATCGCGCTATCCCCCGAAAATCGAGCCTGCGGCTTGTCAAGATTTAAGACTGTTGCCTCAGTAACATGTCACGTGAACGGTAATCTTGAACAGCGATCGGTTATTGGTTTGTTTTGGTCCGGGTTATCAAATTTGATAACCACCCCGGACTGCGAAAAGACACAGCAAATTTTGACTCATCCTCCGCATTCAAACTCAGTGTTTTTTTCCAAGAACTGGTTCTAAACTCTGTCAAAAACAGATCCAATGGCCGAAAACTTTGACTCAAAAATTGCTGAAGAATTCTTGGCTAGTCCAGGCGGCATTGCAAAAACTGCAAATGATTTGAAGAAAGAATTGAAAAGATGGAAAGAAGTGGTAGTGAAAATTGCAATCACTGGTGCGAGTGGAACTGGAAAATCCAGTTTTATTAACTCAATACGTGGGTATGTATCCATGCAATAGCTAGTCACATTTTTCACAATTCACACGACAATTCACTATAAATCATAGTTTACAATAAATGGAAGCCAGCGGAAAGGCAACATATGATATAAACGCGAGTGTTATCGATCATTTGGTTTCCACTAGTCACAGTCACAGTGGTAAGTTAAGTTGCAATCTCTGAAATGTAAGCACTTTTGTTTTTTTCTTGATCGCTGAAGTAAAACCTTTAATAATTATAAGCCGAACTCTGGAATGAGGGGCTCGATAGGTCTTTGCTTCACAGTCGCAACTGCTCTAAACTGAGTAAATGGTTGATCTTTCAGTTTCACTTTAAGCTAAGACGGAAGTAAAGCGGAAATTAAGGAAGAATCTACGAACATATCAGGGGCACCCAACAACTGTTTTCTGTAAAAAATCTGTTCGGAGAAGCAAATATTGCCTAGAATTTTCTATTACTTGAGGAAGGGTAAAAATTCTAGATGACCGTTCCATTTCGAAGCTTATCTTATAAATTTCCTACGAGTTTCTGAAGTATAATTGTTATATTTTATTTCCGGCTAAGTTAGGCTATTTTTCGTAGAAAAAAAGGGAACGTAAAACTTTTGGATTCAAAAATGTGATGGCGAGAGGAATTAGAAAATTTCTCACTATCGTAATACGTCAAATCTCATCTAAAATCTTCGGGAAAATAATACTGAAGCCCTTGTAATTTCGAAAAGGCTGAACTTTCCCTAGGATGACCGAACAGATACAAATTTTATAGCGGCGCTTAGAATGCATTCCTAGATATTTAAAAGTATTTTCAGTTGGATAGCCTAAAAAGTGTTTTCAATGTATTTTGGAGGAATTCGAAACCGTCCGGTTGGGTAGTCTGCCACACAGCCGCCGTTTTTAGTGTCGTCTCGACACTAAACTAGTCGTTGCGTGCCTCTGATATATTATGATATGATACGTAATTAACTTAATATTATTCCCAGAAACGATATTGGTTCATATGTTGTAAAAGGCATCGACAGACCGAACAATTTGAACGACGAGAAAATACTAAACAGAATAGCGCGTAAATTTCAAACAGTTCGTATTGCACAATCAAATAGCACATAAAATAGACTGTTCCTTGCTGCAGGCTAATCTAAAAGCGAAGCTGTTTTAACATTCTTACTGGGATCAATATACTTTCAAACAGTATGGCACAGTCAGTCGGATAGTAGCTTCCTATGCAGATGTCCGACTGGCCTATCACGCATTTTCAACGAGCTAGTGCGTTCCGCATGAGCATCTTAAATAAGCTAAAAATACAAAGCACGCCGTTTTCTTGACCTCAAATAGAAAGAAAATGTTCCGAAGAATACTTAGCTATAATTTTGGCTGTAGAAAGAAAGCTTTGAGCGATTTCCTTGCCTCGAGTTCATCTTGAAAAACAGCAAACACCGTGAAGCCCACTTAAAACATTTTAAATCCGCAAGAGAAGCTTATGCTTACATGACTCAGGATTTTTAGAGACATTTTAATCTCCTAATACTAATGTCTTTGTGAATGAAAATTGTTGTCTCTGTAAATGATTCACCGAATAATGTTGGCCTCCCTTTCAGACAAAGGAATACAAACTATTAATTATAGCCTGCGTAGCTGGCGGGATAAGCGTGGGAGTGCTGTATTGTTTTCAGGCTGCGAAGCCGCGAGAAGGGTGGGTATTCAAGTCAATTTGAAGGGATTTTCCCTCGCAGCTTCGCCGCTCACTTCGCATGGCGGCTCCGCTGCCAAAAAAGTTCCCCGGGTACTAGAATTCCGCCAGCTACGCAGGCTAATAAATTGCAACGTGTAACTTATTGGCTGCCACCGAGGGCTGCATGTCATGTCTTATACACGCTTTTAATAAGTCTGGGCGCCATCTTGTGCAGCTTCAATGATGACGTCATTCGCGGAAAGATAATACGAGTAGCCAAAATGGCTGCCAAAGATGAAAGCTCTGTTGACGTTGATTTTGCATTGTGTTCACATAAAAAGGACTGTTAATTACTTTATATCAAGAGGAATATTTTCTATATACAATTTCTTTATGGGTATGTTATCGTAAGTTTAAAGCTTTCGTGCAAAGATAGTCCTGGATCGATGATATCGGGGGCAAACGAGAGCTGATTTCAGTGCCAAAAAAAAAAAGGCGAATTAAAGTTGTGGCTTAATCGTCGTGGCTTACGTCAACAGGCACGAGCTTAACTTCTTCCCAGGTAATCTTTTTTAGCAATGGTTTTGATACTTTTTCATTTTTTATACGGGCCTTTATTAAAAAACCTGAAAACGATTAATTATTACCGCTCGTAGGAGACTTGGCTTATCTCTCAGGTATTAATAAAAGCTAATTGAAAGGATTTTTCATGTTGCTATTCTGATCCTTTCAAAATGTACGATAATTCTATCTCGATAAAAAGGTTTATGCTTTTAATCATCAGTTTTTTATGTTGTTATGTATAGGTTTAAGGGTAAGAAAGAAGTTGGATTAAAACGTTTATACTCCAGTCGACCCTTGCACAGAATAATTTTCACTCTGGGAAGGCCAGAAAGTTATCAGCTTGACTCCTGGTTAGAGATGTAGCTACTAAAGAGAGCTGGAGCAGGGATGCATCAATTCTTCTAAAGCACTTTACTCACATTTACATTGCTGAATAAGCAACGAAAAAATCAAAAAACACCCCCGAAAAGGGATACAAATTTTTATTTGAAAATGACTGTCACGACGATTATTGTAGGCTTCTATGGACAATAAATTCATGTAGAGGGGAATGCTTTAAATCACTGAGGAAGAATGAAAAGCCTCACAATGTTAACAGTTGTGATAAATACTCTTGTACAGCAGGAGGAAATGGTTACTGTAATCACATGTTTTTATGATATAAGTAATTGAATTCACTGAATTCCCAAGAACTGGAATGTGTATAACTCAAAACAGTAGCACAAACCAAGGACCTTGGGTACGAACCCTAATTCATATAATGCATGCAAGGCATATAATGTTTTCAATCCGTATTACAGGGAGAAATGAGGGCTTCAAGGTGTCCCTTGTATGCAGCCAGGCAACATACTGTCCAAAAAAAAGAGAGGGCAAATTAGTTCTTTCATTCACTTAAGACAATTAACTGTCCTGCAATAGCTTCGACTAAATTAACTGGATACAAGGTTCCACGGGTAGTTAGTTAAACATCTCTCTCTAATGGAGACAACCTTCAGTGTTATGACAACTATTCCAATTTGCCAAGACCTAGAGCTGTTGATGGCTTCTTTCCTGAATTGCCAATTGACACTGACACACCAGCTTGAGTGGGATTGCAAATGCCCCTTTTTTCAGGAGGACCAATTTATAAGTTGTTTAAAAATTCCTAATCCATCCTTAATTGAGAATCAAAAGGTCAGAACAAAAATACGTTGTGGTTTCAAAGTAAAAGGTTCAAGTCAACTAGCTGTAATTTGCACTTATTTGCGAATGGAAACTCAACATCTCTCACTGCAAACAAGGATTGTTTCTCGTGTCACAGAATGATGTTTCCAATAATATTGAATGGCAAATTGCTCTTAAGCAGCTACTAAATAAGCTGAGTACATGAAAAATATTGGTTTAGTATGTATATTTATATGTACATATACATTCGTCGGATTCGTGTAAGCTGTGTCGCTCAGCATCATTTGGCTCAACACAGACTACACTCCTATGGTGTTTACCATATTTGGTTTCCCTCGAATCAGATTCCTGTTCAACTTTATCTTATTTTGGATCTTAGGGATAAGGTATGGCTTGTGTAGGCTGCACGTCTTCAAAAGCTACCGACCACCATTAAAAGACAATACAATACAATACTTCCGAGGTCATCATTCCCAAAATGAAAAGAACAGACGGTTGGATGTTTCTGCCCCTAGCAAAAAAGTAATATTTGACAGATGAATATAGCGGTACGAATTAGAACCCACACACAAAAATACTAAGTTACACACCTTCGCGGTCCAGTACTCCTCCCTTTTAATTCGCTGCAGCCGTGCTAGCTTTTTAAAATACATGCTGATCGCTTGGAATCTTAGGCTGCGTGCAAACGGACCCAACATTGTTGACCAACAACTCCCAACATTGTTGGATGTTACATGTTGCGTCCGTTTGCACACCCTGTTGCATGTTGTTGGATGTTGTTGCGTGTTGTTGTGCAAAGTATGAAACCGGTCAAACTTTTAGCCCCTTGCAAACTGACGCAACATTGTTGGCTTACAACTCCCAACATTGTTGGGAGTTGTTGCGCCCGTTTACACGTAGCCTTGTGTCACATTTCTTAGTGATGCGTTTGTTATAGAACATGATATCCCCGTATGACTAGCAAAAACCGCACAACTGTGATCGCTTTGGCCTGGGAAAAGGATTCGCTGGTATTTGTTAATGTTTATACAGGAAAAGAATGGAATACAGCGATTCATAATGGCCTGACTTTGCCTCTCGTCCTGACTATCACGCAAGTCAAAACTCAAACATGGCGGCTGAAGTCTTTCCGCGAATGACGTCATAAATTAAAAATTCAAGATGGCGCCCAGACTTATTAAATGCGTGTATAACCGGCCTTTATAGCATAAAATTAAATTTCGGTCCTGTCCAATTAACCTTACAAAATAAATTGGTGTCGGTGGGCGAATGAGTTATTTTGTTTGGAAAGAATTTGTTTTCCAGCCTTTTCAAGGCCTAATCTACTGTGATCAAGAGCCATTATCCAGTTGCATTACGGCTCTTGACTGTTATGGAAAATAATTGCTATTTTTTGGGTGTACATATAAGCTAACTCGATGTAAGATTTCGTTTCAGTCTTAGACTGTTTGCAAATCATTTTTCCCTAAAATCACTTAGCCTTTCCCTCAAAAGTCATATGAAAGTGCCCTAAAGTTAACTGATTTGTGGATTACAATTAAGTTTATTGCAGGATTTGAATAACAAATTTATTAATGGGAGCTTCGCTTTTAGCCCTGGCTAAATTTATATATAAATAATTTCAAATGATTCAGCACATGATCGATCTCAAACGCAATTACAATGACAAAAGAAAGTCATTACAATTTTTAGAATTTCCGGGAAACCGTTGCACAGGCATTGCATTGAAATTAAAACTGAAAGAACAAAAACGATAATACTTTTAAAATAGTTTGGGGGTTTTAAATTTATTTAAACATGTTTCAACTTTAATCAAATATCTTAGAAAAAGTGAGAATTAGAACGACACAGAGGCTAAACGGAAAGAATGAAAAGAAAAGAAAAGAGTAAAAACTATACAGGGTGTCCCAAAAGTCGGTTCTCGTGTAACAAATCATGAACAAAATTTTCTTTTTCAGTCTAATAAAATAATAACATCATATTTTTTGCGCCAAAGGTGTGCACGCGCGTTCCAAGTGTCTATACTTAGATTTACTGGCTTATCAGTTAAAGTGCTACTACGATCAAAATTTTTAAAATGTCAAGTTTGTCACAAAAACGCTTTCTTTTCAGCTTATCAGAAGTGGCTGTACATGTTTCGGTCATTGAAATGAAGTTTGGCGTCCTCTAAGTGAAAATATTGAGCTTGACATGTAGGTTTTTCGCGTCCGCCATTACAAATTTATATTCCAGTGAGCCCACGGTTTGGAGCTGCGGTCTTATAATACAAAGCTATTGTTCTCTGACTTGTGACGTCATTTTCTGAACACGCCGAGAAAAACAAACCCGAACCGTGAGGAAACAGCGAGCGATTCTCAAAGCTTCGCTCGTCTTCGCCCGAGTCTGGAATTGTAAAGGAGGAAATTATCGATTACGATGACTCTGTAGAACCAGCACCGACGAAATAGGATAAAGTCAAATACTAAGGGCAGCTAGCCTCACAGAAGGAAGAAATGCATACTTGACCAAGTCGTTTTTTTGCAGTTTGTACTTATATATACGTTGACTGGCTATAATAATAAAACATAGGCAAGACGATCGAGAGTCTGCACCAATTTCACCTGCCTTCTAGCCACTCTCGAGTGCTCATTTATCCAAGTTTAGATAAAGTTTTGCTCTATAGCACTTCAGGCACAGCGAATCAGAGTGGGTACTACTACAGTTTTCAGTTCAGCTAAGTTTCAGCTCTAAAGCAGCTCGTTCCCATGTGTTTTTTTTACCCTCTTAAACAGACTGCAGTCTTTATTATTGAAAATTTAATTGTTACTTCAGTGTGGCTTATCTCAGCTGATGATTTAATTAAAACTAATGTTACGTTCTTTATGTCATAAAAGTTAATTTACTCATTTTCAATATAAATAGATAAATAAGGGGATCGCTCGCTCTTGATTTGGTATATCAATTTAAAAATTTTCATGTGCCGACATTAAAGACTGTCACATTCAGAGATTTCACCTCATCCAAATATTGTCAATGATATCCCTTGTATTCCTACAAGTTTTATAGATCACTTTTATTATGACATTGATGAATGTGACGTTTTTTATTATTCAAACCCGGGTGTGCTTATTTTTGGATGCTCTCTTTACTGGGACCTGCTTTGGCTAGACAAGAAAATATATACAGTGGAACGGTTGATACAGACATGCTATAATGTCTGTATTATCTGGGTGTCCGTATTATCCGGGTGTCCATATTAAGTTAGCTCTCTGTAAAAAAGTCACAGACACGTGATTTATTTGACATGTAGCATAAAGGAACAAGGAGGAAGAAGGGTAGGACCAATGACTGTAACGAAAAGCCAAGGACGTGAAACTTGTTGAGTAGGAGGCAGAAAAGTTATCAAAGGACTACAAACGTGGGAAGAACGAAAGACGTATAAAAATCAAATGTGTCATGCTATTTGGCTGCAGATGTGTTTTGGTAATAAAATCTTATTATTAATTAACCCGTGAACTTGGTGCAATGTCTACAATTGGCACATCATTGTGACAAGAAAAATCGAAGGTGCCCGCCTGGGTGACCAGTGTCTGTAAAGCTGGATTAAAAATATATAGGAATTTCTGACTTGAAACACGGAAAAGTGTTTGTTGTCCACAATAACTACTGTGCGTACTAGGCCGGTTAATTTTTAAAGAAAAATGTGAGCTTTTCCTCAGGACAAACAAAACTGCCTGTTATATATGGGTGTCCAATTAAGTGGGTGTCTGTAGATCATAGAGTGGGTTATCACTGCATTAACAAGGGCTAACAGGCTACATAATACCCCCAAAATAGACTATGCTAAATCAGGCAACAAAAAAACAATAAAATTGCAGCCTTTACACAGTATTACAGCCCTTGGTTTGTTTAATGTAATCACTAGTGTGACTAAAAAATAATGAATTTCTTTTTTGCACACCATAAGTAAGACCAAAACTTGTCCTCCAGGTTCTAAAATGGGACCTCACATTTATCTTGTGATCAACAAGTGTGCAGATCAATTGTTACACTAGGATGGAGAGCCTATGTAAGAGGGAAGGGGCCATGACGCTACCTCATTTATAGCAATAACATTAGTCTATCCCAGATTAAAAGATACACCAAGGTTTTTTGAAGTAGCAAGGAGCCCTGTACTCTAAGAAAAATTGAAAGGAGCCCAGTGCTCCGAACCTGTGAAATCCAGGGTGACCAGCACATGATTTCTATCAAAAAATTTCCTAGTTGCTCCGGAACAATAATTAAGCACCACGGGCCAACCGGGTACTGGTAGAGCACAACCTTGAGTAGTGAAACATAAAGCGGCAGTGATGAGCAGGGGCCATGAAACTATCTCATACATGAACATAACCCTTACGAGACTTGCAGTAAATACTTCAGTGACCAAGCCTTGGTGATTATTCACTTTTATCTTGCAATCTGTCAGTCACATCACTTCAGTGATTCAGTGCATGAGTGCCCCTGTGTTGGAGTTTACATCTCAAATTATGATATACTCTAATAATTATTATAAGCATTCAATGCGAGAATGCAAAACTTTTCTTTATTCACTCAAAAGAATAACAATACACAACATTCAAGATAGGATCACAATTTTATTTTAAAGACCACATCAGTAAATGGTAATAATTCTTGCTGTATTTTACAAAATTGCAAAAACAGTTTTTGCAATAAACTTGCGTGGGCTCTCTTGTTTTAGCTTGTGGTTTGAATCCCGGGAGAGGACTCCGCATATGAAAGGGGTGGGAATGCTCGTCGGAAATTTTGAATAAAACCCCTAAAGGAGACCGATCTGGGCGTGGCCCAACCTTTTTTTGACCCCTAAAAGAGACCATGTTAAAACACAGACAAATGAGAAAACTTGGATTATATGAATGGAGTAAATAAAACAAATTAAAAATGTACATATCATATATATATTTTTATATTTTTTTCGCGTGCAACCCTAAACGAGACCTTCACGGCTAAATATGAGGTGAGTGAGTGAGGGTTATTGCGACCAGAATGTTGGAAATACTAAGGAATTTATATTAAAATATCATAACATTCAGATATTTGGACAATGATCCTGACAGATTTTAAAATTTTATGATAACAATAAACAAATAGAACTTATAAAATAAAACAAATAAAAGCTCAAAGGAATGTTAATACTGGTAATAGAACAAATAGTACACTACAAGAGCAAGGTGTGAGCAATAATAATGTTTACAAAACTAGAGTGCTCTCTGTGATCTGTTGCCTTAGGGCAAAACTTTCTGAAGGTTTCCTAAAAGTTTTGTAGTCGTCGCGTTCCAGTCGGAAAAAGGTCTAAGAAGAAATTTATCCTCGATGACTTCGCCAGAAGTAAAAGCAGAAATCACCACCGGCGATATAAATAAACTTAACAATGAGCATTGGGGACATCCAGTGCAAGTTTTGCATACTGTAAGCTTACCTCCATGCGCTTCCTCTTCATGCGAAGATTTCGTTCAGATTCAAGATTTCTTCCATTTGCTAGGAAAAGATCCAAGTTTAATTTTCCGCCACTGGTTTACGTTGAAAGCCCCGGTAAATGCTATTGCAACACTGTTCGAAGTTATTAAACCGAGAAAACAGCGGAACTGTCAGCTGGAAACAAACCTATTCCTCGAATATCTCATTCAGTTGGTCAGACTCGCGTGCACCTCAATTCTATCAACTGAAGCGGTTGCTGCACACATACAGCCTCGTGAAAGCTAATCGCAACAGACAAACCAACATTGCTCAGTTCAAATCGCCACATGACGTTCATCCAAGACAGGGCGCCAGCACACGCAGCCAAGGCCACCCAAGCATGGTGCAAAAAAAAAAAAACCCTGCCAAATGTTATAGAGAAAACAAGCTGGCTCCCAAATTCCCCAGATATCAATCTTGTGGAGAATCTTTGGAGCATAATGGATGAAGGTGTCTATAAAGACTCAGCTCCTAAAACAAGCCTGGAAGAAAATCCCATCGCTCCATGCCGTAGCGGCTACAGAATGTGATAACAAGCAAAGGAGGGCATGCGCGATATTGTCTTTACGAATACATGTACTCGATAAAGCAATAAACATCTTTAAGATATTTCATGTAGAAGTGTAGTTTCGATCCAAAGTTATATCGCATGTAATAAGAGGAACGAACTTTTAGGACACCCTGCACACGGCAAAGCTAAGCGGCAAACTATATGGTTTGTTTTGGAACTAAAACAGAGAAGAAAAGTAATAAGCAATATGTTAACTACGCAAGAATTTAAAGCAAAATCCAGTTTGTTACTGAGATGGGGACCGAGCATTTACTTAAATGCACAACCGACACATCTGACTCGATAATTTCAGAATTCGAATGTCTAAAGGCTTTTTTAAGTTCTGTAAGCTTATGTCAAACCTGATACTGGGCCACGTCATTGTCTCAAATCTTAGAAACGTGCATAAAATAGAGCATGGTTAACTACGCTCGACTTCATGAAACCTCATGAAACCTTCATGAAAGAAAAAAAACAAACATCAAGTACAATAATTACTTAGGCTTACCAGCCGAGATGCAGCATCTGGAAGCTATCAAGTAAGACCGGAATGACACAAAACTCTGTCAGCTTCAGCTATCAGTAAACAAGTTTCCAGATGCTGCAAAGTTTTTACCAATCAGAGCATAAAAATTGGACGTAGAGCGTGACCAACGCGTGATCGTGGTGAGAAATTTTCCTATGCATTTTAAAAACATTTTTTGAACGTGAAAACTAATAACTTGTCAGCGGATAACTTCAAAAAATACTTGCCCTCGATGGGTCCATACCTGAGCCGGCGATAAGTTCAGGTGATACTAGTCTGCGGATACCCTCTTTTCACGTCTGTCAAACCTGTCAATTGATCACAACGTTGCTGGGGCGGTCGGTTGGCGGTCGGTCAGTCGGTGTACGGTCACGTGATTACCAAATTTTCTAGGATGGATTGATTTACTTAGCTATGGGGCCTAGCCTGAATTTCAGACGATTGCTTCGAGTGGTTTTCTCCTCTCAGCAACGTCGGAATCAATCGCCGTTAATGATTCCGTTAGCTTTTCTTTCTTGTTTCCTTGTTTTCTTTCTTCTTCGTTAAGGACCAAATAGCTTCTTTTCAATAGAGCAAATCGTTGTGTTTTCAACTTAGTGTTCCGTGTGTGTATTTATTTCATTGCGTGATTGCGATTGAGTTTGATTATTGAATTACAACCGGTTCAGAGTACTGCATGCAGTTAAACATGAATCACGATCGAACAGAGTAAAGCAATTCTGTATCATGTAGACATTTCCAGACGATATTTCTTGGTTTGCCAGTTGAAAATCGTGTTTTACTTTTTGCATGAATTAATTAAGCAAAGGAGTAGTGACTTCACTGGAGGGCTTTAACGAACGGTCGATTCGGACTTTACTGAGGGAAAAGGAGTAAAAACGACTCGGAGTGAGGCTACTATGGGGCTACGCTCGTGTGCGCGAAGCGTGCGCTTGGAGCTCCGCGACAAACAACTGCAACTCACGAACTGTCTCTTTTAGCATGTTCCACGTCTTTCCGTCCTCCCAATTCAGCCCTCCAATTCAGAGCATCGGAAACTGTGACGTAAAATAGCGCCATCTGAAGACTAACTGGTTATTCCAAGTTTTGAGCGCTGAAGGGTTAATACTTTATTGTTGTTTTTCAAGTTTCCATTTGCAAGTTATTTTAACAATCTGATACGCTGTTAACAAGGCATTTTAACGTCCATCTTAACTGACAATTGCGCATTACTATAAATAAATGTATTTGTCTTTTCATGTTCACTTTCCCTTTGGCAACATCTCCTTTCTTATTAACAATTTCTAGTGTTATAATGGTAAAACAAGGAGATTAAAAAATGTTTTTAGAAAGTTGAAAAACTACATACGTAAACTACACTAAAATCTAACCTGTATGGACTAATAAATCAGTTTAAAATGCCAAAATAAAGGAGCCAAACTTCTGCAAGTCTAAGTTAGCCAACTATAGTTGAAACTAGATATATTACGAAGCAGTGGTCGTGGCGTTACCATAAAACGTTGTTGACATCTTTTCCAGGTTCCGTCCTTTACATTTTGATTCAGAACTTATTGTTTGTAATTAACTTGCCTTCTTGTGTAGAGGATAGCGAGGATTGCTTTCTGCAGAGCCTCTACATAACCATGGATCGGATAAATTATCCGTCGTGCGGCCCTTTGGAAAAAAGAGAGCTTAAGCAACGACGACAGGAACGGCAACGAGAACGGCAAAAAAGCAATAGGTTTAGGGTGTGTTCCTTTCGGCGAATACAAAAACGCATTTTGGATCCTGGATTTGCCGGATTTTGTGGTCGAAGGGAACGTGAAATTCGAAATTGGATTTGTAACCTTGGTAACCTTTCGGAAAACGCGTACAATATGCATGACAGCCCCTCAAGAAATGAATTGTCTAACAGTAGAAAACAGTGTTTTCTACTGTTAGACAAATTATGCCGATTATACCGTGCACAGTTTTATGGTCGGCAGTTCGAATAGCGACGATGGAACATATACTGATTAAAAAAGAGGCGCGTTAAGTTAAAAAATTATCTAAAGGTTGTCGGCTCAGTTTCATCCAGTTTCGTGGCTGGAATTTTTTTATATGTAACACGATCGAGTGCCTATCACGTCCTCAAGCGAGTTTGTTGGAAGATAGCAGTTCATTTGTGCCTTTTACTAATTTGTGTTTTTAAGCAATCCTTAGCGACAAATGGTTAGTACATGGATATTTTACTGTACCAAGACCAATTTTCCAGCGTTTTCAGATGTTTTACGGTAAATGGCAGAAACTAGGAAACTCTACGGAAATATACTTGAACTGGAAATACCGCTGGATAATCTGACTAATTTCGGATCCACTGTGAATGGAACAGCGTAGATTACTAACCCGTTAATCTGGATTTGGATTCTTCGGATTTCAAATCCAATGAATACTTTAAAGGATTCACCAGATCAAAACTCCGGATTCGGATTTGCCGAAAGGAACGTGAAATCCATTTTAAAATCTAAAATACTTTTTTGGATTCACCGAAAGGATTACACCCTTAGATTAGCAAAACAGCCACATCGCACGTGCATCATCATCTTTTTTGTACATTTCTTACTCGTCGTTAAACGACTACAACGTGAAAGTGCCTAACTTCACGTTTTGTTGACGACGAGAACACAGGACAACAACTTTCTTTTTCATTTCCTGAACTTTGATCCAGTTTTTCAGCATTCAGTTGCGAAAAAATTTGCCAATATTTGACGAATTTGACGGGTTGGAATAAGAGCGATGAAGTTTGAGGCAGCGCGTCATCACTTTTATAAGTGACGTTTCCGTAGCCGACGCCGTCGTTGTTGCTTAAGCTCCCTTTAATTCAACCGGACGGACAGATACACTGAGTTGACTTAGAAACATAGTCAAGTCAAGTCTCGAGGCTGCCTTCGTAACTACCTCAGGTACATGAAGTCGTCGCCAAGTCGTGTTTGAATTCAATCGGCAGCTGAATCGGGTCTTGAGACACTTTGTTAAGCTTTAAACCTAATCTAATGGAATCCTTTGGGTGTCTCGTATCTTTAGCCGTTAATATAAACAGTTTATAAATCAAGTTATGCCCAAAAACTCGAAGTAATCCATGATATCAGTTCCTGGTACTTTGGAAGTAGTTTGTTATTAATATATAGATTTAGCTAGGGCTAAAAGCGAAGCTCCATTAATAAATTTATAATTTAAATCAAACAATAAACTTGTAATCCACAGATCAGTTAACTTAGGGGCAAATTCATGTGACTTTTGAGGGAAAGGCTGAGTGATTTTAGAGTGAAACATCTTACATCGAGTTGATAGCCATATGTGTACACCCAAAAAATAGCAATCATCTTCGACCACATTCAAGAGCCATAATCGCTCTTGATCACAGTAGGTTAGGCCTAGAAAACAAATTCTAGGAAAACAAATCAGGCCGAATTTTTTGCTTTCGACAAGTTTACTTTACAAAATCTTGCCAAAAAATCCGGGGGCGTGTAAACCAACCGTTTATACTTTTTATACATCACATCTGAGGTGAAACAATACTATTTATCATACAGACCTCGGACAGAATGCAATATTTCACAATTTTTCAAGACTTTGTATAGGTAATCACATGATTTCGAGTGCAATTTGGAATGAATAAGCACGAGTAAATTCTTTAAAGACCAACGACACGAGCCCGTAATAGCGGAGCTCCATGTGCGGCGCGAAGCGCCGTACGTGGGCGGAGCCCGATAGCTAAGGAACAGGGCGTAAAAGCAAGGGCGTTGAAACGTTCATACGCGCTCTCTGGTTCAGCTGTGACGCGGAGTAGGACTGGAACTAGTTGGCCTTTCCGCTCTCGATCCGATGTCAGGGCAAGAAAAATGGCGCCGTCTAGCTGGAGGTAGGTTCGGATTTATTGCTTTATATCTTTAGATCGCTGCAGTCTTTAATTAGATTTGATATTTGGCGTATTTCTATGCGATATACAGAAAATATTTAGGTGATATTTTAAAGTTGGTCTTATAAGTTAAGGGGTTTTTTCGCCTTTTATGTTTATGAAGTGTCAAAATGGCCTATCGAATATTACAGGTTGAAGGTCGCGTTTTATCTTGCCAATCGAAACCAAATGATAATAAACGGCTACAAAAAAGTTATGTAATGGTTTTATAAATTTTGTTTGTTCATGCAAAATTTTAGAGTGCACTTTTATGAACCTTTAAGGTTTTTTTACTTCTGAAGTGACGACTTCATAATGGCGATAGCAATGTTTTTGTTTTGTCCGTTGGCGTTTAGCTTGTTAGTAAAATAAAAGATTTCAGTCGCCCAATTTAGCGATTTTTCTTTTTTTAATATACACTAAGATGGCAAATAATTTTTTTTAGTTACAGAACCGCGATCCAAGAAGGTTCTGACTATTTTTAAAGTTCTACTAGAAAATTGCATTCGAATCATCTCGTGTGACAGTCTTTACATAAACAACAACAAATTGTGCTTCACTGCGGTATAAATCTTAAGGTTGTATTGCACAGAAACAGAATGAAGCCTATGGAGAAATTTGCTTTCAAATCCCCACAAAGGTTCCACTGTAAAATAAAATTAAATCATAGAATGTGTTTTTTATTATGATTTTTTCAGGACAACAGTGAGTGCCCGGCCTGAAAAGACTACTAGAACACACACTGAAAGATAAACGAGTTCATAATACCGTGAATATGAAGAATAACACTAAGAGGTCTTAATTTGATTGCAAGTACAATAAATTAAGACTGTGTAACATTGTATTTTTGTCATCAGGGGCTTAAGTGTGGAGTTGCACAAACTACAGTCAGCTCTCAGATGGAAACTATTGGGACTGGCACAAAATGTCCGTATTAAAGGACAGGTGTAACTCTTATAGAGAGTAAAAGAAAATGACTAAAGGATAGTAGGGACCAACTCGATTTCCTGGAGGTGCCTTATCTTTTGATTGTACTACTGTATAATATTTCTAGCATTATATCCTCTCTCTTGATATTGTATATTGTAGACAAGGAAACAGGAAAGTATTTTTTGAATCAAGTTTGATTAAGCCTGGCTGCAGTTAATAAATTTAACCAAGAATGAAATTGAATCATACTGGACTTGCACATGAAGTATACATTAGTGTGCTAGGGTTGCTGGTCACACTAAAAAGTTTGTTTTTCAATGGTCGAATAGCTGTTACAGGCCATTTGTATTTCATTTGTGCATAATTCTGTATAATTTTCTTGTTTGCAATATACTTTTGAATTTGTATGTTGTATAAATGTTTTATCTGTAAGATATATATATAGCAATGTCTGGTTTCAATGTAAGACTAGTGAATGTTTAGTTTCTTTTAAGTTCCTTAGCATGTCTTGCATGGGTAGTTTTCAGTGACCATCTAATTACAAAAAGCTGTTATTATCAAACAAAAATATTTGCTGGGCTACTTATTCGTGTTCTTTTGACCTCTTTGTTAGTTTTTCAAGGGCAGTGAATTATATTTTTTTCATATACTTATTTTTCATTGCACAGTAGTAGTATTAATGTACAAGCTAAAAAGTAATGATGATTTTATTATATTTTAAATTTACCCGGGCTTTAGTTTTCACAATCTGTCCAACTGTAATTCTCAATATTGGAGATAGCTCAATAAGGTGTTTAGACAAGAATACTGATGTTCTCCAATAAATCCAAACAATAGTGAGAACAGATCATCTTGCCTTGAAACTGGGCAGCAAAAAATAAATGCCATAGCAGATTATGAATTACACAACTTGATATTAAACTGAAGTATAGAACCGATAATATTTGTCTAAAAATGATGTCAGTGCTATCATCTGAGTTGTGATGCCCTTTTCTTACCAAGTCACGAAATTTTAATACAGGTCACGGAGGTGGAACTATATTCAATACAAATTCATTTTAAAACTGACGCCGCTGCCGTTGCCGTCGTCGATGCTAAAGCTCCCTATTACTTATTAACAGCGGAGCTCCACGCGCGCGCTTCGCGCGCGCGTGCGGACCACCATCGCTAAGGTAATCTACCCATCCGAGAAAATTCGGTAATCACGTGACCGTACACCGACTCCGACCGTCCGTCCACACCACAGGAAAACCAATGTTTAATCTCACACTTTCTAGCTAGTTTGCGAGCCCAGCCAGGAACAACCTGATATTGCACATACTGCACTCATATTGCACAAATTTGTTGTGATCAATTGACAGCTGTCAAAACAGGGTATCCGTTGACCAACATCACCTGATCGTATCGCGGGCTCAGGTATCGAATCATCGAGGTCGAGTATTTTTTGAAGTCATCCGCTGACAAGTTACAAGTTTTCAAATGATCGCAGGCTCAACTTAATTTTTTTTTTAAAATTCATATGAAATAAGTTGTGTTTATGTGCCGCACTAGTAAAATTTGATTTCAAACTGACCTCGGAAGCGAAAATTCAGCCAGCTCTGTCCCACGCGAAGCGCGCGTGGAACAAGTTAATTTGTATTTCGACATTCTCCATCTATATAATATTGTGATCCCTTCCTTAAGGTCAGTACTGAACATCTGTAAACCTGAAGAAGGCTGGTATGGCCAGCCGAAATATTATTATAAAAAACAATACACGTTGTTAAATCAGCCTTGCAGTAGTCTTTGGACTTCTCGTTCTTGGTTATTTATTTGGAAGCTCTTCGCTGACCAGTTAATTGTTTTACTAGATCGCGACTCTGTTAATGTTCATCCAAACACTCGCCACAGCTCGCACTACAAAAGTGAGAACCGGCCGTATAGATGATTTTTGAAATTTTTTTTAACGGTTTATCTAAGAGCCCACGCTACTTCCATCGTCCTGAATATTGAATGAGTGCAATTTGCATTTCAAAATTGTGAAATACTGCTTTCTGTCCGAGGTCTGTATGATAAAAACAGTGCCTCATAGCACTTTTTCACCTAAGATGTGATGTATAAATGGTATAAAAGGTTGGTTTACACGCACCCAGATTTAGCAAGATTTTGCAAAGTAAACTTGTCAAATGCAAAAAATTTGGCCTGATTTTTTTTCCAGGCCTAATTAATCTATGGTGATCAAGAGCCATTATGGCTCTTAAAAGTGATCGAAGATGATTACCAGTTTTTGGGTGTACATATGAGGCTATCAACTCGATGTAAGCTTTGGTTCACTCTTAGGCTGTGTTGCAAATTATTTTTCTCTAAAATCACTTAGCCTTTCCCTCAAAAGTCACATAAATGTGCTCTAAAGTTAGCTTAATTGTGGAATACAAGTTTATTTTTTGATTTAAATTATAAATTTATTAATGGGAGCCTCGCTTTTAGCCCTGGCTAAATCTTAAGGGTGTAACGATTCATATGCCTCGCGATTCGATTCGATTTCTATTAGATTATATAAATGTCTCGTAATTCTTATAACATAACGCGTAATGTTAACAACATGCAACCCTAAACCCTCAATTTGAGAACAGTAGCAAGGACAGGAGGATTCACAGTCGCTTGGTTCGTCGCCATGTTTGAGAACCTGACAAAAAGCGTGTCGCACATGGTTTGCCTTATTTGCAAATTCTCAAGGGGTGGTTGGAAGACAGCATTTTTGCCAGGCAACCCAAAATGGTGCACGATTTGCTATCGTCTTTGCTTGTCAATCAAAAACGTACATTTTAAAGAGTTCTGGATTCTGATTTTAAAATATAATAACTCACTGAGGGCACCCTGGAAAAGGTATGCAAAAATCGAACCCAAATCGAAACGTGGAAGGAAAGAATCGTGAATCGAACCTAACGGTCATAATCGCGATTAATCGAGAATTGATTAATCGTTACACCACTACTAAATCTCTATATTAAATTTATTAATGGGAGCTTCGCTTTTAGCCCTGGCTAAATCTATAGATCGTTTTCACTGTCACGCAACAAAAAAATGAATTGGAAACCGTCCGGTTACCCTGGGTGCCAGAGGCTTTTCATGCGCGGTTTCCGGTTTCAGTCAAGTCTTAAAAAGTGACCCGCGCGAAAAACTCTGGCGCAGAGCGCCTTGATTTACCGTGCTAGATGGACCTTGACCTCGTCTCTAATCTTTCAATCAAAGCGGCGGTCGCAAGACTGTTTATAAAGAAGCTAATAAAAAAGTAATTGTCAAGGTAGGAACGACGCGCTCTAGCCCAAAGTGTCACATTATCTTTAGAAAAACATGCATGGTGGAGTTTAAAAATCATTGCTAATCTTGTCATTGTGCAGTTCCCCATAATTTCTGTAGCTTCAGTTTAAGCTGCAATCCATTCTTCGAAATTTGGATCTGAAAATCACTAAAGGATAATTTTTAAACTACTAACGAGCTCGGCCCAGTGTGACAAAACATTGCAGGAAACCTTCACATTCACGGACAAAAGTAGATCGCTTTAAGTTATTCAGATCAAGGAGGCAATTGCAGAAAAAATTCAACAACCTAAAAGTTTACTTAGCCGCAAGAAAGAAGTTTACGTTTTAAGAGAAGACAAAGAGAACATTCTCGACTCGCATCAGAGGACGAATCATGCCGACCAGAAATAAACCGCAGAAAATCAATGTGTGTCACGACCTCTCAGTATGAAACAAGCGGTAAAAATAATGCACACTCGCTTAGTCACAATCTAGCCGCTGGAGAAAAGAATTATTGGAACAAGTACCATTTTGGCAGGAGGTAAATGTCGTGAGTTGCCCACCGACCCCATATGCCAGGTAGTAACTGGAACAGCAGTGACTTTCCATCTAGCCGGTCAGCAAAACCGCCAGTATGTCTCTCCTTTGAATATAATTTACAAGGCTCTCTCTTAGTTCCGCACTTATTTCCTCCACACTATCGAATGTTCCAGTGACTTCGGCCATTGCCTTATCTAAATCTTCCGTACATACAGGCATCTAACCCGTATTTACCCGTGTATAATGCGCACTTTTTTTACGACATTTGAGGCTGAAAAATTACGCTGCGCATTATACACGGAACCTTTTGTTTCCGAAGCGCTACTCATTTGCATAAACAAAAGAAACAATAGCAGATGGCTGTTTCCAGGACTGTTGTTATGACAAGAATATAAACTACCTATCACAGCTGTTTAATTACAATCAATAAACAACAATCGGTATTTAAAGACAATGTTGTCAAGTATCTTTATTTCAATCACTGTTAACTTACGTGATCGATTATGGCGACGAAGCGACCAAGTTATACAACATCAGACGCCAGAAAAAACCATCAGAAGAGCTCATGTGTCAGTGGATCGGCGAAGCGTGGCGTGACATTCCAAGAGAAATGGTTGCGAATTCGTTTCTAAAGTGCGGAATTACAAATTCCTTGGACGGTTGCGAAGACGATTTTATATTTGATACCTCCTCAGATGATGAATCGATCGTGGCAGATGACTCACTCGTGTCAGAGTCAGACTTCGAAGGATTTTAAGCTATCGGTATTATTGTAAATAGGCCACTAGGATCATTGCTGTACTGTAACAAAGATTGTAAGAAAAAAAGTCGAGCTTTTCTTCTGTAAACTTAAAGTTTACGGGTACTTGTAATAAACTGTTATACTGAAGAATATTTTGTTGTATTTTGCGCTGAAAATGTTTCGGTTTGTGGCTTTAATGACAATAGGAATTACAATTTTTTTCTAGAAAGTGTCTTGAAAAATAGGGTGCGCATTATACACGGGTAAATACGGTATTTCCAATTCTAAAAGTACGTGATGTGTGCTTGGATTGTTTGGGTTTAATCTTTATCACCTTCAAACCACCCGCGTCCCGATCACGCGCCTATTGTGATTGTAATTCAATCAGCGCATTTGAAACATTCGATATCTCCAAGGAACCAATCAGCAAAACATCTAGATTCTGGATGTTTTGGTATAACCAGGATTGTAATTGGCTCGGCGCTATCAAAGGGATGGCGCTCTGGTTTTGCCGCTCGAGTCTCGGCCTTCGCCCGAACATGTGTCTGCCTGCGGCCGACAAAACGAAGCTCCACGTCGCACGCGAGAAAAAACCTCCGGTACCCAGGGTACCGTTCAGTGGAAGAAGCGAAGAAAATGAAATGTTATTGAAGACTAATTTTTAAACAATGTGTCCAAGTCTCAGGTCTTTGTGGCCCACAGTTTCAGAGTTATTTGCCGAAACGTTTCACACACCTTTGTAGAGCTTTGTATGGAGACGCCATATTGGTGCACAGTTTTGGTTCACCAATATGGCCGCCGAAAATCAACTAAAACATCTAGAGTTCACTTTTTCTATAAAAGCTCCTTCTTTTCACTCGAGAACTAGCATACGTGGGCATAAAAATATCTTCTAATACTTAGAATGGTTATACTGCTGAAAATCAAGAGGAGATACTTTTTTCAACGAGACAGCATTCCTATTTTGGTGTCACGCACTGTGAAAACTCGGAAGTTCAAATTGCTGTATTTTCGAAATGAAACATGCTACGGGAATGAAAACTTGTACAAAGATTTACTTTTTGTTTATCTTCAACCTAGTGTAAATAAGAATTCTTAAAATCTCGCTATCTTGACTTTACAATTTGATGACGTCACTGTCAAAGCCATCTATACATTAATATACAGAAAAAACAAACTACAACAACAAATTTTGACAGCGCGCGCGTTCTTAGTTCATTCAACTGATTGGCTGAAACAGACTACCACCTTTGACAAATTCAAACTTTTTTAAGACCAACGCTTTCAAAATCATTCAGCTAAGAACTTGGAAATGTGCAAGGATTGATTTTACATGGTCACCAGCCCGTTAAATATAACTCGGTTTACAATAATCAGTAAAAGTAAGTATTTTTAAATTTATCCACGATTATGAGAGTTCGGCGTTTACAAGAAGCGTTTATAAGAAGTATACTGCCGTTTTGAGATTCTTCGAGCAGCCAAAGATAAAAGACACTTGCTGAGTTGTTTAACGACTGTTCATCATCGTCTGTTTCTGAGACCCCATCGCAGCTGGATTCATGGAGAAAGTTTTGAGATGTACAACCCGAAAATGAAGAAGGCAATTTGTTTTCTTTCGACGCTGCCATCGATGGGTGAGTGGAGCCAAAGTTGTTGTGATGTTGTAAACTGCCAGTATTAATTGAACATGATATAAGATTTGCATTTTCTCAGCGCTGAGGTTTTTATTATTTCATTTGGCCTTGGCCTATTGCAAGAGAGAGTCATCGTCGCTCGTCTTCGTCAGCTTCATCGTAGTCGTTGAGGAGATTTACACCTCTGTGGCCTGTGACATCTGGCGATATATTCTGAACTTCCAATCTTTGCTTTCTTCAGCTTCTTGACAGTGACTGTTGTTTTTCTTGCACAATGATTCGTAAACTTTTTTCTCACTTTCTTTAAGGCTAGTACCAGCTACGGATACTTTCAGTATGTTAGTTATGGTATTTTCGCCCATTGGCTCAGTTTGAACCAGATGTTTAAATTTTCGGTTTCGTTTGCTACTGAAGTAGAAAAAAACAGACCATCGCATGGCCGGTGTTTTAATAGAGGTCATTCGCTCGACATAAGACTTTAAGAGAGCAACCGGACACCTTTCTCCTCCGACAAATAACGTACGTGACTTGAAATCCCTGTTGTTATCATGGAAACCTTGTATCCTTGTTCATTTAAATGCCTGAAAAGTGTAGCTGTCATGGTTTGTGTGTAGTTGCCACCTGTTGTTGTTCTTTATTTTTTACCTTATCTTAGTCTGTTATAAGCAGCTTGTTTAGTTTCTCTGGCTCATTTTCCTCACTTTTCTTGACAATATTTTTCTCTTAGCATCACATTTTCACTACATTTAGCCAGAAAGACGTACTTTTTACCGTGTTCGGTTTTTTGGCATGTTTTTTTTTTTTTTCAATTTTTCTATTGTTGTTTTGCGCATGCCATACTCTTAAATTTTGTTGTTAAAACAGCTAAAATCTGATTGGTTATTGGTGGTTTCTTTTGTGTTTTCAGCCAATCAGTAACCATTTGTAATTTACACCCGTATTACAAGTTTTGCACTCGTGTTACAGAAGAACTGTACTCCTTTCTCAGCCAATCAGAATTGAGTAATTTTTTCGCGTATATTATGCACTCAGTCAATATTCAGGAGGGCTTTTAGCAAACAGTTCAAAAAATTTCCAAAATCACCTATACGGTCAGCCGGTTCTCGCTTTTGACGAGCACCAAATTTACAGTGAACCTTAATAGAGTTACGCTTCAACATAATAAAGAATGTACTATGTTTATTGTTTTATTTAAGGGTTTTATAACGATGTGTAATCTTAAAAAGCGTTTGATACGCGGGCATTTTGAGTTAAATCCTGCAAGTGATGTCATGAACGACTGAAAACAAACGGCACAACGATTAAAATTGCAAGAGAGACTACTAACAATCAATAAAAGAAATATGATTCGGTGAAACATTAAAAGAGACAGAGTCTTCAACCTTAAAGCTTAATAAGTTTATGTTTTAAGCCGGCCTTCCGGTGTTTGCTCTTCTCAAAGATGAACTCCAGGCAAGAAAATCGCTTAAAGTCGGTCGGTCGGTGTACGGTCACGTGATTTCCAAATTTTCTAGGATGGGTAGATTTACTAAGCTATGGGGCTCCGCCCATGCGTGCGCGAAGAAAATGCGCGCTTTAATTGGTCGGTCAGTCATCTACCATTTGCCCGTTGATGCATGCCAAGAAAAAAACGCACCCTAAGCTAGCGCGGTAAAATCAAATCAAATTAAGCAAATCCCTCCTGTCAGTTTAAAATGCACGGCGATGAAATGAACAAATGAAAAGTGGAAGTTGAAGAAAATACTCAGTTGTCGTTTTAAAGAAAAGTCAAAAGATCAAGCTTGCCCAGATCCAAGATCAAGTTTGCCCAGGAGGAATTTATCACTGTTTTTTTGGCGGCTAGATGTTCAAAAGAAAAACCGAGTGAGCAAAGCCTTTTTTGAGGATTTAAGCCCGAGATTTAAGGTAAATTTTGTGTGTTTTGATGAAAGAGAAAGTCTGTTTTGAAATGAAAATTTATCAACTAGTTATAGCTATCGCTAATTGCAAAAGAGCAAAGATTTTACCTATACGCGCGCGCCGTTGAATTTGTTTAGAAATGTCTTGAAATACAGTAATTGATGAAAAATAAATTGAACTTAATTTGATTACATCGCAAATAGCGTAAACTTAAAGCAAGAGGCACACATACTCCAACCCACGGCCGGGCCAGAAACTCACGCATGCGCACAGCCATATTACGCGGGTAGTGGCAGTCATGAACAGCTTTTTCGCCTTTACATACATGGCATAGCCGTCGGTCAGTGACCGGGGAAAACCCATGTATAAAAGACCCTTTCCCGTCGAGGCGAGTCTTTTTAAGTGCCAGCTCCACACAACACATGTGGGAGCTGTTGGCTGGGAACCGCAGGGCAGTTCTCCCACGCCATGCGCTGGGAAAGCAGATCATGGAGTTTGGTGTATGTGTGCCCCTTGCTTTAATTTGTCTTTTGAAAATAGTGAACTAAACTGCTCTACTGCATAAAGAATTTGAAATCCCGACTTAACGCAGCAAATTTTTCGAGATATTGAAGTTCGTGTTTTTGTCCGAAGTTGCGCACAAGTCATTTTGCGTAAAATTTAGTGGTCTTATCAGCAAACTTAAAATCCTCGAAAAATCATATTAAAGTCCACGAATATTCAACGTACAGACTTTTATTTGGTCTTTTTTTAAAGCAAAAAAAAATTATGGAGCGCCAATGAAGCCTTCCGCATTATTTTGCTTCAAAGACACAAAAAATTTCGCTGCGTTATTATTGTTCTTAGCGGCATGCAATAAAAAATTCCAGCGGGCAAATGCGACAGATATCGCGTAGGATGGAAATGATCCACCCAACGATTGGTTAAAGACGGGATGTGCACGGGATCCACAAACACACACACAGATTGTGGTTTCTCTGATCTGTATCACGTGTTCGCTCGAAAACAATGTATCCTCTGTTCTGCATTACGTCAGGGTTGCCTTACATTACTCTACGCTACTCTACGCTACATCGATTCAAGATTTTTTCTGCCCCTGGAACAATCGCGCACGGCTGTATTAGGCTGCCGCCTCGCAGCCTCGAGTCTTCGCGAGGCTGCTTGTTGGCAATTAGCATTGTGTTATTGACTTTTGCAATGTAAGAGGAGTTGATTTTAAATTAAAGCATTTTTTTTAGGAAACGCGCTCAGATTCGAGACAGTTTTGTTGGCTAGCTTTCATTTTGACCCCGTTCAGAATAACAGCGAAAGACGTCCTGCAATTTAATTACCTTAATACGAAGAACGCTTGATTCAGCGAAAAAAATATTTAAATGCAAGTTTTTGAAAGGCATGATTTGTTTACGCGAGGGCAGATGACAGCATTCATCAACTCGTCTACAGTACCGATGACTCAACCGAAAGCAAATGGAAATGCTTTGTCTTTTGATTATATTATAAAAGAAATGGTAAACGCTGCAGCTGTGCAACCATCGAGTTATGGATGCACTTGGAAGGTTTGCTAAGCACTCAAGAAGCTAGAGCTGCAACTCTTACGTTTTTTTCGTGCTTAGCAGCCTCCCGCATGCATTCATTTACAGTGGTTACCACTAACAAGGGTTTTTTCTGTCTGTTTAAACCTGAGTTTGCGTGCACGTCAGTCTACTGTTTCCATGGTTTTCTCACGCGCTCTGACAGAGAAGGTTCCCTCGTCGCAGAATGAAGGGCGAAGACTTTAAAGAATAATTTCGAATGGCGACAGCGTTATTTAATTAAGATGAAGGATTACGATGTCTCCTCGAGTTGAGTGAAATAGTCGAAACAATCTCTATAGTTTACTTAAAGGTTTTCAGGTTGTTTATTTATTTGATTGTATGAAAACAAGGGAGCCGAGGACGATTTGCCAAGGAGAAGAAATTCAAAGAAACGAAAGATATCACACCGACAAGGGAAAAAGTTTTTTCTGAATGGAGGCTGTTTTCGAAAATGAATTTTGTAAGCTGCAGATCTACTTATCATTCCTCACGTTATCGAACAGAATCCAGAACTACCAAGAACTCAGGCGAATTGTGAGCGTGTATTGAGAAAGCTTATGTGGTTGTAACTTACAGTATGTAATTAAATAAGTTAATAATTTGAGTTTCCTCCGACAAAAACTCAACAAATTCGTACTCCTCGTAATCTTGACATGAAGCAGTGTCAGATCCTCTGGCAAAATATTGCAAAAACGGTTTAAACGCCAGCATGTTCCTTAAAGTGCTGGAGAAACGGGGAAAGAATCTTCTCTTGGCCAACGCATGAAAACCATGGTAACGATTGATTGGCGTCCACCAAACCGCAGGTTTCAACCGAAGGAAAACATCTTTGAAGGCGCGTGTTAATGGTAACCGCTGTAACAAATAGATTCCATGTTGCCGTGTGTCTGTTCAGTAATGGATCACAGATGACGTCAAAATGTGGTAAAAACAAAGAAGTGGCACTCGAGCCGCGGGGAGTGTGTCACTGATGTTTTTACCACATTTTGACGTCCTCTGTGATGTATTACTGAGCAGACCCAAGGCAACATGGAATCTATTTGTTAATTATACAATGATTTGAAAAGAAAAAAGACCAATACACATACCTGCCTGACTGCCCCGTACCGCTTGACTGTTCGAGGATTTGTGCTAGTTTAGGCATTTTTGAAGTCCCAAACGCTATTTTTCTTCTCTGCTTCTTCTTTTTTTCTTTATCTTACTTGTACACATTTTCTTCGAAAAGTTTTTCAAAGTCTTTTCTTGCTCAAAGTAGAATAATGGCGACACCATTTTGCAAAACAGCGAGTCTCGCGTAGCGATGACACACGATGGCAACTGTTGTGAAGATTTCTTGTAGTTTATATAGGCATTCACAAGTAGTCAAGGGCTCTTTTTTCTCCGTTTCTTCTTTGTGAATAGCTCCTGCTAACCTTTTTTCGAGCCTTTCACATGCTTTAATCCAAAATAATCTCATAAACATTTTCAAAACCCCGCGCTATGCTGAACAAAACAAAGAAAACAAGTTTCCCCTGACGTCATCCATGTATCTGTACTCTAATGGATAATGGGCAACGACCAATCACAAGGCGCGTAGCATTCACATCATTATATAAAACTCCATGGCTGCACGTTTACCATTTCTTAATTGGTCAATATCAGTTCAACCATAGGGTGCTTTCCATTATGCCAAAATGTCCGGAAATTTCTGTCCAAACGTAAATGGAACGGTTCGGCCCTGGTGTAAATTTTTTTCGGTCAAAGTAGTCCACCTCCAGAGGTGGTCCACTTTGACCGGTTGGCCCGCTCCGACCGAAAATTGCCGTACCGTTTCCAAAAATTCTCGTTTCCAGTCCCACTTTGCAAAGCAGTAGTCAAAATTTCGGTCTAAATGTAAATGGATCGCTTGATTTGACTGGAAACGTTGTTTCAACTGAAAAAGGTCGTTCCATTTTCTCTTGATAATTCCACTAGTTTCTAACTTGTTGGTTTGGCAAAATGGAAAGCACCGTTACTGTTGGGCAGGGAGTTCTATTAGAACTCTTTACAAGAGTCTACGATGCGCTTAACGTGGTTTAAAATCATCAAAATCGAGTTGATCAGAATTGAATCTCCAGCAATTAAGAAAATTTTAGCTGTCGTCCCTTCTTAAGTCAGAGGTTAACCAAATTTTTCAAAGCAGGAAGTAAAATTTTGGAGGCGAAAATGCATCCGATAAGTGGTTGATATTCAATCCAGATGCTTCCAGAAATTGCTACGGTGTCGCTGGAAAAGTGTATAATGCACACAGTAAAGTAAACGGCCACTGATCCTACTTTGTGCATCTCGAGCTCCTGCTCGGCCATACTAGTAGTAGTAGTTGCATATATTTTTGTCCCGAGGCAGTGAGCCCCCCCTCCACCCCCCAACGAAGTTGCTTTCCTATTGTTGTTTACATTCTCTCTGTTTTTTAGTCCTCATCCTTTCTTGACTGTGAACTGCTTTTTGCCTCTATCGCCTACTCCAACTCTAACATTAAACATGAATTCGCAAATGTTCCCCTATGAAGAAGTTGAGGAATAGAGTGGCCATTATGCATGGATTATGACGAAGATAAACGTAATAAGTACAAAGAAAACTAACTTACTTTTCTATTTGGCAATGTTTTTTATTTTCATTTTGGACACGGGATTAACTTAACTATTAACCAAGATAACGTATCAAATGCATCTCCTTTCAAAATTTCTCCATCTTTCTCCTTTTTGCAGACTGAGTAATGAAGACAGTGAGTCAGCTGAAGTTGGTGAAACTGAGACTACTACTCAGCCGAGAGAGTATCCCCATCCTAAGAATCCCAAAATAGTGTTTGTGGACTTGCCAGGAATAGGATCCCGAAAATTACCAGACCTACAGAAATACTGCAAGGAAATAGAGTTGGGAAAGTACGATGTATTCCTTATCTTTGCAGCCAGGCGATTCAAGGACAATGATTTGAAATTGGCCAAAAAAATAAGAGAGAAGGGAAAGAAATTCCTCTTCGTTCGCACAAACATTGACGCCGATGTTTATTCCGGGAGGAGAGGAAGGCCAAAATCATTTAATGAAGATGCCATGCTTGAAAAAGTGCGATGCGACATTGCAGAGAATTTGGACGACCTGCTGAGCAAGAAAGACGATATATTTCTCATAAGCAATTACGACTGCGACAAATGGGATTTTGATCGCCTCACACAGGCTATCCTACAGGGGCTGCCGACATATCAGCGAGAGGCTATGACCTTGTCCCTAACACGCCTGTCAGAAAAAATGGTGGAGAGTAAAGTCGAGTTTCTAAATAAACGCATTTGGAAGGTTGCTGCAGTATCTGCTGCGGTCGCAACTGTTCCCCTTCCTGGGATGTCCTTGGTAGTTGATATCCAGCTGTTTATAGAGGAAGCCTCCTTTTACAGATCCCAGCTTTGTCTTCCTCCGGAAGGATCAGCTGGTTTCTCAACGCTAAAAGCCGGCACCAAAGAGTGTATTCGTCAACTGTCTTTTAAAAACGCATCACAAGTCGCAGCCTTTCTGGCACCGTATGCTACAGAGGTAGGAGTTGAGGAATTCACCCGCTTTGTCCCATTTATAGGTCCGGTTCTGGCCGGTGGATTATCATTTACTGCTACATATGGCGCTCTCAAGTATTGTTTACACCAAGTGAAAGGAGTAGCATTAGCCATCCTAAAAGACGCTGTTCAAGACGCAGCCAATAAATTGGAAAAATAAGTTGCGTTACACTTAATTTTGATAACGCACTTTTTCAAATGAAAACTGTAATTTGAAGCTTTGTAACATTAAATAGGTTAATTTTCAGCCATCGTGTAACCAGGCTTCCAAGTGGACTTGTAGGACGGATAGACTGATCATGGCCCAGTATCCGATCGCATTCTTCCCACTATGTCCCGCGTTCCTCGACGGAGAAGCAGCCACTTCAATCCTGTTTCAATGCGTTCTCAATGTATACCTTTAGCTAGGATATCATGACATTAAGCACCTCTCTGTTTTATCTACACTTAATGTAGGTTTCTGCATGATCCATTCTATACGAAACAATAGATCCAACAAGAGAACAAGTGTTTCTCTCTTGCTTCGGGGGACGAGTAGGACAGGATCCTTGGAACTAGATTGATTTTTCGACTGCTGTTCACAGAGACCAGGAGATCGACCGATTAAGAACAACACTAAAACAAACAACCCATTCTAGAGTCCTTCTTGCAAACGGTTTGCTTTTTTTTATGCACACGTGTGACGTAAGAAGTTTTAAATTTAAAGCTAAGTATAGTTTAAAAATAGAACTAGTTGGTCAATATAAACTAAAAAACAAAACATTTACTCGTATGAAACTGACTTGTTCGTTCTTTGGTCGTATTACTACGAAGACCAACTTTTTATATCGTATAACTAAAAGCCTGTTTACAAGGAGAGAGGAACCGGTTAAAGATAACTCTGCTTTAAAACAATATTTTCCAGGTAGGGTTACCCTATCATCCGGGTAAAGTTTATACAATGTTGACCGGCGTGTTTCTTCATACTTTTAAAAATAAACGTCGAAATGAAAATGAAATCTTAAACATCATATGAAAAACGCGTTAAATTACGAAAAAAAAATCATCACTGTACAAAGAAAATGCCATAGAGTGATCAGAAGTGTCAAATATAGCTTTAAAATTGGACAAGTCCGTTCAAATATTTAAGGATTTTAAGATTACTGGTCACGCATGACTGAGCAAAGTTGTCCTAAGTAGGCGAGTTATCACTAGCAAAGTGTTTACAAGGCAGGTAGAGTAAACCTCTTGCTAGGATGACACTACCCTGAGATAGCGTTATCCTAGCGCCGGGGTAACTCAACCTGCCTTTTAAACACTTCCTGTAAAAAGATGTGTGAGTGTTAGGGTAACCTGCTTGCTAACTTGAACCCTGTAGCACCAGGGTTACCCTTCCTCCTTATAACCAGGCCCTAATAAGACAGTTCTAGAGTCGTTTATATAACCGACGTCTTTGCGATGAATTATCTTCAATGGAATTTCCTAATTACAATAAGTCTTAATATAAGGTTGTATGATGTACCGTGATACTCTTTACCAGGAAAAGCATCGCATTGTGAAACGTTGAGATTCCATTGCGAAAGCTATTTAGAAAGAGGAAATTTTAGAATACTTAGTTTTTAGATGTCAAAGTGGTTGTATTTTCAGTACGTAAGCACATTGGTGTTTTTTAGTATGTTAACTTTTGCACAATCTGAGTAAAATGATTGCGCTAAAAACCCTTAATGCCAGCATTTTAATCAATAAATTGTTTACGAACGTGTGAAAAATTGGTACAACGCAGTATTTGATCGTGTTACAATTCAAAATAATAGAACTTGCAGATGTATTAATTTTCACTCTGTTTTGATTGTTAGGACAGAGTATTAACCTTTTACTTTGTTGTTTAATGGACAAGAATAAAAGTATGGAATTTGCTCAGTGATAGACCCAACCAATTTAATTACATTTAATTTACAGTGCCACTACTCAAACTGGGGAACTTGTAAGAAGATCGTTCAATCACGATGATTTATGAAAACAAAAGATTCTCCAGTTTTTTTTTGCAAACGGACCAATAGGATTCATACATTTGAGGGCTGTTTCCTAAGGGGTCAGGCAAGTTCAAACGGTTTTATCTAACCCTTTGCAAAAAAATTTAAGAATCTTTAGTTTTCAGACATCGTTGTGTTGGACAATCTTCTTGCAAGTGCTCCGGTTCGCCGAGCAGTCGCTCTGTAATTAGACCTGTTAGCTAACGCAAATCGGTTTAGTCCTTGAATATTGTTTGATCCTTTCGCAAAATGTTGCTTTCACCACCTTGAAAAACGATTCTCACGTGCATCATCTCCACCCTAGCCTACATAGCTGGCGGTATTGTCACGGTGCGCGATATAAGTTTTGGCGGCGGAGCCGTGATCTAAAAAAGGGAGTGGGGACGAGGCGAGTGGTGGCCGCTTGTGACGGCTTTGCCGCCAAATCTCACTCGACCACTGTACAATACCGCCAGCGACGCAGGCTATCTCCACCACACTAATCAACTACAAAAATGATGCACATACTCAAAAACGTCCGTCATTAGATACAAATCCACCAGCAAAACCAGAGGAACACCAACTACGTTCTACTTCTACTGGCTCGAGTTCGGTTCAAAAGATAGATAGCGCTATTCAGTACATAATTCTCTATCGAGTGAATATCAGAAGTGGTTTCTCAAAACATCAAGATGTAAACATGATGTGACCTGCATCAAGATGTAAACATGAGTTCAACTAACGCCCCGTCCACACTACCCGTTTTTGTTTGAAAACGGTTTGGCCTACCGTCCACACGTATCCGGTGAAAACGGTCACCGAAAACGCTTCTTTTAAAAAAACACCCTCCAAGGTGAAGATTTTTGAAAACGCTGGCTACTCGTTTAATTAATTGTGGACGGACGAAGGCGGAGGCTTTCGAATACGATAATGTAATATATCATTTACTTCTAGCATAACGCAATCGTTCTCACATTGTTAAGCGTTTTCGTGTGGACGGGCAAAAACGTTTCGAATACACTACGTGTGGACGCGTACATTTTCAAAAACGGAGGACAAAATCCTCAGTTTTCAAAAATATCTGGATACGTGTGGACAGGGCCTAAGTCAAGTGAATTACTATACTTTCTAGCAAACAGCAGAAATCCTCCTTCTGGCAGATCTACAAATGGCCATACTTTTAAATCCCATTCCAGTTTTAAGTAGGCCATTTACATGATGGTGTCATTTTATTACATGTACTACTACCTAAATCAACTCCTTTTTTCTTTTCAATGCGTTCGAGGCACGAGAACGCAACCCCTAATTTGTGTTGGGTGTTCTGTGCATTATTGGGTGACCTGTGCAATTGATAAGGGAGGTTTTTTGAGATTTCAGTTTCGTTCGTCGTCGTCGTCGACACACATTTGCCTCGCTTTGAGGCGCTTGCTTAAGTTTTGCCTCACTTTGACGCGCTAACTCATGTGGTGATTCTTGTGTCCTCGGCGTTCATCTTTCAAAGGTTTGCTAAGGTCTGATATTCTTCGTAAAGCGTTCATCTTTTAAAAAGTTTGCTGAATCTTCGTAAAGCGTACATCGATCTGTGATTGCTGAATCGTCCAAAGCGTTCATCTTTCAGGAGTTTGCTGTTAAATTTTAATTTGGATTAAGCGTTCATATTTTTCAGCATGGCTCGTCACTGTCTTTGGAAAATGTCTGCGACTACTGGTGCATGCATCAAACCGGGTTTAGTTCGGCAGCCGTTATGCCGCAAAGTAAATTTACCGAGTTGTGTAGCTTGGCGGCCGTTTCGTCACAAAGTAAATTTACGAGTTGTGTAGCTCGGCAGTCGTTGTGCCACAAAGTAAATCTACCGAGATGTGAAGCTCAGCGGCGCCATTTGACCATGACTTGTGATATTTTCGGCACCGGACAAACGAACACTTTAACTCTATGTTATTTATTAGGAAAAAACTTATAAATCAGCCCAGAGTAGCGCCACTCTCGAGTCACTGAAATCAACAAGCTCGACCAAATTACTGGAAAAGTTATTGACGTGAGCCGCACACACGTTCCATTGAAGGCTTTGATAGGGTTAGTGCGAAGTTTGAATTCAGATGTGAAAGCTTTTAAACCAGTAAATTCAATGTAATTCATTTTGTCAACAAGTTGATGATTGGATGCTGTTAAAAATAACAGAGAAAATTATCCGAAGAAATTTTTTTGAAGAAAGAAAAAGAATAAGTAGTTTCTTAGAAATCGATTTTGAGATAAATATTAGCGATAAAAAATCACGACGTTTCGACCTCTCCGAGGTCATTTTCAAGTGTATAAAAGTTCTCTAAATTAGCATAAATAAGTTAAAAACAAGTTATAATAGATAAAAATGTGGTGAACGCTAAAATGTGATAAAATATGTAAAAATGTAAAAAAAGTGCTAAAAAATATTTATAAAGTCAAAAAACAATGGAAATAAAACAATGTTACTCTAAACAAATAATTTTGCGCGAATTGAATCGCACTGTTTGTTAAGCGTCGGTTTCAGTTCTTGGATAAAAAACATTTCAAAAATAAGACAGTCAAAAATAAGACAGAACAAATTTGACTGTCTTATTTTTGAAATGTTTTTGAAATAATTTCCCTCGCCTAAAGGCTTGGGAAATTATTAGGATTTGGACAAAACGCGCGTAAAATTATTCCCTAATTTCACTCGCCACCATTTGATTACACATACTAATCCCAGCGAGGTGTAAATTGCTAATTGCACGAGAAGGCAAACTGACCCACGAAACATTCCGGTAGTAGTACCAGTAAAAAAAATGACAACATCAAGCAAATGCCCTATACCATTCTAGTTTAAGCTCTTTGTACTATTATTAATTTTTCATCCAGTATTGGTTAAAAAGGGGGGAATCCTCTTTAACTTTAAAAATTGTGGGTTGCTAAGAAATGAAATAAACAATTTCGCCTCAAATACACAACTGTAAATTAGCTATACTGTAATACCTAAATGTCAAAATAACTTTCTATTCACTACACTTTTTGCCCATTCAATTTATAGTTCAAAATTTCATGTATCATTCCCTTGGTTTCATAAAGTATCTTTTCCATTTCTTTAATGGCTGATGAGATGCAGGACTTTCTGCTTCAAAATTAACATCACCTACTGATGGCAGTTTTCTTTTTGTTGAGAATTTCCTGGCTACAGTACCCACCAGACTTTCATATCTGTTGCAATAATGAGGCCGCTGTGCTAGCAAAAATTCGAAGTGAGTGTTCGAAAAAACTGGGTGACCTGCTGAGCAAGAAGGAAAATATATTCCTGATCGATAAGCTGCCATGTTCGTGAAAGGTGGGAGTTCAGTCTTCTCAGGCAAGCTAATTTACACGCATTGGAACAAAATCAGCGAGATGCTGTGATCCGTTTGCTGGAAAAGGCGTCGAAGGAGGCTCTAGAGGAAAACGTTAAGAGTCTTGGAGGGGATATATGGAGGAGTAGTGCATGGTCTGGTGGTGCCACAGTGGTTCCTGTAGCATCCACGTTTGTTGATGACTGGCTGATTACGAAAGAATTTAAGCGTTAGAAAACCGAGCTTGCTATTCCTGAAGAAGAATCGGATGAATTTAAGAAGCTTGACCCCACCTCCAAAGCTAAATTTAGCGTAGCATTAAAACTTCTGACCAAAATTTTTCCCAACAGCATCGGTACCAGCCGAACAGCCGCGCTTTCCTCAGAAGTAGGAATTAAACAGGCTTTTGCCTCGAATCAATATTGAGTGTACTCGGCGTTGAAATGTCTTCGAACTCGCTGACTCAGTCACTGTTTCTAGGACTTGAAAAGTTTCAGTGCATGAAAATGAGGATTAGCCTTGTAACACGGAATGTTCAGTGCCAGGAATAAAAACGCTTTCTCTGTGTTAAGGTGACTGTTCCCAGTAAGAAAACCAATTCTTAGCTCAGGAAAGGTGGGATTTAGGTTTTCAGACAGCAGGAATTTAGCTAGGAACCTTAAGGTTTGACACGAGATCAGTAGCAACACAATTGAAATGTTTAGACTGAGAAGACATTGTTTTGAAGCTTCAGGTAGTCAGATAATAAGAACGTAAGCTTATTTCAAAAATGCAACTCACAATTGACTTGGATTCAAGGGGTTGACATTAGGTAGCAGAGGGACATTGATTGCCACCGCAATCTTGAAAACATAGCATAAAAACTAAGCCAGAAGGGGTGGGTAACCTCTACCCTTTGCCTCATTTTTGGATTCGCCCCTACTCTCTGTCAGTTGGCGGGAAAGCGTTGACCCTCCAAAATAGTATCATCGTTCGCACTGCAATTTACGCCTGCTTTGCTTTGTAGGCTAGATACTAGGGACCTATTAATAACTTTTACTGTTCCAGACGTTAGTTCAAACTGTCGGATCGGCTTTTGGTTGATTTTTCCGATGAATGTTTTACATTACCCTCCCTACCATCAGAGCCTTTCATTTGGCGAACTCGGTATAGCTTGTGTACAGACCCCCCTTCCCTTCCTTCTTCTATTTTTCCTGAGGAGAGGGGGGTCTGTACACAGGCTAACTCGGTAAAGAAAATTTAGACAAAAGGAGGCGACTCCGCTCGCAGGGTGTATATTACCAAGTAGTGGCTTAGAGGAGTTCATTGGCCCGTTAAAAAAAAAAAAAACGGGCATACGACACACGTGTTTGATCAAATTTTGGTTCTAGCAATACAAGAAAACGTTCTGTTTTGCACATACTAACTGTACTAATAATACATCTGCAATATTGTAATAATGTAGTTGCAGAGTATCATAGTAAAATGTACGCACATTTTTGTTGTTAAGCAAGGACCGCTGTGGAGTCTTGAGATTCTATGATTAAAATAGTACTCAGTTATTAGGTATACTTAGGTAAACACTACATATATTCTTTAAGTATGTATACTGTGGTTTTTATTACATGACGTTTTCTTGTGGGGTTCAGCTTTCCGGCCTCTGCTAACAAATCATCGTGTTGGTACGAAAATCTTAACCGGTCCCCATGACAGTATTACAATACATTTCTTTACGTAGCTACCACACAATTTTAAAGGTTCAATCTTAAGACTTAGTATTTCAAAATGTTAGGATAAGGAATTTTAGTCAATTTATAGGTAAGAACACGTCAGGCAAAATGTACTAACTAAAGACTACAAAAAGTACGTCAATTTAATTTGGACTGGCAGTGAAAACAGTGTTATTTAGTTAGAATCATACGATTATCGCCTTTATGATCTATTTACTTAAATTGTTACCATCAGTAAAAGAGTTAATGTTGTTACTTAAAGAGGCTGTGTCTT
>OZ037776.1:29331373-29376373 GCA_964035525.1 Porites cylindrica | reverse complement strand
CGAGAAGCTTAAACGGGCTTGTGCGTAGTGGTATCATTTGTCTGGGGAGCAAGAGGATAGAGAGCGTATTACTCATGACTACGCCAAGGATGTTTATCGAATGCAGATGTTTGAAAACAAATACAAGGAATGGTTAAACGATGTTTACACCCCAATAAGTCGAGGAGTTTACGGTGAAGGTATTGCGAATATTTCTGGGTTTGATTTGAGCTCCAAAACGCCTGTTGTTCGATTAGAGGGTGCCTTTCAAGGAACTCAGAATACAAATCCTTCAGTTTCCCGCGCGGGGGCGCGTAGTGATTTGTTGGAAACGAAAACACCTAATGCGACTCAAGATCATGCAAGTGGCGGCGATAAGACGCCAAGTCAATTACACCCAAGGAAAAAGAGTTCTAAAGGAGGGAGTCAGTTATCGGCACGGAATGTCAAGTGTACAATGGCTCAGCTTAAAGTGAAAAGGCTTCTGGCTGAACAAGAGATAAAGGAAAGTGAAATTGCGTTACGACTACAAGAAGAAAACACGCGTTTGTCAGCCGAGAAGGAACGTTTGAACATTCGAAGCGAATTAATGTTAGCCAGGATTGACGCAGAACAGGCTGAGACTGAAGCCAAACTGGGGGAGCAGGTTGATTTTGACTCTGTTTTTTCTTCCGAAGGATCAGTTAGAGGTCACGAGAACGTGAGGAAATATTTGGAAGAATTGTCACTTTCCGCCGTTCCTGGTCTACCGGATGTTGAGAAATGCGTTTTACCGGAAACCAAAACGCACGCTTTACCGGAAGTGAAAGATGACATGCCGGAAGCGAAGAATGTTACTGGAAATAGCACTGACGAAACAACGGTTAAATTTCAAAGGATTATGGAGCAACAGCAGATGTCTATCGATAAAGTTGTTCTTGGACTTGAGAAGTTGGACATGCCAAAGCGGGAATTCTTGTACTTTGATGGCGATCCTTCAAGGTACCCCAGATTTATTAAGAATTTTGAGCTAAACGTGGAATCTTCGATTACAGATGACAATGTAAGGCTATCTTGTCTGATCAAGTATTGCACTGGCAAAGCTAAGGAGGCAATTGAAAACTGTGTAATTCTGCCAGGGCCTGAAGGATACAAAGCTGCTCGTGAAATTCTTAGAAAGAATTTTGGACAACGTCATGTCATCATCCGATCGTTCATCGATAAAGTTGTCAAAGGACCACAGCTAAAATCTTCTGATGGAGAGAAACTCTTACAGCTCGCAAGGGACATGCGAATCTGTTTGCTGAATTCTGCGGAATTAAGCTATCAAGCCGATATAAACTCTTTGGACACTCTGAAGAAGATCGTTATGCGTCTTCCTGTGCACATGCAGGCAAAATGGGCGGATGAGTCGGGGAAGATTTTGGAAATGGGTTCTGAACCAACCTTCTCTCATTTGGCAGACTTTCTCGAAAAAAGGGCTCTGATAGCAAACACTGAGTTCGGGAAGTTAGTTGGATTCAAGCTTGGAGAGTCAAGAGTCACAAAACAATCAAGAAAAGCAGCTGATGGTGATGGTACCGTGCTTGCTTTGACTCAAGTTGAGAAGGATGTTAGTAACCAAGCCAATACAGCCAACAGCAAACGCTCAAATCAGAGGTCAGCAACGGATGGTCAAGTCAAATGCAAGTTTTGCGATGGGAGACATGAATTGGAGAAGTGTTTTAAGTTCCGGGACAAACGATATATTCAAAGGAAGGACTTTGTTAGGAAACAAAATCTGTGTGAAAATTGTTTGAAGCCTAATCACATCGCTAGACGATGCAGGAGTCTTGATGCTTGCTTGCTGAGAGGCTGTAGAGAAAGGCACCATTCCTTGCTGCACCCACCTAATTCATTGAGCGCTCCCATAGCTTCAAATTAGACTTCAAGAACGCGAGGTGATACTGAAGATCCTGTTACCGGGTCAACAGCGACTCGTGAAGATCTGGCTGAAGCAAGTCCACACCACATTGAGGCCGGGGCGGATTATGCGACAAATGCCGGAAAAAACAGAATTAGTTTGAGGATTGTGCCCGTCCGAGTTTCTGCTAAAGGTGGACGAGAAGTGGAGACATGCTTTCATTGATGATGGTTCTGACCCCACCTTGTGTCTACGACTCCTTCTGGATGAGTTAGGAGTAAGAGGTTCTCCAACGTCATTTTCTTTAACTATCATTAATGCCTAGAGAAGCAAACGGTCTGGAGAAGAAGTTAGTCTTACTGTGAGAGCATTGTCGTCAGATGAATGCATACAACTAGATCGTGTGTGGACTGTTGACAAGTTACCCGTCTCAGAGAAAAGCATACCCAGCACCGACGATATCCGCGATTGGCCGCATCTGCAGGGTATAAGTATACCTAAGCTCGATAAAGAGGTATCCATCTTAATCGGCAATGATGTTCCCGAGGCGCACTGGGTCTTTGAAGAGCGCCGTGGTCGCCGTAAACAGCCTTGCGCTGCACGGACATTACTTGGTTGGACACTTATCGGACCAGTTGGCGGTTCAAGCAACCCTGAAGCGACCGTCAATTTCTTAAGTGGAGGTCAAGAAACGCTGTCCGCACAAATTGAGCGGATGTACAACGCGGAGTTCGGCGAATCGTCTGCGTCATCTAAAGAAATGATGTCGATTGAAGATAGAAGAGCCCTGGCAATAATGGAACTAACCGTTCAGATGGTCGATGGCCATTATCAGCTCTCCCTTCCTTGGAAGTACGATAATCCGTGCCTACCGAATAACAGACCCATGGCCGAAAAAAGACTAAATCTTCTGAAAAGACGTTTGGAAAAGAACAAAGTTCTCCAAGAGAAGTACAAGGATGCTGTTGAGGATTACATTGCACAAGGTCACGCGAGGAAAGTATCTCTACATCAAGTGTCACGTTCTGTCTGGTATCTTCCCCACCATCCTGTGATACACCCGCAGAAACCTGAGAAGACCAGAGTTGTGTTCGATTGCGCCGCTAAATTTCGCAATACGTCACTCAACGAACAGCTGTTTCAAGGGCCAGATTTAACCAATAATCTCGTCGGAGTACTACTTCGTTTTCGTCAAGAGCAAAGAGGTCTTACGGCCGACATAGAGAAGATGTTCCATCAAGTGAGAGTGTCTCCTCAAGACACTTGCGCTCTGTCATTTCTGTGGTGGCCTGGTGGCGATCTTTCTAAAGAAGCAGAAGACCATGAGATGCTTGTTCACCTCTTTGGAGCTAAATCATCTCCTAGCTGTGCAAGTTTTGCATTAAACGGACTTCGATGAGGAAACCATCGATACGGTTAATAGGAACTTCTACGTTGATGACTGTGTTAAATCGGTCGCAACAACTGAAGAGGCGGTACGATTAGTTGAGCAGCTGCCAGAATTGTTGAGTAGGGGAGGCTTCCGCTTAACAAAGTGGATCAGTAATCGTCGAGAAATCTTGTCCTCGGTCGCTAAGGAAGACCTAGCACCGTCAGTGAAGAACCTTAACCTAGACTTAGAAGATTTACCGTTAGATCGCGCCCTTGGTATGCAGTGGGACACGGAAGAAGACATCTTTGGGTTTAGGACCATTCCGAATATTACAGCCAACACAAGGAGAGAGATTCTTTCTGTCACCTCATCTCTATATGATCCTCTTGGCCTAGCTGCTCCAGTTATACTTCCAGCTAAACGACTGCTTCAGAAGTTATGCAAAGACGAGCTTGGTTGGGATGACATAGTCAAAGAAGACGACCTTCTGCAGTGGCAAGATTGGACAAGGGGCATCATTGGTCTTACCGAAGTAGCCATACCACGTTGTGTGAAACCGAGAGATTTTGGCGAGCTCAGTTCCATCCAGCGGCATTATTTCTCAGATGCCTCGGAAGAGGGATATGGGGCTGTCTCATACGTGCGCTTAACTGATGCACTTGGTAATACCGCCTGTAGCATCTTACTGGGAAAGGCAAGAGTTGCTCCACTGAAGACTGTGACAGTACCACGACTGGAGTTAACGGCTGCCACAGTCGCTGTAAAGCTTCACAAGCAGATCAAGGAAGAACTCACTTTGCCTATACATGAAGTGACGTTTTGGACTGACTCTACTATTGTCTTGCAGTATATCAACAACAGTCACACAAGATTCCAGACATTCGTCTCCAACCGGCTGGCAAAGATCCACGATATCTCTACCCCGTCTCAGTGGCGTCATGTTAGCTCTGATCTGAACCCAGCAGATTACGCGTCTCGTGGGTTTAATTCTCATGAACGTACCAAACTGAAGATTTGGCTCGAGGGACCAAGATTTTTGTTGAAGGACGAAAGCCAGTGGCCAAATCAGCCAACCCAACTTCCTGAGATTGATGAAAATGACCAGACGCATGCTGTTATGCAAGATCAAGGGTTTGACTCGTTGGTTTATCACTACTCTTCGTGGTATGGTTTGAAAAAGGCTCTAGCTTGGCTGAGCCGCTTCAAGAATTACTTGCTGTATCGCACAGGGAAGATTGCAAAAGAAGACGTCAAAAGAGGAGAATTATCCGTCCGCGAAACCCAAAACGCTGAAGTGGAGGTCATTAAGTACATGCAAAGGCTGTTCTTTCTGAGGGAGTTGAATGCACTGTTGACTGAAGCTCAGCAACGCCGTAGTATCTCTAGAGTGTCGGGGAAACGCCTTAGTGACGGTTCGTACGTCAGCCCACTGCGCAAACTCAATCCAATAGCTGTTAATGGGTTAATCAGAGTTGGTGGTCGTCTTAATAATGCAGAGGCTATCGATTGTTTCATGAAGCATCCAATAGTTCTACCAACCAAGCATCACGTAACTGACATGATTATTCGCCATTATCATCAGATAGGCCATGTAGGATCAAGTCAAGTTCTTGCTACAATTAGAAGGAAATTTTGGATTTTGAAAGGTGGTTCAGCCGTCAGACGAGTGGTCAACAAGTGCATCAAGTGTAGAAGATGGAACTCAAAGCCGCAAGCACAGATTATGGCTCCGCTACCTATGGCTCCCGTCACGCCTGGGGATGCACCGTTCACCGCAGTTGGAATTGACTACTTCGGACCAATGCCAGTCAAGTTGAAGAGAAGTCGAGTTAAACGATATGGGTGCATTTTCACCTGCCTAACAATGCGAGCAGTGCATATTGAGGTCTCTCAAGATTTGACGACTGACTCGTTTCTGATGGCGTTTTCAAGATTTGTCAGTAGGCGCGGTGCACCAACAGAACTTCACAGCGATAATGGTACCAACTTTAAAGGAGCACAATATGAGTTGAAGAAAGCTCTTAAAATGTGGAATCAATCACGCATCACAGAGAGTTTACGCAAGCGCAGTATTCAATGGTACTTCAACCCCCCATAAGCAAGTCACCAAGGAGGGGTCTGGGAGAGAATGATTCGCTCTGTTCGCAAGATACTGCGCGCTCTCCTGGGAAACCAAATAGTCAATGACGAGACCCTTCTCACTGTTATGGCCGAAGTAGAGAAAATCCTGAACGACCGCCCACTCACAAGATTAAGCAAAGATCCAAATGACTTGGAACCATTAACGCCGAATCATCTTTCGTTGTCTCACCGTAATGCAAGTGTTGCCCCTGGTAACTTCTCCCCTGCGTCCACAGACAAGTACAAGAAATGCTGGAGACAAGCACAATACCTGAGTAACATCTTTTGGAGAAGATGGGTAGATGAATACTTGTTATCTCTTCAAGAAAGGCAGAAGTGGATTCGCCCGCGCCGGAATGTAGCTGTTGGAGATTTGGTTCTCATAGCTGATCAGCACAGTCCGCGTGGACAGTGGCCAATGGGTGTTGTTGAAGAAGTTACACAAGATCGCTATGGTGCAGTGCGACAAGCTACAGTTAGAACCGCCAGAGCAATTTTGAAGCGAGATATTAGACAGATATGCTTGCTGCTGGAAGCTGTCGATAATTAATCCCAGCTGTTAACACAGTGTAACTTGTAAGGACAGACAGACCTCTTCGAGGTTTTGGACAAAAAGGAGCCAGTTGCTGGAAAGGAAGTTCCCTGATTGAATTGATCACTTAGCTTATTAATACGTTGCGAACTGTGTAAAGCAATTAAGATGTTAATTGTAGATAAGGTTTTTGAATATTCTAAATAAGTTTCGTTTAATAGTTTCGCTTAGTTTTCTTAAGAAAGGCAAGGCTTGAATGCCCGTCTGCCTTTCGAGGCCGGTGTGTTAAAGCGAAACTTCTAGAACGTAGGAGTGTGATTTCTAAAATAAAGCGCTTGGACACTAATACGCGTGACTTCGGTTACAGCCATACACAGCCATACACAGCCATAGACAGCCATACATAGCCCTACATAGCCATACATAGCCCTACATAGCCATACATAGACATACATAGCCATACATAGCCCCACATACCAATACACAGCCATACACAGCCATACACAGCCATACATAACCCTACATAGCCATACATAGCCCTACATAGTCATACATAGCCCTACATAGCCATAAACAGCCCTACATAGCCCTACAGAGAACTACATAGCCATACACAGCCCTACATAGCCCTACATAACCATACATAGCGCTACACAGCCCTACATAGCCATACTCTGCCCTACATAGCCCTACACAGCAATACATAGCCCTACATAGCCCTACACAGCCCTACATAGACCTACATAACCATACATTGCCCTACATAGCCCTACATAGCCATACATAGCCATACACAGCCATACACAGCCCTACATAGCCCTACATAGCACTACATAGCCCTACACAGCCCTACACAGCAATACATAGCCCTACATAGCCCTACACAGCCCTACATAGACCTACATAACCATACATTGCCCTACATAGCCCTACATAGCCATACATAGCCATACACAGCCATACACAGCCCTACATAGCCCTACATAGCACTACATAGCCCTACACAGCCCTACACAGCCCTACATAACCATACACAGCCATACATAGCCCTACATAGCCATATATAGCCCTATATAGCCATACATAGCCATACACAGTCCTACATAGCCCTACATAGCCATACATAGCCTTACATACCCATACACAGCCATACACAGCCCTACATAGCCCCACACAGCCCTAGACAGCCATGCACAGCCCTACATACCCATACATAGCCATACATAGCCCTACATAACCGTACATAACTATACATAGCCCTACACAGCCATACATAGCCATACACAGCCATACACAGCCCTACATAGCCCTACATAGCCATACATAGCCATACACAGCCATACACAGCCATACACAGCCATACATAACCCTACATAGCCATACATAGCCCTACATAGCCATACATAGCCATACACAGCCATACACAGCCCTGCATAGCCATACATAGCTCTACATAGCCATACATAGCACTACAGAGCCTTACATAGCCATTCATAGCCATACATAATCCTACATAGCCATATACAGCCCTAAATAGGCCTACAGAGCCCTACACAGCCCTACATAACTATACATAGCCATACATAGCCACACACAGCCATACACAGCTATAAACAGCCATACATAGCCATACATAGCCATACATAGCCCTACATAGCCATACACAACCATACACAGCCATACACAGCCCTACATAGCCCTACATAACCCTACATAGCCATACATAGCCCTACATACCCATTCATAGCCATACATAGCCCTATATAGCCATACACAGCCCTATATAGCCCTACACAGCCCTACACAGCCCTACATAGCCCTACATAACTATACATAGCCATATATAGCCACACACAGCCATACACAGCTATACACAGCCATACATAGCCCTACATAGCCATACATAGCCCTGCATAGCCATACATAGCCATACATAGCCCTACATAGCCATACACAGCCATACACAGCTATACACAGCCATACATAGCCCTACATAGCCATACATAGCCCTACATAGCCTTACATAGCCATACATAGCCCTACATAGCCATACACAGCCCTACATAGCTCTACATAGCACTACATAGGCATACACAGCCCTAGATAGCCCTACATAGCCATTCTTAGCCATACATAGCCCTACATAGCCATACACAGCCCTACATAGCCCTACACAGCCCTACATAACTATACATAGTCATACATAGCCACACACAGCCACACACAGCTATACACAGCCATACATAGCCCTACATAGCCATACATAGCCATACATAGCCATACATGGCCCTACATAGCCATTCTTAGCCATACATAGCCCTACATAGCCATACACAGCCCTACATAGCCCTACACAGCCCTACATAACTATACATAGCCATACATAGCCACACACAGCCACACACAGCTATACACAGCCATACATAGCCCTACATAGCCATACATAGCCATACATAGCCATACATAGCCATACATAGCCCTACATAGCCATACACAGCCATACACAGCCATACACAGCCAAACATAGCCCTACATAGCCATACATAGCCCTACATAGCCATACACAGCCCTACATAGCTCTACATAGCACTACATAGGCATACACAGCCATACACAGCCCTAAATAGCCCTACATAGCCTTACACGGCCTTACACAGCTTTACATAGCCCTACATAAAGCGAAACTTCTAGAACGTAGGAGTGTGATTTCTAAAATAAAGCGCTTGGACACTAATACGCGTGACTTCGGTTACAGCCATACACAGCCATACACAGCCATAGACAGCCATACATAGCCCTACATAGCCATACATAGCCCTACATAGCCATACATAGACATACATAGCCATACATAGCCCCACATACCAATACACAGCCATACACAGCCATACACAGCCATACATAACCCTACATAGCCATACATAGCCCTACATAGCCATAAACAGCCCTACATAGCCCTACAGAGAACTACATAGCCATACACAGCCCTACATAGCCCTACATAACCATACATAGCGCTACACAGCCCTACATAGCCATACTCTGCCCTACATAGCCCTACACAGCAATACATAGCCCTACATAGCCCTACACAGCCCTACATAGACCTACATAACCATACATTGCCCTACATAGCCCTACATAGCCATACATAGCCATACACAGCCATACACAGCCCTACATAGCCCTACATAGCACTACATAGCCCTACACAGCCCTACACAGCCCTACATAGCCCTACATAACCATACACAGCCATACATAGCCCTACATAGCCATATATAGCCCTATATAGCCATACATAGCCATACACAGTCCTACATAGCCCTACATAGCCATACATAGCCTTACATACCCATATACAGCCATACACAGCCCTACATAGCCCCACACAGCCCTAGACAGCCATGCATAGCCCTACATACCCATACATAGCCATACATAGCCCTACATAACCGTACATAACTATACATAGCCCTACACAGCCATACATAGCCATACACAGCCATACACAGCCCTACATAGCCCTACATAGCCATACATAGCCATACACAGCCATACACAGCCATACACAGCCATACATAACCCTACATAGCCATACATAGCCCTACATAGCCATACATAGCCATACACAGCCATACACAGCCCTGCATAGCCATACATAGCTCTACATAGCCATACATAGCACTACAGAGCCTTACATAGCCATTCATAGCCATACATAATCCTACATAGCCATATACAGCCCTAAATAGGCCTACACAGCCCTACACAGCCCTACATAACTATACATAGCCATACATAGCCACACACAGCCATACACAGCTATAAACAGCCATACATAGCCCTACATAGCCATACATAGCCCTACATAGCCATACATAGCCATACATAGCCATACATAGCCCTACATAGCCATACACAACCATACACAGCCATACACAGCCCTACATAGCCCTACATAACCCTACATAGCCATACATAGCCCTACATACCCATTCATAGCCATACATAGCCCTATATAGCCATACACAGCCCTATATAGCCCTACACAGCCCTACACAGCCCTACATAGCCCTACATAACTATACATAGCCATACATAGCCACACACAGCCATACACAGCTATACACAGCCATACATAGCCCTACATAGCCATACATAGCCCTGCATAGCCATACATAGCCATACATAGCCCTACATAGCCATACACAGCCATACACAGCTATACACAGCCATACATAGCCCTACATAGCCATACATAGCCCTACATAGCCTTACATAGCCATACATAGCCCTACATAGCCATACACAGCCCTACATAGCTCTACATAGCACTACATAGGCATACACAGCCCTAGATAGCCCTACATAGCCATTCTTAGCCATACATAGCCCTACATAGCCATACACAGCCCTACATAACTATACATAGCCATACATAGCCACACACAGCCACACACAGCTATACACAGCCATACATAGCCCTACATAGCCATACATAGCCATACATAGCCATACATGGCCCTACATAGCCATTCTTAGCCATACATAGCCCTACATAGCCATACACAGCCCTACATAGCCCTACACAGCCCTACATAACTATACATAGCCATACATAGCCACACACAGCCACACACAGCTATACACAGCCATACATAGCCCTACATAGCCATACATAGCCATACATAGCCATACATAGCCATACATAGCCCTACATAGCCATACACAGCCATACACAGCCATACACAGCCAAACATAGCCCTACATAGCCATACATAGCCCTACATAGCCATACACAGCCCTACATAGCTCTACATAGCACTACATAGGCATACACAGCCATACACAGCCCTAAATAGCCCTACATAGCCTTACACGGCCTTACACAGCTTTACATAGCCCTACATAATCATACATAGCCCTACATAGCCCTACATAGCCATACGCTTTGCTACATAGCCCTACACAGCCATACATAGCCTTACATAGCCCTATACAGCCCTACATAGCCCTACATAACCATACATAGCCCTACATAGCCCTACATAGCCATACAAAGAAAGATTTTTTATCGGTTTCTGACAATATGGAGTCACGTGACAACATTTGAATAATTGGAAAACACCAAATTGACAGAAACCACACATGTATCTGGCAAAGTCTGATCTTTTTAGTGCTTAAGTGTCAGAGATAGGTTACCCCCATCTTTTTTTTGACTGAATCATTTTGGGGCCCACGCCTTAATTTTCCTGAGGATGTTTCTGACGTTATAGCGGACGTTTCAAAGAAGAAACGTTGATATGTTTTGTGAAACTGTAGCACGATTGTGGCAATATTTTGTCACTCAGGATCGATCAATACGCAAACGGATTTTTTTAAGGATTATTTTACAACTTAGTAGTTAGATTGTTGAATAAACCAATAATAAAGCAACGTTTTAAAGCCGAGTTGGTTAATGAAGCCACTTTTTTAAAATTTCGTTCCTTTGAGAAGCTACATCTTGGTTAGTTTACAACAAATCACTTTCAAACCTAGTGACTGATTTAACTAATTAAAAGGCGCACTTTATAGCGGACTTGTCCCTTCATGAAAAAGGTGAAGAATAGAATGAACAACGAAGGGTCTAATCACTAGTTGCTTTATTTAATCACATCCATTGGTGTCCACAATTATGCGGCGTTTTAGCGATCAAGATCTGATGATGTGTATCACTATGTGGGGTGTGGGAAAGTTAAATTACTAACCTCTAAGGAGTCCAGCGAGGGTGTGGATTCCCCTACTAAAACAGACATCTATAGGTCAGTGTCACGGAATTTATTTATGCACAGCCATAAGCGATACCTTAATGAGCAAATATAGTGTCGAAAATAACTAAAATTGGCACTAAGGGAAACGATGAGCATCCCCTTCACTTTTATGAGAGTGTCACCCCCAGGGTGTACATGTAATAAATACATCAATACGAGTATAAGATTTGGCATTAACTCTGCAGGTTCTTTGATGAATTGTGCCAATTAATATTCAACCATGAAGTCCAATAGATGGGTAGTGTGAACCTCTAAGGGATTTGAAAGAAAATTCAAATTCAAATCTCCCAGTATGTACTGAATTTCTTAATACCTGGAATCTGTCGGGGTATGTAGGGTTATGTAAAAGAGAGGATGTCCTATCAATCTCAGAGAAAAAGTGGCTGAAATATTTCCAAACTCTTCATTCCAATGAATCTCTTAACCCAGCCCCTTTTTTCGGATAAATCAGAAGTGAAATGGTAAAAGCTAGTCTTTACATTTTGATGCCTGTACCATGCCTGAAACCCAATGTGGTGGTCTTATTACTCCCATCTATAATTCGAGCGGGAGTAATAACCCGCAAATTTCCGAGGTACATCTGTCTCCAGCTACCTGTGTTCGATGTCTTAAACCAACCACTCTTCAAAAATGTCATGTCTTTAAATACGCGTAACAATTGAATCTCAAGTTGGCTTTTCTTTCAATTTATACCAAATAACCGCACAGCAGAACACGTCTTTCCTTTACGTTCATAATCACAAGGAAAAGATTGATGAACGCTTTGTCTACACATGTGTACGGTTATATAAGGTTATGTAAGGGTATATAAGGCTATCTAAAGGGTTATGTAGGGTTATGTAAGGCTATGTAGTGCTGTGTAGGGCTATGTAGGGTTAGGTATGGCTGCGTATGGCTATGTATGGCTATGTATGGTTATGTATGGCTATGTAGGGATATATATGGTTATGTTATGTATGGCTATGAACGGCTATGTATGGCTATGTGGGGTTGTGTACGGCTATGTAGGGCTATGTATGGCTATGTAGGGCTATGTATGGCTATGTAGGGCTATGTATGGCCATGTATGGCTATGTAAGCCTGTGTACGGCTCTGTATGGCTATGTATGGCTATGTAGGGCTATGTTGGGCTGTGTATGGCTATGTAGGGCTATGTATAGCTATGTATGGCTATGTATGGCTATCTAGAGCTACGTATGGCTACGTAAGGCTATGTAGGGCTATGTATGGCTATAGAGGGCTATGTAGGGATGTGTACAGATATGTATGGCTATGTAGGTCTATGTATGCCTATGTAGGTCTATGTAGGGCTATGTAGGGCTATGTATACCTATGAATCGCTAACTAAGGCTATGTATTGTCATGAAGGACTATGTATGGCTATGTATGGTTATGTAGGGCTATGTATGGCTATGTATACCTATGTAGGGCTGTGTATAGCTATGTATGGCTATGTAAGGCTATGTAGCGCTGTGTATGGCTATTTATGGCTATGTAGCGCTATGTAGGGCTATGCAGGGCTATGTAAGGCTATATATGGCTGTGTATGGCTGTGTATGGCTATGTATGGCTATGTAGGGCTATGTAAGGCTATGTAGGGCTATGTATGGCTGTGTATGGCTGTTTATGGCTATGTATGGCTATGTAGGGCAATGAATGGCTATGTAGGGCTATGTATTGTCATGTAGGGCTATGTATGGCTATAGAGGGCTATGTAGGGATGTGTACAAATATGTATGGCTATGTAGGTCTATGTATGCCTATGTAGGTCTATGTAGGGCTATGTATGGCTATGTAGGGCTATGTAGGTCTATGTATGGCTATGTATGGCTATGTAGGGCTATGTAGGGCTATGTAGGGCTATGTAGGGCTATGTATGGCTGTGTATGGCTATGTATGGCTATGTAGGGCTATGTATGGCTGTGTATGGCTATATAGGGCTATGTAGGTCTATGTAGGGCTATGTAAGGCTATGTACGGCTATGTAGGGCTATGTAGGGCTATATAGGGCTATCTAGGGCTATGAAGGGCTATGTAGGGCTATGTATGGCTGTGTATGGCTGTGTATGGCTATGTATAGCTATGTATGGCTATGTAGGGCTATGTATGGTCATATAGGGTTATGTATGGCTATGTATGACTATGTAGGGCTGTGTATGGCTATGTAGGTCTATGTAGGGCTATGTAGGGCTGTGTATAGCTATGTATGGCTATGTAGGTCTGTGTAGGGCTATGTAGGTCTATGTAGGGCTATGTACGGCTATGTAGGGCTATGTAGGTCTATGTAGGGCTATGTAGGGCTATGTAGGGCTATGTAGGGCTATGTATGGTTACGTAGGGCTATGTAGGGCTATGTATGGCTGTGTATGGCTATGTATGGCTATGTATGCCTATTTAGGCCAATGTATGGTCATACAGGGCTATGTATGGCTATGTATGCCTATGTAGGGCTGTGTATGGCTATGTAGGTCTATGTAGGTCTATGTAGGGCTGTGTATGGCTATATATGGCTATGTAGGTCTATGTGGGCTATGTAGGTCTATGTAGGGCTATGTAGGGCTATGTAGGGCTATGTATGGTTATGTAGGGCTATGTATGGTGTATGATCAAGTTACTTTGTTGTTATAAAATAAAGAGCTTAAACTCGACATATTACACGTTTCAGTTTGTGAGCTTTTGCATTTGTCTCTGGAAACACCATGCAGATTTAATCAGGATTCTATCAGGGGCCCAGTTGAAGGCCAATCAGCACCATATAATTCGGGTTCAAAAGCATTTTGTCAGATAATTTTTTTCCGAAACAGTAGACAAAAAGAATTAAACAATTTGCTTTTAGGCTTTCATACCTGTATTAAATTTTCGTAGTAACCCATGAGTTATCTTAACGCCCAGCTTTGCACAACCTGGCCCAGGCTCACAAAGTCGTTTTCTTTATAATAGAAAAGGGCTTTATTACCCAGCGCAAGACTGATCGTAATTGGACAGAGAGGCAGTCAAGGACTTTGGCTGAGATATCAGAAACTATGTGGACCGTGCAGAAAAATCTTCTGGTGAACTGATCGACTTCCGGGACACACATTAAAATTTCGGTGAAGAGTGGCTTAAGAAATATTTCCCTCTCGTCGCGAATATTCAGCCATTATTCAGCTCGCTTTCAAAGAATAATAACAAATTGTTAATCGTCCAATGTGAGGTGCGGACCAAAATATCAGTCAAGCAGGTAAAGAAGTGTTCCAAAATATTGCAAAGTCCTGGTCATCAACAGAAAATACATCCACATGGTCGCTTTGACGGTCACCTTTGAATGAAAGGACCCGCTTTGTTTTGCTTTGTGTTCATCGTTTATGCAGGCTGAAAGGTAACTTTTACTGTATTTTCATGGTTGCTTTTAATAGACCAGTTACTGTAGAAGTATCGTAATTTTCACTGAAAAGTAAACTACATTCGTTCAGCCTTTTGGTAGGTCGACCCAACAGCTAATTAACTCCAATGAAAATAACTCTTGAAAGCGCGAAAAACAAACCAACCAAAACCCTTTCGACGCACGTCTAGTGCGAGTTTTGATAAGTGAGTCTAGTCTAGTACGACAGTCTCTTAGGGGCTAACTATCTCGACTGTCTCACACGCCCGCGCCGGTAAGAGACAAACTTACCAGATTTCCTCGTTTAACTTTACAAGGCGTTTTCAATTCTCGAAACCCGACGTCTAAACTTATTCTTGTTGCGATAATGTTCGCCTCGTTCGCCCTCTTCATAAACGATTGCCACACAGTCAATGATGACCACGCCGTCTTCAACCGAGTGTAGCTAAGTGTCGTGGGTCGTGGGTCGTGAGTAGAGGTAGTGGGTAAAAAAAGTATAGAAAAAATGATAAAGTAAAGTCAGAGAAAAAAAAGAAATAAATAGAAAAAGTTGCCATCACTTGTAAAATTTTCATGAAACGAAAATCTCCGACTCGCTGATTGCCTTTTTCATCACGGCTTCTTCTTCGTCCTCTTCCTGATATTTCCTAAGCTACGTGGGACTTGGCTCCCCCCTCACAACATCACTGTACAAAAAGACATGTTGCCGATGAAGATTTATCCATACCTGAGCTATCACCGCGAAATAAATGAGACAGACGTAAATAACTGCAATTTGCAGAAAGTATGGAACAATTCTGAATCGCTGAATGGAAATAGCTGCTCACTGTCAGTATTCGATCTACAATTCCAATGGTTAGTGGGGATTTTAACATGATGGAATCGAATGCGACCACCTTGAGAAAGCGGAGTGAAAAAGGACAATTTTAAGGTACTGTATTTCATATTTTAGGATAAAAGTCTTTCTGAATGAAGTTTTAGGTCTCTTACCTTACGAAGAAACCATCTTAATTCCCAACCTTTCAAGTTATGGTGGGACTGTATGTAAATTTAATTGCCGTACGGAAATCATACACTTTTCTCGATTCTTTTCTGTTTTGTTTTGTGAACAAAATCTTTGCTATAACGATTCAAAATATCATTCCTTACACTGACAGGACGTTTCAGTCACGAATGTTGACATCTTTGAGAAAATGCAGTTCAGTGTCCAGTTTTTCTATAGCCTGCTCCAGGTTTAAATAGTGTACAGAGTTTCTTTCGGTGATTTTTCACCTAAATACCTTTTTAGTGTCCGTTTGTACTGAGGATTCGGTTATTTGCTTTGCTGACCACGGGGAAGGGGAATAGGACTAGTTTGTACTCGGAGATTTTCGTTCATGAATGTTACGACTTGTTGCTTTTTAATTTTTTAATTTTTATTTTTCTGGAAGACTTTTGTTTTGCCCACGACATTTACCTACACCCACACCCACGACTCACGACCTCTACCCACGACCCACGACATTTAGCTACACTCTCTTCAACCTCAGCGACCTCGGCCATTGTGAGAAAACGTGTAGGACCTCGAATTACCGGCACAGGTACACAGATCGAAAAGCCTGGTAAGGTTGGATGCAACAACAATTACAATGTATATTATCGACCATTAACTGTCACAAAATGACCCACAAATGGTATAAATCATTTACCGTTATGTCTCAAGACTTCTAAATATTTCAAGGTCAATAAAAGTTAAAACTTTTATTGACCTTTATGTCCTACTGTGTTTTGTTTTGCGCATTGTATCGAAAGGAAAGCTCAAATAAACGGTACCGTAATACCGTGAACAATCTTATTTCACCGAATACCGTCAGCCACAATGAAGAAAAACCGCATACCGCAGAGCTAGATGATACCGCAATACCGCACTTTAAAATTAAAATTACCGAAATGCCGCATGAAAAAAAGCCCAGTACCGCAATACCGTAAACCCCCATGTCTCCCTCTATTTTGGCTAGGCGCGCTCGAATTTAAAATACTGAAATTTCTATTTTTCCGTTGCCTTAATATTTTCCTCGGCAATTTCCCCGGATTTTCAGTACATAAATCTTTAAAAACAAAAGCAAACAGCCAACGAGCGAGGACACCAGTTTTCCTGGTTTATTTTTTACAAAATGCGAAGGCAAACAACCAGTCTGGTAACACTGAAAATTCCTTGAATGGCGATGCGATAATTTTCGTCTAATAGTTCACAGTTGGCGATTGAGGTTTCTTTCGCAGTGAGCCTCCGCTTGCGTACCCCGTTCAGAGAAGTCGTTCCCGGCTAAACGTTCAAATGAAACCAGTTTTAAAATGGACATTATTTTGATTTACATTGATTACGTTTAAAAGCTACACAGGTGGATAACGGCTTCTTACAGGTTAATCACAGCTTGCAGACTAAATACAATTATGACTTGACAAATAAGTTTACGCTCAATAAATCAACAGGTTGTTTACAGCTTAAAGAAGTTAAGATCACAGAATAAATGATTTCTACATTAGCTTTTCATATTTTTACCAGCGAAAGCAAAATAACTGAATAACAATAAATTATCTCTTCACATAATAAATTGCTTTTTGGAAATTAAGGAGGGTTGTTCAATCCTGTCATGTCCAATACTGCCGCACTGTTAAGGACCGTTACGAGAAGTGGACGGATCGCACGCTCCGTACAAACCGTCAGCACTACTCACGGTCCGTATTCTGAGCACATACGGAGCACGCATCTCATTATTACATCAGGGCGCAGTGAGTTACGGTTCGTACGATCCGTACGGTCCGTACGGATGGTAACAGTCCGTATGCTTAAGTCATACGGATCGTAATTTTCCTCGTTCCAAGCGTTCTATAAGCCATAAACGAACACAAGCACACTCCAAATGCAATATTCCTCGTTCGGCACAGTTTCAGAATATGAACAGACATATGGAGATTGTTTTGGCGTATTCTTGTATTTGTTCCTTGCATTTTTAGTCAGTAATTCGGCTATTTTGTCTTCCGATAGCCGTGAATATTTCGTCAACTTCTTGAGTTCTGAACTCAAGAAAAAGCAGCTAGTCTGCCGCGCCGCTGCCTGCAAACGAGGTTGTGATCTGATAAAAGCCAATCAGAAACAGCGAAATAAATAATTAAAAAACAGTATAATTATTAGTTATTTAGGTGTTATGCAAGAGAAAACATTCAATCCATAGCAGACTTTTAGAACAACTTGCATGCTATGGGGCTGAAACTATTCAGTCAGTGCAAGGCAGGATATAATTCATGTTCTACATTTAACCTAATAACATGAATATAATCTCTTTTTGACCTTCTAATCCTATCTATAACTTTGCTTCAATGAAGGAACACAAAATGAAAAACATTACTGGTACTTTTTTTGTGGTTACTATACGTAATTGTGGACCCGCAAACACTGTTAGAATTGTAACAATAAGAACAATAAGAAATATTTACCCATTGATATAATCACTTCCATGTTACTGTTTAACAATAAAATACTAAATCGTTTGATTTTTAGTACCTGTGTGCTCGTACCGTCTTTTAACAAGACACGCTCCCTTAGGTCTCACACTTTTTACCTCCACAAATCGCCTCACCCTAGCGTGGACAAGGGGGAGGGGGTTGGAGATCGAATCCTTAACATAAAAAATTTCCTAAAAAAAAACGGTTACACTTTTATAATGTAACCCAAACATTCAAAGGATGGTTTATTGGATATTGAGTCGTCTCAAAATAATTTAAAAGTCAGGGCATCGGACGTTTATAATATTTCTGTGGTGGCTGGTAATTGCTATACGGTGTTCTTTCCACAAAAGCAAGATGATGGAAGAGACAAATCAAGGAAACAAGAGTTGCAGGAAGGAGTTTATTCTACGAACAACTGCTATCAAATATAAATTTGAATTAAACAAGGTTTCTTTTCATACCATATTATCATACAGGCCTCAAAGGCATCTTTGGTAAAGAAACACATACAGTATTTTGTCCCTACATGAGCGTTTTCAAGAGAGTGATACCAAAGTCTTTTTAACAACAGTCACACAACAGTGAAAGTTGTTCTAGAGTCGCAACAGAAGGTTCAGTCCTGGCTAGTTCAGCTCCTAATATTTCTGATAATCAATTTAATTTGCAACTAAGGTGGAAAGTCAGTTTAAACGTAAAAAATAAAAAAATATCATAAATTCTAAAAAACGCAAAATGTAACTCTAGGAAGCAAACCTACATCGCTTTTTTCCTTAAAAAGCACATAATATATAACCGAATGTTTTATGGATTCAAATTTTTTAGTAAACAACAATTCTTCTCAGACTTACATTTAGTTGAGTTTAAAAGAGTGGCTCCTTGTAAATGCTTTCCTTATCAGCTAGGGTTTTTTAATTTTTTCTTGTAAATGGTAAAATAATCGAGGAAGGTGAAAACAGAACATTCAATGTGAGACAAAAAACTTGTAGCAGAATAATTTAAAGCACGTTGCATTCTTTTCTAATCTTTCAAGGGCTAAAGATGTAATAAGTCATTTTTAATAACACCAAAAAAATTTCTTATGGGAGCCCAAGAAAAAAAATGTCAAATTTCACAAAATTAAATCTTACACATGAGATTTTCAGAATTTTACCTATGTTTTCTCAATTCTTGTTAAATTTGACATTCATTTTCTCAGACTCCCATAAGAAATTTTCTTTGGTAGTAGTGGATAACGCACCGGTTACTCCTATTTTTTGTGGATTTAACCGATTTTTAGTGAAAGATAACACGTTCAAAATTTGCCCGCTTTTATTTTGAACACATGACAGTTTCTACAATATCCAATCAGAAGACTATAGCAAACAATATCTAATCAGAAGACTATAGCAAATAGCTAATTATATAAAAATCACTTTTCAGTTTATAGATTATGATCTCAACATTTTTTGATGACGTCAACTCTAGGAAATTCTGACGTCACTTGCTCCCTGCCAGCTACAAATAAACTATGACATCATCCTATCTATATGACATGCATGACGTCAGCCAGCTAAAAATAAACTATGACATCATCCTATCTTAATGGCTTGCGTGACATCATCGGTATTAATTTAAACTTTGACATCATCTTATCTTAATGAGATACATGACGTCATCTGCGTTAATTTATACCACACAAAAAGTTAATTAAATCCACAAAAAAAGGAGTAACCGGTGCCTTATCCACTACTTTTGGTGTTATTACAGATGACTAATTACATCTTTAGACCTTGCAAAATGCAAAAAAGACTGCAATATTCTTTAAATCATTCTGGTACAAGGTTTTTGTCCACTCAAAATTAATATTACTCAATTTCCTGATTGATTCCGTCTTAAAATACCGCTTAACTACAGTGAAACCTCTCCACAATGGCTACCTGTAGTGGGATCTCTTCAATTCAATCTTAAATAATAATTTTTATCTTTTAAATTTCGCTCTGTATTATTCCCTTGGCTTCATAAAGTCTCTTTTCGTTTTCTTTGATGGTTGATGAGACGCAGGACTTCCTGCTTCAAAATTAACAGCACCTGCTGATGAACGTTTTCTTTTTGTTGAAAATTTCTTGGCTACAGTACCCACCAGACTTTCATATCAGTTACAATAAAGAGAATTAAAATTTTATTTCAAAGTGAACAAATAGAAGAGTTTCTTTAATGTTCTTTTTAGAAGGTACTAAGCAGCTGATAGTAGCATTGCTTACGAGTTGATAAAGCTTTCTATTGGCCAGGCTCTTCCCTCAGAGTCAAAAAAGCTTGCTCACAGGCTAATAACAAAATTGAATGGTTGGTTGGAGGAGTACATTGTGCTTGTCATTAAAAGTAATTGTTGTTATATAGATGCATACATGTATGACGATCGGCCTTAACGTGTGTCTTTAAGCCAATAATCATCATCACATTATCCCATTTCAACTAAATAATTATGCATCTGTAGGTAAACTGCGGCTAAGATAATAAAGTATGATAACTACAACCCTTCAGACATGCTGAATGCAAAAACAGGAAATATGACAAAGCTGTTTGGTTGGAGTTACCCTGGGTTCCAGACGAGGTTATTTTTCAGGAGCATCCGACGACGGTTTTCTCCCAAATGCATTGAACACTTTTCTGGACTATCCAGGGTACTTTTAGACCCTCACAAACGCAATATAAACCTGTTAGCGGTGTTATAAAATTTGTATCTGTTCGGTCATCCTAGGCGAACTTTTAACTTAAAAGTTTTTACGAAATTGGAGGGCTTCAGTATTATTTTCCCGAAATTTTTAGATGCAATTTACCGCATTACTTAAGTGAAAAGTGTTTTGATTCATCTCTCCATCACATTTTTGAATGCGGAAATTTTAGGTTCTCTTTTTCGGACGAAAAATAGCCTAACCTGGGGTGTGAAATGTGAAAAATTAAACTTCAGAAAATCGTGGGAATTTATTAGAAAAGCTTCGAAAATTGTACATGAATGGAACGGTATAAATCTAGAAATAATCAGCTATCCTCAAGTAATAGAATAGTAATAGAATAGTAATAGAATTTGTCTCTCCGAACAGATATTTCACAGAAAACAGTCGTAGGGTGCCCCTGTTTTTTTTCTGTCTTAAGAGTTCTTTCGAAGGTGCCAGTGAAGGTTGGAGGAGGTGTAATGGAGCATAGAAAGATGCAACTTATGCAGTCACGTACGTAATTATGACTGCTACAAACAATTTTTTTTTTATCTCCATACAATAAAGTTGATATCTTTATAATGCTGACACAGTAGATGTTTAAACTTGGGAGGTATACCCACTAAAACATCAAGTCACACCACCTCAATTATTTGCCTCCTATTAGACAATGTTCACTACCTTGGCTTTTTGCTTTAGTCATATATTTGATCAGCAAAGAGCTCCAGTCATACGTGTGTACATGCTTCTATTGAATTCTCAGCAAGGGAAAGCCCCTCTGTCTGATGCTCTTAAGCTCTTTTATCATTACATTATGCATTGAAAAAACTGACTCGATAGGGGTAACAAATTTACTGGTAAACCAGTAGTTTTCATTTTTACTCACAAGGTCAAGAATCCCTACTGGCCTGAGCTTAACCAGTTGACTCTTTACAAGCCTGACCTACATGTTTAGGGTTGGAACATGGGTGGAACATGACCTCGTGGCCAAGCGCTCTAACGTGATCCACCCAAACTTTCCAACCTACATGTGCATGTATCCAACCATGTATCCATGTAGAGGATTTCATTTCTTGAGAATACAGGTACATGCTCTCAAGATAATCAATCATAACACAGATATGTTACATGTACAGTGTAAGTTGTCATATTGATATAGAGGCCCTACAATACATTGTACATGTACATGTGTATTGTAGTCAGTAAGGCTAACAAAATGTAGGCATTAACCCAAATGTTATCAAAGTAGTTGTTACCTTCTCGCCATCTCTTCATCAGAGACAGTTGCTTCATTCTCTCGTTCCTCTGATCTTGCCATATCTTTCTCAGCTTGCATCTCTTTAAACAATTTCTGTTGACATTTATTTGAAGACTGAGCATTGAGAACATGACTGGAATACAATCTCCTTAGGCTTCTCATGCAAGCAAAGAGTTGAATGCATATTTAAGAACATGCCAATGTATATATTGTGGTTCAATTTTATCCTTGGCTTAATTCTCATTTTCCTTTGTTTTGGAGTTTGGAAATGTATAATTATGAGATTAAAAGAAAGGAAAATAAAATTAAACAAAGGACAAAATTAAACCACAACATAAACATTGTATAAATCTCTTGTACTATCACATGATTTTTAGACTTCTTAAAAGCTACATACATGTACATCAGGATATATATTTCTATAGTTTTGGATTTTTTTTAGATTTCAAGATACATGTATTGTAGTACAATGAAAGTCAAAAAAGGTCTACTGAGTGTATAGAGTTTAACCTAGATGTGGATACAAGTTAACGGCCCATTGTAATAGTCTTATGGTAAAAAGGGGACTGTATATATAGTTTAAAACAAGAAAAGCACTTGGAAAGTGTAGGATTATTATTATATTACCCAGAATCAAACTCACTTCAACAGTTGGATTGAAGTTCCTGAATGACATCCTTCCACAGGGATAAAGATCCTCACATTTTGCATAACTGGGTTCAAACTCGATGCAGCTTCTTAAAATAAATTGAGAAACAAAACTACCTTGATCTTAGTAAAGTACAGTATTTAAAATAGATAGGGATTTGTAAACAAATATGCATGTTTATTAAAAACTATCGAGACAATAATAGATAGATTTAGCCATCAATAGTGATGGCACAAAGAACATCAAAGAAGCAATCGGTTTGTTAAGCAAAACAACAACTTTGCATGTGCATCACGCTTTTTTGTGCATTTCCTTGCCATTACTACATGGCTATATGATGTGAAATGCCTAAAATGAAGTTTTATGGAGAACATAAACAAGCGTCTAAGGCTCTAAAATGTTCGTTATTTCTCAAACAGTAGTTAATTGCAAAATGAACTGGAGGTCAATGATTTCTTGATAAACTGTGTCTGTAAGTTAGGTTTTTTAAAAGACATTTGAAGACGTGGTATCTTTTTAAAGAAGCCTATGATTTTTAACTTTTATTTCTCAGTCTCAGAGCTTATATGTAAATGAATCCTAACAGTATTGGTCAGTATTGCTGGATCAGAATCCACTTCAACTTGACAGGAAGGGAATTAAAAAAGGGAAGATGGCGATTACTCAAAGGAGGCAACTATTTCAAATATTTCCATTTAAAGGAGGTGATTATTTAAGGGCAGCGATGAATCGAAGAATGGCTATTAATTGAGGAAATACAGTAGTAAATGTTTTTGTTCAAACGACATTTGTTTAATCAAGCATGCTACACACATGTACATACATAAGAAATACTGCCTTTAAAACAAAGAAAATGTATGAGTTATAATAAGTGGTAAATGGTCAGTAACTTCTAAATGTTGTGACTTTAGACCACAAAAGGAAAATAGGAAATTCCGGGGGTTAGGAAGTACTATATGCACAAGTTACTACATGCACAAGTCCTGGGCTTGTTTAGGGGCTCTAACCTAAACATACAGTTGGCATTAAGTGGAAAAAAAGTGAATATGTCAACAGCCTCTTAAAGAGCCATCAGATCATACAGTAGTCCACAGTCCATGACTAGAAATTACTATCTTGAATACCTTGTGCCTGAATCAAAACGTAACTACCTGAAATACTCCCTAAAGATAGCTTTATGTCCCCCGCGATAATCGTGAAGTTTCAAGTTCCTAACTTAAATATTTTGCTTGTAATTCGAAAAGAGGTGACCATGCTTAATGGTCCTTGGTCCGCAAGTGTGATCCTTGGTCCGTGACTCATGTACACAGAATGAAAAGAAGATGAGAATTCCATAGTTTACATACGAAAATGAAATTTTCACAACATTTCACGTCTTTTTTTTAATTCTTGATACAATTATGCTATAAGCTAATACTCAGTGCAGTCAAAATAATTACTAGAAACTCTGTATGTATTCATAATATTTAAAAAAGAGAACTTGTAAAGATGTACATGTATAAGGAAGATTTTGAAAACATTCTTCGAAAACAAAGGCCGTCTCCAAAAGGTTTCATTTGTTTTGCAAAATGTAATTCCACGAGTCCTGGACCAAGGACCACTACGCGAACTTTGGTAACATTTTTCAAGAGTCGATCGATAAAAAAAAATTCCAAGTCTGCAGCAAATGTGCTTCCAACGGCAGAAATAGGTTTCTATAGAAACCTGTTCTGCAGAAAGGCACGTCTTCCTGTTGCGTTTTATTTATTCACTAGGCAAGTAAACATGACCATGTAATTTGCAGTGCCGCAATTCAGTGCCGCAAAAGTACAAACTTCAAGAAAGACAAAAATAATTAACCTCCCTGACAAACTTGAATTTAGCGCCTTCACCAACAGCAGGAAAGCTGAAACTTCGTCACACGAAAGAAGACTAATCAATAAATCATTCGACACATTTCTTTTTCTGTATTTTATTTCTCAACGAAATATCTCATCACATTCAAACAAAGTCGCAGACCAAGGACAATACAAGCTTAATGTACACGTGCTAAGAATTAGCTTTTATTATATGGCTGAGTCTGTTTTCGCCATGCGATTGGTCAATTTGCGGTCCGTAACTTGCTATACGGACCAAAATTTTTCAAAGAAAATGCTCATTTCTAAATCTCTTAACCTTGGAAAAAATGTTCAAATAAAGTTATAAGACGCCTGTCAACCTTGAGGACTTAGATGTTGACTTTGGCCTTCAACATTTTAAACTGTGCTTATTTGGGAACGAAGGCGATGAAGAAACTAACTCGTTATCTTATCGAAGAGGATTCTAGTCAGTGTTTGAAAATTTTATCGTAGTACACAGTTAAGAAGACGAAAATCGACTGGCAGAGATTCGAGACGTTTTGCCCAAGAGAAAATGAGTAATTCCTTCAACAAATATGACAACAAACATACCTGCATCTGGTCATCTTGACAAGCTTCTTTGCCATTTGCAGTGTTTTTTTCAAAGACCAACGAAAGAAAGATAGAAGCGAGTTCGAGCCAGACACAATAATGTCCAGTTTTCAAAAGACTTCAGCGTCACATTAACGAGTAAATACTTACAGTGCTCTTAGTTTCCACCGAATAAACTTTGAAATATGTATGTAAACCCTGAGGACTGGGATGTTGACTTTGCCTTTCCAAATTTTAACCCAGCTTTGTTTTAATGAGAACGAAGCTGTTGTAGAAACGGAATCGCAACCTTACCGAGGAAGAGAATTCTAGTCAGTGTTTGAAAATTTTAACGCAGATCACAATTGAAGACGAGAATGAACTGGCAGAAAGAGAGGTTTTCCCAAAAACAATTAACGAGCGAATCCTTCGACAATGACAACAAACTTACCTTGAAAAGCTTCTTTGCCTTTTGCAGTGTTTTTTCAGAAGAACAAACAGAGGAAAGGTGGAAACGACTTCTAGACATACACAGTGTCCGGTTTTCAAAATACTCCAGCGTTAATTAAAGAGCTAAAACTTACAGTGCTCTTAGTTTTGACCAAATAAACTTTTTTAACATGGCAAATTTGTTTTTACTTTCTCGGAATGCCTTTGTTATGTGCTATTGTTTTCGTGCGCCAATAAAAACTTTCTTTTTTGACACCTGTCAAATGACTGTCAAATCGTGCGTCCTGCACTTGTTTCCGGTCCACCAAACAGGAGGAAACCATATATAAATAAACATCTTATTAGCCTCGTTTTTTCGATCCATACTGTAAATTACGGATCCTCGTTTTTTTCCATCGATTTATGGCCCGCGCGCTTCGCGCTTGGACCATAAATCAATGTAAAAAAAACTCGGTCCGTAATTTACAGTACGGACCGAAAACTCGGCTAATAAGAGGTATATATGTGGAGTCGAAAACTTCAAAGGATTCAAGTCGATCAGAAGAACAAAATACCTACAAAGATGAAAATTCATAGAAACCTTGCGCATTTCTACTTGTTTCAGTGCCTTACCTGTCCTCATTTTCTCTTCCTTCCAGCACCCAGTGTGATTCCTCGATGGCACGTTGTCGTTCTTCTTCAAGCTGCCGCCGGTAATCAGACCCTGCTTTTCTTTGCATGAACTAAAATAATCCAATACAAAGGAAATTAATTGAGTAAAGGATTAAAATTTAGCTCTTTAAGGTATCAAGGTAAGTACAATTACGCTTACCTTCATTGCCATGAGATTTTTTGACAAGGTTTTCTTCGCAGGCTGAGGTACTGCTTCGGCCGCCATGTTGGATTCTAGTCCCCCGTCGTTTGTAATTGATCACAGAGATGCCAAATTCTACCTGCTATCTATATCTGCTCGAATTTCTTGCAAATTACTGGAAGAGCTTTTGCCTTTCATCACTTGGGATCCAAGATTTAGAGAAAGAAAGACTTCAAAACAAACACCTGCTTTTGCAGGAGAAAGCGAGTCCTCGGATTTTCCAATTGAATAAAAAATAAATTAAAAATAAATATATCTAAAAGCTTTACGCTGAAATAAGACGGACACAACCAATAGAAAAATTTAAAAGAGGTTAAAAATCTATCAAAAATTTAAAGAAAAGCCCTTAAAAGTTCGCTAATTAACTGCTGGGCTCGGGGAAAAATATAAATGCAACGAAGACCAATCAGGGTAGCTCGGATAATTTTGGGCGGGAATACAGAAGCCTACCAACTGAAATTTTTTATTGTTTAATAGTTACCTCCTTACCATTGATTTGACTAGGATTCTTAGTTAATTAGTTGCTTTTAATAATTTTCTTTAATTTTAGTCCTTAACACTTTTTCCCTTTCCCTGTTGGCCAGGATTTGCTTCGTAAGTCAAACTGTAGGCATCCAGGGAAATGGTGTGATCAGAAATTTCATAAGAAACTATAATGCAAGTGTTTTTCTCTCCCGATTCCTAAATACTTTCAAAAATCACACCCAAGAGCTTTCTTTTAAGTTCGCAAATCAATTTTTTCGGCATAATGCTGTTGATCGGGTCAATGTTGATTGAACGACACGAACATATCGAAACTGACTCAAACTGACTCTTCCAAAGTAATTTCCAATGGTTTGGCAACAGTTTTTTAAGCATGGTTTATTGGGCGCCCTCTTGAGATAATAATCTCATTGGTGCCCTGTATGGATGAGCTAGTGCGCCAGATAATTTCCAAAGGTACAGAACAGTAGAAAGTCTAGTGTCGCTGCGCGCGCGACTTCCGTCGGCACCTAACATACGTCACAAACGTTGAGAACGTAAACCGAAACTAACCTTGTACGTTTAGCATCAGGATACTATGGAAGAAACAGCACAAGGAAGACAAATAAGAGGCCGGTTTATGTCAAACTATGGTCTTAAAACCTACACGCCAGAACAAATTAAGGAGCAATGGAGAGAGAGTATGAAGGTACTGGTGAATTTCTCTTTGAACTAAATCGTTCAAACTGTTTGACGTGATCTCTTTTGTTAGTTAAGTAAATATCAATGGTGAATTGCAAGAACTGAAAGAGAGCGCAAAATGGATGGTTCCTTTCGGGTTCAAGCAAGCAGGAAAGTTTAGAGATTTTTTAAACTCATCTCAGCTTGAAACATTTATAAAACCGATAAGCTAATGTGCGGCTTACCTTGTTTCCCACGTTCCTTTAGCAAATCGAACTGGGTTTAACTTTCATTCCTGTGATTCATTGCAAACTTTTCGTCTCTATAAGATTTGCTTTAAGTTTTTACTTGCTACACTTAATGATCTTTGTGCCCTTGATGTGATATATGTTCAGTTTTGCCACTGACCTAAACAACACAGTTGCGGTCCTTTCAACTTTCAACTGCTTCAATTTGTTTCAGAGAGAAAGCCGCCTAAGAGACGCTCACCTCATTACGTTGAGCTGCAGTGAAGAGTTAACGAAAGCTTGGAAAACCAATTTTTCCAGGCATTTTTCTTCCGACTCAGCGGTGCAAAACTACTTTAACACGAACAAACAGGTATTAGATCTAGATGATGTGGTAGTTCGTGCTGGACGCTTTGAAGCTAGTGCAAGACAGTTATCAAGGATTAACGGAGCCATTATACTGATTGTAGCCATTCAAAGTATAGTTATTGATCATGACAGACAACAATCAAACGAACCTGGGAATCAAAATTTGAAGGGAATTTATAATACTCTCAACAAACAATAATACTCTCAACAAATGGTGAATGTACGTTTATGAGCTCCCTTATCGGCCCTTGAAAATAAAATGCGTAATTGTGAGGGCAAGCTTTATTTTAAATGAGTCAGTGAACATCTTCAGTCTTCTTACTAAATTATTTAGAAAGCACAGTTTGCCTCAATTCATTTAAACCTGCTTGTCTCTTTAAAATGTTAATTTTTTCTCAAAAATAACGGATTATTTTTTCCACATCCGAATGTCGGTTTTACGGAGAAGAGGGCTCATTCATTGCTGGGTAGAATCTTGGGTGAGATATAGTATAAAGCGTGGAAGTGCACGTTTGGAATATTCCTTCCGGAAAAACAGGACTACCTTTTCAGATGTTCCCCTGGAACGAACCAAAAAGTCATGTTCCATTTACTTTCCAACCGGATTTTCAGGAAGATTTTTGCAAATGATGACCTGGGCCGGTTGCTCGAAGCCTGGTTAGGGCTAACCGTTGGTTAAGAGGTATCAAAATGTATAGGTTTCCATGGTATTTAACGCTGGTTAGCACTAACCATGCTTCGAGTAACCCGGGCCAGAGCGATTTTTGTATGACCTTGAAAAATGGTTTCGGTAAGTGTTCGTTATTTGCTTTATTAGCCAATGGATAAAAAGATCAAAACATGGCCTCTTCGTTTTCCCGCCAAGAAAACCCTAATATGGAGAAGGCATTGTTCGATTGGCCAATCGTGTTGCAGTATGACGTCCAAGCGAAGTATCGGTTGGTTTCTTGAAAGTTCTCGGGCATGAAGTTTTTTCACCCGAGCGTTCGCTTAACCAACCAAAAGCCAAGCGCGTTTGTTTCCGTTCGATAATCCAATCAGCATAAAAATTACAATGAGGTGTGGATGTGCGTTTGGTCTCTCCGTCTTATTTTCTCTTTTTTCCTTACTGCTCGGCCGCTTGACAGCCAAAACTGCGGCAATTGGTTTCTAAAGATTCAGTGTCGCTTCCAACTCTCTTCTGACCAGGATAAGGGCATATTGGCTGTGGAAATTCGAGATTTGGATGCTTCATCGTTTCTGGCCTCGAGTAAATTTCATTCCACCACAAGATTAGGGAACAAAGCTTGCTTTCTTCTGATGATACCGCCATTGTTACTGGATTCATGGAATTACAATGATGGAATGAACTTCTATTATGAAATCTCCCGCGGATACTATTTCCTGTTATGTCATCCTAAATTCCGCAGATGCGTGAATATCAAACGCCGCAAACGCCCGTGCATTTATTACTCTGGATCAAACGCGACATTTCATCCTCTACTGATCGGCGATTTAGTATTTAAACTTAACCCGGGTCCCACAGGGATAATCAGAATACCGACAATAGTGTCCTCGCGAAACGATGATGTAAACAGTAACACAGTGGCCTCGACTTGTGTTCGTCGGAACATTAAAAATCTTATCAAGATTACTTGTTGTCACAACAACCCTATTCCGTTACGACCACTGAATTTCTGCTTATGGAATTGCCAGTCCGTACGCAATAAGACTGTAGTTTTCCAAGAATATCTGTGTAGTAGCAAGATTGATGTATGTGCATTAACTGAGACTTGGCTTTCCTCGGACGATGAGGCGGTTAGAGCTGAATGCACTCCTACTGGTTACATGCTTCATGATCAAATACGCTCTCACCGAGGTGGGGGTGGTATCGCTCTGTTGTCTCGCACGGAACTGTCTGTGACCCTTCACACTGCTGGCGAAAAGACCTCGTTTGAGTTTGCTGAATATATTGTCATCGTAGGAAACAACAAAGTCAAGGTAGCCATTATCTATCGGACACCGTACTCTGAAAAACACCCAGTAACAGTAGCCACCTTTCTCAGCGAATTTGCCGAATACCTAGAATCAATTGTGCTATAATCTGAACGTCTCCTCATTGTAGGAGACATGAATATTCATGCCGACGCAATAAAGTTTTTAGATCTCCTGGAGTGCATGGGGCTAACACAACATGTGATTACACCAACTCACCGTTCTGGACACTCTTTACACTTGATCATTACACGGGACCTGGATGGCCTTGTTCAGACCCCGCCCATCTCTGACAGTTTTTTGTCAGATCATTGCACTGTTCTTTCTGAACTAACTCTCCGTATGCCGGTTACAACTGTTAAGGGGGTGTGCTACCGGAAGACTAAGGCTATTGACATTGAAGCGTTCAAGGATGATCTCAGGAAATCGAGACTATGCCAGGACCCACCCGTTGTACTTACAGACCTTGTTTCCTGTTACGGTTCAACCATGACCAGCCTTTTAGATAAACATGTTCCATTTCAGAAGAAGACTATCACGGTTCGTCCGCGGGTTCCTTGGTTCAATGACGAAATCAAGGAAGCCAAGCGTTTACGTAGACGGAATGGAAGAATATGGCGAAGGACAGGGCTCGAGTCAGACAGGGTAAAATTCATCAAGGCACGCAATCATACAAATCACGTGATCGAGCAAGCAAGGCGTGACTATTATTTCAATCTTATTAATGAAAACGATTGTGATCAGAGAAAGCTTTTCAAGACGGCCAGTGCATTGCTAGGAGGGTCGTCACAGGAACAATACCCCAAACACTCTAACCCTGCTATGCTTGCTAATGATTTTGGGAGATTCTTTACACAAAAGATCGATGACATTCGCTCAAAGCTGGATAGAATTGACCCCTCATCAAATCAGCCTGACTACTCGACCAGGAGTAGCGTCCAAGAGCACTCGTATGCTGGCACACCCTTCACTAACTTCGAGCCTATATCGTCTGAAGGTATCAAAAAACTGGTGCTGAATGCCCCAAACAAGACTTGCGACAATGACCCTATACCTACCAAGATTGTTAAAGACTGTATTAGTGAACTCTTACCGACCATTTCCAGCATGGTTAATCTCTCGCTCAGTAGTGGTCATTTTCCTGACATTTGGAAAGAGGGTTTAATGAGACCAAAGTTAAAGAAAGTCAACTTGGATTTGATAAAGAAAAACTACCGGCCCGTCAGCAATCTCGCATTTCTTTCAAAGATCACTGAAAAGGCAGCTGCACTACAAATCTCTGATCACGTGTCATTCAATCAGATGTTTCCAGAATTTCAATAAGCCTACCGCAAATATCACAGCACGGAGACTGCCATACTGCGCATGCGCAACGACATACTCGTCAGCATGAACAAACAACAAGTCACATTACTAGTGTTCCTAGATCTAAGCGCTGCCTTTGATACAGTAGACCATGATATATTACTGCGGCGCCTGGAATACAAATTTGGAATTAAAGATCAAGCAGTAACGTGGTTTAAATCCTATCTGTCGAATAGATCCCAGCGTATTGTAATCGGCAGTGCAAAGTCAGACAGTTTGGCGATCTGAAGTTTGGCGTGCCACAGGGCTCTTGTCTAGGCCCAATGTTGTTTTCTCTTTACACTAGTGAGCTTTTTGATGTCATTAGCCAGCACTTGCCAACGGTGCACAGTTATGCCGATGATACCGGTATCTATTTGGCATTCAATCCAAACGATGATTCCGATCAAGACGCCGCCATTGCAGCAATGGAAGCGTGCCTCTGTGACATCCGTAGTTGGATGATCAATGACAAACTCATGATCAATGATTCCAAGACTGAGTTTATGCTCATTGGGACGAAGGCGCAGCTACAGAAAACTAAAAGCACCACTCTAACTATTGGCGAATCCATCATCTCTCCTAGCACAGAACCCCTTAGAAACTTAGGGACCTGGTTTGACTACCATTTCAACCTGAATTTTAACATAACCAAAACTTGGAGGAGTGCTTTTTTTCATCTACACAATATTAGACGCGTCAGAAAATATCTAAGCATAGAATCTGCCGAGAAATTAGTGCACGCTTTCATCACAAGCAGATTGGACTATTGTAACTCACTTTTATACGGACTACCCCATTGCGCCCTCACTAAACTGCAGCGTGTTCAAAACGCAGCTGCAAGAGTTCTATATCTAGCACCACGGTTTTGCCATATCACACCAACATTATACGAATTACACTGGCTGCCTGTGACGTTTAGAATAGAATTTAAGGTTATTATAATCACTCACGAAGCAATCTATGGAACAGCTCCAAATTATTTATCATCTCTCGTTAACTTTAAACCTAATTTTTCCTACAGCCTCAGATCAAATAACAAATATCTGCTTTCAAATTCTAACTTTAGCACTCTCCCTACCCTTGGTGACCGAGCCTTTGTAGCCGCTGCACCAAAACTATGGAATAATCTTCCGTTAGATCTTAGATGCACCTCCGATTTTCAAGTTTTTAAACGTAATTTGAAGACTCACCTTTTTGTAAAAAAGCCTTTTCTGATATAATGTTGTAATTTAATGTTGTAATTTTTTTTTTACGGTATATTTTTAGATCTTTAATTGTAAGGTATATTTTTAGATCTTTAATTGTAAGGCGCATTTGAAAACTGTATAGTTGAATTTGCGCGCTATAAACAAATGTTATTATTATTATTATTACTATTATTATTATTATTATCAAGTCGCTCTATTTCGGTTCGTTTGTTGTTCCTGTATTGCTTTCATTTCAAGGTCATACGAAAATCGCTCTAACTTGAAGTGAACCTGGAAAACATTACATGAGGAGACAAGTTCGTGTAGAGTGCACGGCGTCCGAATCAATTAGACTGGTAGCTAATTAAAATTGTATCGGCTCAGCCGGGGAGAAACGGCGGTGGACTGGGGGTGGCAATGGATTTGGTCTTTCAGAGACCGAACTTTACATGAACGGAACCAAATGCATAAAGTTATATAGAGTGATTTTACTTGAACCGTGAAACAGATACTAACCGCCAATCGTGCCAACTGGCAACTGTGAGGTGGATACAATCATTATGGAATTAGTGCATAACAGTGCGTAGTATTCTACTACCTATTTCACAGGTCAAGTAAAATCACTCTAAAGTATGTTTAAAGTTTCCGAAATTCTAAACTACTTTGCGTTGTTTATAAGATTTACGTGCATGAAAAATTATTCAACAGCAGATATAAACAAAACACTCTCTTGTAGTTACTGATGAAAAGGGATGACTGTGTAGTAGAATTAACTCTACAAATGATATATCACCTTTACACAGTTCAGTACCGGTTTGTTTAAACCTATTTCAATGACTCAGCTCTACATGCCCATGTCTAATTATAAGCAATTTTCTATATCGGTTCCTTACAAGCGTGGGAAATGACTAATTCTTGTTCCTACTTGGAATAGTAAAGAGAACTCCCATTTCAAACAACAATCTTTTAAATATAGACAACGTTCCACGGGCGGAGGAACCCCATACTCAAAGATTTGCACGGTCATGAAAAGTTCTGCGTGGTAAATTGTACAAATTACGCAGCTATTACTCGTCTGAAAATAATATTAGGTGTGCGTGTTTTCTCACCTTAAACTGCCGCATTAAGGTTATTTTTCGCCCTATACAATTAAAAACAAAGCTTAAAGTCCAATATCAAAAATACACTCGGGTTGAATAAAAAACGAGGCATAATTGACGAACAATTTGGGCATTTTAATTGAGAAAGTTCTTTCAATATAACTCATTCTACATTTTAACGAGTTTTTATGACCTAACTCCAGATGTCTGAGACTCCTCAAACTTTCCAAGGTATTGAAAAGTAGATAGCCAATAAGTAAATATCAGTGAACCCGGAAATAATATTCCCAGAAATATTTCAATAACCTCGCACTTTTAATGTTAATCGAGGTTATAAACCTGAGAAGTCATTCAATTTCTGAAACGTTTTTTTATTTTTATCTACAAACAAATATGAATGGTGCGCTTTTGACTATGGTTATAGCATACAGAAAGTTTTAGTCATGGCGCCGAGGTGTGCCAGTTTTGAAATCTAAATATTTAGAACGGTCGTGTTAATGCCGGCGTACTGAGTATCAACTCTCAGTCTCCGTCCACATGTATCCGTTTTTGTTTAAAAAGGGAGATTTTTTTCCACTGGTTGGCCTAACCGTCCACACGTATTCGGTGAAAGCGGTCAGCTAAAACGCATATTTTCAAAGACGCTCTCCAGTCAGAGTGGAGATTTTGAAAACGCTGGCCACTCGTTTACGGGTGGACGGACCGGAAAACGGATGTTTTCGAACACGATGATGCAATACATCATTTACTACTAGCATAACTCATGCTCTGTCAAGGATGCTATCGTATTTCCATTGCCGGCTTAGCGTTTTTGTATGGATGGGCGAAAACGATTCGAATACAGTACGTGTGGACCAAGAGAGGATAAAGGGGACAGAGAAGGCATCCTCCATACACACAATATTCCATAGGTAATTCGTCTCGAGTTATTTTTAGAATTGGGATAAAGTTACCTCGCGCGCTGCGTGGATGTTTCGTGGAGGTTTCGCATGACTAAACACGTGCAAAACATGTCGGGCGAAAGGCAATAAAAGCGTGAAGAGATCGAGAGCATTTCTGAATATTGAAGCGAAATGAGTCGGTGCTCACCTGGGAAAAGGGAATCGATGGACTCTTTGACAACCCGTGAAATCAGTTTAACTCGAAGTTTTCGTAACCTCAGTACTTTAATAAAATGAGAAATTCCGCAGGTCTATTAAAACTGGTCGTTTGCATGATAAAGCAAGTAGGACGCCAAGCGTTATTTTTGTTGAATAATAAAAGACTAAGGGACCGGTCATTATTTATCGCCTGGGGGGGGTCGGAGGATTTTGTGCTAAACACGATGAAATTTAGCCGATCCCCCCTTTAAATGTTATTTTATTGAAGAGATCCCCCCTCATAACTATATATAACTTTCGTGATCCCCCCCCCCCCCATGTCTTTGTACCCATATTCACCTTTCGACGTGTATATTTAGTGTTTTAAACGTTCATATACAGGTAGTATTTCTAACTATGATGTACTTACAGCATAATAAAGCCGTTATCGTGCAGCCTTTTTTTAAAAGTGTCTCTTGATCCGTGTCTTTTTCTAGTCTGGATCCAGACATCTGAATTCAGTTGACATACAAGCAATCTTGCTTAAAACTGCAAAGTGCTTGAAACTGCAAAGTTACTTTTTTTAGAGTGCCAAAGTGCAGTTCGCCAAGTCCCTATCAGCAGGTCATATTTAGCGACAATTCGGCCATCTGGAAGGGCTAGGATCGGCCACTGTTCCTGTCTCCTTTTTTATTTTCATCTATAGTGTAATAGATCAGCCTTTGAAGCTTTGCTCACATTTTCATAATTTTTTTTGTTGGTTTTTTTGTTTGTTTTCTTTTTGTTTTCCTTTTTTTTTTCATCCAGTGTTTGCTTGTACAGTAACTTCAGCTACTTGGTCATCTGGTACAAAAGTTAAAACTGGCATACGAACAGTTGACTGTTCATCGAGATCAGCAATGACAAGATCATCTTCGCTATCCTCGTCATCATCTAACTCCGTATCTGATTCTTCACTCTACTTCCTCACTGCTGGACAACTCATTCCCGTTGCCTGGACTTCTCTGTCGATAGTAATGGTAGCGAATTGCCTTTATCTTGTCCAGCTTTATGCCGACAGTGGTCAGGCCATGTTCCTTAAGGTACAGGTCGAGCTGTCTCACCTTCAGCTTTTCAACTTTGCCATTCTCAATAAGTATGCCCCATTGGTAGTCCTTGTATGTTGGTTCCTCTTCTAACCTTTTTTTCCCCTTAGCCTCTCTTGTTCTAATATCCTTCCTGATGTTGATGTCATTTAGATGGCCTAGGTATTCAATGACATGCTTTTCCTCGACACTATAGGTTGCACAGAAAGCAGCGATGGTGTGTGCCAAAACATTAAAAAGTTCATTTCAGGCACAAACAGCTGCAACAGCAGTGACGTTGCAAAGTGCGAGTCTTGCTTGAGCACTGTAAATGACACTTTGAACAGTGCGTCTGATTTACGGTCATTGATCGATAGCAAACGTAAGGAGCTGTTTTCAGAGGACCACACTCTAAAGTCATTTGCAGGCGATGAGCTGGCCTATTTAGAAGAAGCACATAGGCGAATCACTACACTGCACGAGGAACTTTAGTCCGCATCCAACAAGTTGACAACAGCGCATATTAACCTGTCAAAGAAGTTCCTTTGTGCGCGAGAAAATTAACAATGTCAAGAAGAAAGAAGGAAAATAAGAGGAAGGTCCGAAAAACCAAGGACAAGCGACTCAAGCAGAGGGCACGTCATCTCTTAGGAAACTTGACCTCAATCGAGGTCGCGGGGCAAATTTTCGGTTCAATCGAAGAGAATGATAGAGTTACTCCTGTAGATAGCATCAATGCTGACTTTGCTAAGAAACTAACAAGGCGTTTGCATCTAGACCCTTTGCAATGGCTACTAGAAAAGGGTATTTTTAGCACGACCCTAGCAAAAAATCTAGAGCAAGTAGCGGCCATTTTAAGGGCACAAAGTCCAGGGTCAACCTGCCGAAGGGGACTAAATGTTGCTGTTGAATCGGATGACGAGGCTCAAGAGGCAAATGAAGTTGTTGAATGGGATGATGAGGCTCAAGATGAGGCAGATGAAGCAGTGGAATCGAATTTAGTATAGAGCTGACACAGGACGCCCATTCCTGGAGAGGCGATAAATGGTTTATGTTTAAACAAACACGCTTTTTACAATGTTTCAGTTATCAGAAGTTTATATAGTTCACAATTTAGAATTCACCTGTCATGTTTAAAGATGAATACTAGCTAAGTCATGAGCACGTTATAAAAGGAAAAATATAAAAGCGTTAAAACCAAGCTTTCTCGATATAAATTGAAACGCACACATTCGCCAGTGTGACAGACTTCCGTTTTTTAAATAAAGTTGTGTTAGAACAAATTGAGATTGCAAATGCTATCATCTCCCAGCAGAATGGGCACATTTATGTTGTATGCTTTCAAACTGGCATTGTTCAAGCAGATTTGAGTGGTCCCCCCTCTGAATCCTTCCAAAATTTTCAGTGATCCCCCCTTTTGGGCTCTCAGTTACGACCGATCCCCCCCTCTGTTCTCCTAAAAATCACGTGATCCCCCCAAAATCCTCCGACCCCCCCCCCCCCCCCCCCCAGGTGATAAATAATGACCGGTCCCTAATAAAAGAATAAATATCAAACCAGAAATTGCTCTCTTGAAACTGTAAATTATGAATGATCCTGAGAGAATATTCAGTGTGTTAAGGATTTCCCTGCTGTACTCTTAGCTCTATATAAGAGAGGAAGGGCGATTCTTTTTTAATTTCCGTTTCGCTGACACAGCTTTAGCAGAAATCTCTCTTTAGTCGTTTTCGTCGACAAAACGAATAGCAATATCGCTCTGCGCGTCTTCCACCACTTTTTTCAGCGTCAATTCGTGAAGGACGCGTGGCTCTGAGCGTGGGTCATCCACGCGGAACACATTCGCGCTATGTGATTGGCTGTTGTCTAATCTCCCTTGAGATCTGTGGTGTTAAAAATAATTCGAGACGAATTACTCATGGAATAGGGTGTATATGGAGGATATCGTCTCTGTCCCCTTTATCCTCTCTTGGTGTGGACCCATATTTTTGGAAAACGGAGGGGGAAAATCTCCGTTTTAGAAAATATCCGGATACGTGTGGACGGCGCCTCAAATGGGCGACAGTGATTCTTTTAAGGCGAAAAAATAACTGGTAAGGTAAATTACAGACGTAAAATACTGCAAAATAGTGTTAACTGAGAGGAACTCAAGGGAAAAGATGATAATACCGCATTTATCGCCTGGGGGGGGGGGGTCGGAGGATTTTGTGCTAAACACGATGAAATTTAGCCGATCCCCCCTTTAAATGTTATTTTATTGAAGTGATCCCCCCTCATAACTATATATAACTTTCGTGATCCCCCCCCCCCATGTCTTTGTACCCATATTCACCTTTCGACGTGTATATTTAGTGTTTTAAACGTTCATATACAGGTAGTATTTCTAACTATGATGTACTTACAGCATAATAAAGCCGTTATCGTGCAGCCTTTTTTTAAAAGTGTCTCTTGATCCGTGTCTTTTTCTAGTCTGGATCCAGACATCTGAATTCAGTTGACATACAAGCAATCTTGCTTAAAACTGCAAAGTGCTTGAAACTGCAAAGTTACTTTTTTTAGAGTGCCAAAGTGCAGTTCGCCAAGTCCCTATCAGCAGGTCATATTTAGCGACAATTCGGCCATCTGGAAGGGCTAGGATCGGCCACTGTTCCTGTCTCCTTTTTTATTTTCATCTATAGTGTAATAGATCAGCCTTTGAAGCTTTGCTCACATTTTCATAATTTTTTTTGTTGGTTTTTTTGTTTGTTTTCTTTTTGTTTTCCTTTTTTTTTTCATCCAGTGTTTGCTTGTACAGTAACTTCAGCTACTTGGTCATCTGGTACAAAAGTTAAAACTGGCATACGAACAGTTGACTGTTCATCGAGATCAGCAATGACAAGATCATCTTCGCTATCCTCGTCATCATCTAACTCCGTATCTGATTCTTCACTCTACTTCCTCACTGCTGGACAACTCATTCCCGTTGCCTGGACTTCTCTGTCGATAGTAATGGTAGCGAATTGCCTTTATCTTGTCCAGCTTTATGCCGACAGTGGTCAGGCCATGTTCCTTAAGGTACAGGTCGAGCTGTCTCACCTTCAGCTTTTCAACTTTGCCATTCTCAATAAGTATGCCCCATTGGTAGTCCTTGTATGTTGGTTCCTCTTCTAACCTTTTTTTCCCCTTAGCCTCTCTTGTTCTAATATCCTTCCTGATGTTGATGTCATTTAGATGGCCTAGGTATTCAATGACATGCTTTTCCTCGACACTATAGGTTGCACAGAAAGCAGCGATGGTGTGTGCCAAAACATTAAAAAGTTCATTTCAGGCACAAACAGCTGCAACAGCAGTGACGTTGCAAAGTGCGAGTCTTGCTTGAGCACTGTAAATGACACTTTGAACAGTGCGTCTGATTTACGGTCATTGATCGATAGCAAACGTAAGGAGCTGTTTTCAGAGGACCACACTCTAAAGTCATTTGCAGGTGATGAGCTGGCCTATTTAGAAGAAGCACATAGGCGAATCACTACACTGCACGAGGAACTTTAGTCCGCATCCAACAAGTTGACAACAGCGCATATTAACCTGTCAAAGAAGTTCCTTTGTGCGCGAGAAAATCAACAATGTCAAGAAGAAAGAAGGAAAATAAGAGGAAGGTCCGAAAAACCAAGGACAAGCGACTCAAGCAGAGGGCACGTCATCTCTTAGGAAACTTGACCTCAATCGAGGTCGCGGGGCAAATTTTCGGTTCAATCGAAGAGAATGATAGAGTTACTCCTGTAGATAGCATCAATGCTGACTTTGCTAAGAAACTAACAAGGCGTTTGCATCTAGACCCTTTGCAATGGCTACTAGAAAAGGGTATTTTTAGCACGACCCTAGCAAAAAATCTAGAGCAAGTAGCGGCCATTTTAAGGGCACAAAGTCCAGGGTCAACCTGCCGAAGGGGACTAAATGTTGCTGTTGAATCGGATGACGAGGCTCAAGAGGCAAATGAAGTTGTTGAATGGGATGATGAGGCTCAAGATGAGGCAGATGAAGCAGTGGAATCGAATTTAGTATAGAGCTGACACAGGACGCCCATTCCTGGAGAGGCGATAAATGGTTTATGTTTAAACAAACACGCTTTTTACAATGTTTCAGTTATCAGAAGTTTATATAGTTCACAATTTAGAATTCACCTGTCATGTTTAAAGATGAATACTAGCTAAGTCATGAGCACGTTATAAAAGGAAAAATATAAAAGCGTTAAAACCAAGCTTTCTCGATATAAATTGAAACGCACACATTCGCCAGTGTGACAGACTTCCGTTTTTTAAATAAAGTTGTGTTAGAACAAATTGAGATTGCAAATGCTATCATCTCCCAGCAGAATGGGCACATTTATGTTGTATGCTTTCAAACTGGCATTGTTCAAGCAGATTTGAGTGGTCCCCCCTCTGAATCCTTCCAAAATTTTCAGTGATCCCCCCTTTTGGGCTCTCAGTTACGACCGATCCCCCCCTCTGTTCTCCTAAAAATCACGTGATCCCCCCCAAAATCCTCCGACCCCCCCCCCCCCCCCCCCCCCAGGTGATAAATAATGACCGGTCCCTAATAAAAGAATAAATATCAAACCAGAAATTGCTCTCTTCAAACTGTAAATTATGAATGATCCTGAGAGAATATTCAGTGTGTTAAGGATTTCCCTGCTGTACTCTTAGCTCTATATAAGAGAGGAAGGGCGATTCTTTTTTAATTTCCGTTTCGCTGACACAGCTTTAGCAGAAATCTCTCTTTAGTCGTTTTCGTCGACAAAACGAATAGCAATATCGCTCTGCGCGTCTTCCACCACTTTTTTCAGCGTCAATTCGTGAAGGACGCGTGGCTCTGAGCGTGGGTCATCCACGCGGAACACATTCGCGCTATGTGATTGGCTGTTGTCTAATCTCCCTTGAGATCTGTGGTGTTAAAAATAATTCGAGACGAATTACTCATGGAATAGGGTGTATATGGAGGATATCGTCTCTGTCCCCTTTATCCTCTCTTGGTGTGGACCCATATTTTTGGAAAACGGAGGGGGAAAATCTCCGTTTTAGAAAATATCCGGATACGTGTGGACGGCGCCTCAAATGGGCGACAGTGATTCTTTTAAGGCGAAAAAATAACTGGTAAGGTAAATTACAGACGTAAAATACTGCAAAATAGTGTTAACTGAGAGGAACTCAAGGGAAAAGATGATAATACCGCATTTGCATTTTATAGTCCAGTCAAATTGTGGTTTAGCATCAAACTAATTGCAACAGAACTTTTTTCAAAGCCATTCAATTGTTGGATGGCTATTTAACAACATACTAAAAATCCGCCAAAATCGGTTCGGTGAAAGATGAGAAAAACTGGAAATAAAGATTTTCAACTTTCACCACAGGACACCCAATTTCAGGAAGATCACAAATTCAGACAAAACATCTGATATTTGTGTTTTTTTTCCTCAAGAATTTTCGATACGACATCGTTAATGTATTTTGGGTAGTTTTGTTTTAAAAAAAACGCCGACTAAATGTGTGAGGAACACCCGGGTCAGTGTTTCGTCTTGAAGGCTTTGCACAGGTTACTCATCAGCCACTCGTCTGTTTTCACATTCTGTTTTCCAAGCTTTAATTTTTTTTTCTATGACGGTATTTAAAAGAGAAATTATTAGTAAGTCTGTGTTAACATGGTTAAAAATATTAGTAATTGTTGTTTTTTTTTGTGCAATATCAGAAATGCAGTACGTATTTTGGCAGTATCGCAGGCTGGTAATTTTTTTATATATCCTGCAGCACGGATGCAAATTTAGTAGCTGACTGATGGTGAACAGTTTTTTTATCACCTTCGGTTAGCTACTAAATTTGCATCCATGCTGCAAGATACGTGTGACTAAATGTGTGCAACGGACGATAACTATCAGTACAAACTGTTTAACCTATTCCCATTTTCTGTAATCGAGTTTTGTTATGTTCAAGCCTTGGACAAAATATGTGTGATCAAAATCAGGGACTCTTTTTTTTTTCTCGCGCCATGCGCAACCTCCTTTAGGATTATGACTCCGTGCTTTACAATGTGAGTGAATAAATATTCTACTAAGGACTCCGTCGATTTGGTTTTTGCTAGATGGTAACGCTCTGCGCTTTTCATTCTGTTGTAAGACAAATCCAGAAAACCAAGCGCAGTGTGATTGTTCTCTTTGTATCTTCTCCTTGTAGCGAGTCTCAGGTTTAGTTTAGTGTATCTGTGTATTCAGTTTGTGTTTTCTGCAACAGCCCTTCATTTCTTGGTAAGATGAATAAGTAGATTAATCGCTCTGCGGTCTAAAGGCGTGTATATTCCCTCCTTGCATTTCTTTTGTGAGAACAACCCTGAACCTTGACCAGGTTTTTTTCGTCAATTGGCAAATGAAGACCTCTTTTTCTGTAACGATCATGGGATCCTATTTCTGAAAATAATTGCAGTTGTCAATGAAGGCGCGAAAGCACTGAACATATGTACGACATTAATGGGCTTGCCTGACATAGCTTCTGATGGCTTACCTCTTTTTGCGGAACCAATGCTTCTCTTCGGATGAGCGTTGTGTAACACTTCAACTTAGTGCATGTTAACCTTCTGACTGCATGAGTTGCGTGAATTATGCCTTGGGTGAGGTATTTCCATTACTCCATAGACTCTTACAAGATATTTTTACATACGCATTGTTTTGGCTACCCAGAGTTAATCTTTTCCTTAAAAACAAGCTTTCCTATCATACTATTTCGTTTTCTTGAAACAAACGTTTGCTGGAACCAAAGTTCTTATGCGATGAATGTTCCGTTAACCCTCATAATTTTTTTTGCGAAGGTAACAACACTTTTCCTTAAATGAAAACGCATTTCTCTCTTATCAAATTCATAGGCATTGGAGCTTAACCTGTTCAAAAACGTTGGATTGTTGTGCATCGTAAAGAATTAGTAAAACTATCCTCCCCTCTTCTCCAATTAATTCTGATAATTCACTTTTAACAAGAAGAAAACAAAAAGCTTCAAAAAATTTGTATATTTGAGGATGTCGATACGTTAACGAAAATTAATGTAAAGGTTACCGCAAAAGCCAAAGCATTATCTTGCTGGATATTTGAAAACGTACTGAACGAAAATTGTAGTCTTTTGACTGAGAAAAAGACCAAAAGCCGAAGGCAAAAAAGCCCGAAAATCCTGTTAGAAAAGAACGAGGAAAGGGAAAATAAAAAGAGCGAGGAGAAAGAAAGGAGGATAAGAAAAAAAAGCAATGGCTGCACTCGTAGTTTTTATGTTGACTTCTTTGGAGATAGTTTTTGAAAGAAAAAGGCTGTTTGAGGGGAAAGGTCTATTTTGGCTGTAAGGTTATTAAAAAATCCAGCTCTAATATATATAATTTTTCTTACCCTTGCGGCTAACAGAAATCTGATAAAAAAGGATATATTTTAAAAGCTAATGATTAAGTAACGGCTTTCATTTTTCAAGTTTGAAGCCTTACGACTAAATTTGTTTTTGTTTTACAGACAACAGTTCACTCTACTACTCTGTAAGCCTCCTGTTGTTTTGGGGTTCCTTGAGTAGAGCATGGACTTCCTGTGCAAAAGGCAACCGTGTTTAATATTTTGTTTGAAAAAAAGAAACTCTTCGTTTTCAATGCTTTTATCACTGAAAACTAGGTAGCAGTTATTCTTTCTTCTTTCACTTTTCCATAAAAGTAACAAACACATTTTGTGCATTTTTTGTTGGAACGTGTAAGTTCAACTAACGTGGGTTCCCTGTGTTGAAAGCTAAAAATTTTTAACGCTTAGTTTTGACATGTTGCACCGAACGGATTTTGGCGGATTTTTAGTATGTTGCCAGATAGGTCACCCTTACTTAAGAATGGCGTTGAAAACAATTCTGTTGCAATTAGTTTGATGTTGAGCCTCAAAAATGCCTAGATTGACTGTAATAAAGGATTAAATTAACTGCAAAAACCGTGGACGAAGATCCTGCTAGTTGTAAACGTTGGATCTCTAGAAAAGAGATCTAATCAGCCAAAATATAACTGAAGAACCAAGAACGAGAAGTCCAAAGACTACTGCAAAGCTGATTTAAGACAACGCGTATTGTTTTTTATAACAATATTTCGGCTGGCCATACCAGCCTTCTTCAGGTTTACAGATGTTACTGAACTTATGTAGCAATCACAATATTATATAAATGGAGAATGTCGCAATAAAAATTGTTTAAAAGAGAGAGGCGGAAATGACGTAAAGACAAAAAATGGAACGGAAAAATACTAAAAAGATGGATTACAATAACTCGTCACGGCGGTTTAGGCCATGAGGTTCAAGGGTCATGGCCTTATCTATCAAATGCGACTCCCTGGCCTTACGAACTGAGTCACGTGAAGAATGAATTTTCTCTAGTGGGATTAACTGCATGTCAGTATGAGAATGGTTAGAGTGAGAGAGAAAGTGTTCAGAACCAGAAGTGGGTTTAGATTTAATGTTAGTTTTGTCGACTGCACGTCTGTGTTCTTTAAATCTGTCCTTGAGACGTCGCTTAGTTTCACCTATATATTGTAAATTACAACGGTTACATTGAAACATGTAGATCACGTTTTTAGTGTTACAAGTAATGTGTGAAGTGATTGAGCGTGTTTCACCTGTAGCGTAAAAGGTATA
>OZ037776.1:29086373-29326373 GCA_964035525.1 Porites cylindrica | reverse complement strand
TTAATAGAAACTCAAAACGTACAGGATTTCAACTCAAATAAAAAAATTTCCAAATTTCCGGATTATGCAAAGTCATTCAAAAAGGAATATATTTTTTTATTAGGAATTAATGAATCATTTTCATATTTATATAAAGATTTGTATTTTTATGATGTACAAAGAGGAAGTTTGAAAAAAAGAAGTGGATGGATTGATAAAATAAATATTCAAATAAAAAAGTATAAAGAGGGTATTGACTCTGGAATTCTTAAAGATTTATCAGAAGAAGAATTAAATTACGAAGTTTTTCTTAATATTGAAGATATAGAAATAACAATAAATGAATATTTAGATATATATCTTGATTTTAATCCAATTGGTTTAAGTAAAATAGATTTAAAAAAATATGAAAATAATGTTGATAAAGATTACCCAGGATTAAGAAAATTGATAGATACTTTGAGTTATTATTATGAAAATATAAAGTATAAAAAAATATATATTTTTCCAGAGAGTGAAAAAGGAGGTATTATTGATTATGAAGATAGCAACAGTGATAGTGATAGTGATAGTGATAGAGATGATTACTATAGTAAGGAAGAATTAAAACAATTTTTATATTTTAAAAGTGGTCTTGATAGTGATATTGGTAGTGATAGCGATAGTGATAGTGATTAAGTAGCCTTTAGTTTTATATCAAAAAAATGATATAAAACTCTTATATTTATTATAAAAGGAGGATGGAAAAATAAAGTTGATTTTTTAAAATATGGTTTAAAGATTTAATAAGTATTATAAAATGCAACTAACTAGTATTCAAGATTTAAATCCACAAAGTATTATTTTTAATGAAGCAAAAGAGTATAATGTCAAAGATTCGAAAATTAAATACAAGAGAATTCCTATTGAAACAGTTTATCCAAATGGAAAAAAAGGTAGTTTAGTTATTGAAACTCCGTTTCTTTTTTCTTTTGGGGTAAATGAAAAGAAAGACCAAAATACAAACAAGTTAGTAGGTTATAGCATTCCAGTTTGCTTATGGGAAAAAGATTCCAGCCCAAATTTGAAGGAAGAACAATTTTATAAATTTTTATGCAAACTTACAGAAATTTGTCAAAAATATTTAGAAGAAGAATATGGGCCTGATCTTGCTTCTTCTTTATCTGAACCATTATACTATAAACAGATTGAATATACAGACAAAAAAGGAAAAAAGAAAACAAAGAGAGACCCCTCAGCTGCACCAGTTCTTTATGCAAAACGTATTTACTCGGAAAAATTAAAAAAAATTCTTTCACTTTTTCATGTGAAAGGAAAGAAAAAAGTTAATCCTTTTAATTATCTTAACCAGTATTGTAATGTCAAAATGGCTTTGATTATTGAAGGAATATTTATTAGCAAAACTGTTACATCATTACAATTTAAAGTACATGAGTGTTATATTAAAGAATTAAAACCAAGAGAGTCTTTGTTAACAATTGATGAAGAGAATGAAGCAAGTGAAGAAAAATTAAAAGTTAGTGATAGCGAAGCGAGTGAAGCAAGTGATACTGAGGAAAATATTGAAGATTTAGTTATTTCAGATAAAGAAGTAACTGAGCAATATTAGGATTTATTTTTAATACAAATTTTGTATTAAAAATTTACCAAATCCTTAGAACTCACCCATGAGTTAAATTTATCAGGATTTCCACTCCATTTTACTAATGACATTTTCTTTTTGTTATCTCGTTTGATAATCTTTTCTATTCTAAATGTTTGTTGTTTTGCTTTCTGTAATTCTTGCTCGTAGAAAGAACCCTTAATTTCTTCTCCCATCAGATCGACAATACTATACGTAACAGGTTTTGTTGGGTTAACTTTATCAATTACAAATATCTCCTCTGTCCAGTTTGGTGTGTAACCTTTATCAAACACCTTTCTCTTATACTTAGAAATTCTAACTTTGTCTCCAATAGAAAACGCTGGTTGACCAGGTTCATGTAAATAGAATCGCCGTACAAATTAGCCCAAACTTTATTTTCATTTTTTTTTTTACTTGCTTCAACAGGAGTCATTTTTACACTGGAATGTCTAGCATTATTGTAATCATCAACTAGTTTATTAAACTTATCCCAGTAAACAGTGTTGTTATTTACAGTAAACATCTTCCACATTCTGTTTTTCATTGTTTTATTCCATCTCTCAACTACACTTGATTTTTCTTCATTTTCAGTGTGATACAGTTTGATTCCTTCTCTTTTCAGAAATTCTTTGAAATGTTTACTTATAAACTCAGAACCTTTATCTGTCCATAACATTTGAGGTTTACGTTTACTTTTGAATATATCATCAAATGCTTTACTAACAGTTTCAGTTTTCTTGTCTTTTAATCCTCTAATCCATCCATACTTGCTAAACACATCTATTACCATCAACAAATATTTAATCCCTTTGTTCCTCTTACTAAACTTTTGCATTTCAACTAAATCAGCAGCCCAGATTTCATCAATTCCGTTTGTCACCACTGATCTCTTTTGAAAGTTTCTTGTGATTGGTTTGTGAAGTTCGTCGGCTAATTGTTGAGACCAATCACTACTCAACGCCGACTCGCGTTTTTTTGTATACCAAGACCAAGTTTTTGTTTAGTATTAATTATTGTTCTAGCTAAAGTATGCCCCCATTGTCTTTCTTTCCAAGGAATTGCATCCAAAGTTTTTACCATCTTTCTGTCAGCTTTATTTTTACATTTTCGGTCATCACCACAAACACTATAATCAACATCATGCTGCATAGCCACGGCATCGGTTGCTCCAGTTGGTTGATCATAAATTTCTAATATTTCTCCAGTTTTCGGATTGTATCTTACTTGATTTTCGAGATCATTATAAGGCCCTGTATATTTATGTCCTGGCAAGGTCCATCCTCCTTTTGGTTTTGGCAATTTACCGATTTGTTTATGAATATCTACAGCACCACCTCTATAGTGATGGATGTTGTCGGTTATACCTTTTAGTCCTTGACTACCAAGTTTCATAAAAGCTGCTGGCCAACTAGCAGTTGGATTAACAAACATCGCTGCACCTTCTGCTATTTTATCTGTTAATGTGGGTTTTCTTCTGGCTAGAGCACCACCCATTTTCCAACCTAGCGGTTTATTTGTTAAGCTCAAATAAAATGTAAAGTAATCATGCTTATATCCTGTTTTTTTTACTGCTTCCCAACTATTTACAAAATGCTGTCTTTTTCCACTGTCCACAAATTCTTTTCGTTTTTTATCCGCTTCAATAGATTTTATTACAGCCGGTTTAGCTACTTTATCCCAAGCTAATTTAACAGCATCAAAAACAAGATTTCCCACAGTTAATATAGAAGTTATACCAGTTGTTGTAGCAAATTGATCTATGTTACCCTTATACCCACCATTTTTAGCTTCATTAAAAGCATAATTAACCAAGTCTAGTTGATATTCTTTAAACTTTTGGGGGTCTGAAACAATATCGTTTAATTTTTTAGTCATATCCTCAAAGATATTACCACCAACTCCACTTCCTGATCCACCGTCTAAGTCTTTTCTTCAGTTTTATACTTTTTATTTGGTCTAACTTTTGTTGATAACTGGTCCATAGCCGATCCAACAGAATCTTGAATAAATGGAGTGAGTTTATTAATCCCATAATTTACAGCTTTCTTTTGAAGATTTTTATTTCTCATTAACTCACTTGCTCCATATCGTCCCATTTCAACTGATTTTTTACCCATCCAAGGTAAACCATAATGAACAAATCCATCAACTGCTGTACCAGCAACAGTATCAAAAACGCCCGCCCCTTCAGAAGGGCTAATTAGTTTTTTGACTTTCGTTTTCTCTTTTTTCCACTTCCAGTCATTGAAACTGAACCTGTTTTTACATATCTAACTTTTTTGTTTCCACAAACTGCGCATCTACATTAAAACTGAGTTCTTCCACGCTTATCTTGTTGGTAACCACTTGGCTCTGTACAAGGAGTTACTCTTTTATCTACAATGCAATATGATTCTTTCATTTAGTATAATGATTATATAAAATGGAAGCCAAATTTTTTGCTGAAATAGAAAAAAAGATGAATGTAAAAACACTCAAAGATTTTGAGAAAGAAGTTAGAAATAAAATAAATAATGAGTTTGAAAGTCTACGAAAAACAAATTCGGAACTTTCTAGAATATTAACTAGTGGTGAATGTGAAATCTGGGAAAAAATTAGAAATGGTAATTATTCCTGGTTAAAAATAAAGAGTGATAAGAAAAAGAAACTCTTTAGACTTATTGATATTTACTCAAACTTTAATGTTATAGTTGATAATGTTAAAGAATTAAATAAGAAAGTTGATGAAATTAAAAAGCTAAAAGACTTACCAGAACCAATGGATGAAGACTAAAAATAATATTTACAATAAATATTATTTTTTAAATTTTAGGGGTTTCCCCACTAAAGTAAGCCTTTATGAAATCGCTATTGTCATCATCAAAATGTGGGTTATGTGTTAAGTCTAGAATACTTTTACCCCATTGTCTCTCAAACAGATAATATAAACACCAGTAACCACACAATACAGTACTGCGATTTTGTATTTCATCCATTGAGTAAACTATGCGTTTTCCAGAAGTACGAAAATACACCACTGCTTCATTTGGCATTATTAAACCAAATGGATCGAAGTACTCAACTACATTATCTAGATTTCTATAACAAACCCAATGTGTACCGGAACCTTGAATATCATCTAGATTGATTATTCCACATTCTTTTATAATAGCATGTGGTAAACCATCACGACTGTATATTCCTCTAAAATGTTTAATACCAAGTCTTTTTATCCAATCCATAAGGTCAAAGTTGGATAATGGTTTGATTACAAAATGGTTCCGAGAATGGGGATTGAGTTGAATGGGCTGTTTTTTCCTAGAAGAAGCCCTTTTTCTTTGGACTTTTTTTTTTAACTTCCATTCCTATTGGGTTTTCCCATGTACCTAAAAAGGGTGGTGGGTAATAAGGATAACCTTTACCACTTCTAGGTGGTGGTGGAACGTAAACATTTGCTGTATTAGATGATCCATGTCTATCAACTTGAAGCCCAGAGCCAAACATCTTCGATACTAAACTAATAGCCATTGGAATTCCAATAGATGCAAGAGTTCCAAGAAATCCTCCTTCTATTTGTCTACGAGTTGGTTTTATAATTAATCGACCACCTGTTTTATGAGCTTTGTTAATTTGGTTTATTTGTGATTTGGTAAATTCTCTTGCAAGAGGTGGTAATAATGGGAAAAACTGGGGGGGAATTGTAATTCCTTTTCCAAATATTTCATTTATTCCAAGTTCGCCTAAAGCAGTCGCAGCACCAGTTGCTAATGCAGGAACAGCTTTTGAAATTCCTTTTATTGCATATGGTAGAACTTTTGCTCCAAGAGAAGCAAGTGATGAAAATACGTTTCCACCATGTTTTACAGAACGTCTAATTTGTGTTTTACTTATTTTTATATCTGATCCTGTGCCATTTGCAATAGATTTTTTTATTTTATCAATTTGTCTTTTTGTCAGCATTAACTCATCAGAACCTCGAAGATGTGAATGTTTTAACCGAAGAGTTAGTGGTGATTTATTTAATATTGCAGAAGCCAGTTTTGACTTTTGCCCATCTGTTAGTGTTACACCATATTCAAAATAATTAGCCATTTTTTATTTAATTGGTTATATTAATATTTTTGTGCTGGGTTTAGTAATACACTTAATGTTGTAATAAGTCCTTCAATAATTTCTTTTAATTGTTTTTTGCTAACTGAGTAAATTGACATTTTTCCGCGATTAGCTGTTATAAGAGAACTTAATATGTTTGCTAAACCCAATGACGCTTCCGAGTCCAAATTTTTTTTATTTTATTTTAAATCTGCTGTTAAATTTATTCCAAGTATTCTTTTTGTTTCAGGGAAATTTAAGATATTTTTAAGTATATTAACACCATCCGTGGATGGGGTAGTACTTGTTGGAATTAGATCTTTATCTTGTAGAACTTTATATTTTTTACCTTTCGGAAATAATTCTTCGTCCATAAGTAGTTCTTGTGCTGTTGGTTTTTTCGGAGGTATAATAGTATTTAGGTCTATTAAATCTTCATTTCCAAAATCTATTAAATCTTTTGCTTCTTTATTTCCAAAATCTATTAAATCTTTTTCATCTTCGAAATCTATGAGATCTTTTTCTTGAAAATTTAAAGATTCTACATTTTTTATATTCTCATTAAAACTTGAATCGGTAATAGCTAATTTTTTTGGTTGAAAAGTCTTATTTTTATCATTTTCATAAAATCTATCCACTTTTCTATACTTTAAGTATTTATAGATTTCACTATTTACTTTTGTGACTTCTTTATAAGTTTTTACAAGTTGATTATTGCTAAATTTAAGAATAGATGGAAATATTATAGAGTCTGATCCCCCCTTTTCTTTTTTTATTTTTTTTATTTGTGTTTTTGTTAAGTAAAAAATAAAAACCTTAGTTGGGGAAAAAAATGATTTTCTAAAAATTAATTTTAAAGTTTTTTTATTTTTAATTAGTTTTTTTTGCTCCAATTTTTTTTCCGCTTTTTTTATTTTTGTAATATATTTTAAATATTTTATTAAATTTGCTTCATCTAAGTAAATTGGATATGGGTAATAATTTTCTATTTTATCTTTTTTTATAAATTTTTCAAAAAAATCTTTGACATTTCTTGGTTTGTTTCCAAGAGGAATTGTTTTTTTAGATGGTTTTTGATATAATTTAACATCTTTACTTGGCTTAAGTGTCCAATAATCAACTTTTGGAAGCGTATAAATTCCTGCCTCATCTACAACTGGATTTTGATGTATATTATTTAAAAGATCGTTAAATTGATGATTAGAATTAAGCGTTGGCGGCAAACTTTTTTAAAATGATATGCTGAAAATTCAAAAGTAATTTTTTTTTCTCTTTTATGGCTTTTATGTTATCTTTTGCTTGTTTTTTTGTAAGAAAAATAATATAAGGAGATTTATTTAGAGCATCATAGTCTCTATAGTTAACTCTAAGACTATATTTTTCATAAATCTTTTCTTCAATACATCTTTCTCGAAACTTTTTCCATTGATAATTAGTTAAAAAAGTAATACTTGCTTCATAATTATCAATTTTTTGATTAAACAAATATCTTAATGCCTTTTTTGAGAAGGTGATATAAACACTATATTTAACAATTTATTCATTTATTTTATATTATAGATTAATTTATGCTCGAAGCAATAGTTTTCCATCTTGTTGTGATATTTCTGCTATTCTTTCATGTAAGACTAATGCGTAAATATTATAATCAGCGTTTGGATTAGCAGTTAGTTCGTAATGAAATGCCAATTTTGTAACACCGTCTTTGATATCCATTTTTTGTTTTGTCAGGTCAAAATAAACAAAAGGAAATAAAGATTTAAAATTACTTCTATTAAGTAATGTTCCACCTTGATAATCATTATTTGCATAAACATATGACATTACACTTCTAAAAACTCTTGTCATATCAGTAGAAGGTTTAAAGTGAATATATGGATATTCGTTTCCATTTGCAACTTCCAAGTAACATCTTGATATATTAGCATTATTTGGTAGATTAAAAGTGTCGTATAGAAATGGATTTTCTGTTTGTGAATCAATTCTTGCTGTATCAATTCCAAAAACAAATACATGCCTTGGTTTTGAAATACTATTTGTAATTCTAAATTGTCCTGTCTGTTACTGTGAATTATTTGATCTTTCAACTACTTCATTCAAATATGTCCATTTGTAAGGTTTAAGATAATTTTCCATATACAACTTTTGTCCTTCTGAATTAAAAGTAAGTTTTGGAATAAAAAGTTGTAGTCTTGTTATAATAACTCTACAATCATCAGCACCTTGAAAAATTAAATTTGCATCTTTTTCAATTTCCATATTTAGCTCAATTTTTGTATTAGGAAGTAGTTTATCTTCCAATGCTTCAAAGAAAGAATATCTATTAAGAGGAATTTCACAGTTTACTGTGGCTGATGCACCTAACAGTAATTTCCTTTGATGAAAACCTTTATTATAAGTTGCTTGAGCAGGTCTTTCCTCTGCAGCTGTTGATGTATCAAGAAAATAAAATTCGTTTGTAGCAACACTCTGTGCATATGAAGGATTATACTCAAGCAAATTTTTAATATTTACAACATGATTTGCATAATTACGACTATAAACTTCTCGACCATTTGCCAGGATACTTAATTTTTCTATAAAGGAGTTACTACCATTTACAATTCCGTTATGGTCGGCAGCCGCAATATTTCCTCCATCTGCCAGCTTATTTACTTTAAAATCCATTGATAATCGTGCGTGATACCAATCAAAAGGAGCAGTTTCTCCTGTGTTATCAGTAACAAATCTAAGGCCTGATTTATTTTGGCTCGTGTCATTTGCTGGGGCTGTATCAAGAGCCTGTTCCAGGTCATAAACAACATCTTCATATCTTTCTAAATATTTTGGATTTCTAAAAGACTTCATTTTATTTTAATAATTATATAATTTTCTCTTACGTGTTGAACCTCCACTAAGAAGGTTAATTAAAGTTTGATTTAACTCTTTTTCACTTAGATTTATTGTTTTAACATTTTCATTAAAAGTAACTTTTTTAGCAGGGGGGTTTTTGGATAACATTTGGACTATCTTATCACCAGCCTTTTTACCAACATGTTCACCAGTTTTTGTTGCAGCTGCTGTCACTGCTTTTTCAACACCCTTTTTAGCAGCTTTTTTCATTGTCTTTCCAAACGATTTAAACACATCCATTATTCCTTCTCCGTAAAGATGTTGTCTTGTATATCTTCCCAATTCAGGGTCGTATCTCCTTTTAAATTCTGATTGTCGCATCATTTTATTTTAATAGTTATATTACATCGAGTGAAGTATCAAAGTCATAAACCAATCAATACCGTTAAAATTTACTGGTCTTCCAAGTGAGTCTGTGACATATATTCTCATCTCAGCAATGTTAAATGATGATACAGAGCAATATAACGGTCTTCTAGGTTCAAACGTAAATGGAAAAGATCTTGTCAGATTATCTGTTGGTATCACAGCAATGGCATTTGTGTTTATTCCATTTACAATGCTATCAGTTATTGCGCTTGTGTTGATATTTAACACATCAATCGAATTTGGTAGTTTTGTTCCATACTCTGTTTTAGTAATAAGTTTCTTTTCAAATCCAATCAGGTCTCCAAATTCTGTTCCTCTCAGATCAAGTTAATAATCACCATCAAGTGATATGATAACTCGATATGTGGAGAGAATAAAAGTTAGATTGATTGAATACTTTTTTTCTCCTTTGGAATTTGTTGTGTGATGATTTTTTTGAGTCATGTACTGATGAATGTAATCATTGATATCTGAATAGGAATACATTCCATCTGTAAAAGTAATTGTTTGCCAAGTCCTTCCATCGTGGGTGTATTTGATTTTATTGTTTTTATAATCACTTCTAATGTTGTACCAAGAATAAGTCATGGACAGTCGATCAAGAGCAAGTTCGTGTTTCATTTCAGGGTCAAGTTTTAGAGGTCGATTAAACTTTATTGTAAAATCACCAGGTCTGCTTGTTCCTCTTTTTTCCCTGTTTATTGAGGAAATGTGAATAGCTCGTTCATCCATTTTTATTTAATTGTTATATAATTTTTTAATAGTTTATTAAGTTGGTTATTATTAACAACCCCAAGGTCTCTAAGTTGATGAGCTATTTGAATGTATTCAGGCAAAACACCGTTGTTTCCAGCGGCAAGTGATCCAGCAAGTAATTCAAGTCTTTTTATTAATTCTTGTGGTGATTTATAAAAGTAGATACCCTTACCTACTTTGTAGTTAATTGTTTTAAAATAATCATTAATTGCATTTCGATATTTATATAAAGTACCTTGCGTGTCTTTTAAAGTTTTCGTTTCTTCCATATATAATTGTGATGGTGATTTAGTATTTTTTCTTCCTAAAATTCGTCCATTTAGTTCCTTAATATTATCATTTAAATTTTGAAATTGTTTTTCCAAATTTTGAATATTAGTTGAATTAAAATCCTTTGGTCTTGTATAACCATAAAAACTTAATAATTTAAGTTCTTCTCCATTAAAGTTATTTTCTAGTTCGAACATTTTACGAATTTTAATTAATTCTTGTTCATCATCATCATCATCATCATCATCATCTCCACCTGGTGCAATGTATTCTGGAATCCACTCTTGTTCCCAGGGGTGTAATATTTTAGGTTTTTCAATCTTTATTTTTTTAGGAAAAACTGCTACTTCTTTCATATCAGCTAACCTCTCGAATTGTTTAGCAGTATCCTCATAAGCTTTTTCGTTTTTTTCAACTTCTTTAGCTACTTTAATTTGATTATTGATCATTTCTTGGTTTTGAGTGTAAATATTACTTGTTTTGCAGTCTGTAGGTTTTTCAAACTGTGAAATAATAGGTTGAAATGTTTCTTTAAAACCTTCCCGAGCATCTTGTTTTTGCCATTTTGTTAATTTTATTACATCTCTCACCTGTTTAGTCAAATCATCAGCTTCAAGTTTATTTCTTGCAAGTTTTTTGTATTCCTCAATATCCATTTTATTTAATCATTAGGTAAATGGAAATACCAAACTATGATAGTACCGATGACTTAGATAAAAAATATAAACAGTTATTTCCTTACATGCCATCAGACACATTTGGGATGTTAATCTGTGGAAACAGTGGAAGTGGTAAGACTAATCTATTATATCATATGTTAATTAAACCACTGTTGTACTTTGATGAGATATATCTTTATGCGCGTAATTTAGAGCAGGATAAATACAAAAAAACTAATGCAAAAAATGAGAGAACTGAGTTCTAAAGTTGGATATGAAATACTTCATGTGAGTAATGATGAAATAACCCCAGTGTCAGAAATGGATTATGAAGACAACCAAAAACTTGTGATATTTGATGATTACGTCTGTGATAAAAACCAGAGACAACTTATTGATTATTTCATCCAAGGAAGACATAAAAATTGCTCTGTAATCCACCTCAGTCAATCATTTTACAAAACTCCAAAGGATATTCGATTGAATTGTTCTCATTACTGCCTTTATGAATTTCCATCATCGAGGGAATCAAATAGGATATCATCTGAGTTGGGAGTTGACAAAGAGACATATAAAGAAGCAACAAGAAAACCATTTACATTTCTATATGTTGATAAACCAAGAAAACGTATTGCAAAAAACATTACTGGTAATACATAACTAATAATTAAAATGGGAATATTTAACAAACAATCTTTTGATCATCCTTTTGCTAAAGGAATCCAGGGTGCTCCAGGAGTTGGATTTAGTTTAACCGCAGATGGTAATTATGATATGAATAAAAAAAGACTCACAAATGTTTGCTCACCCAGTGATAATACTGATGCTGCTACAAAAAAGTATGTTGATGATAATTCCAGTGGTTCACCTGCAACATCACGATTGACAGTTGATTCAGACATTAATATGAATAATAAATACCGAATTACAAATCTTAACCCACCACAAGCCTTAAAGATCCAGCCACAAAATATTACGTAGACAACACATTTCTTGACAGAGATGGTTCCTACCCAATGAAAGGTAATCTCAATATGGATAATAATCGAATATTAAATCTACCAACTCCAACGGGTGGAAAACAACCAACACCATTAGTTTTCACAGATATGAAGTATCTCCACGATGCTGGAACAAATAAAATGACTAATAATCTAAACATGGATAATAAAAGTATAAATAATTTAAGAATGCCGTCAAATGACACAGATGCTGCAACCAAAAAGTATGTGGACGATAACAAAGCTGCCCCAGATTTAAGTGATTATTTGGAAAAAGATGGTACCGTCGCTATGACTGGAGACTTAAATCTTAACAACAATAAAATAGTTAACCTCAGTAACCCCACCACAGATCAACAAGCTGCTAATCGCGGATGGGTTCGTAAACAAATAGAAAGGTTTGATCATCATTCTGGAGATGGAACAAGTGGTGTATTTACCATAACAGATCCAACTGCACCAAGTATTGTGTATCTTCAGTTTGTCTCAGGATCATCCTTTGATGATTTTGTTTTTACTACATCAGCCCCCGGACAACCCCTTGTAGGATGGAAACCATCTTCTAACACCTATATTAACAAAATAGAATTCCAATTTGGATCGCGAAATGTAAACGTTGACTTTTTGTGGTTTATTCCCAGAGACAGTTCCCATTCCAATTCTAACTTTTGGGTAAGTGGAAATCGCACTGGCACTTGGTCATTAAATATTCACAAGTCTTGGAACTACAATATGTCAGGAGTAAAACTACGAACTCATAACAACCCCAATCACTCTGCTATTACTTGCAGGGTATTTACTGATCTACCCAAAGCAATAACCAAACCACTTAAGAGAATAGAAATCAACACATCTGATATTGTAATAAGTGGGGTTGTAAAAGCTGATGTCAACCTTGGTGGTAATAAAATAAAGAATCTAGGTGGTCCAACCCAAGACAATGAAGCAGTAACCAAAAATTACGTCGACAAACTAGTTCATCACACTGCGGTTCAACCAAGTCATTTCAACGACCAGTTTGCTTATCTTATGTCAAGTGCAGCACAATGGACTGATGAAATAGATAGTGGAACTAGTTTTTTTGTGTCAAGAATAGGAGACTTATCTCCTTCTAAAGGTAATTTTCATAACTATAACCACAAAGTAATTTTCGTAACAATAAACAAAAGTTCTCAAGGTGGATATAAGTATAAAATGGGAATCAACTTTTACAGGTTAGCTGCAAATGCTGATTACAAGTTGTGTTTGGAAATACTCAACACTGATTATCAGCTGTGGCATAAGTCTCAAATAAGTGTTGACAAAGGAACTTCAACAGGATTATCAATTGGAAATGTTGTTGTAAGGAAACTCTCCCATAGGTACAGCTATTCGAATGGACAAAAACAATTTATGTATTACCATAGAATAATGGTTAATTTCCGGAAGTTGTCATCCGGTAATAAGTTCTTTCTTCACATTTTGGTTAATATACCACAAGATGGAACTGATCTGGCTGTTTATCCGAGACAATTTTCAGGAGTTTATATAATTACTTATGGAATTGTGGGAACATTTAGCAATATCGATCCAGATAAAGTTTATGATTATCACACCGCATTTGATATCAAACCAACAGAAGTGGTGTACAATGTTGATATTAATGCAAATCAAAAAGTAATCAAAAATATAAAAATAGATCCAAATGACAAAAGCAGTGTGGCAACAATGGGTCAGATTGAGGCTATGACTAAATTTACTATAAACAATCTTTATCGAAATTATTTTGAAGAAGTTTTTGATTTTACTGATGCAAGTAATTACGGATTAAGTAGAAGTTCATCTGGTGTTGTTTTTAATTCCTTAATTTCTATTAGTGTTGATTCTACAAGAGATATTACTATACCTAATAGAACCATAGATGATATAAAAAAAGATGGCTTAGATGTTACTGGTTATAATATTAATTTTTCTCCATCTTCTGGTTTTTCAAAATATACTTTATTTATTGTTTTTTATCATTGGAGAAACAGGAATTTTACCCTAGTAAAAAAAATCCATTTAATACTAATCCTTTATTAAAATTAAATTATGATAAAACAAACAATAAAATAAGTTTAACTATCCATAAAACAACACAAAATATAGACATGCCAAGTAGTTTTAATGGAAAAAAAATTGTTACATATATGGCAGAAAGTTTTAGTGCAGGCGTTACAAAAGTTAAAATAAGTGACTACAGCTCAACAATAACTATGTCAGCTGTTAATTATAACCACAATCAAGAGTTTGTTTTTACAAATGAAGGTGGTCTGTTAAGTAAAATATTGTTTTCTCCAAACTTTTACGACTCCGACTCTGAGCAATATCATAAAGTAATTCTTCAAGAAAAGTTAAATGGATCTTATATAGTGTAGGGGAACCTTTGGTTCCCCCTATGTCCCCCTCCCTTAGCTACGCTTCATTAATATAATATTTTATTAAAATGAAAGACATATTTGAATTTAATCACATAGACAGGACTCTGTCAGAATCAGATATTAAGACACTAAAAGATTTTCACAGCCATTATCACAAGAAATACTGGTGTTTTAAACGTTCGTACAAGAGATATAAACTGCTTGATGAAACACTTACACTTTCTGGAGGAGGATTAGTGGTGATAGGAACTATCACTGGTGGAATAACACTAAACCCAATAATGCTCGGTGTGATAAATGGCGCCGGGGTGCTCGTTGCAAGTATTTCTAAAATGAAGAATTACAAGAACAAAATGGAAATGTCGCAAATTGCATTTACAACATATGAAAAAGTGCTCGTGGAACTGAGATCAGCTCTGAGAGGAGATGAGTTTAAAAAGCAAGATTTTATCGATCGAATGAAGTTGATAGATGAAATGATAATTGATCAGACTCCTCTAGCAGATAGATTTGTTAAAAAGTATAGTAAAAAGTTTAACTAAGTGTGGGATTGTAATTTTTACATAAAATTTATGTAAAAATTAGATGTCTGTTTCAATTCGATGGATAACTTTATAATGTTTTTCCATTGTTTCTTTATTAAGAAATGCTCTTGTGCAATATTTACAAGGAATACGAACACCCGCCATGTATTTATGTAATTGCATACATATATAATCATAGTCATTGCTAAGAATAAATTTGTAACAATTTTCCTTATATCTTTCTTTCATTTGTTTTTGTGCATCTAAAATTTGATAATTATTAGTTGGAGATTTAAACTCAATACATAAACCATTATAATCTTTATGATAATTAAGTATCATATGGTCTGGTTGTCCTCGCATATAACCCTTTTTCCAACCTTTAATTCTTTTGTATGGTGTATCTTGGTTTTCCCCAAGTCCTGCTACCATAATAGCATCTGGATAATAATTCCTAATTAGGTGAACAACTTTACAGTGGAGGTCCATCTCATTTGCAATCTTAAACATTCTATTATTAGGGTTGTCAAAAAGTTTGTAGTAACCGTATTTACGAATAGATGGGAGGACTTGTGATGTTACCCATTTTTTGAAATTTTTAGCGGTTTCTAATTTTGAGGACAATACAAGGGAGTAGAAACCAGATTCATTTATATAAAATGATTGTTGTAAACCCCCCGTCGTTTCGACGCCCCCTTTATATTTATCCTCATCATCAACATGTTTTCTAATAGCCTGTGCAGTATCACTATAACCTAGGATCTTAGCAACATCTTTTCCAAAAAACCAAATATTTTGTTTATTATCAATATATGAAGTCAACTCAAATCCTAATTTCGCATTATTAAACCTTTTCTCCAGCATGATTATTAATTAATACTTTTATTTCTTTAAATCAATTTTATAATATTCCCACCACTTTTCATAATTAGCAAATGTTTGTTTAGAAAGCTTAAGACCAATCTGTTTATATTTTTCACAACCCATTTCTTCGAGAAGTTTTTTGATCAAATAAAAAACACTTATCATTCTTTTGCTATTAAAATGTTCATTTATTTTAGTAATAGTTTCTTCATCTATTTCCATTGGTTTATTGTATAAACAGTATTCCTCATCATCAGTTAATGATAACCTTTTTGAGATATCTTTTACTTTATTTTCATAATGGTACTTTCTCTGGTAAATACTCTTTCTACGATAATGAAATCTATCATATTCCTTTTTATCATAATAACCAAGAGCGTGACCATTAGATGAATAACATGATTCACACATGTAAAAACCTGATTCAACATAAAAATCATTACATTGACAATTCCAACAAGTAAAAAGATTATTACTTTCTTCTCCCTGTCTTTTAAAGTTATTTAATATTTCTGTATATTCTTCTATTTGCTCTTTTGTGTAAGCCATTTATTTTATTGTTAATTAACTTAAAGTCATTTTGTTTAATTTTATCTAAGAGCCAAAGTGTGTATTTTGTCTTCCATCACTTTACGCTTATCATCATTTGAACTTCAAGCAATTTTATTTATTTCCTTTGAGTAAATATCATGGTTTTCACGTCTTATAATTTTCATCGACTTCATCTGTTTTTCACCAGAAAATAAACATCTGATATAATCATCAAATGTTATCCCCTTTTTAACAACATTCTTTTTTATTCCTTTACACTTCTTAAAAATTTTATCATCTTCAACCTTAAAACTATAAAGCTTCGGACGAAGACCAACAAAGTGAGTAATATGGCGACCAGCTACTTCATCTTTAAACATCCCAATTACTTTTTTATTAACTCCTGTTAGTATCCCAGATTTATGATCTGGTAGATAATCTGATGTATCAAACTTGGTTTCAATATCTAGTGATATATCCTTGTAAAAATCATCCGTTTGGATAAGGTATAAAAGTGAATCAGTATCTATAAACAACAACTCAGCCCTGTCATTGTACTTATCTCGAATTTAGTTATAATGAAAATCAAACATAAGTGTTTTTGACAGATCCAGTATTGCTTGTCCAACGTAAACTGGTTTGTTAAAGTATACTTCAGTTTTTTTCATATGAACTGCAACAAGTTTGCGATCAAATATTGTTACTCGATCAAAGTTTGGACGCGTTGTTAGTTTTACAGCTTTTTTACGATCATCAACAAGTATTATATTTTGTCGTTTTCTTATGTTTTCTATTGTTTTTCCAAATACGGAATTATTCATCAGTTTAAAAAAGTCTTTTTCAAAGCTGTTTGCTGCAGTTTTTCTTAGTTCTGTATTTTTTGTAATATAAGGTTTCATCCAAGAGGACTCATAAAATGATATTCCTCTATGCACATCAGTTAGTCTCATTCCCATTTCAAGATATTGTTTGAGATTTCGATAATGTACTACATATTTGGATCTTGGTTTAAAATGACTAATTAGTTTCTCTACTCCATCAACATTTATCTTTTCTGGAGCAAGAGGATAATCATTATGTGATTTCCATAGTTTATGAGGATTAACCAAATCAGCTTCAAATATATATCCTTTATTTTTCTTTGGATGTTCAAGAATATTAATTACAGAGTCGATTGTTAAATCATGCATCCATTTAAACTCATGTGTTGGAAGTGATTGTGACATTGCCCATCCATAGAGATTGTTGGCATCGAGATATTGAATATAATTAGAAGGTTTATCAGAATCATAATTAACCATGTATTTATTATTAGCCTCTGCATATCTCTTTGATATGTGAGTTATTCCACCACGTATACCACGTTCAAACAACATAAGCATGTCATAGTCATGTAAAAGTTGAAGTTCTTGTCCTGTTTCTTTGAGACATGCATCCCATGACAAACCAGGAGATGTGTAATAATGTGCTGGATCTAGATTGTAATGTTTTAAACAAGTTGCTCGAAAGTTTTCAAATACATCTGATAAAAGTAGTACATCAGTCATTAGGTAAAGATCATGATAATCACAAATAGTTTTACAATTAAATTTATTCCAAACATTAATTGCGTGTTGGTAATCAGCATCAGTTATATCTTCATCGTTTAATTTTGAATAAAACTCTTCTTTTGGAGGTAATTGTGTTTCAGAAAGTTTTTCAATTGACGAAACGTAATCATATTGGTAAACTCCTTTACGAGTTAATAAATCTAAAAGATTTGGATCTTTAAATACTTCTTTTGTATTAATAAAATCATCTGGTTGTAAATTTCCAACAAGATTAGCAAGACTAGTTTGAAGAAACTTAAATGAGTCAATAAATCGTATTTCAACATAAAGTGAAACTGTTTCTCCAGTGCGTCTTGATTGATACTCACCAACTTTAATTTTTTTGGAAAAAGAAATATATTTTTCTTCTGTTGAAGGAATACAATTAAGATCACCTGGTATTTTAGACAACTGTTTAATAAACAAATGAGCATCATACCCTTGAAGATTGTGAAATATTACCGGAAGTATCAGTGGCTTTCGACATTGCAGGTTACAACTGTTATGAGCAGCTCCACGGTATTGACCAGTAAAATGACAATGATCTCTAACTCTATCATCATCAAGTTGTTTCTTACAAATATGACATAACTCCGCTTTATGAAATTCTTTTTCTTCTTTTGCTGTTAATCTAAGAGGCATTGGTCGACAGTAGTAATCATTGTATAACCTATTTGTTATCCATGCTATTTTAGAAACAAACTTTTCAGGAACATTATCATCTTCGTTTTTTTTTAGTATAAAGAATAGGTTGAAAATTTATGTTAGCATTTAATCCTTTGATATAGATGCAAAATCCTGATGGTTCATGTTTTTGATAATTATAAGAGTAAGAATTTTCTGGATTTGGGCAACAATTACTCATTGGTTTAGTAAAACATTCAAAATCAGCATAAACAACAAAAGGAATTGGAAATTGTTTGTTGTAATTATTAAAACTTAATTTTGTGTTTCTTGGTGGCAGTTTAACAAAAACTGTTTCATTGCGTGAACAGTATAAAATATGTTTTTCTAGTAATTCATTCTTAGTGTAATGAGTAAAACATTTTTTACAAATAAATACTTCACCATTCTTACTTGAAGTTATTTGCGATCTAAACAAACGATTAAAGTTTTTTATGAAAGAATAATGTGATTTACCATCTTGTTCATATAAAAATAAATCAATTGTATTTTGACAATCTTTTTCCGCCATTCTTAAAGGATAAAACTTGTTGTTATCACTAACTGAAAAAACATTTATTCCTGGAAGAGATGGATTAAGTTTTTCAAATTTGGATATGTCTTTTAATTTCATAGGAAAATTAATTCCTTTGGTGTTAAGACTATACTCATACTTTTTCAAATCACTTAATCGTGTATCATTTTTATCTCTTGGATAAATATATCTTATTATACACCAAAGAAAGCATTTTTCATCTCTGTTTTGAATATTAATTATTGCTCTCTTTTTACTTATCCAATCTGGAAGAGGAATGTAAGATGATCCATTCATTGGATTATATTCAACAGTATGTATTTCAAGGCTAACTATTTCTTTAAAATACCATCCACTTCCATTTTTTTGATATTCTTCTAATTTATTTAAAATATTTTTAATAATTAAAGCAAGTAATCTTTTTACATCTGTTGATTCAAGATTAATATGAGTCTCAGAATTAAAATATGATTTATCCTCAACTATTCCAATAACTCCTTTTTTTATCAATTATTTGTTTTTCCATTAAACAAACTAAAACCAATCTAAACTTAATTTTCCTATTATTTCTTAAAAATTTAATCTTAATTTTTTAGCATTATTTTTAAAAAATTCCATTGGTGTAAAACCATGTTCACCTTCAATGACATACTTTAAATTTTCTAGAGATGATTTTTCTTTTATAATTCCTTGATCATGTTCATTAATAGCTCTTTCAAGAGCTTTACGAAAGTAAGAAGGAGTATCTGGTGGAATCTTTTTATTTTTTATACATTCCTCAAAATACTCCTCAAATGTTTTAATTTTAATCTTCTTCTTTTCTTTCTTTTCTTTTCTTAACCTTTTTGGTTTTTCACTTTCTTTCAAAGGAATATTTGTTTCCATCTTTTCGTTAATTTTTTGTAATTTTTTTATATTTTTAATTATCTGTTGTTTTTTATTATATTTTTCATAATTTTTTTTTAGACGTTGTTTTTCATACTCTTCTATTAATCTTAAACTATCATATTCAAGTTTATCGTAATAATCTTTAACACTTTTATCTTCTTGTTTTTGTTTTATCTCATCATAATCAAGATCTTCTTGAATATTATCAAAATCGTTATCATTTGATTGGTAGGCCATAATGTCCCTTAATATAAAGATTTATTCTTTTTAAATCAATTTTATATTAAGGGACATTTAAGTCTATAATCAAAAGATTAATTAACAATATAAAACATATCATGAAATCTTCCAATAGTATTTACAAGATTACTCCACCCTGGAAAATCATCATCTACATTTCTAATAAATTCATCAGAATAGTTATCTACTTACTCATGAAGTAAATCTAGAAGAGTATTAGAATATTTTATTTCTTCTGCTTTAATTTTTTTATAAGTTGTATATTTTTCTAATTTATTCAAATATTTATTAATAGTGTTTAACCTTTTATAAAATACTCCTTCATCAGCTTGATCAAAGTTTTCAATATAATATTCAAATGCTTTATCAATACCTATTATTAAAATATATTCATTTTTATAATCTTTTGCATAATCAGGAAATTTGGAAATTTTCTTATTTGAGTTGAAATCCTGTACGTTTTGAGTTTCTATTAAATCCTTGTCATTTTTAGTTGAGTTGAAATCCTGTGTGAGTTGAGGCGAGATACCCATTTCCCTTACTACTTTTGATAAAAAAAATTTTCGACACCTGTAAATAATTTAGATTAATCTTGACTGGTAGCTTTGCTTGTATTTACAAAATAGAAGCGACATGGAGTAATTTTTTCCTTGTCAAGAAAACTGTGACCCTCCCCCGGTTGAGAATAAAACAGGTTTGACCCTCCCCAATTTGTGAAAAATACTCCCCCCCCCCCCCCCCCAATAAAAAACGTACCTTCCCTTATGGAAGAATTCAGTACTTCAAAAGCCAGCTTTGACTGGTAACAATATCTTTGTATCGATTTTGTATCGATTTCATTGATTTTATCTTTCTTTGTTTTTATCATCATTTATGCAATTATTGTAATCGCGTATTTAGTGATCAATCTTCTAATGCCGTATGTAGATGTTTATTTTTTCAATTGACCGGAAATGTTTACAACGGATTCCGAGGTAACAATAAAGGTGAAAGAAGATATAAGATCTTGCTATGCAAAGTATGTTTTCTTGCTAGGAAAGATAAACAACGTGATCGTGAGCCTAGTCCTTTTGGGCCTTTTTACTGACCGAAATGACGCATTTTCCTACCCTTTCATATACTTAAGCTAGTGAAATCTCTACTCTTTTGTATACCTAAAGCATTTCGCGAGGAGCCTCTCCATATAGGTCATTATGTGGAGTACCCGCCCCCCCCCCCGGGATAAAAAGCGCCATCAGGAGCCTATTCCTGGCGCCATATATGACCTCCGGAATGAACACTTTTATCTTATGCAGACGCTAGCCTGTGTACAGACGTCCCTTCTAGATCTATGACAGTTCAAAAAATTGAATGAGTTCATTTTCATCCGGTCGGTGACTCGGCTCGCATTGTATAAAAATAGTGCTGATAACAGACTAAAAGAAAAAAACCGTTTTCTTCTCATGTCGAACCAGTTTGGTTTAGTTTAGACAATAGGGACTTTAAGATCTGGGACGCGACGACTTCTAGAACGCGGTGGCTGATAAAGGACTGGACCTGTAGAACGCCGTCGTTTGCGCGCGAAAAGTAAAGTTAAGATCTCTGTCGCGATGCAAGACGACGCGGCTGCAAACCGCTCTTTATCAGTGTGATTCTTCGGCGATTCTTTCGCAGAAATAGCCATGGCATCATTTAAGGAAGTCCAAGAAATGCTTTGTTTGTGCTTTGTTCGATAGCATCACCTCCACTTCTTGGTTGACGCTTCGGTTTGTCATCGCTTTCATCCTCTGATGAACCTCTTTTCTTCGTCTCTGACAGCTTCTCCATCGCTTTTAGTCTAACATCTTTCACTTTAGCCCGATCGTATTGACGTTTTTTGCTAGCTGTTCCCTGTGTTTCCTGTAATTCCGCTTCGTCACTTTCCTCCAACGCGATGATCATATCCAATAGGTTTTCTAGTTCCGTTGGCTCATCGGGAGTTATCCCAGTTGCTTTTTCCTCCGCTAGAAGTTTCTTCTTATGCTTGTAAACAAGGGTTCCCACGTGGTCTCGGACTGATCGCTTATCAACCCTGAATTTCGGCACAGTGAATTTGTTCAAGTTGTTTGCTATTTTTTCCCTTATTCTACTTCTTTGTGTTGACCCTTTCTTAGTTGTGTAGGGATTTACATTGACGACTTCTCTGCATAGAATGGCTTCATGATCATGAGTCCAAAACATTACTGAACTAAAGAGAAGCATAAAAACACACGCAGTTTAATAAAATAAAATTATATAATACAGGCTTAAAATTGGCTTTTAGGCGCAGATGAACGCAATAAATCGAGAATTGCAACGGTACAAGAGACGAGAAGAGTATGCAGAAGACTCCTGCATTCACTATTTCCAGTTTTAGCTCGTGACTTACTTGCAAGCCTCGCTCGAAGTCGAAGTCGAAGGCGCTGCCATTTTATAAGCTTCGTACACCTGAAAGAAATTTAAAAATAATCAAAATCCTTCCATCTCTGCGATCTAAAATGTCGCCAGAAACTACGTCCAATGATCCTAGAGGGCTGACGTTACATGTTTAGAGGAATATACCATCATTTAATTCAAGCACAGGAACAAATATACTCACGTTTTGTACAGAACGTCAAACACGCAAAACCCACGTTCTCGACGCGACGTGGTGACACCAGGACAACGGCTTGAGCATGCACAACATGTCTCCTCTTTGAAAATCTACTTCCTGTCGCGTCTTACAGCCGTCGCGTCTCGGATCTTAAAGTCCCTAATTTAACTCTGTGCGCCGCTCTAACTACAGCTCAATGGTATTGCACGCGATTAAAGAAAATTTCAGATGCGCTCAGGCTTTTCTCCAAAGAACGAGACGATTTTTTTTTTGTTTTCCTAAAATGTAGAGACAAGCTGTCAAAAACAAAAAAAGTTCAGATAAACTAGAGATTACGTGTGGCACGAGGTTTTAATTTTTACGATTTTTGCGATTTTTCCAGCGATCCGCAAAAATAATTTCTCCCGCCAAAAAATTTACCCCAGAGAAGTCTTACTAAAATTTACTACACAAAAATACAGCACTAATAAGAAATCGTGTCTGTTCAATTACGACTCGCCTCTTCAATTCAGAAACAAAGCGGTATACAATGAATTGGTTTTACGCAAGAAAAACCAATGTGTCCTAGTGTCGTGAATGCCGTACCGCTGTTCTTCACGATATCACAGTTTTAAGCAAAAACCGGGTTTATTTCACAGCTTCAATCCTCACAGTGCAATAGCTCGCTCACGCACTACACAAAATCGTGACTTTCTTGAATCTATAAGGTTTAGTTTTTAATCCGGTCTGTCAGCAAGTTCTCCTTCGCTCAGTTATGTTGTTAATTTAATTGGCTTTAGTATATACACACTCAGTGATCTTGGTGATTTAAGCAATCTGATTGGTTCGCTATCTCGGACTATTCAACAACATTTACCTCCTAGCGAGTGGATAATGTGCGAGCTCGTTTTTTTCCCCATTTTCTTAGAGAAAGATCCTTTAAAAGTCGACGAAAACCTAGGGTTGACTTTTTTTTAGGCAAGAAAAGACTTCGAAGGATTCAAAACGGCGTTTTTCCATTAACTGTTGTTGAGATTCGTGGTCGATGATTGTTTACAACCCCCTTTTTTCGCCTGGAAGAGGCCGTATTGTGAACTCAGCGTTTCCTATCAAGAAAAATTTGGCCCAACAACGAAGTTTATTTATGACAAACAAATTTGAAAGCAAATGTTTGCAGAAATTCTACGTTTCAAGTAAACACGAGAAAAAATGCTACATGAAAACGACGTCTTACCTCGAGGAACCGAATCGCCATTTGTCAGCACTTCATGCGAAGAACAACACAACAAAGCTTTTCGGCTATAAACTTGGCGAGTCAACAGAAAACAACAAAGCTCTTCTTTTCTTCTCATGTAAGGAAACAATTCAAACTTTTAGCGGTTCCATTGAAGCCATTACGCTGTTGTTTGCGCAGTGATAAGCTTGTGAATTGCCATGTTTGAAAATTCTACAAAGATCTATTTTTAAAACTGTCGCGTGTCTAGCTGACCTGATCTGTCAATCAAATCGTACTTTTTAATGGTTTCCTCTCTGATTTTGTTGAGATCACTTCGTGTGTATATACTAAAACAATTATTCTTTTCAATCTCGGTGAATATTGGCTTTAGGAATATTTACGTCGCCACTTCGTTGCTCGGTAAATATGTTCCCACTATTCACCTCGATTTCATAGAATAATTGTTAAATATGGCCGGTAACTGATCAAGGTTTTCAAAACACTAAATGACCGGCAGTCCTATATTCTCCGTAAATTTCACAAAATCGAAAAACCCCGGCTAATCTAAATTATCATATGTCGATTAAGAAAAGTTAAGCGATCCTGAATGCTTTATAGATCTCAACTGTAGCGTTTGGTTAACGCTTGGCTCAGAAGACGAAACCATGTTTTGTGACACTTAGAACTTTTTTCAGCTCGACTGCCGGTCAAGGTGTTGAAAACACTAAATGACCGGCAGTCCTACATAATGATAGTTTGGTTTAGCTGAATTATTTCTATCTGTGAAATTTACGGAGAATATAGGACTGCCGGTCATTTAGTGTTTTGAACATCTTGACCGGCAGTCGAGCTGAAAAGAGTTCTAAGTGTCCCAAAACATGGTTTCCTCTTCTGAGCCCAGCGTGAGCCAAACGTTATTCTTGAGATCTATAAAGCATTTCAGGATCGCTTGACTTTTCTAAATCGACATATGATAGTTTGGTTTAGCTGGTCTAGCTGGATTTGTTCGATTTGTGAAATTTACTGAAAAGACAGGACTGCCGGTCATTTAGTATTTTGAAAACCTTGACCGGTTACCGGCCATATAGCCACAGCGAATTTAGTTGAATACTTCGAATGTTTAACCCCGCAATCAGTAAAATCTAACAGACGAGGGAAACTATTAACATAATCACAAAGTTTGAAAGGAGTAAAATCACGCCATCCCACAATCACGCTACACTCTTGCTTCATAATGTATCGGTCAAATCGAAGCTTCAACATGCCCCCCCGGGCATACCCCGGGCATTTGACACCTTTGCCGTCCCGGGGAGAAGGGAATTTGATTATCAGAGTCTTCCAGGGGGTGGGGAATTTGATCCCCATGCTTTAGTGGTGGGGAATTTGAACTGCACCCTCGATTTCATGTAAATCTTTGGCGTGGCGAGCATTGGGGGACGCGGTGTTACAGGATTTTCGTGGAAAAGATTGTGCCTTTGTGGCCAATTGGTTACGAGGAAAAGGCTTATACAAGCTTTGTGGCGTATTGGAAGAATTTAAATTTTAAACTTTTTAGTACTGGATTCAGGCTTTGAATGTATGAATGTATTTTATTGTTGTGTTTACAATGAAATACAATACCTATATCGGCGATTCAATACAACAACATAAAATAAAATAAAATAAAAAGCTCAGGTCAACTACTTTGACCTACTGCAAGTATGTTAATTAATAAGGTGAGCGATGATGCATGTCAGTGAAATGGTCATGATGTAGTAATCTCAATAGGTGGGATCTTTTTTATAGAACGCTTTGTATGTTGCATGACGAAGAAAAGCTGAGCATTCAGTGACCTTGTAGGAGCGATTTCCACCGCTTTGCACGAGACCTTTGTTCGTAGTAAATACGCGCCAACAGTGTTTCTCAGTTTTTGTTATATTTATAAAGATTTTGTTTGACAACTGAAGGCGTTTCCGCCGTCCTTCTGTCATTTTTGTGCCTGTGAAATGTCCCCTGGGTGGGGGCATTTGATCACCTGAATGGACCCGAGTGTGGGACATTTGAACGGCATTTTGGCCCGGGTAGGGGGGAATTTGAACAATAATTTTCAAAAAAGTCAAATGCCCGGGCGTTTACCCGGGGGGGGGGGGGGCATGTTGAAGCTTCGATTTGACCGATACATAACACCTAGTCGCAAAAATTAGTTTCCGCGAAACAGAAAAAATGCCCCATCCGCAAAAATAAACAACCGCAAAAATTTCGTGCCACATGGTACACCGACCTAGCTTGCTTTGTATCGACCATCAATTATCATTTTCATTTATTTATAGTTTCAGTTCAAACAGTTTAACAATAGCTAGGGAAAAATGAAATACCGAGGTTGCTAGCCAATAGACGCTCATCGGCGAAAGTCTTGATGACAGAACCGGACATAGCTCACGCTGTGAAAGAAATTTTGGGGACACGAGTCGTCTACGTCGTCGCCTTTCTTCGCCTTGCACGTTGAATTAGCGAAAGAAATAACAGTGAGATAAAAGAAAAAAACGTCTCTTTGATCAGTTAGATCCCTGCGCATCTTGCCTTCTTAAATTTACGCTCCAAAAAATTCAACTGGCGTGAAAACCTTGAGACCGATATCAGTAGTGTGACCTTCCCAGAAGTTTTCACCTACAATGTAGGTAAAACAAAACCCGAGATGAAATTACCTCGGGATATTTTTTATGAATTTGCCCTAGGTAAATCGCTTTTAGGGACGGACCATTAGAAAAGTTATGGTGGGGGTGGGGAATTTTCGAGCCGCAGGAATTTTTTTTCGTTATGAAGTTCCTAGCCTGCGAGCAAGCTCTCCTGTTTGGGCGAGCGAAGCGAGCCTCGCGAGAACGCGCGAGACTCGCTTCACTCGCCCAAACAGGAGAGCTTGCTCGCAGGCTATCAAATTCCTTGTATGAATTTTTTTTAGGACATGACATGAATATTTTTTAGGGTCAATTGGCGTGCATGAAATTTTTTTCATTTAATTTTCCCTTGCGCGAATATTTTTTTTGTATTCGCCCCCCCCCCCCCCCCCCCCCGCGTAAGTTTTCTAATGGTCCGTCCCTTACCTACGTAGGTCTAAGTCTGTAGTGTGACGGTGCATGTGAATAACAACTGCGTTGGGTGTCCACTTAAGATAAACGGGATTAAGTGTAAAAGATGAAAGATTGCTGAATAAAATGGACGTTGTTGACAGCTTTAAGGTAGGCTCAGAGAAACCCTGGCCTTTTGGCTCAGGATTTCTTAATGTAATATAACCCTTGGTTCAAAACAATAGACTTGGCGCCTCGCCTTTCAGAAATATGCGAAGATCGCGCTATCCCCCGAAAATCGAGCCTGCGGCTTGTAAAGATTTAAGACTGTTGCCTCAGTAACATGTCACGTGAACGGTAATCTTGAACAGCGATCGGTTATTGGTTTGTTTTGGTCCGGGTTATCAAATTTGATAACCACCCCGGACTGCGAAAAGACACAGCAAATTTTGACTCATCTTCCGCATTCAAACTCAGTGTTTTTTTCCACGAACTGGTGCTAAACTCTGTCAAAAACAGATCCAATGGCCGAAAACTTTGACTCAAAAATTGCTCAAGAATTCTTGGCTAGTCAAGGCAACATTGCAAAAACTGCAAATGATTTGAAGAAAGAAATGCAAAGATGGAAAGAAGTGGTGGTGAAAATTGCAATCACTGGCGCGAGTGGAACTGGAAAATCCAGTTTTATTAACTCAGTACGTGGGTATGTATGCATGCAATAGCTAGTCACATTTTTCACAATTCACACGACAATTCACTATTAAATCATAGTTTACTATAAATGGAAGCCAGCGGAAAGGCAACATATGATATAAACGCGAGTGTTATCGATCATTTGGTTTCCACTAGTCACAGTCGCAGTGGTAAGTTAAGTTGCAATCTCTGAAATGTAAGCACTTTTCTTTTTTTCTTGATCGCTGAAGTAAAACCTTTAATAATTATAAGCCGAACTCTGGAATGAGGGGCTCGATAGGTCTTTGCTTCACAGTCGCAACTGCTCTAAACTGAGTAAATGGTTGATCTTTCAGTTTCACTTTAAGCTAAGACGGAAGTAAAGCGGAAATTAAGGAAGAATCTACGAACATATCGGGGGCACCCAACAACTGTTTTCTGTAAAAAATCTGTTCAGAGAAGCAAATATTGCCTAGAATTTTCAATTACTTGAGGAAGGCTAAAAATTTCTAGATGATCGTTCCATTTCGAAGCTTATCTTATAAATTTCCTACGAGTTTCTGAAGTCTAATTGTTTTTTTTTAATTTCCGGCTAACTAGGCTATTTTTCGTAGAAAAAAAGGGAACCTAAAACTTTTGGATTCAAAAATGTGATGGCGAGAGGAATCAGAAAATTTCTCACTCTCGTAATATGTCAAGTCTCATCTAAAATCTTCGGAAAAATAATACTGAAGCCCTTGTAATTTCGAAAAGGCTAAAGTTCCCATAGGATGACCGAACCGATGCAAATTCTATAGCGCGCTTAGAATGCATTTCTAGATATTTAAAAGTATTTTCAGTTGGATAGCCTAAAAAGTGTTTTCAATGTACTTGAAAGGAATTCGAAACCGTCGTTGGGTAGTCTGCCACACAGCCGTTTTTAGTGTCGTCTCGCAACGTTCCTCCCACGGAGGAACGTTGCGTGACGACACTAAAAATGCTTGTATAGCAGACTAGTTGTTGAGTGCCTCTGATATATTATATGATACACAATAAACTTATATTATTCCCAGAAACGTAATGTAAATGACGGGTGGCAACAAAGATATTGGTTCATATGCCGTAAAAGGCATCGACAGACCGAACAATTTGAACGACGAGAAAATACTAATCAGAATAGCGCGTAAATTTCAAACAGTTCGCATGGCACAGTCAAATAGCACATAAAATAGACTGTTCCTTGCTAAGCGAAGCCGTTTTAACATTCTTAGCTGGGATCAACATACTTTCAAACAGTATGGCACAGTCAGTCGGATAGTGGCTTCCTACGCAGATGTCCGACTAGCCTACCATGCATTTTCAATGAGCTAGTGCGTTCCGCATGAGCATGTTAAATAAGCTAAAAATACAAAGCACGCCGTTTTCTTGACCTCAAACAGGGGCACCCAACGACAATTTTCGGAAAATATCTGTTCGGAAGACGATTTGAGATTTAGAATTTTCGGAACATTTGTTGTAAAATTTCTTGCTTGCCTGCCTCTCCTAGGATTTTCGAACATCTAAAAAATGGTATAATTGCCCATTTTTAACGGATTTTTTACTCTTAAAAGGTCACCTAGAATTTTCGGGAGCCTTTTTCCTGGCTGAAATTTTCGGAAAGGTAACTTTTGATCCCTAAAATTTTCGAATGACTAGACTTTCAGCTAGGAAATCCGAACAGATGAAAAATTTTTAGGGGATAAAAATATGCCTATATCTACCTTTTAAATACTAAAATACATTTAACAATGCTGTGTTTAAGTGGTTTTGAATTATATTCTCGTTGGGTGCCCCTGCTCAAATAGAAAGAAGATGTTCCGAAGAAGACTTAGCTATAATTTTAGCTGTAAAAAGAAAGTTTTGAACGATTTCCTTGCCTCGAGTTCATCTTGAAAAACAGCAAACACCGGGAAGCCCGCTTAAAACATTTTAAATCTGCAAGATAAGCTTATGCTTATATGACTCGGCCTTTTTAGAGACATTTTAATCTTAAGAGCGAATGTCTGTAAATATCGAGCAACCGGCGGCCACGGTCAAAAATTGAATTTCGCTCATATCTTGTTCATACATACTTATTAGTAAGTAACTAAACGTGGTGTAGTTTGTTTTTCAAAAGGCCCCTTGGATTTGGAGAAAATCGACAAAATCAATTTTCGTGGTAGGCGACTTGAAAACAACCAAAACTTGAGGCAAAATGATGCGGTCTCAAAACTTCGCTCGCACGCACACAGGAAGAAAGCGTGCTAAAATATTCCCCCATAAATCCATTTATAAAGGGTTCTTCTTCTGGTTTAGCGATGAATTCTTATCTTAACGATAATCTGGAAGATAAACAATGTTATTTCAGTTTTGGTTCTTTTTCAACTCAACGAAGTTTAAATTTAGGCTTCAAGTCGCGATTTAATTTTTAGGCATGTGCTGCACGTTGGTTTTTCCTGAAACTCAAGCTATAAGTTATTTAAACACTGTACTAAAACATATTTAAGAACTGGCTTGGGTAATTTAATTTGCGCTTCAGACGAACCTTCTGAACTTGAACAAATTTTGAGTGAAATATGACAGATTTGCATAATTCACCAACGCCTTGCTGTTGCCGAAACGGATCATTGGTGTTTCCTGAGAAGAAATCTGATGTGCTGCTATATATAGTACGATAATTGATTTGCTAGCATGCAATAGAAATTAACTTACCTTTATAATATGGAGCACTTTTTTTAATTTTTCTACGCTCAAGCTCCAAATTCTGCTGGCGCGCGCTAACGTATTTTGTAATTTGACCTCTAGCGAAAGGTCATTGGAGATGGGCCAGGGTTATTAAAATGTCACTCAAACCAAATGAGCGTTATAAGGGGCCGACCATTTAACTCTTGAGGGTGGGGGTGGGTGATTTCTGGTCATCAAGAATTTTTTTTTCTAGCAATATGGTGGGCAGGATATTTTTTTCCCTTTTTTTCCCTTAAGCTCTTTATTACATTTGTGCTGCATGCAATTTTTTTCTTCCGACAAGCGCTTGCAGGAAATTTTTTTTCAAAATCACCCACCCCCCCCCCCCTCAAGAGTTAAATGGTCGGCCCCTAATCTAAATTCTTAAGGTGGTTGAACAAAATATATCACGAGAAAAATATGTTTTAAAGACATTTTCGGCGATTTGAAAGATGTTCTTACCATTTAATAGAATCAGTTACAACTTATAGCGAGTCACAGTGTTGCCTAAGTGTGAGAAGACAAGGAGTGGTGTGGCGTGACAACGAACACCATCCTTCGGACTTAAGAATGAGCAGAAAACAAAATTGTTTATACATTTCTTTGATTTTTCCAAAGTTATTTGTTCAATTATACAACAACTGAAAGGTTGCATAGTCTGGCTGTCAACAGTGCTTGATTTAAAAGTGTAAAGTGGTGGTCAGTTTTTCGGACTTGACCAAGGGATTTGGAAAACATCAGAATCATACAACATGCATGTACACACGAACTCTGAGTAGGTTTTACTTTGGACAACCTCGTTAAATGATCTCGGAAGCTTTTTTTGTTTTGAGTGAAGAATCACAATAAAAAAATCATGTTATTTCATATGTATATTTTTGGGAACGGTGGCTCTGAATCTTACTTGGGTGCTACCTCTTAAGACTCACATGGAATGATCGTTGAGGGGATAGAAGAACCCGTCGGAAGGGTAACGCTGTAACTCTTGCTCAAGGATGTTAGGTTAGCAATTCGCTCTAAGCCCTGTCTCCCCCCTTTTCAAATGCTTGAACAGGCTAACCAGAATTTAAAGACTTACATTAGCACACGTAACTAAGAAAAATATGCAAAGTAATTGGGGAAATGCTATCCAGGCAGGGCGGCCTTGTGGAGCGGCAGATGACGTAGCGCTATTTTCAAGTCTACAAACCTCTCCTTGAGTGTGAAGACTTAAGGCATGAGTTTCAGTTTGTAGTATTGAATATATACAATGAAGGAAACCTGGGGTCTAGAACGCTGACCTGTTCCTCTCTGATTCCTTTACCAAAGGATACGTCAAAGTATATCAGACAATTTCCTCCTTACAGCATGCTCGGCTACTCAAACAAGCTTTCAAAGCTGGAATCAAACGTGTTTACCAGTGGGTTTAATTTGGCCCTGGCGTCTTCAAATTCACGTTAAAAGGACACTGTTTAGGCAAAAGCATTAAGTTTACTTTTACAGTAAATTCCGTCTTGAGGCCTTAGACAACGGACGAGGGGCCCGTTTGTCTAAAGTCCCTATAACTTTTCGGGCTCGAAATCAAATATTCAAATCGAAATAAAAGGAATAAGAGGAGTGCGGGTCCTGGCTAGCAAAATACTCCATTTTTTTCATTAACTGATAGTTTTATCATGTTAGATGCAAAACTATTGAAATTTCTATCTTGCATGTAAACAAGAACAGCTTTAGGGGCACGTTAATTATTGGGACTTTCTAGAAACGGGCCCAGAAGCGGATGCAGCCTCAATATCCGTCTCACTGATGACAGAGAGAAAGTTATGGTCGGAGACTTTCTTTTCAAGAGTTCTGATCATGGATTTCTGACGAGCCACCAAGTTTCAGTCTCAAGACCGGTACTAGAACGCACACTCAGAACATGGCAAAATGACCGAGAGTAAAACTGAAAAAAAAAACTTGTGGGTAAAGAAAGTAGTGGAAGCGTTAGGCGATAGTTGACAGGGGCACCCAACGACAGTTTCCTCCTAAATACATTGAAAACACTTTTAGGCTATCTAAATTAGTAAATTCTATGCGGCGCCATATAATTATAAAAACTGTTCGGTCGTCCACAGGGCAACTTGAGTATTCTTTTCGATCGAAATTACAAGGGCTTCAAAATTAGTTTTTTCGAGAATTGTGAATTTTATTTCTGATTCCTTCTCTATCACAATTTCGTATCCGAAAATTTTGATTCCCTTTGTATGGAGAAAACCTGTCTCGTGTAGGAGGGTCACCCTCCCAGCCGAGAGAAAAAAAAGACATTGACCCCAACCAGCCTTCGCGCATGCGCTAATTGTCTCGCCTTGGCTATGCGTTAAGGCTATGCGAGCCCTTTACCGATACGGATCGCATTTGATCTGGTCGGTCGGACCGAACTGCCCCCTTCCATTTGACAAAATTATTTTCCCCAGGACCACTGATCTGTATCCTGCTTACAAGCACGATAACCGCGGTGGCTTTTGTTTGGTCTGTGCAACTGGAATGTACACTTCCAGTGGACACGTGGATTTTCCGAAAAGCGCGTAAAGTGTTTAATATGGAGAAAGGTTGGCCCGGCTAGGAGGTTGACCCTACCATTGTAAGAGGGTGACTGGACAAGGTGGGTCAGCCTTCCAGCCGAGCCAACTTTTTGTAATTTAAACGGTTCGCCATGTTTTGTAAAGAAATGCGTGAAACGTAGGCTCGATTTCCGCCGTCTCCCGGGTTCGGTCTTTGATCCTCCCCGAAAAGAGGGATGAGTGCGGGCTCATTTTCCCGAACAGCGGCTGGTAATCGAGCTTACGTGAAACGTTGCCTCTTCCAGGGAAGCTCGGGTAGGCTGATGTCCCTTCTGCTCGAGACAATTTTTTTCATATAAGTGGGGCCTACATTTTAGTTGTTCACATTAATCTCTATAGTCCAGCTGACGCACATTTTTTTGTTTTTTGTTCTATAAAGTGGAAAACTGAAATTAAAACATACGGTGGAACCCCGTTGATGCGACCAGCGTTGGGCCATAAAATCCTGGTCGTAATAGCGAGGTGGTCGCATTGAAGAGGTCTTCAAAATGATAAAATGACTAGCAGATTTTCATGTCTGGGTCGAAAGACTATGGGAGGTGAGACAAGAGGTGATCGTATAAACGGGGTGGTCGCAAGGCGGGGTTCCTCTGTATGTAAACAGAAACAAGAGTTTGAAGATCGGACAACCATATCCAGGTTAGAAAAAAAAATACTGAAAGATAATTGCAGAATGTTTACGAAAACTGTTATCCAAAACAATGGAACTTGCATCTGCGAGAGAAAAGACAGCCGCCCGATAACGCGGTGGAATAGCTAGAGATTGAAGCCTGAAGTCAATCAAAGGCAAATACAAGGAGAGGGGGAGAAGTTGACGTGAAAAACCATATTTTTGGACTTATTTAGTATTGTATGGAAGCATACTTTAAGAAAACTTAGGAAAAAATTTTTTTAAAAAAAAACATGGTTTGGATTGGTGGTAGCATAATATGCTACTTCTGGCAAGAACATTAAAAAAAGGCATCGCTCAAATGGTTAGATTGGTAATCCTGTGAATACTGTCACGTAACACTTTTGACCAGACTTTTATGACAAAAGGTGTATCGGTAGCCCGAAAGTTTCACTATCAAAATCGCAGTTTTTGTGAGACCTAGAATTTTTAAATGGCAATGGATGTAAAAGTTTGACTGCGGAAAAGAAAGGCCAGCAATACCAAGAAATGTTCTGTATGAGGTTATTTTCACGCAACACGTTTCCTCGACGTTTTGGATCTTCTGTTGATTAGCTGGGGACTAGGCGCAATGCCAGTGAACCAGAACGGGAAAACGCATTGAGGTAACAAAAATTATCGTTTCAGTACATTTAATGTCTTTAATACAAGTGCGATTGTCAGTTACGTTTCTTTTGGAGAGTGTTGTAGAAATTAAGTATACTTTAAGTATACTTCAAGTATACTTTATATGTACTTCTCAGAAAAAAAGTACATTTGAAGTATACCTCGTTTGTACTTCCAGAAAAAAAGTATAAATGAAGTATATTTGGAAAATGTACTTCATTCACACTTCAAATACTTAAGTATACTTTAAGTATACTTCTTCAAACTTCAGTGCTTGTGAAAAATAGTTTCGCAAAGAAAAGTGTACTTTTAAGTATACTTTGAAACTGACAGACACATTCTGATCTGAGGATCTAAGAAGGTTTGTCGGGATCTTGAAATCACTACAAGACAAAAGTATACTAAAAGTATGCTTTAAGTATAATTTAACTGCAAAATACTAAACAGGACACACATTAGCTTTTCAGTCGACTTCCTTCGTAAGAAGATCATCCGCCGATCCCTGGGCGAAATGGCAAAGTCGCACAGTTTCATTCTGGTCATTTCTTTAACGTCTTTCGTGGAATTTTTGCTTTTGGCAGTAAAAGAGGTAGTCACTTGAAGGGATAGACGAGAGGGCCCTTCCTCGATCCTGAGACTGGGACCGAGTTATACGATCGCCGAATAAATCTTCGTTTCTGCATCGATCACCGCATCGCAATGGCCAAAAAATGGCGCGTAAAGGAGTCAGAATGAATACTCGCGGGCGTATTTAAAAAAATGCGATGTGATTTTTTTGTTTCTTGTTTTTTTCATCTAAAATATACTTAACATTGACCTATTCGTACTTCGAAAAATATTACTGGCTCCCGCCACTGATATTAAGCGGAAAAACCACTTGGAGTGACAAATTATTTTTCTTCTCAAATATTAAAACAGATGGATTTGAGACTTATGACAAGGTGCTGTTGAAATAAACGAATATACCCTCTCAAAGCCAAAAATGGAAATTATTTTTTTCTTCCTTATCTCTAAGCAGACTAGGGTTCCCTGACCTATCCGTACAAGGGATAGACGACAAGTACCTCTCCGGGATTGGACGGCCGGTCCTCTACTCTGTGAAACATTAACCAAACGCGTCCGAAAGAGCGGGAAAAATAAAAACCAAACAACAGTACGCGTACTGCAGTAGCTGTTTAGACATGTCTTCGGAAAACAGACCTGGAAGTTTTTTGTTCGTACCAGATGTAAAATCAGCTGAAAAGGTGCTCCACGAGCATGAGTTGGATACGACAACAAGTTTTGTTATGTACTACAACAACGGTTTAGGCAAAGGTAAGCTTAAATGTACGGTCAGTGTATTCTGTGACTTTACTAATTATTGGTTTGTGTACACCCGGGTGCAGAATATTGCACGTGGCACAGAGGAACCCTCTTTTTTTGGGGGGGGGGGGGGGGGGGGGGAGGGGGGAACAAACAAAAAAAAATTCTGGCAAAACCATAATAGGTTTTTAAATACAAAATAAACTAACAGAATAATAATGATGATGATAACAACAATGTTAATTGAATAATGCATTAAATGAACAATAAACTTGATTGTAGGTGCCCTGGGCCAAAACAAATTTGTGCAGCAATATAAAATTCAAAGGGATGAGGAAAGTTGCCTTCACTCTTCATGCCTCCTGCCTGCTGAAAATGGCTACAGAACACTGATAAAATCTATACCAGGGTCAGTTCAGAGCAGAAACATAAACTTACAGAAAAAAACGAACTGTGAAAGTTTATATATATGTACAATATTATATTAAGATTAGGCCTTAGTTTTTTCCAGAAAATGTGCAAATGAAGGGGAAGAAGGTGTTTTTGGAAGATCCTCAGTCTGTAACCTCCCAATCAAGGATCAAATATGATGGAATTCCATTCATCATAGCAGGAGAACAAGTATATTATGATTGCCATCGGGGCATTGACAGACATGCAGCAGATAAAGGAAGAAGAAATACTTCCAAGGTTATTTTCACTTTTTTTCAGTTAAGGAACTGGTCATTATTTATGTAGGGGGGGGGGAAGAACGGGGGGGGGGGTTAAGGCTGTTTTAGATTGGCTAGAGGGGGAGCTAATTTTTTTTCAACAATTAATAGGGGGGGTCATGATTTTTTAGGTTTTGTAAGGGGTCTTGTCTGTGCTTTTGCAAATGGGATTACTTTTATTTCAAAGATAAAGGTGGTGAAGATGGACAACCCAGTTAGAAGAATATTGTCAAAAACTTCATTGCTTTAATATTTCTCACTTTAATAAAAGACAAATCCAGATCAGCCTGTTTCAGTGTTTGATTTTGGCTGCATTTAATATCAAAATTAACAAATTATTGTTGGTTCAATAGTCCATGAAGTAATAAAACATGAATTACATAACACAAAATATACTGCTTTCCACCTTGGAAAATATATTGGAATAAATATTTATCTTCCAGGGTTTAATATTTGGTGTCCAACATCTGAAAAGTGGCACCTTGATTGCAAATTTTGTGATGGCAACTTTCAAAGATATATAACTTTTCCAATGCTAGAAAGGAATATTTTTCCTATAAGTATATATAATTATATAAAATCATCAGTGGAATGATGGGGGTGGGGGGGGGGGGGGGGGGGTAGGGGGGTCATCAATGAAATATTGAATTAAGAAGGAGGCTACTTGCCATTTTAAGATGTGAGGAGGAAGGGCCGGGCAAAAATTTTCATCTATCAAAATATGTTTCCCTCCCCCTCTTCCCCTCTACATAAATAATGACTGGTCCCTAAATATACTAAAACCTGTGTTTTAGATAATTTAAACCATAAAAAAATTTCCAAATGGTGCAAGGTAAGAAAAGCGAAATCTTATCACAGCTAATATAAGTGGAGGAACGGGATCCGGAGAACAAACACAAAGCACTGAGCTCCTTTGGCACCAGCAGTCTCACATGCACTGTATTACAGATACTGTTCTGTCTTAGTGAAAGGTCTTCATATTTACAGGCAAGGGAAAATGTGTTAGTCGTTTATACTAAAATGCATACTAATTGTCTTTAACCCTAGTGCATTCTTTGCTATAGCCTTTGCCACCACTCCTTGCCATGGTGGTGACCCCACCACCAAAAGATATGACCAGACAGCCATGTGCCAGCACCTTGTTGATTGCCTGGAGACTGGAGTCTTCAAGGATGACCGAGTTCCCACAAACTGATGATACAGTTGAGCTTGTTCATCCTGTGGTAGGCAAAAATGTACCTATTTACTGCACATGCCGATTGCCTAACAACAACACTGCGTATGTCAAGTGTTGTGGATGCTGTGAGTGGTACCATCCAGATTGTGCTGATATCCCTGAATCTGCATTCCATCCAACAACAAAATGGTTGTGCTTTGAATGCAACCAGAAAAACACAAACACTTAAAGTCATGTGATATCAAAACAAGTCTTCCTGTTGTGAGCAAAAACCTTTACCCTTTTTACGATAGATGAAGCAATTCTTAAAAACCTTATATTACATTAATATAAAATAATAATTGCACCTGTAACAAAGTATTGATTAGGTTATTGTGGCTGTACTAGAAATATTGTGTAAATTTAAAACTTGACATACATTGAAAGCTTCTTTCTCTGGTTTGATCAGTTCAATAAACAGCAGAGACAGAACTTTTTTTCTCAGCTGTTACAAAAAAAATAATAACTTAGAGATGGAAAAATTGCCAATTTTTTTAACTTCCAAGGATCTAAGGAAGAAATTGGATGTGAATTTTAAGCCTTAGGAGAATATCTTCTCTTTGATGAATCCTTTCAAACAATGAGTCACATGCCTGTCGCTAATGAACAGTCAAGCCAGAAAAAACAAAATTAATACAAGGTAATGCAAAAAGAAACCATCACAACTTGGCATACTAACAGATTGTTGTATCCCTCCTTTTGTTAGTGGCACTGGTGATTCGTGATTCTTAGTTATTTTGAATAACTTTTGTATGTGAATTCTATCAATCATGTGTTGGATGTATAGGCGAGCAATGAGCAAAACACCCATGTCCATTATACTTTTACAATGTAAACCATTGAATAAAAGGTTTACTATCCAACTAAATAAAATCACATCATGTTTGCTTTGTCCAGTCCTTGCATGCTGTTGCGTGCCGTCATTGTGTGTGCTTTGTCCTCCTTTAATGGCAGAGAAAAATTGGGCTATCACATTTAATAGCCACACCCTCTTCACAGTTGACAACATATAATAAACTTCCTTCTTACTCCTGAGGAATTCTATTAGATTGCATTCACCCGGGAGACTTCCTTAAGATATGAATCTACCCCTGAGGAACTATTGAACAGTACTTTTTTTTCCTAATAAAATTCCATGAATTCTTTGTTTACCCTGAATAACTCCAATGTTTAAGACTATTCCCCAAGGATTTCCAAAACTATTACAACATACCCCTAGAGAATACCATTGATCTTTGCTCACTTCCTTCACCAAGGGGGAGTGCTGATATCAATTATGCAAAAGTCCATTTCAAACTGGCATTGTACATTGCAATACAGAATTAATTTGCACATTCTCTTGGTAGTCACTCAGTATGGTGAAATGGCATAAGAATAATTAAGTATTATAATCCATTGTATGGGCCTTGTGATCTCTGAATAGGAATTCTCTTAACAATCTCTTATCCTGGAACAACAGCTTGATGTCTTTTTTATTATTGTTATCATATTTTTAAACAAAAGAAAAAACGTTGAAACTGGAGGTACCTTTCATCTATGTGACGTGAACATAGATCACAGGGCCCATTGTCAATTAATTGCAAAGCTTGATGAGCAATTACTATGAATCGAATTTTCTACGAATTCAGTAGAACTGCAAACGACCAAGCAACGTTTTAAAACTCACCTTAATTCAACTCGAGGGAAGGGATAATTGTAGCCTCTGCGCACATACTGTATATCAAAAGAGCTCATTAGTTAATTGTTTACGTACGAAGATCCATTCGGAAAAATTGTCGGCGATCGTATAACTCGGTCCCAGTCTCAGGATCGAGGAAGGGTCCTCTCGTCTATCCCTTCAAGTGACTACCAGTAAAAGATACTGGATGTAATTAAGGCCCGCGTCGATTTACCTCCTTTTTTACGAGGACAGGTTATTCATCGTCGGACATCTTTACGTTCGACGAAAGAAATATATATATGAAGGTGTTGAATTACCGCTGACTTCCAGTACCGTCGGAACATATACGGGATCTTGTGGATTTCCTAATACGGTCATGTATGAATCATTTACAGCATTACAGATTCGAAGGAACGTTCGTTGAGCTTTGCCGAGAGTGTCTTCAAGAAATTCGTACGCTTGGAATATTGCCTTTAATTTATCTTCACAATTCGAGCACAATATATGAGTGGAACTTGAAAAGAAAACAAAAGAAGTACACCATGACTGAATTTTGACGATACAAGTAAGTTTTGGGGTGAAAAATGTATCGGTTCCAGTCGTTTCAATATATATCGATTCTTCTTTGCGAGTCATTTGCAAATGACACACGAGTTAAGCCTTAAGGTTTACAAAGTGAAAGCTTGTTTACTTCGCCTAAAGTGCAGTGTAAATTCAAAATATAAAACCCAAGTCTTGTTTTCGTTAGATCGCATTTCGTTCCAGTTTTTGTACGTAATAGGTAGACATATTTCTTTAACAAGGTAATGGCACAATTTACTTTGTAGCCAAAGAGTACAGATCTAATCATTCTTGTCTATTAAACATTTACTAAAATTAAGAAGAATATTGTGTGATGGTTCTAAGCAATAATTATTAAGTACAAGTGAGTTAAAGAAAGTTCAGAAAGAAACCTGTTAATATACATGCACCTTCCTTGAAATGATCTCATTGTCAATGAAAATTTTACTAAAATCAAGAAGAACAATATATTGTGGTAATCAAATGCAGTGAGTTCCTTTGATAGGAATAGAAAATGTATATTTTTATGTTGTGGAAACCTATTCCAACAAGATTTGCTATATATTTCTTTATCTTTTCTTAGTACATTTGTATTGCTTTAAGTTAAGGGTAGTTTTTTTTTGTTATATCAATAAATGATTTTACAATATCCAAGATCCAAGTCTGACGTGTCTCAGTGATTGATAAACATATTGCATTGAGTATACTTTAAGTACAAATGAAGTGTGTTTATCACCTATATAAAGTATACTTTAAATGTACTGAATTTGGTAGCCATCGTGACTTGTCGAGCAACAACCAACCCGACGTTCTTGAAAAGTCTCCTATTTCAAGCAAAATTTATTCAAGTTCAGAAGGTTCTTGTGAAGTACAAATTTAATTACCCAGGCCAATTCTTACATATGTTTTAGCACAATGTTTAAATAACTTTTGACTTGAGTTTCAGGTAAAACCAAGGTGTCGCACATGCCTAAAATATAAAACGCAGCTTTCAGCCTACATTTAAATTTCGTTTAGTTGAAAAAGAATCCAAACTGAAATAACATTGTTTATCTTCCAGATTATCGTTAAGATAAGAATTCATCGCTAAACCAGAAGTAGAACCCTTTATAAATTGATTTATGGGGGAATATTTTAGCACGCTTTCTTCCTGTGTGCGTGCGAGCGAAGTTTTGAGACCGCCTCATTTTGCCTCAAATTTTGGTTGTTTTCAAGTCGCCTACCACGAAAATTGATTTTGTCGATTTTCTCCAAATCCAAGCGGCCTTTTGAAAAACAAACTACACCACGTTTAATTACTTACTTATACCTATCTATGGACAAGATATGAGCGAAAATGATTTTTAGACTGTGGCCGGGAAATTTCGATTTTGCTCGATTTTTACAGACATTTGCTCTTAATACTTGTCTTTGTGAATGAAAATTGTCGTCTCTGTAAATGATTCACCACAGGCGGCCCAAACTCACGTTGCGAGAAAAGGTTGTAATGTAATTTACATAACATAGGTGACGCGCCGGTGTCGCGTTACAGGCGACCGTTGAAAATATAAGAGACTTTGTATGAGAAATATATTACTGAGATCTGCCAACGCTAAATAACGCTAATCCTTACTTTTTCTTAAATGAAATGAATAAAAAAAGTCTTACCTGCATTCTATTTCACTACGTTTTGGTGTCTGTTTGTCGTTTTACTGTTTTTTTTGGCTTTATTGCGTAGCCGCTGTTACTCCTTTCATAGAACGAAGCGGTTACCCAATAAAGCCAAAAAAACAGTAAAACGACAAACAGACACCAAAACGCAGTGAAATAGAATGCAGGTAAGACTTTTTTATTCATTTCATTTAAGATAAAGTAAGGTTTAGCGTTCACAGATCTCAGTAATATATTTCTCATACAAAGTCTCTTATATTTTCAACGGTCGCCTGTAACGCGACACCGGTGCGTCACCTATGTTATGTAAATTACATTACAAGCTTTTCTCGCAACGTGAGTTTGGGCCGCCTGTGGATTCACCGAAGTATGTTGGCCTCCCTTTTAGACAAAGGAATACAAACTATAAATTATAGCCTGTGTAGCTGGCAGGATAAGCGTGGGAGCGCTGTATTGTTTTCAGGCGGCGGAGCCGCGAGAAGGGTGGGTATACAAGTCAATTTTGAAGGGATTTTCCCTCGCGGCTTCGCCGCTCACTTCGCATGGCGGCTTCGCTGCCAAAAACGTTCCCCGGGCACAAGAAATCCGCCAGTTACGCAGGCTAATAAATTACAACGTGTAACTGATTGGCTGCCACCGAGGACTGCATGTTCTGTCTTATAACCGGCCTTTATAGCATAAAATTAAATTTCGGTGCTGTCCAATTAACCTTACAAAATAAATTGATGTAGGTGGGCGAATGAGTTATTTTCTTTGGAAAGAATTTGTTTTCCAGCCTTTTCCAGGCCTAATCTACTGTGATCAAGAGCCATTATCCAGTTGCATTACGGCTCTTGACTGTTATGGAAAATAATTGCTATTTTTTGGGTGTACAAATAAGTTAACTCAATGTAAGATTTCGTTTCAGTCTTAGACTGTTTGCAAATTATTTTTCCCTAAAATCACTTAGCGTTTCCCTCAAAAGTCATATGAATGTGCCCTACAGTTAACCGATTTGTGGATTACAATTAAGTTTATTGTAGGATTTAAATAACAAATTTTAGGCTTTTAGCCCTGGCTAAACCTATATATTAAATAATTTCAAATGATTCAGCACACGCTCGATCTGAAACGCAATTACAATGACAAAATAAACTCATTACAATTTTTAGAATTTCTGGGGAAACCGTTGCACAGGCATTGCATTGAAATCAAAACTGAAAGAACAAAAACGATAATACGAAGTAGATTAATTGAAAAGTTAACTTTTAAAATAGTTTGGGGGTTTTAAATTTCAACTTTAATCAAATATCTTAGAAAAAGTGAGAGTTAAAACGATACAGAAGCTAAATGGAAAGAATGAAAAGAAAAAAAAGAGTAAAAGCTATACGGGGTGTACCAAAAGTCGGTTCTCGTGTGACAAATCATTTAAACAAAATTTTCCATTTCAGTCTAATAAGATAATAACATCATATTTTTTGCGACAAAGGTGTGCAGGCGCGTTCCAAGTGTCTATACTTAGATTTACTGGCTTATCAGTAAAAGTGCTACTACGATCAAAATTTTTAAAATGTCAAGTTTGTCACAAAAACGCTTTCTTTTCAGCTTATCAGAAGTGGCTGTACCTGTTTCGGTCATTGAAATGAAGTTTGGCGTCCTCTAAGTGAAAATATTGAGCTTGAAAATGTAGGTTTTTCGCGTCCGCCATTACAAATTTATGTTCCAGTGAGCCCACGGTTTGGAGCTGCGGTCTACAAAGCTATAGTTCTCTGACTTGTGACGTCACTTTCTGAACACGCGGAGAAAAACAAACCCGAACCGTGAGGAAACAGCGAGCGATTCTCAAAGATTCGGTCGTCCTCGCCCGATTCTGGAATTGTAAAGGAGGAAATCATCGATTACGATTACTCTGTAGAACCAGCACCGACTGAATATGATAAAGTCAAATACTGAGGGCAGCTAGCCTCACAGAAGGAAGAATGCACACTTGACCAAGTCGTTTTTTATGCAGTTTATGCCGAGGGAGATTCGGACTACTGGTAGGTGTACTTATATATACGTACTGGCTATAATAATAAAACATAGGCAAGACGCTCGAGAGTCTGCACCAATTTCACCTGCCTTCTAGCCACTCTCGAGTGCTCATTTATCCAAGTTTAGATAAAGTTTTGCTCTATAGCACTTCAGGCACAGCGAATCAGTTCAGCTAAGTTTCAGCTCTAAAGCAGCTCGTTCCCATGTGTTTTTTTTACCATCTCAAACGGACTGCTGTCCTTTTATATTATTGAAACTTTAATTGTTACTTTAGTGTGGCGTATCTCAGCTGATGATTTAATTAGATCTAATGTTAAGTTCTCTATGTCATAAAAGTTAATTTACTCATTTTCAATATAAATAGATAAATAAGGGGATCGCTCGCTCTTGATTTGGTACATCAATTTAAAAATTGGCATGTGCTGACATTAAAGACTGTCACATTCTTTGTAGCTCATGGTTTTTTGAAAAGACTTTGTCTGCCTATGCCTTCCCTATCGGATTGACTGCAGATAATTATTGCCATTTAAATTGAAACACTAATAAAAATTCAGAGATCTCAACTCATCCAACTATTGTCTATGATATCCCCTTGTATTCCTACAAGTTTTATAGATCACTTTTATTATGACATTGATGTATGTGATGTTTTTTTATTATTCAAACCCAGGTGTGCATATATTTGGATGCTTTCTTTACTGGGGCCTGCTTTGGCTAGACAAGAAAATATATACAGTGGAACGGTTAATACAGACATGCTATAATGTCTGTATTATCTGGGTGTCCATATTAAGTTAGCTCTCTGGAAAAAAGTCACAGACACGTGATTTATTTGATATATATATGTAGCATAAAGGAACAAGGAGGAAGAAGGGTAGGACCAATGACTGTAACAAAAAGCCAAGGACGTGAAACTTGTTGGGTAGGAGACAGAAAAGTTATCTAAGGACTACAAACATTGGAAGAAGCAAAGACGTATCAAAATCAAATGTGTCATGCTATTTGCAGTTGGCTGCAGATGTGTTTTGGTAATAAAATCTTATTATTAATTAACCCGTGAACTTGGTACAATGTCTACAATTGATACATCATTGTGACAAGAAAAATCGAAAGTGCCCGCCCGGGGAACCAGTGTCTGTAAAGCTGGATTAAAAATATATAGGAATTTCTGACTTGAAACACAGAAAAGTGTTTGTTGTCCACATTAACAACTGTGCGTACTAAGTCGGTTAATTTTAAAGAAAAAATGTGAGCTTTTCCTCAGGACAAACAAAACTGCCTGTTATATATGGGTGTCTGTAGATCATAGAGTGGGTTATCACTGCATCAGCAAATTATTATTTGCAACTAACTTTATGTATTGAAAAACTAAATGGTTCAGTACATCACTAGCTTGCATGATTCTGCTGATAACACAGTGTGCCATAAATTCACTTGCCTCTAGGAAGAAGTGTTACCCAGTGGAATTATGTTCATCAAAGAAGGCTCATCCTTGATTGTGCTCTATGGGTTTTTCTTGCTGTTTTTTTTCCGTTGTAAAATATTATTAGAAACTAGCATTTTACGAGTTAAAACCCCCAAGAGGGCCTGGAGAGCAGTTTTTAACGTGAGGGGGCCGGTGACCACCTCCATTGAGGTGGGGGAGTGGGGGGGGGGGGGGGCGGGGGCGAGAGCAAATTTGGCTCTTCTCTCTTTGTGGCTGTTTAGAACTGTCAGATTACTGAACCTTTTTTGAGTCATTGTTGAGCAGAGTCAGGTTTATAAATTTCAAGCCGCTCAAAAGTACCTTTCTCCTGCTGAGCATGATTGCACATGCTGGATCCACCACTAGAAGTTTGCAGATCATGATATTGCACTGTAGGTTCCTGTGACGCCTTCATTTTGTCTAGTATGTCATTGAAATGCGTCAGAGACCACATCATCAACGATATAATTCGTTTTAAGAAACCGTAGTTTGTGGAGTAGTCTTCAGATTTAATCGTGAATCTTCATCAAAAAAGACTATTCCGCATCGTTGCAAATGCTACATAGCCTTGCTGGTTTGAAAATGCAGAAATCTAGGACTAATTGCATTTTTGTTAAGATAAGCGTTTTGAGGTTTACTACGCATCAGACTGATGTTATCAAAACAGACCAATAATAAATTTAGATGAAAATGTATATTACAATGGAACCTACCTCATTATAACGAACATATTTTGCCAGTCCCTTGGCCCTTCGTTATATCGAGGTTCCACTGTACTTAATTTTATTTATTTATTTTTCAAAAGGTGGGGCAGCCCCTTCGTTTGCCCGGGCCCCGCCCTATATAATACCCCCAAAATAGACTATGCTAAATCAGGCAACAGAAAGAAAATAAAATTGCAGCTTTTAAACAGTATTACAGCCCTTGGTTTGTTTAATGTGGTCACTGGTGTGACTAAAAAATAACGAATTTCTTTTTTGCACACCATAAGTAAGACCAAAACTTGTCCTCCAGGTTCTAAGATGGGACCTCACATTTATCTTGTGATCAACAAGAGTGCAGATCAATCGTTACACTAGGATGGAGAGCCTATGTAAGAGGGAAGGGGCCATGACGCTACCTCATTTATAGCAATAACATTAGTCTACCCCAGATTAAAAGATACACCAAGGTTTTTTGAAGTAGCAAGGAGCCCTGTGCTCTAAGAAAAATTGAAAGGAGCCCAGTGCTCCGAACCTGTGAAATCCAGGGTGCCCAGCACATGATTTCTATCAAAAAATTTCCTAGTTGCCCCGGAACAATAATTAAGCACCATGGGCCAACCGGGTGATGGTAGAGCCCAACCTTGAGTAGTGAAACATAAAGCGGCAGTGATGAGCAGGGGCCATGAAAATATTTCATGCATGTACATAACCCTTACGAGACTTGCAGTAAATACTTCAGTGACCAAGCCTTGGTGATTATTCACTTTTATCTTGCAATCTGTCAGTCACATCACTACATCAGTGATTCAGTGCATGAGTGCCCCTGTGTTGGAGTTTACATCTCAAATTATGATATACTCTAATAATTATTATAAGCATTCAATGCGAGAATGCAAAACTTTTCTTTATTCACTCAGTCAAAAGAATAACAATACACGACATTCAAGATAGGATCACAATTTTGTTTCAAAGACCACATCAGTGAATGGTAATAATTCTTGCTGTATTTTACAAAATTGCAAAAACAGTTTTTGCAATAAACTTGTGTGGGCTCTCTTGCTTTAGCTTGTGGTTTGAGCTGACAATATGTCTGTGCAGTTTAAATCAGGCTCTGAGTTTTGGGAAGACTAAAATTGAAAAAAGCATACCTAAGTTAGGTGAGGGTTACTGCGATCTTTCTTCCATATGATAGGAAAAGATCCAAGTTTAATTTTCCGCCACTGGTTTACGTTGAAAGCTCCGGTAAACGCTATTGCAACACTCTTCGAAGTTATTAAACCGAGAAAACAGCGAAACTGTCAGCTGGAAACAAACCCATTCCTCGAATCTCTCATTCAGTTGGTCAGACTCGCTTGCAGTGTACGAGAGATTTACCAACCCTACCCCTCACAGTTTTGTGACGTTAAGCAGCGCTACCAAATTAGGGCTAGGACTACCAAATAAGGTAATGAGCCCGTGCGAGCTGAGTAAGCTAGGACGGGACGAGACGAAAAAGGAACAGTGAGCGCGAGTTTTCCTTCGAGGTTTTAATTTTTCATCGAGTTTCGTGAGAGTTTTGTGAGTTAGATTGAAGCGGAATAAACCAGGAAACCGTGTTATTGTGAGTTCTATGGGCTGTTTTATTGTTCAGCTCAGCAGCTCAATTTTATCAACTGAAGCGGTTGCTGTAAGAATTTTTCTAAACAAGAACGCATCGAAGTTGGAGGAAAGGGAACATTGTTTGAGCAGGGTTCATTCAAGAAATTTGTCATGCTGTTTGTACTGCGGTTAAGAAAATGACGTCACAAAGCAATTGTCTTGTGTTCTTGGTAACCAGGCCACACGAACATAGCGTTGTAATGGCGGACGAAAATTAATGGTTTTTGAGCGCAAAAATCGTATGAAGCTATAATTTACTCACCATGTACTTCAAGTACTAAACTGCCAATCTAGCGAAAAAGAATGGTAGTCAAGGATTTGATCGTAGTAGCACTTTAAAGAAATTGCTAAAAAGCTGGAAAAATCTGAACTTTGGAAAGTGAAATGGTCAACAAGAAATGATGGTTTTGATGACAAGAAAAGAAATGGATTGCCGAAATCCTTAATGAGGCAGCTAAAACAATTATGTAGAAAGCTAATTACAAATAGGGAAACTCGACCAGACAGCTCTCACAACAACTAACAAGTAAAGGTCATGTTGGGGGAAAGAGAAGGCAAAAGAAATCTCTGCTCGCAGCCATGTAGCGTGCAGCTCGACTAAAATTTCCTAAGTCAGTACGAAAACCTCACTGTGGAAGAATGGGATGATTTTCTTTTTTCGAACGAATGTCCTAAATATTTGTTTCAGCTGCCCAATCCCAAATATGATATTGTTTGGGGTTCTCAGGAGAGCCAAAGTTCCTCCAGCATATCAGGTTAGAAAACGGAGCTGAAAATGGATCATGTGGGGCGGAATTAGAGTCCGCGGTTTCACTGGGATACATTTCTTACCCCAAGCAAAGACTTTGACTACGGAATACTACATAGACAATTTATTAGAGAAAGAGTGAAGCCTCTCCTTTAACGTGAAAATCATTTCTTTGGTGATGAAGCAACAGACAACGAAAATTGTTCAGTTCAAATCGCCACATGACGTTCGTCCAAGACGGGGCGCCAGCACACGCAGCCAAGGCCACCCAAGCATGGTGCAAAAAAAAAACCTGCCAAATGTTATAGAGAAAACAAGCTGGCTCCCAAATTTCCCAGATATAAATCTTGTGGAGAATCTTTCGACCATAATGGAAGAAGTTGTCTATAACTGACCCAGCTCCTAAAACAAGCCTGGAAGAAAATCCCATCGCTCCATGCCGTAGCGGCTACAGAATGTGATAACAAGCAAAGGAGGGCATGCCGGATATTGTCTTTACGAATACATGTACTCGATAAAGCAATAAACATCTTTAAGATATTTCATGTAGAAGTGTAGTTTCGATCCAAAGTTATGTCGCATGTAATAAGAGGAACCAACTTTTGGGACACCCTGCACACGGCAAAGCTAAGCGGCAAACTATATGGTTTGTTTTGGAACTAAAACAGAGAAGAAAAGTAATAAGCAATATGTTAACTATGCAGGAATTTAAAGCAAAATCCAATTTGTCACTGAGATGGGGACCAAGCATTTACTTAAATCCACAACCGACACATCTGACTCGATAATTTCAGAATTCGAACGTCTAAAGGTTTTTTTAAGTTCTGTAAGCTTATGTCAAACCTGATACTAGGTCGCGTCATTGTCTCAAATCTTAGAAACGTGCATAAAATAGCGCATGATCAACTACGTTCGACTTCATGAAACCTTCATGAAAGAAAAAAAAACATCAAATACAATAATTACTTAGGCTTACCAGCCGAGATGCAGCACCTGGAAGCCATCAAGTAAGGCCGGAATGACACAAAACTCTGTCAGCTTCAGCTATCAGTAAACAAGTTTCCAGATGCTGCAAAGTTTTTACCAATCAGAGCATAAAAATTGGACGTAGAGCATGACCAACGTGTGATCGTGGTGAGAAAAGTCAAAAGCAACTGCGCTGGCTGAATTTTCGCTTAATTGTAATTTATGATTTGAAATTCAAATTTTGATAGTGCGGCTCATAAACACAACTTATTTCCTGTGCATTTTAAAAACATTTTTTGAACGTGAAAATTAATAACTTGTCAGCGGAGAACTTAAAAAAATACTCGCCCTCGATGGGTCGATAACTGAACCCGCGATAAGGTCAGGTGATACTAGTCTGCGGATACCCTCTCTTCACGACTGTCAAACCTGTCAATTGATCACAACATCGATGAGTAATATCAGGTTACTGGGCTTCCAGTCTAGGTAGAAAGTATGACATTTAACATTGGTTTCCCTGTGGTGCGGACGGACGGTTGCTGGGGCGGCCGGTTGGCGGTCGGTCGGTCGGTCGGTCGGTGTATGGTCACGTGATTACCAAATTTTCTAGGATGGATTGATTTACTTAGCTATCGGGCTTAGCCTGAATTTCAGACGATTGCTTCGAGTCGTTTTCTCCTCTCAGCAACGTCTGAATCGACCGGCCGTTAATGCCGTCCAGTGACGTCACTACCCGAAAACCGGGTAGTGATTTTGGTTGATTGATTGTCTAAACATTCGCACAATTATGTATAATTATTATACATTTTAGCAGGATTGTCACTTGGTGTTCAGCAGATCGCATCCCTGGCATGCTTGCGCGAAGTTCAAACATTGATTCAAAATTGCCCTAATCTTCGAAACTGAAATGCTAAATTGAGCATTGCGGAGAGTCGGTAGGTTTTTCATTTAGAGCCGCTTTGCGGTTTCGGTGGTGATTTTGTTTATGCGAAGTTTCTGAGATAAAAATCAGTTATAATTCGACCTTGCCTTCTTGTGTAGAGGATAGCAAGGATTACTTTCTGCAGAGCCTCTACATAACCATGGATCGGATAAATTATCCGTGGTGCGGCCCTTTGCAAAAACGAAAGCTTAAGCAACGACGACAGGGACGGCAACGAGAACGGCAAAAAAGCAATAGGTTTAGGGTGTGTTCCTTTCGCCGAATTTGCCGGATTTCGTGGTCGAAGGGAACGTGAAATCCGAAATTGGATTTGTAACCTTGGTAACCTTTCGCAAAACGCGTGCAATATGCATGACAGCCTCTCAAGAAATGAATTGTTTTCTACTGTTAGACAAATTATGCTATTATACCGTGCAGAATTTTATGGTCGGCATGCAGTTCGAATAGCGACGATGGAACATAAACAGATTAAAAAAGAGGAGCGTTAAGTTAAAAAGTTATCTAAAGGTTCTCGGCTCAGTTACGTCCAGTTTCGAGGCTCGAATTTTTTTATATGTAGCACGATCGAGTGCCTGTCGCGTCCTCAAGCGAGTTTGTTGGAAGATAGCAGTTCATTTGTGCCTTTTACTAATTTGTGTTTTTAAGCAATCCTTAGCGACAAATGGTTAGTACATGGATATTTTACTGTACCAAGAACAATTTTCCAGCGTTTTCAGATGTTTTACGGTAAATGGCAGAAACTAGGAAACTCTACGGAAATACTTGAACTGGAAATACCCCTGGATAATCTGACTAATATCGGATCCACTGTGAATGGAACAGGGTAGCACCAATCCGTTAATCTGGATTTGGATTCTTCGGATTTCAAATCCAATGAATCCTTTAAAGGATTCACCAGATCAAAAATCCGAATTCGGATTAGCCGAAAGGAACGTGAAATCCGTTTTTAAATCTAAAATACTTTTTTGGATTCACCGAAAGGATTACACCCTTAGATTAGCAAAACAGCAACATCGCACGTGCATCACCCTTTTTTGTACATTTCGTAGCCGTCGTTACACGACTACAACGTGAAAGTGCCTAACTTCACGTTTTGTTGACGACGAGAACACAGGACAACAACTTTCTTTCTCTTTTCCTGAACTTTGATCTAGTTTTTCAGCATTCAGTTTCGAAAAAATTTGCCAATATTTGACGAATTGGACGGGTTGAAATAAGAGCGATGAAGTTTGAGGCAGCGCGACATCACTTTTATAAGTGACGTTTCCGTAGCCGACGCCGTCGTTGTTGCTTAAGCTCCCTTTAATTCAACCGGACGGACAGATACACTGAGTTGACTTAGAAACATAGTCAAGTCAAGTCTCGAGGCTGCCTTCGTAACTAATTCAGGTACATGAAGTCATCGCCAGCTCGTGTTTAAATTCAATCGGCAGCTGAATCGGGTCTTGAGACACTTTGTTAAGCTTTAAACCTAATCTAATGGAATCCTTTGGGTGTCTCGTATCTTTAGCCGTTAATATAAACAGTCTATAAATCAACTTATGCCCAGAAACTCGTACTAATCCATAACATCAGTTCCTGGTACTTTGGAAATAGTTTATTATTAATATATAGATTTAGCCAGGCTAAAAGCGAAGTTCCCATTAATAAATTTATCATTTAAATCAAACAATAGACTTGTAATCCACAGATCAGTTAACTTAGGGGCAAATTCATGTGACTTTTTAGGGAAAGGCTAAGCGATTTTAGAGTAAGATATCTTATATCGAGTTGATAGCCATATGTGTACACCCAAAAAATAGCAATCATCTTCGGCCACATTCAAGAGCCATAATCGCTCTTGATCACAGTAGATTATGCCTAGAAAACAAATTAGGCCGAATTTTTTGCTTTCGACAAGTTTACTTTAAAAAATCTTGCCAAAAAATCGGGGGGTGTGTAAACCAACCTTTTATACTTTTTATACATCACATCTGAGGTGAAACAGTACTATTTATCATACAGACCTCGGACAGAATGCAGTATTTCACAATTTTTCAAGACTTTTGTGTAGGTAATCACATGATTTCGAGTGCAATATAGAATGAATAAGCACAGTAAATTTTTTAAAGACCAACAACTCAAGCCCGTAATACTTATTAATAGCGGAGCTCCACGCGCGCTTGCGGACCACCATTGCTAAGGTAATCTACCCATCCGAGAAAATTTGGTAATCACGTGACCGTACACCGACCGCCGACCCTCCGTCCGCACCACAAGAAAACCAATGTTTAATCTCACACTTTCTAGCTAGTTTGCGAGCCCAGCCAGGAACAACCTGAGATTGCACATACTGCACTCATATTGCAGTAATTTGTTGTGATCAATGGACAGCTGTTAAAACAGGGTATCCGTTGACCAATATCACCTGATCGTATCGCGGGGTCAGGTATCGACTCATCGAGGTCGAGTATTTTTTGAAGTCATCCGCTGACAAGTTACAAGTTTTCAAATGATCGCAGGCTCAAGTTAATTTTTTTAAAAAAAAATTCATATGAAATAAGTTGTGTTTATGTGCCACACTATTAAAATTTTGATTTCAAACTGACCTCGGAAGCGAAAATTCAGCCAGCTGTTACAGGGAGGGAAGACAGTTGCTTTTGATTGCTTTTGCTTACCATGGTCACGCGTTAGTCACGCTCTACTTCCAATTTTTATGCTCTGATTGGTCAAAATTTGACAGGTGAGTTCATTCGGAAAATTAAGGCATCATGTTGAAACTTGTTTACTTTGACAGCTGAAGCTGACAGAGTTTTGTGTCAACTTGTGATGTTTTTAAATGTCTTTTTCCACTGGATGTACAAAACGAAATTCAGTTGCTATCAAGAGTCTTTTGTTATTCATGGATGGTTTGTTTATTGGGTTTTTGGTTGAGAAATACGCCGCTTGTCAAAGTCGAAAATCCAATTTCGGATGGCATCGTTTTTGTTTTTGTAATTTACCAGGAATTTGTAGTTTGTAATGTACCAGGAAATTGTATATCGAAACACAGAGAACTCAACAATATTTAACTTCAAGTCTGTAAGCACATGGCAAGAAGCACCTACTGCGCATGTACGAAGCGCATAAGGATTCATGGGATATGACAAATGTCCCCTCTTGAAGCAAAGGAAAGAAAAACTGAACCTGATAAAAATACAAAGTAATGTACTGATAAGGACAAGTCCCAAAGTCGCGAACACTTAAGTTTACTAAAGACTAGTAGGACCGCTGAGGCGGTTTACGCTCTCTGAGAGGGTATCTCCGTTCTGGTTGCTCAGGCGCTGATGCTTGAAGCTCTGAATCTCGCACAGATGAGTCCTGCGGTGAAGGAAAGGCATCAGCCATGCTATCCAAGGCTGGAGTGTCAAGTACAGGCATAGCCTCTTTAGGCTGTGAAAGGGTTGGTGTTGTAACAGGCCTTTCCCCCATTACTGGGGTCAACCCTTCAGTTTGCTCAGGTAGCTGGGGCGCACGAACTAACTCTGACCCTAGTGTGGAAGGTATGAATCGTGGACGTAATTGTTCTTGATGTCGCTTCCAGATAATGTCTCAGACCTGAACCTCAAAATTCCGGGGACTGACTGTTCCAACAATGGTTCTTGGAATACATTTGGCTCCTTTGCCAAAATTACGCCCAAAACTGCTTGGTTTGGGGTAAACTGGGGTTTGTTATCAAGGTTGTCTTGAAAAACCTTAACTTCCTGTTTAGAACTCTTGGCTCTCAGTGCACTGAATCTAATTCTAGGCTGCCTGTTCATAAGTAATTCTGAGGGTGATTTTCCTAACGTGGTGGGTGTAGCCCTGTAGGTCAAAAAAACCTGTCTAATTTTGTTTGCACAGACTCGCCTGTATCTCCAATCTTGCCCAGTTTATCCTTAAATTCACCCACATAGCGTTCTGCTAACCCATTTGTAGCAGGATGTCCTGGAGCAGTGAGAGTATGAAGGATGTCGTTCTCTCTTAGAAATTTCTGGAATTCATCACTCGTAAACTGAGTCCCATTATCTGTTACCAGATCTTCAGGTAAACCAAAGTAACTAAAAATGTGTCTCAAAGCAGTAATAGTGTTGGTGCTGGTGGCATGAGTCATGAGTACCAAAAATTTGGAATAAGCATCCACCACGACCAAAAACATCTTGCCAAGATAAGGCCCAGCAAAATTTACATGTAATCGTTTCCATGGTGCGCCTGGCCATGACCATGAAGCAGTTGGGGCGGATGCTGGCGATTTAGCAAATTCTTGACCAGCAGGACATAATTTAACTGTCTCCTCAATTTGCTTATCAATTCCAGGCCACCAAAAGTACTTTCGAGATAATTGTTTCATTTTAACCATACCCAGGTGTTCTGCACGCAAATCGGCCAACAAGAGGGCCTGTAATGACTCTGGTACAACAACTCGCGAGTTCCACAGGAGGATACCATCTTCATGAGAGAGTTCAAGCCTTTTGCTGTAGTAAGGTTGGAACACTGGTTCCAGATTATTTCGCCAATCCTGCTGAGTAAACTGTAACACCATTCCAAGAACTGGGTCTCTCATGGTTTCCATAGCAACTACGGACGCATTTAAAAACTGATCTTCTTCGATAAACATCACATTTACAGTTACCTGTTCTACAGCAGACTGCTTGTATTTAATAGGCTTCCTAGACAAAAAATCTGCAAACACATTGTCTTTGCCGCTTATGAATTCAATTGTATAGTCATAAGCAGCTAAAAGTAGTGCCCATCTTTTGATCCTTGCTGCTGCCAACGGGGGAACTGGCTTGTCTTCCCCAAGTAAAGTAATCAAAGGTTTATGATCTGTTAGAAGTTTGAAGTGTCTACCTAACAGGTACTGGCGATATTTCGTCACGCCAAAAACAATTGCTAATGACTCACGTTCAATTTGGGAGTAATTTTGTTCTGCACTGTTGAGTATCCTCGATGCATAGGCAACAGGTTGTAATGCACCATCAGGTCCAGGTTGTAGTAATGCAGCTCCCACACCCACTGAAGAAGTGTCACACTGTAGAACTAATTCAGTCATAGGATCATAGTGTCGTAAAACCGTATCAGAGCACAGAGCAGCCTTGATGTTATCAAAAGCGTCCTGTTCCAGTTTTGACCAACTCCATGGTACCTCCTTACGAAGTAATCCATACAAAGGTGAAGCCAACTTTGCAAAATCCGGCACAAATTTACGTAGAAAATTGGCTGATCCAAGGAATGACTGTAATTCAGAAACATTTGTTGGAGGTGCTGCATCCCTTATATCCTGCACTTTCTCAGCAGTCGGTGAAATTCCCGCAGCAAAAATGGTACTACCAAGATACTCTACTTTATCCAGCATGAAAAAGAATTTATCAGGGTTAAGCTTAAGACCGCAGTCCTGTAATCGTGTTAGTATTCTATGAAGGTTTTCCAGATGGCCTTCATCTGATTCTCAGGAAATAAGGATGTCATCAATACGGACACAGCAGCCTGGAAGGTCCTTAAGGACATTTTCTATAGTGCGTTGGAAGATTGACACAGCACTACTCACTCCAAAAGTCAGGCGCTTGTATTGGTATAAGCCCAAATGAGTGTTAATTGTGGTGTATTTTCTGCTTTCTGGCGTAAGCTCTAGTTGATGGTATGCTTGAGAAGGTCAATCTTGGTGAATTTTTTTCCCCCAGATAATGTAGTCAGTAGTTCCTCCACAGTTGGTATGGGGTATTGTTCTAGGACTGAAAATTTGTTGATGGTGACAGCGTAGTCCCCACAAATTCTCAGGTCCCCATTTGCTTTAACAATAGGGACTGTAGGTGATGCCCACTCGGAATGCTCTACTTTCTCAATGATATCCTCTGCCACCAATTTCTCCAAGGCCTTTTCATACTTAGACCGAATTGCAAATGGTACTACTCGTGCTTTGGTAAACATAAGGCTTTCATCACTTACTCGCAATGACACTTGGAGTCCTTTAAGTTTTCCCACTGAACTAGTGTCAAACAAATCAGAGTACTGCTGAACTATATCCTCAGCTGCAGTTGAAATCGTACTAAAAATGTTCTGCCAAGGTAATGTAAACTTGGACATCATGTCCCGCCCCAGTAATGATGGTCCCTGAACTACACGAATTAACAGGGTACCCACCTGGTCTCCAACATTGACATCCATTCCCTTCTGACCTAGACATTGGATAATGTCCCCAGTATAGCTTTTCAAAAGCACTGTAGGGGGTTTGAGTGTAGTTACTTGTCCTCCGGTTTTGGTAAAATCAGCAGAACTCAACAATGTCACAGAACTGCCCGTATCAACTTCCATAGGGACTTCCTGGTCTTCAATGGTAACGGTAAGTTTGTATAAGAGCGGTGTAAATGACGACCTTTCAGAAGATTTCACACTTTTCATATAAACTGTACAAGAAGGGACTGAATTCTCGTGCTCCTCTTTGGTACCTGTTCCTGATGTTGGAGCAGCTATTACATGGTGAGTGGTGTTGTTACCACCAAATTCTTTCTTTTTCTTGAAGCATGCCTTAGCCAAATGCCCAGGCTTCCCACAGTAATTACTCGTAGATTTAACATGACTGCGCTTGTCAGCCAAATGTTGTGGACAGCCACACCGAAAACACTGCTTTCCTCCCATTTTTGACTTAGGATCTGTTTGCCTTTGGCTTTCTTAAGCAGGAAAAGATTTCTTATGAACAGCATTTACAGGCAGAATTCCAGCAATGGAAGTGTCGGAGTTGCCCTGGAGTAACTTAGATTCCTTCTCAGCCAGTTCATCGGCCTGAGCAACCTTGAGAGCTCGATCGAATGTCCTATCTTCTGAAAGTAGTTTCTTTTTAGTAGTCTGACTTCTCACTCCCCCCAACAAATTGATCTCTGAGGGCTCTTGTAGGTAAGGACCAAAATAGAGCAGTTCACAGCTGAGCGTTTTAGCTTGTTTGCATACTCCGCTACGCTTTCAGTTTCACTTTGTACAGTGTGATGGAAGCGGTAGGTCTCGGCAACTTCAAGTACCTTCGGTTTGTAGTAGTCTTTCAAAATTTGTGTAAGCTGATGGTAAGTTTTATCTGCGGGTAAATCAGGAAGACAGAGATCTTTGAGCGTACTGTAAGCGGTTTTACCGATCAAGGAGATTGTAACGGCCACCTTTTTCTTGTCTGCCTCTCGTTTAGCTGCTTCGCTGGCGTCAGCTGCAACTTGACCGATGTTATGTGCGATGAAGTAGGCATTCAATCGTTCACTGTAATCCGTAAAGTCAGCTCCATCGAACAGTTCCAAAGTGCCAAATTGCTGTGTAGTCATCGCTGGCACTTTAATTCTTTTTCGTCGCCAGTTTGTAATGTACCAGGAAATTGTATATCGAAACACAGAGAACTCAACAATATTTAACTTCAAGTCTGTAATGCACCAGTCAATGTAAACCCCCGCACCCCCCCCCCCCCCCCCGGCCGGGACATAGCGGGGCATTTGCGGGGAATTTTCCGTTATTTGACGAGAGAAAGGGCCGCAGGTATCGGGGACTTTGACCTCGTTTGCATCTCATCCAAGAACAGCGGGGGAGTGGACCGGGGTATTTTCCACCGAAGTGGACTGGGTCAATAATCACTAGTCCGGCAAGATGGCGGCTTTTGGCCGTGAAAAGAAGGTAAGGAACTTGTCAGAAATTGGCAGGGGGGAAGGGGGGGAGGGTGGGAATTTTAAATTTGGGCTCGGAAATGAGGTGACCCATCCCTGCAATGGGAGTGAAATTTGTTAACTCTCCCCTTGACCTTGGCCTGAAATATCATGACCCTCCCCCTCTTGTATAAATGATAAAATCTAGTTCTTGCAATACACTAGGGTGAGTCAGTATTATGAAAGCTCAAAGTATATTTCTAATCTGTTCTTTGTAATGCCATATACATTTGTATTTGTATTTATTTATGTGCCACACGATTACAATAATTACAAAAAGATGCCCAAAAAAATGTAGAAAGAAATGGCGAGGAGGCCTAAAGGAAACTATAGCGCTTATGTTAATTAGGCATCCTCAATTACAATATTTCGAAGATGGCATAAAAATTACGGCGACGGATACAAAATAATTTCAGGTGGAAAATTAAACTAATCAATATTACGGAAGTTTACAAATGTTGAATATTAAAAGGCTTTTTCGCAAGATTTTTGTTGGAGTATACTAATATTATTACAAATAAATGCTTTAAGTGCTCTTTTAAAGGAAAAAGGTGAGGAAGCGTTGATGAAATACATTTTAGATGACAGCATTAAGAGTCCGACTCTGATTCTGACAGCTGATCACTTGACTCACCTATTTCTCCCAGGTTTTTTTTTAGAAAATAAAGAACTTCTTTTTTCTTCTGTGGGTGAACCTCTACATGATCACGGACACATATTTGCATGACCCTCCCCCTTTTAACAGCCCATTTTTCATGACCCCTCCCTTTTCTGCAGTCTCAAAAAGTTGTGACCCTCCCTCTGTTCCCACCCTCCTCCCCCCTGCTAATTTCTGACAAGTCCCTAAGAGTCGTTTTATCTTAATCACCTTATATCTGTGGCTGAGTATGCCATCCGTCCTTAAGGTCGTTGTATAAGAACACATAAATATAATTGATTGTTTTGTGAACAAACATCTTTTGTCACAGTTTTTGCTCGTAATTTATTCTGAAAATCACTTGACCGATCAAGCATGTCATCGCGTGTTTATATTCTCTTCTGATACATATTTAAAAAAAATATTTTGTACATGGATAGGTCTGTACACGGATAGGTCTGAATTAAAGTCTTGTATTGTTCGTGATAGTGCTACAAAACTATTGTTCATTGGTGCAAGTTTAAACCAATTACATTAGCCTGTGTCTTCCACTCAACAAGAGCGGGGGATGTGAGCGGGGTCGTTAGCTTCAATTAGAGCAAAAACCTGACCTTGGGGTGCGGGGCATTTTGCAACTTTAGAAGTGAGCGCTTGTCAAATGCCCCGCCATGTCCCGGCCGGGGGGGTGCGGGGGTTTACATTGACTGGTGCATAAGCACATGGCAAGAAGCAACTACTGCGCATGTACGAAGCGCATAAGGATTCATGGGATATGACAATTTTCCACCTTGCTTAATGCGTAAGAGGGCTGCATAGTCTAGAGCTATTCTGGCCTTACTTGATAGCTTTCAAGAAACTGCGTCTCGAATGGTAAGCCTGAGTAATTATTGTATTTGACGTTTGTTTTTTAATTCTTAGTTCATGAAGTCGAGTGTAGTTTAATTAGCCCCGAGTTCGTCTTGAAAGAAAGCAAACATTGGGAAGCCGGCTTAAAACATAAGCTTAAGCTTTACGCTTTAAGACTCAGGGTTTTTAGACACACTTTAATACTTTTTTCCGTGAATGAAAATTGTTGACTCTGTAAATGCTTCACCGAATTATATTTCTTTTATTGATTATCAGTAGTCCGGCTCTCGTGCAATTTTAATCGCTGTGCCGTTTGTTTTCAGTCGTTCATGGACATCGCTTGCAGGAGTACTCAAAATGCCGCGCGTATCAAGCGCTTTTGAAGATTACACATAGTTAGAAAACCATAATCGAAAATAAACATAGTAAATTCTTTTTATGTTAAGGCGTAACTCTATTTATGTTCATTTAAACATTCAATATCTCGCACTGCAAATGTGGTGGTTGTCAAAAGTGAAAAACGGCTAGCCGGGAGGGTGATTTTGGTAATTTTTTTAACATTTTCGCTAAAAGCCCATTATTACTTTGCATACCACATAGGGGTTGTTGTGACTGAACAGTCCCGACATTATGGAATTCCGTCTTCATGAAAATGTTTTATAATGTGGTCAATTCTCTATTTTTTGTTTAAAGGAAGTGCGTGCTTCGATCGTCCAGAATATTGAATGAGTGCAATTTGTCTTGCAAAATTGTGGAAAACAGAATTCTGTCCAATGTCTGTATGATAACGAAAAGCGCTTCGTAGAACTGTTTACCCCAGATGTGATGTATAACTGTATAGAAGGCTGCTTTACACGCCACCGGCAGGTAAAATTTTGTATTAGTAAACTTGTCGAACGCGAAAAAATCGGCCCGATTTTTTTTTTTTTGGCTTCCCTTTTAGATAGAGGAATGGAACCTATAAATTACAACGTGTAGTATTGGCTTCCACCGAGGACTTTCGTGTCTTCTAACAGGCCTATACAACATAAGATTAAATTTCGGTGCTGTCCAGGTGGGCGACTGGGTTATTTCGTTTGGGAAGAATTTGTTTTCCAGGCCTAGCCTATTGTGATCAAGAGTCGTTATGCTCTTGATTGTGATCGAAGATGATTGCTATTTTTTGGGTGTACATATAAGGCTGTTAACTCGATGTAAGATTTGTTTCACTCTTGGACTGAACATTTGCAAATATTTTTCTCTAAAATCACTTAGCCTTTCCCTCAAAAGTTACATGAATGTGCCCTAAAGTTGACTGATTTGTCGATTACAATTTTACTGTTTGATTTGAATTATAGGTGGGCTCCCACGCTCGCGAAGCGCGCGTAGGACAGAGCCCCATACTCATAGAATATGGTCAACCTCTTTTCGTTTGGTTGTCACGTGATTGACTGAGCGTACGTACGTACGTACGCGTCTACAGATTGTACAGGTGAGGTAGGGGAGACTATCAAAAGGAAGGGAGGGGTGTCTCAGGCGTGTCTTGGCAAGTCCACATCTTTTATATAGGACATTCACAATATGGTCAATTGACAGCTGTCAAAACAGGATAGACACTGACCAGTATCCCATGACCATATCGCGAGCTCATGTGTCAACTCATCGAGGTGACGTGATTTATTTGGAAGCTGTCCGCTGACCAGTTAATTGTTTTACTAGATCGCGTAATATAACTCTGTTAATGTTCATTCAAACACTCGCCACAGCTCGCACTACAAAAGTGAGAACCGGATGGCCGTATAGGTGATTTTGGAAATTTTTTTAACGGTTTAGCTAAAAGCCCACGTGTACTTCCATCGTCCTGAATATTGAATGAGTGTAATTTGTGTTGCAAAATTGTGAAATACTGCTTTCTGTCCGAGGTCTTTATGATAAAACAGTGCCTCATAGTACTGTTTAACCTCAGGTGTGATGTATAAATGCCATAAAAGTTTGGTATACACGTACCCAGATTTGTTGGCAAGATTTTGCAAAGTAAACTTGTCGAACGCAAAAAATTTGGCCTAATTTTTTTTTTCCAGGCCTAATTAATCTACGGTGATCAAGAGCCATTATGGCTTATAAATGTGATCGAAGATGATTACCAGTTTTTGGGTGTACGTATGAGACTATCAACTCGATGTAAGTTTGGTTCACTCTTGGGCTGTTTGCAAATTATTTTTCTCTAAAATCACGTATCCTTTCCCTCAAATGTCACATAAATGTGCTCTAAAGTTAACTTAACTTATTGTTTGATTTAAATTATAAATTTATTAATGGGAGCCTCGCTTTTAGCCCTGGCTAAATCTTAGGGGTGTAACGATTCATATGCCTTGCGATTCGATTCGATTTCGATTCGATTATAAAAATGTTTCGTAATTCTTATAATAATAATGTGTGACACGAGTGCAAACTTGTAACACGAGTGCAAATTACAAATGCTTTCTCATTGGCTTAAAACACAAAAGAAACCACCAAGAACCAATCATATTAGAGCTGTTTTAACAACAAAATTCAAGAAAATGGCCATGGTTTTCAGCAGACGACGACGGGATTTAATTTTGTACGCAAAACAACAACAGAAAAGCTAAAAAAAAATTTCCAAAAACCTGAACACAGTAAAAAGTACGTCATTCTAACCAAATGTATATGTATTGAAAATGCGTTGCTGAGAGAAAAATACTGTCAACAAAATCGAGGAAAATGAGCCAGAGAAACTAAGAAACAAGCTTCTTATAACAGACTACGCTAAAGTAAAAAAAAAAAAAAAAGAACAAAAAACGGTTGCAACCACACGCAAACTATGACAGCTACACTTTTCAGGCATTTAAATGAACAAAGATACAAGTTTTCCATGATAACAACAGGGATTTCAAATCACGTACGTTATTTGTTGGAGGAGAAAGGTGTTCGATTGCTCTCTTTGAGTCTTTTATGGAGCGAAGACCTCTATTTTAACATCCATGCGATGGTCTGTTTTTTTTCTACCTCAGGAGCAAACGAAACCGAAAATTTTTTAATGAAAGTATCCGTGGCTGGTACCAGCCTTAAAGAAAGTGAGAAAAAAGTTTACAAATCATTGTGCAAAACAACGGCCAGGAAGCTGAAGAAAGCAAAGATTGTAAGTTCAGAACATATCGCCAACGTCACAGGCCACAGAGGTATAAATTTCCTTAACGACTACGATGAAGCTGACGAAGAAGATTTACGATGACTCTTGCAGTTGGCCAAATGAAATAATGAAAACCCCAGCGCTGAGAAAAAGCAAATATTATATTAATGCTGGCAGTTTCCGACATCACAACAACTGTGGCTCCACTCACCCATCGATGGCAGCGTCGAAAGAAAACAAATTGCCTCCTTCATTTTCGGGTTTTAAATCTCAAAAATTTCTCCATGAATCCAGCTATGATGGGGTCTCAGGAACATACAATGATGAACTGTCGTTAAAAAACCTTAGCAAGTGTCTTTCAGCTTTAGCTGCTCAAAGCGTTCTCCTGATTTCAAAACGGCAGAGTATAATTCTTGTAAACGCTTCTTGTAAACGCCGAGCTCTCATAATCGAGAATGAATATTGTCAACCGAGTTATCTTTAACAGGCTGATGACCATATAAAATCAATCCTTGCACTTTTCCAAGTTCTTAGCTGAATGATTTTGAAAGCGTTGGTCTTGAAAAAGACTGAATTTGACAAAGGTAGTAGTCTGTTTCAGCCAATCAGTTGAATGAACTAAAAACGTGCGCGCTGTCAAAATTTGTTGTTGTAGTTATGTTTTTCTCGTATATTATTAATAAGTAATCACATGATTTTTCTAGTGCAATTTGGAATAAATAAGCACTTGTAAATTTTTCAAAGACCTACGGGCTCGTGCACTTTTGTTGGTCTTTGAAAAATTTACTCGTGCTTATTTATTCCAAATTGCACTTGAAATCATGTGATTACCTATACTAACATAACGCGTAATGTTAACAACATGCAACCCTAAACCCTCAATTTGAGAACAGTAACAGGGACAGGAGGATTCACAGTCGCTTGGTTCGTCGCCATGTTTGAGAACCTGACAAATAGCGTGTCGCACATGATTTGCCCTATTTGGAAATTCTCAAGGGGCGGTTGGAAGACAGCATTTTTGCCAGGCAACACAAAATGGCGCACGAACTGCTATCGTCTTTGCACGTCAATCAAAAACGCACATTTTAAAGAGTTCTGGATTCTGATTTTAAAATATAATAACTCACTGAGGGCACCCTGGAAAAGGTATGCAAAAATCGAACCCAAATCGAAACGTGGAACGAAAGAATCGTTAATCGAACCGAACGGTCATAATCGCGATTAATAGAGAATTCGATTAATCGTTACACTACTACCAATCTATATATTAAATTTATTAATGGGAGCTTCGCTTTTAGTCCTGGCTAAATCTATATATTAACATACACAAAAAAACAAACTACAACAAATTTTGACAGCCTGCGTTTTTAGTTCATTCAACAGACTACTACCTTTGAGAAATTCAAACTTTTTTAAGACCAACCCTTTCAAAATCATTCAGCTAAGAACTTGGAAATGTGGAAGGATTGATTTTACACGGTCACCAGCCTGTTAAAAAAAATCGGTTTACAATAATCAGTAAAAGTAAGTGTTTTTAAATTTATCCTCGATTATGAGAGTTGGGCGTTTACAAGAAGCGTTTACAAGAAGTATACTGCCGTAATGAAATCAGGAGAACGCTTCGAGCAGCCAAAGATAAAAGACACTTGCTGAGTTGTTTAACGACTGTTGATCATTGTCTGTTCCTGAGACCCCCCCCATCACAGCTTGATTCATGGAGAAAGTTTTGAGATTTACAACCCGAAAATGAAGAAGGCAATTTGTTTTCTTTCGACGCCGCCATCGACGGGTGAGTGGAGCCACAGTTGTTGTGATGTTGGAAACTGCCAGTATTAATTAAATATCATATTTGCATTTTCTCAGCGCTGAGGTTTTCAGTATTTGATTTGGCCTTGGCCTATTCCAAGAGAGAGTCATCGTCGCTCTTCTTCGTCAGCTTCATCGTAGTCGTTGAGGAGATTTACACCTCTGTGGCCTGTGACATCTGGCGATATATTCTGAACTTACAATCATTGCTTTCTTCAGCTTCCTGACAGTGACTGTTGTTTTTCTTGCGCAATGATTCGTAAACTTTTTTCTCACTTTCTTTAAGGCTAGTACCAGCTACGGATACTTTCATTATGTTAGTTATGGTATTTTCGCCCATTGGTTTAGTTTGAACCAGATGTTTAAATTTTCGGTTTCGTTTGCTACTGAAGTAATAAAAAACAGACCACCGCATGCCCAGTGTTTTGTAATAGAGGTCATTCGCTCGACATAAGACTTTCTCCTCCGACAATTACGTACGTGACTTGAAATCCCTGTTGTTATCATGGAAACCTTTTATCCTTGTTTATTTAAATGCCTGAAAAGTGTAGCTGTCATGGTTTGCGTGTGGTTGCCACCTGTTTTTGTTCTTTATTTTTTACCTTATCTTAGTCTGTTATAAGCAGCTTGTTTAGTTTCTCTGGCTCATTTTCCTCGCTTTTGTGGATAGTATTTTTCTCTTAGCACCGCATTTTCAATACATTTAGCCAGAAAGACGTACTTTTTACCGTGTTCGGTTTTTTGGCATGTTTTTTTTTTTTTTTTCAACTTTTCTATTGTTGTTTTGCGTACAAAATCAAATCGTTATTTGCAGAAAACCATGGCCATTTTCTTAAATTTTGTTGTTAAAACAGCTAAAATCTGATTCGTTCTTGGTGGTTTCTTTTGTGTTTTCAGCCAATCAGAAACCATTTGTAATTTACACTCGTGTTACAAGTTTTGCACTCGTGTTACAGAAGAACTGCACTCCTTTCTCAGCCAATCAGAATTAAGTAATTTTTTCGTGTATATTATGCACTCAGTCAATAGTGAGAAGGGCTTTTAGCAAAACCGTTCAAAAATTTCCAAAATCACCTATACGGTCAGCCGGTTCTCGCTTTTGACGAGCTCCAAATTTACAGTGAACATTAAAAGAGTTACGCTTCAACATAATAAAGAATTTCTTATGTTTATTTTTTTATTTAAGGGTTTTATAACGATGTGTAATCTTAAAAAGCGTTTCATACGCACGGCATTTTCAGTTAACTCCTGCAAGCGATGTTCATGAACGACTGAAAACAAACGGCCCATCGATTAAAATTGCAATAGAGACTACTAACTATCAATAAAAGAAATATAATTCGGTGAAACATTAAAAGAGACAGAGTCTTCAAGCTTAAAGCTTTATATATGTTTATGTTTTAAGCCGGCCTTCCGGTGTTTGCTTTTCTCAAAGATGAACTCCAGGCAAGAAAATCGCTTAAAGTTTTCTTTCTACAGCCAAATGTATAACTAAATATGCTTCGGAACGTTTTCTTTCTATTTGCGGTGAGAAAATATATCTAAAGGCTTTTTAAAGTTCTGTAAGCTTATATCAAACCTGATACTAGGTCAGATCATTGTCTCAAATCTTACAAACGTGCATAAACTTGCCGCATAAACTGCGCTCGACTACATGAAATTAGATATAGAAAAACAAACATCAAATACAATAATTACTCAGGCTTACCATTCGAGATGCAGCTCTTGAAAGCTATCAAGTAACGCCAGAATCGCTTGAGAATTTTGAATCCTCTTTAATACGCATCAAGCAAGGTGAAAAACGAAAACGATGCCATCCGAAATCGGATTTCAGACTTTGACAAGCGACGCATCTCGCAACCAAAACACCAATAAACAAACCAGCCATGAATAACAGAAGACTCTTGATTACTCTTGATAGCAGGTGTATTTCGCGTTGTACATCAAGTGGAAAAAGGTCTTTCCCGCCAGTATTTTTGAATAACTGGCTGAATTTTCCCGTCCGTGGTTAGATTGAAATCCAAATCTTAATAGTGCGAGGCCATCGTGACATGAACACAACATATTTCATATAAATTTTTAAAAAATAATCTTGAGCCTGCGATCACTTCAAAACCAGTAACTTGTCAGCGGATAATTTCAAAAAAGTACTCGACCTCGATGGGTCGACACCTGAACCCGTAATAAAGTCAGGTGATACTGGTCAGCGAATACCTTGTTCTGACAGCTGTCAATTGATCGCAACATTGATGTGCAATCAGTCTTCTCCTGGGCTCCCAAAGTAGTTAGAAAGTGTAAAAGTAAATGTAGGTTTTCCTGTGGTGCGGACGGACGGTCGGTTGGACGGTCTGTGTACGATCACGTGATTACCAAATTTTCTGGGATGGGTAGGTTTACTGAGCTATGGGGCTCCGCCCACTCGCGCGCGAAGAAAGTGCGCGCTCTGATTGGTCAGTTAGTCCTCTACCATTTGCCCGTTGATGCACGCCAAGAAAAAAACGCACCCTGAGCTAGCGCGGTAAAATCGAGTCAGTTTAAAATGCACGGCGATGAAATGAACAAATGAAAAGTGGAAGTTGAAGAAAATATTCAGTTGTGGTTTTGAAGAAAAGTCAAAAGATCAAGCTTGCCCACGATCCAAGATCGAGTTTGCCCAGGAAGAATTTATCACTGTTTTGTTGGCGGCTAAGAGCTCAACAGAAAAACCGAGTGAGCAAAGCGTTTTTGAGTATTTAAGCCCGAGATTTAAGGTAAATTTTGTGTGTTTTTATGAAAGAGAAAGTCTGTTTTGAAATGAAAATTTATCAACTAGTTATAGCTATCGCTAATTGCAAAAGAGCAAAGATTTTACCTATACGCGCGCGCCGTTGAATTTGTTTAGAAATGTCATGAAATACAGTAATTGATGAAAAATAGATTGAACTTAATTCGATTGCATCGAAAATAGCGCAGACTTAAGGCAAGAGGCACACATACACCAACCCACGGCCGGGCCAGTACCTCACGCATGCGCACAGCCATATTACGCAGGTAGTGGCAGCCATGGACAGCTTTTTGGCCCTTATTAGGGCTCATCCGTATGGCATAACCGTCGGTCAGTGACCGGGGAAAACCCATGTATAAAAGACGCTTTCCCGCCGAGGCGAGTCCTATAAGTGCCAGCTCCACACAACACATGTGGGAGCTGTTGGCTGGGAACCACGGGGCTGTTCTCCCACGCCATGCGCTGGGAAAGCAGATCATGGGGTTTGGTGTATGTGTGCCCCTTGCTTTAATTTGTCTTTTGAAAATAGTGAACTAAACTGTTCTACTGCATAAAGAATTTGAAATCCCGACTTGACGCAGCAAATTTTTCGAGATATTGAAGTTCGTGTTTTTGTCCGAAGTTGCGCACAAGTCATTTTGCATAAAATTTAGTGGTCTTATAAGCAAACTTAAAATCCTCGAAAAATCATATTAAAGTCTGCGAATATTCAAAGTACAGACTTATACTTGGTCTCTTTTTAAAGCTAGAAAATTTATGGTGCGCCAATGAAGCCTTCCGAATTATTTTGCTTCAAAGACACAAAAAATTCCAGCGGGCAAATGCGACAGATATCGCGTAGGATGGAAATGATCCACCCGACGATTGGTTTAAGACGGGATGTGCACGGCATTCAGAAACACGCACACGGCTTGTGGTTTCTCTGATCTGTATCACGTGTTCGCTCGAAAACAATGTATTCTCTGTTCTGCATTACGTCATGGTTGCCTTATATTACTCTACGCTACTCGACCCAGTTTTTTGGGGGGGGTACCATCCTACTTTGAAGCTCTCTGGTATCCCCACCTTTACTTTTATCGTAAGTCTAACAGATACAATGGATAACATATAGATCAATCTACAATATAACATAAAATTTTTGTCATTGCACGCGTGCTGAACAAGAATGCTGTATAATGACAGACTAGAAACAATTGCCAACTCCCACAGCACAAACTCAGTCAAAACGCTAAAAATCTTCAATGTTTACTCAAGTTTGGGCTTATAGAAGGTAATGTCACAGTTTTTCAATGACCATGAAATTCAGAGTCCGGGTAGTTAGTTAATCATTTGTGGCCCTGAAAAAATTTGAAGGAAAAAAAACTACGAATTTTTAAGAAAATGCTTTTTTCGTGAGAAGGACTGTTAAACGCTGACAAACGTCAACAAATAGCGAAAACTATCATTTCTATATGTTTGCTTTGCTCGAAATCGCGCGCATTTACAAGGCCCTAAAGCGTTTTGCTGACTTGCAAGGACCCATCTGTTATAAGGATACCCAAAATAAAGAGATGAATCTCATAGTTTATTAGATATAATCCGTGTAAAGTTTGCTTATCATTTTCGCATAAATTATGACCTAAATTTGGAAACCGCTGAATTTCTCGAATTGGGTCTTTGCGATTTTGGTGAAACTCTGTTCAGCGCAAGGCACTAATGCGCACTATGTATAGCCGAGAGATTTTCACGAAAAAATGCCGGCAACAGCAGATTTTCGACTCAGACCTCAAAGGGGCGTGGCATTATAACCACGTGACTTTTACTCTGATCGCCAAAAATCTTATGTTATATTGTAGATTGATCTATATGTTATCCATTCTATGTGTTAGACTTACGATAAAAGTAAAGGTGGGGATACCAGAGAGCTTCAAAGTAGGATGGTACCCCCCAAAAAAAACTGGGTCGAGTCACCTTAAAATCATCAAAATCGAGTTGATCACAATTGAATCTCCAGCAATGAAGACAATTTTAGCTGTCGTCCCTTCTTAAGTCAGAAGTTAACCAAAGCAGGAAGTAAAATTTTGGAGGCGTAAATGCAGCCGATAAGTGGTTGATATTCAATCCAGATGCTTCCAGAAATTCCTACGATGTCGCTGGAAAAGTGTAGAATGCACACAGTAAAGTAAACGGCCACTGATCCCGCTTTGTGCTTCCTCTTAATTATCTCATCTTGAGCTCTTGCTCGGCCATACTAGTAGTAGTAGTTGTATATATTTTTGTCCCGAGGCAGTGAGCCCCCCTCCACCCCCCAACGAAGCTGCTTTCCTGTTGTTGTTTACATTCTCTCTGTTTTTTAGTCCTCATCCTTTCTTGACCGTGAACTGCTCTTTGCCTTTATCGCCTACTCCAACTCTAACATTAAATATGAATTCGCAAATGTTCCCCTATGAAGAAGTTGAGGAATAGAGTGGCCACTTTGCATGGATTATGACGAAGATAAAAGTAATAAGTACAAAGAAAACTAACTTACTTTTCTATTTGGCAATGTTTTTTATTTTCATTTTGGACATGGGATTAACTTAACTATTAACCAAGATAACGTATCAAATACATCTCCTTTCAAAATTTCTCAATCTTTCTCCTTTTTGCAGACTGAGTAATGAAGACAGTGAGTCAGCTGAAGTTGGTGAAACTGAGACTACTACTCAGCCAAGAGAGTATCCCCATCCTAAGAATCCCAAAATAGTGTTTGTGGATTTGCCAGGAATAGGATCCCTAAGATTACCAGACCTACAGAAATACTGCAAGGAAATAGAGTTGGAAAAGTATGATGTATTCCTTATCTTTGCAGCCAGGCGATTCAGAGACAATGATTTGAAATTGGCAAAAAAAATAAGAGAGATGGGAAAGAAATTCCTCTTCGTTCGCACAAACATTGACGTAGATGTTGCTTCCGGGAGGAAAGGAAAGCCAAAATCATTTAATGAAGATGCCATGCTTGAAAAAGTGCGATGCGACATTGCAGAGAATTTGGACGACCTGCTGAGCAAGAAAGAAGATATATTTCTCATAAGCAATTACGACTGCGACGAATGGGATTTTGATCGCCTCACACAGGCTATCCTACAGGGGCTGCCGACAGATCAGCGAGAGGCTATGACCTTGTCCCTAACACGCCTGTCAGAAAAAATGGTGGAGAGTAAAGTCGAGGTTCTAAATGGACGCATTTGGAAGGCTGCTGCAGTATCTGCTGCTGTCGCAACTGTTCCCCTTCCTGGAATTTCCGTGGTACTTGATATCCAGCTGTTTATAGAGGAAGCCTCCTTTTACAGATCCCAGCTTTGTCTTCCTCCGGAAGGATCAGCTGGTTTTTCAACGCTAAAAGCCGGCACCAAAGAGTGTATTCGTCAACTGTCTTTTAAAAACGCATCACAGGTCGCAGCCTTTCTGGCACCGTATGCTGCAGAGGTAGGAGTTGAGGAATTCACCCGCTTTGTCCCATTTATAGGTCCGGTTCTGGCCGGTGGATTATCATTTGCTGCTACATATGGCGCTCTCAAGTATTGTTTACACCAAGTGAAAGGAGTAGCATTAGCCATCCTAAAAGACGCTGTTCAAGACGCAGCCAAGAAATTGGAAAAATAAGTTGCGTTACATCTAATTTTGATAACGCATTTTTTCAAATGAAAACTGTAATTTGAAGCTTTGTAACATTAAATAGGTTAATTTTCAGCCATCGTGTAACCAGGCTTCCAAGTGGACTTGTAGAACGGATAGACTGATCATGGCCCAGTATCCGATCCCATCCTTCCCACTATGTCCCGCGTTCCTTGACGGAGAAGCAGCCACTTCAATCCTGTTTCAATGCGTTCTCAATGTATACCTTTAGCTAGGATATCGTGGCATTAAGCACCTCTCTGTTTTATCTACACTTAATGTAGGTTTCTGCATGATCCATTTTATACAAAACAATAGAAAAGAGAAAAAGTGTTTCTCTCTTGCTCCGGGGGACGAGTAGGACAGGATTCTTGGAACTAGATTAATTTTTCGACTGCTGTCCACAGAGACCAAGAGATCGACCGATTAAGAAGAACACTAAAACAAACAACCCATTCTAGAGTCCTTCCTGCAAACGGTTTGCTTTTTTTTATGTACACGTGTGACTTAAGAAGTTTTAAATTTAAGCTACATATAGCTTGAAAATTGAACAAGTTGGTCAATATCAGTGGCATAGGTTAGTTGGTCAATATAAACTAAAAAATAAAACATTTACTCTTATGGAACTGACTTGTTCGTTCTTTGGTCGTATTACTACGAAGACCAACTTTTTGTATCGTATAACTTAAATCCTGTTTACAAGGAGAGATTGAGCGGTTAAAGATAACTCTGCTTTAAAACAATATTTTCCAGGTAGGGTTACCCTATCATCCGGGTAAAGTTTATTTAAGCTTGACCGGCGTGTTTCTTCATACTATTAAAAATAAACGTCCAAAATTAAAATGAAATCTTAAACATCATATGGAAAACGCGTTAAATTACGAAGAAAATTATCACCGTACACAGAAAATGCCAAAAAGTGATCAGAAGTGTAAAATCTAGCTTTACAATTGGACAAGTTCGTTCAAAAATTTAAGGATTTTAAGATTACTGGTCACGCATGACTGAGCAAAGTTGTCCTTAGTAGGCGAGTTATCACCAGCAAAGTGTTTACAAGGCAGGTAGGGTAAACCTCTTGCTAGGATGACACTACCATGAGATAGCGTTATCCTAGCGCCGGGGTTACTCAACCTGCCTTTTAAACACGTCGTGTATAAAAAACGTGTGAGTGCTAGGCTAACCCACTCGCTACGGTAACGTGAACCCTGTAGCACCAGCGTTACGCTTACTCCTTGTAACCAGGCCCTAATAAGACAGTACTAAAGTCGTTTATATAACCGACTTCTTTGCGATAAATTATCTTCAATGGAATTTCCTAATTACAATTAAGTCTTAATATAAGGTTGTATGATGTACCCTAATACTCTTACCAGGAAAAGCATCGCATTGTGAAACGGTGAGATTCCATTGCGGAAGCTATTTAGAAAGAAGAACTATTAGCCTACTTAGTTTTTAGAAGTCAAAGTGGTTGTATTTTCAGTATTGGTGTTTTTTAATATGTTAACTTTTGCACAATCTGAGTAAAATGATTCCGCTAAAAAAACGCTTATGCCAGCATTTTAATCAATAAATTGTTTACCAACGTGTGAAAAATTGGTACAACGCAGTATTTGATCGTGTTACAATTCAAAATAATAGAACTTGCAGATGTATTAATTTTCACTCTGTTTTGATTGTTAGGACAAAGTATTAACCTTTTACTTTGTTGTTTAATGCACATGAATAAAAGTATGGAATTTGCTCAGTGATAGACTCAACCAATTTAATTACATTTAATTTACAGTGCCACTACTCAAACTAGGGAACTTGTAAGAAGATTGTCCAATCACAATGATTTCTGACAACAAAAGATTCTCCAGTTTTTTTTGCAAACGGACCAATAGGATTCATACATTTGAGAGCTGTTTCCTAAGGCGTCAGGCGAGTTCAAACGGTTTTAAAGTTTTCAACGGTTTAACAGTTAAATCTTGAATTTTATTGAACCTTTTGCAAAAAAAACTTAAGAATCTTTTGTTTTCAGAAATAATTGTGTTGGACAATCTTCTTCCAAGTGCTCCGGTTCGCCGAGCAGTCGCTCTGTAATAATTACACCTGTTAGTTAACGCAAATCGGTTTAGTCCTTGAATATTGTTTGATCCTTTCGCAAAATGTTGCTTTCCCCACCTTGAAAAACGATTCTCACGTGCATCATCTCCACCCTAGCCTACGTAGCTGGCGGTTATTGTCTCGGTGCGCGATATAAGTTTTGGCGGTGGAGCCGCGATCTAAAAAAGGGAGTGGGGATGAGGCGAGTGGTGGCCGCTTGTGACGGCTTTGCCGCCAGATCTCACTCGCCCATTATAGGTACCGCCAGCGACGCAGGCTATCTCCACCACACTAATCAACTACAAAAATGATGCACATACTCAAAAACGTCCTTCTTTATAAATACAAATCCACCAGCAAAACCAGAGCAACACCAACTACGTTCTACCTCTACTGGCTCGAGTTCGGTTCAAAAGATAGATAGCGTAGATAATTCTCTATCCAGTGAATATCAGAAGTGGTTTCTCAAAACCCTATCCACTGAATAGTGAATTATCCGGTGGATAGCCATATTCAGCTTTTGAACAACTGTGAGGCCAACTCTGTGACCTGCATCAAGATGTAAACATGAGTTCAACTAAGGCCCCGTCCACACTACCCGTTCTTGTTTGAAAACGGTTTGGCCTACCGTCCACACGCACCCGGTCAAAACGGTCACCGAAAACGCATCTATTAAAAAACACTCTCCAAGGTGAAGATTTTTGAAAACGCTAGCAACTCGTTTAAGTGTAGATGGACGAAGACGGAGGCTTTCGAATACAATGATGCAATACATCAGTCACTACTAGCATAACGCATGCTCAGTGAGAGATGCTATCGTTCTCACATTGTTAAGCATTTTCGTGTGGATGGCCAAAATCGTTTCGAATACACTACGTGTGGGCGCGTATATTTTCAAAAACGGAGGACTTTTTCAAAAATATCTGGATACGTGTGGACAGGGCCTAAGTCAAGTGAATTACAATACTTTGTAGCAAACAGCAGAAATCCTCCTTCTGGCAGATCTACAAATCGCCATACTTTTAAATCCCATTCCAGTTTTAAGTAGGCCATTTACATGATGGTGTCATTTTAATACATGTATTACTACCTAAATCAACTGCTTTTTTCTTTTCATATTTATTAAAGGAAATTTATTTCTGAAACTTTATTAAAAATGGTTTTATGCTTAATGTGACTGATTAATGTGTCATTTCAAGGCCTCTCTCCTCACTGTAACAAGAAAGTTGGAAAACATTTTTAGACGGTGGGCAGGTTTGGATGCAGGATGATTTATCAGTCTTCTTTGATCTTCTTGGGTTTTGTCTAACGAGCATCACCTCTTCTCTGAGATAAGTACTAGATTATTGCCCGATGGCTTACCGCTTACTCTCGGTGCTGTATTGATGTCCACAGATCTGAGATGATGTGCGTGCACACGATCGTCTTGTTGATTGCGGGAATTGATACACGTTACGGTCGTTTATGCTAATATAAAATCGAATTCTTCATTGTTGGCAGTCACACTGGCGTGTATGCTATTCCGTTCGTTGTTCATACTGCGTTGGACCTCGTGTTCCTACTTCAGCTAGTTGTATCGCTGGTACCAACTAGCGCAAAATATCACTCGATCGATATTTAATTTGAAATATTCGTTTATACCAGCCCAGTAATGGCTCCCTTTATTCAAATCTTAGCTGTGTTATGATTTGTAAAGGCACTTATATTATTTTATTGATATCAGTTCTGAAGCTACAAATTTGCACGTTTGAGCATTTTTGACCTTTGGACTCAGCTTACTTGTAACCTTTAATTATTATCCAAAAAAAAAAAAACGATACATTATCCAATCCTACCGGCTAAAACTTAATGTTCCATTCCCTCAACGCCTTTACAAGGTTTTAGAAATTACATTGCAACCATTCTTAAAAGTTATCTCAGAGGTATGAGAATAATTTTATTAGGGTTATTGTGCGCTGTTCAGAGGTCAGTTTTGTATGTCATGTTACGTGCTGTATCGTCATGTTCTGTTGTTTTCCTTTACTCACTGTCGGCGACATTCTGTTGCGAGTGTTTTTCATTGTGAGGCTTTGTTCCTCCACCGGAGTAGTTCTTTCATGGGTGTTAACTGTTGGAGCCACCCAGTATTCTCTATGGTGCTCTATTCAAGCCACCATGTTCTTAGCTTTCTCACGGGTGTTAAATGTTTGAGCCACCCAATTTTTTTATGGTAATAACTGTTCAAGCCACTATGTTGTTAGCTTTTTCACAGGTGTTAACGGTTTGAGCCACCCTATTGTTTATAGTGCTACTGTTCAAGCCTCCATTATTTTTAGTTCTTTCATGGATGTTAACTGTTTGAGCCACCCTATTTTCTATGGTGCTAACCGTTCAAGCCACCATGTTCTTAGCTTTTACGCGGGTGTTAACTGTTTGAGCCACCCAGTATTTTCTCTGGTGCTAACTGTTCAAGCCACCATGTTCTTAGCTTTTACGCGGGTGTTAACTGTTTGAGCCACCGAGTATTTTCTGTGGTGCTAACTGTTCAAGCCACCATGTTCTTAGCTTTTTCGCGGGTGTTAACTGTTTGAGCCACCCAGTATTTTCTATGGTGCTAACTGTTCAAGCCACCATGTTCTTAGCTTTTACGCGGGTGTTAACTGTTTGAGCCACCCAGTATTTTCTCTGGTGCTAACTGTTCAAGCCACCATGTTCTTAGCTTTTACGCGGGTGTTAACTGTTTGAGCCACCCAGTATTTTCTATGGTGCTAACTGTTCAAGCCACCATGTTCTTAGCTTTTTCGCGGTGTTAACTGTTTGAGCCACCCTATTGTCTATGATGCTACTGTTCAAGCCACCATTATTTTTAGTTGTTTCACAGGTTTTACCTGTTTGGGCCACCCTATTTTCTGTGGTGCTAACTGTTCAAGCCATCATGTTATTAGTCTTTCTCGGGTGTTAATTGTTTGAGCCACCCTCTTTAGAACGGTGCTAACTGTTCAAGCCACCGTGTTGTTACTTGTTATGTGAGCAGCAGCCACCCCCTTTTTATGGTGCTACATGTTAGAGCCTCTGTGATATTTTCCTTCCCTCAGGGGTGATCAATGTTTGGGGCACTGCAATACTATTTATTTTGTTGCAGGTTTATAATAATTTTAAGGTCCTCCTCATAAATTATTCTATTTTAAAGCTTCATACTAGATTTTTATTGAAGCTGTGTCCTCATATTTTACATTGAGGCTTCATCCTCCTATTTTATATTGGGGCTTTGTCTTCATAATTTATTTTGAGGCTTTGTCCTCATAGGTTATTTTGAAACTTTGTCCTTGGATTTTAGCTTAAGGCTTCCTCCGCATCATTGTTATGTAATATTATTGAGGCTATGTTCCTCAGTTTGAGGCTTTGGTCCTCGTTGTTGTAGACACATGTTGCTCTTGTTTGTACTGCATATTTGATTTGTTTGCAGGATATGTGTGCTATTCAGTTCCATTTGTATTTGTATCAAGGGAAACTGATGCAAATATTATTTGGTTTGAATTTACCATTCTCATTTTTGACCTTTTATGCCAACTTTCTAGCCCCATACCCATAGATTATGGTCAACCTCTTTTCCTTTGGTTGTCACGTGATTGACCGAGCGTACGTACGTACGTACGCGTCTACGGATTGTACGGGTGGGGTAGGGGAGACTATCAAAAGGAAGGGAGGGGTGTCTCAGGCGTGTCTTGCCAAGTCCACATCTTTTACATTGGACATTCCTGGACATTCACAATATGGTCAATTGACAGTTGTCAAAACAGGATAGCCACTGACCAGTATCCCATGACCATATCGTAGGCTCATGTGTCAACTCATTGAGGTGACGTGATTTATTTGGAAGCTGTCCGCTGACCAGTTAATTATTTTACTAGATCGCGATCAATGTTCAGTCTCATACTTTCTAGCTAGTTTGGGATCGGAGCACAGGAAAACTGATACACGTCAATGTTGTGATCCATTGACAGTTGTCAAAACAAGGTATCCGCTGACCAGTATCACTTGACTGTATCGCGGGCTCAGGTGTCGACCCATCGACGTCAAGTGTTTTTTTGAAGTTATCCGCTGACAAGGTACTGGATTTCAAATGATCGCAGGCTCAAGTCTAATTTTTTTTTAAATTCGTATGAAATATGTTGTGTTTATGTGCCGAACAATTAAAATTTTGATTTCAAACTGACCTCGGACGCGAAAATTCAGCCAGCTGCTACAGGCAGGGAAGACAGTTGCTTTTGACTTTTCTCGCCATGTTCACGCGTTGGTCACGCTCTACGTCCAATTTTTATGCTCTGATTGGTCAAAATTTTACAGGTGAGCTCATGCGGAAAATTTATGCAGCATCTTGAATCTTGTTTACTTTGACAGCTGAAGCTAACAGAGTTTTGTGTCAACTTGTGACGTTTTTAACTTTCTTTTTCCACTGGATGTACAAAATGAAATTCAGCTGCTATGAGGAGTCTTCTGTTATTCATGGCTAGTTTGTTTGTTGGGTTTTTGGTTGAGTCAAAGTCGGAAATCCGATTTCGGATGGCATCGTTTTCGTTTTCATCTTGCTTAATGGGTAAGAGGGTTGCAAAGTCTGAAGCGATACTGGCCTTACTTGATACCTTTCAGGACCTGCATCTCGAGTGGTAAGCCTAAGTAATTATTGTATTTGATGATTGTTTTTTATTCCTAATTTAATGAAGTCGAGCATAGTTTATGCGGCTATTTTGTTTACGCACGTTTGTAAGATTTGAGACAATGATCTGACCGAGTATCAGGTTTGTTATAAGCTTACACCGCAAATAGAAAGAAAACGTTTCAAAGAATATTTAGTTATAATTCTGGCTGTAAAAGAAAGGTTTGAGCGATTTTCTTGCCTCGAGTTCGTCTTTGAAAAAAGCAAACAGCGGGAAGCCGGCTTAAAACATAAACTTCAGCTTTAAGCTCAAAGACTCAGGATTTTAAGAGACACTTTAATACTTGTCTTCGTGAATGAAAATTGTCGTCTCTGTATATGTTTCACCGAATTATATTTCTTTTATTGATTGTTAGTACTCTCTCTTGTAATTTTAATCGTTGTGCCGATTGTTTTCAGTCGTTCAGTAAACAACGCTTCCCGGAGTACTCAAAATGCCGCGCGTTAAACCGTTATAAAATAACAAAAATAAACATAATAAATTCTTTATTACGTTGGAGCGTAACTCTGTTAATGTTCATTCAACGGTCAGTGTAAAACGCAGACTGCGGACTGCAGACTGCGGACCAGGGGTAAAATGCAGACTGAGTGTAAAATGCAGACTGCAGAGTGAGTGTAAAATGCAGACTGCAGAGTGAGAGTAAAATGCAGAATAAAGACTGTAGACTTTTTTAAACATTTGTGCTCCTTCTCCAAATCGGTGAAATAGCTAGCCGGTATCAGTTACACACTTCGCTTCCTAGTTGAAGTGGATTGTACATTCGCCAGAAGTTTCAATGAAAATCAGAACAGGTTAAGTCTGTGTACCTTGATTTGCAATACTTTCATAGAAGGTCATCCAAATTTCCTGCAGAACATCTTTCTTTGTTGTTGGAATGATTTACTCCCTTTTTATCAGCATAATTCTTCCTGTACAGTATTTTGGGTCAGCAGCTTCCATTTAAGCGTAAACATCGTGGTGTTGTAACAATTCACGGTCCCTGGTCACGTATATCGAAAACTTCGCGTCTAAACTTGAAGCGTGAGGTCTCTCGGACGGAAAAAAGGTTCAAGATTGCGATTATATGTTTTTGGGTCGTCGACAACGTTCTTGAGAAGAAAGTCCTGAATGGATTTGTGAAAGCAGATGTCGTCAAGTAAGTGTTCGTTTACATGTATTTGCGGGATTTTTTGCCCTTAAACCTTTCCACAACTACAGTTTATGCTCGGTCTGCATTTTACCGCAGTCTGCATTTTACTCTCAGTCTGCAGTCTGCATTTTACACTCAGTCTGCATTTTACCCCTGGTCCGCAGTCTGCAGTCTGCAGTCCGCAGTCTGCGTTTTACACTGACCGGTTCATTCAAACACTCGCCACTGCTAGCACTGTAAAAGTCAGAACCGCCTGGCCGTATAGATGATTTTGAAAATTTTTTCAACGGTTTACGGCTAAAGCCCACGCGTGCTTCGATCGTCCTGAATAGCAATTTGTATCGCAATATTGTGAAATACTGCATTCTGTTGTCCGAGGTCTGTATGGTAAAAACAGTGCCTCATAGTACTGTTTCACCTCAGATGTGGTGTATAAATGATATAAAAGGTTGGTTTACACGCACCCAGATTTGCCGGAATTTTTTTTCCAGGCCTAATTAATCTACGGTGATCAAGAGCCATTATGGCTCTTAATAAATGTGATCGAAGATGATTGCCAGTTTTTGGGCGTACTCATGAGGCTATCAACTCGATGTGAGATTTGGTTCACTCTTGGGCTGTTTGCAAATTATTTTTTGTAAAATCACTTAGCCTTTCCCCGAAAAGTCACACGAATGTGCTCTAAAGTCAACTGAATTGTGGAATACAAGTTTATTGTTTGATTTAAATTATAAATTTATTAATGGGAGCCTCGCTTTTAGCCCTGGCGAAATCTATATATTATTCTTTAATTGTGTAATCCACCATTTTGGTTTACAGGTACATGCAGCTAGATTAATTTTATCTCTAGTTTTTGTTGGCTCCCTAGTTTTGATTTGTGTGGAGATTATAGTCCCATGTTTGTTGTGAGGGGACAAAAGGCTTATGCTTCCCTCACCACATCACATCATTACTTTTAACTTTGTTGTTCTTTTTGAAGAATTCACTATTAATTCAGTTTGTTTTGGGGATCCTAATGGATTCATTGATGGTTTATGCATTGTTTATTAATGGTAGCACATTCTAGCCTGTTTACAGAAGTTATTTTTGTAGTTTTTCATTTTATTGCAGGTGCTAAGGTATACGCAGGCGGTTCCCTTTCACGGACACGTTTTCAATGAAGCGAGTCTTGGGCGGAGTACTCTCTTGAGAGAGTCAAGACCCATAGCTCTGCATCCTCTGTGGCTCGTCAATTCAATTCAACATACATGTAGTTGTACATGTCCTGCTGATCAGTTCTCCAGGAGTTGCATCTAATAGTGCGTGCATGGCTACGCAAGACCAGCTGCTGCTTCCCTCAGTATATGGCATTTACAGCTAATTAGGCAGCACAGGCAACCTTGGCTTAACGCTGGATATTGATAAACTGCGGTTGGGTATGAACTGTCTGGTTTGTGTTACTTGTCATCTCTGGGCTACATCACATAATTCCTGCTCAAGTGTATAGTACGCCATATGGTATACGTCCTTGCGTTTACACAATGCAGACAGATGGACAGTGACATGGTCATGTATAGAATTCTCACTGCATGAGTCAGGGCCATCCGGCCCATCTTATTAAATAAAATTATTCACTTAACTCAGCTGTTAGTTTCCTAGGCGATTTCGGCTTGGGCAATAACTATACACTTTCAAGATGACTGTGTGAGCAGGGGCCATACAGCTATCTCGCAGATTTTCATTTATACCAGTTACATCAGCGAGTTATTTCAGAATTGTTATTAGTATAATTCGGTGACTGTGTGAGCAGGGGCCATACAGCCATGTCACAGATTTCATTTTAATCAGTTACTGTACATCAGGGAGCTACATATTTTAGGCTTTTGATAAGAATAACTCTGTGCAACTGTGTGTGCAAGGGCCATATAGATAGATAGATAGTTTATTAAAACTGCATCGCAGCCAAAGGCTGAATTACGCAATTATTTACAAAAACTTTACAATACTTGAAAATTACAAATGAATCCTAGATAATAAGTCAAAAACTGATTTTTAAGATAATATCAAAAATTCTACATAACATATTCATATTGAAATATGTTAAAATATAAAGCATGAATATAAGTGGGATAAAACTACAGCCCGGACTGTTTCGACAGTATTACCTGTTCTGTTCGTGCAAAGCTTTGGCAGATTAAAAAGGCGCTGTCGTCTTAGGTTATAGCGTGAGTTGTCATAGTCTGGTGGAAGGCGCGCCTTCAATTTATGGTTTGAATCACTGACAATGTTATCAAAAAGCCTGCTACATAGTACGTAATAATGCTCCAAAATGGGTGTTAACCCCACCTCTATATTCGACTTGCACTTTCCTGAGGTTATTATTGATATTGCTCTTTTCTCGAGCCGTACCAGCTCTTTCTTTAAGTACGTGCTGGGGGAGACCGTTGAAAAAGACAGGTGCTGCATAATCAATAACAGATCTCACGCACGATACGAAGAACAGTGCTGGATCTTGTTTCGGAACTCCCGCTCTCTTTAACTGAGTTAGGAAATAGAGTCTCTTGCTAGCCTTTTTGGTTATCTCAGTTACATGGTCGTTCCATCTTAGATCGTTCGCTATTGTAAGGCCTAGTAGCCTTGTACTAGTAACTAACTCTACCTCCTTTCCTTCTAATATATAGATTTAGCCAGGGCTAAAAGCGAAGCTCCCGTTAATAAATTCATAATTTAAATCAAACAATAAACTTGTAATCCACAGATAGGGCACATTCATGTGACTTTTGAGGCAAATTAAGGCTAAGTGATTTTAGAGAAAAATAATTTGACAGTCCAAGAGTGAAACAAATTTTACATCGCGTTAATAGTCTTATTTGTACACCCAAAAATAGCAATCATGTTCGATCACAGTAGATTAGGCCTGGAAAACAAATAGACCTATTCGTGTATTGTATTTGCTTTAGCTGCTGCATCATAATGTCGCATTCACCAGTCTCTCCAACAATGTTCCGTTAGAGAGACTATGGATAATTGGACAACCCCGAAATATAATTTTAAGAACCACACGAGCCACGATAGTCCTTGGTGGCAGCCAATTGACACGCTGCATTCATCTGTCTAAAAGGGAGGCCAAAATAAAAAATCAGGCCGGATTTTTTGTGTTCGACAAGTTTAGTTTACAAGTAAATCTGGTGGCGTGTAAACCAGCCTTTTAAACATACTTTTTCTCAACACGTCTCCGGTAAACAGTACTATGAGGCCCTTTTTTATCATACAGACCTTGGACAGAATTTGTTCTTTTTTTGCCCTAACATTCTGCAGTTTTTCACAATTTTGTAAGACAATTTGCACTCATTCAATATCCACGACGTCAAAGCAAGCGCTTCCTTTGCAAAACAAATTATAGCATTGAATTATCAAACGTTTTCATGAAAAGAATTCCATAATGCGGGACTTTTCCGTTAGAAAAATCTGGTCCTATGTGATATGCAGGGTAATAATTATGGGTTTTTAGCGTGAAAACGATAAAAAAAATTCCCAAAATCACCTTTTCGGCCAGCCGGACGGGTTCTCACTTTTGACAGGCAAATTTGCAGTGCGATTAATAGAGTTACCATTTACGCTTCAACACGATAGGGAAATTGTTATCTTTAGGTTTTATTTCCCTTTATTTATTAAACTGTGTATGTGGTTTTGTTATGTGTAATCTTTAAAAGCGAGTGATAATTACGCGCGGCGTTTTGAGTATTCCTGTATGCGATGTTTCTGTTCGACTGCAAACAACCGGTGCAGCGATAAAAATTGCGGGAGGGACTACTAACAATCAATAAAATAAATATAATTCGATGAAACATGTACAGAGACAATAATTTTCATTCACGAAGAGAAGTATTGAGAGTAAAGTGTCTCTGAAAATCATGAGTCAGGTAAGCATAAACTTGTTTATGTTTTAACCCGGCTTTCCGGTGTTTGCTCTTTTTCAAGATGAACTCGAGGCAAGAAAATCGCTCAGAGCTTTCTGTTTATAGCCAAAATCATAACTAAATAATCTTTGGAACCTTTTCTTTGAATTTGCGATCAAAAAATGTCTAAAGGCTTTTTAAACCTGATACTATTGTTGGTTACATCATCGCTCGTGTATAAACTTAAGGCGAATAAACCATACGCTCGACTTCAGGAAACCGAAAAAAAAAACACATCAAAGACAATAATTGCTCAGGCTTACCAGTCGAGATGCTGCTTCTGAAGGTCATCAAGTGTTCCAGAATCGCTGGAGACTTTTCAACCCTCTTACGCCTCAAGCAAGGACAAGTGAGGAAGCTCATTCTTGAAAACGATGCCATCCGAAATCGGATTTCCAATGACTTTCACAACCGGTGCATTTGTCAACATAAAGCGCAATAAACAAACCAGCCATGAATTACAGAACAATCTTGCTAGCAGCTGTATTTCATTTTGTACACCAAGTAGAAAACGACAGTTTAAAACATCACAAGATGACACAAAACTCTGTCAGCTCCAGCTATCAGTAAGCAAGTTTCCAGACGCTGCATAAATTTTCCGCATGAACTCACCTGTCAAATTTTGACCAATCAGAACATAAAAGTTGAACGTAGAGCGTGATCAACGCGTGACAGTGAGAAAAGTCAAGAGCGATTGCCTAACCTGCATGTAAAAGCGGGTTGAATTTTCGCGTCCGAAGTCAGTTCGAAATCAAAATTTTAAACCGGACTCATAAACACGACTTATTTCATATGCATTTTAAAAAAATTGAACTAGAGCCTGCGATCATGTTAAAAGTAGCAACTTGTCAGCGGATACCTTCAAAAAAATAGTCAAACTCAGTGGGTCGATACCTGAGTCCGCAATACGGTCAGGCAATACTGGTCAGCAGAAACATTATTTTGACAGCTGTCAATTAATCAAAACATGGATGTACAATATCAAGTTGCAGGCTCTCAAATTAGCTAGAAAGTGTGAGGTTAAACATTGGTATGACTGTGGCGCGGACGGTCGGGTGATCGGTGTAAGGTCACGTGATTGCCGAATTTTGTAGGATGGATAGATTTTCTAACCTCTGGGGCTTCGAATTGAGCACGTGATCAAATAAAATATCAGCGCAAAACTTTAAACACTACGTGAACTCAATGGATAAAAAAATGAGCCCGCGATACACTCAGGTGATGATGGTCAGCGTATACTCTACTTTGACAGCTGTCAATTAACCTTAATTAGATTGGCGAATATTCGAATTAACAGACTACGAGTGTGAGTAAGGCATATCCGTCCGGCTTGTAGTAGAAAATGCCAGATCGTGTACCTCAGCGAACCTGAGCCCACGTTATTAGTTTTCTGATACTGGTCTGCACATGTCCTGTTTTGAAAGCTGTCAATTGACCTTAATTTGGCTTCCCAATATAACTTTAAACGACTGTCAGCCAACTGACAGCCTTGCCCGGCGGAGTTTCGTTTTTATGTTGAATTGGCAAGTGTGACATATTATAACAGCTTATATGTAGGGGCAAAACGACTGGTCTTTCATCTGAGCCCGCGACATAGTCATGTGATAATTGTCAGCGGATGTCTGATTTTGACAGCTGTCAATCTAATCGTACTCATACGGATGGCTTACATAACTGAAAGGCTAATCAAGTTGTGCAAGATCTATTGTGACATTTGACATCGGCTTAAATGAAGTGTGTGTACGGGTGGGCGTACGCTACGTCATAACCAAATTTTCTGGGATGGATAGTTTACCAAATTTTCTTAACCATGGTGCTTCGCGCGCGCGGGAGCTCCGCTATGATGACGAGATCAAAGACTCTTTGCTCTTTAGCAAAGGAGATCCTGAGTTCTTTGCACTTATCGGCGTTTAGTTGGACCCTGTTCTCGCGAGACCACTCAATTACTCTGTTAGCTATTGCTTGCACGTGACTTTCTCCGCCCTTTACTACTACCTCAGACACCGTGGTGTCGTCCACATATTTCCACTGCTGCGCGTTCGTATTAAGGTCGTTAATAATTAGGACGAACAACCACGGGCCTAGTTTGGTACCCTGTGGTACGCTGGCGGGAACTGGGTCCCATTCAGAAAAAAACTCTGATGCAAATTTAATCCGCTGGGATCTATCCGATAAAAATCTATAATCCAGTTGATAATGCTAGCTGGTGATTTACACTGGTTAGGCAACTTTCTAACGAGTATACTATGATCTATCAAATCAAACGCTTTACGGTAGTCCAATAATAATGTTCTTACGGTGGCTCCGTTTCCATCCGTACCCAAGGACCAGCAGTGCAGCATACTAATTAGCGCCATTGTCGTTGAGGAATTTGGGATGGCTCCGTACTGGTTATCATTGAGGATGTTCATAACCGCAGGTTTCACGAAACCATCCACGAGGAACTCTTCCGCCACTTTAGAAATACAGGGGGTCAGGGATATCGGTCTCAATTCCTTTTCGATGTCGACCACTGGTTTCTTTTTGGGAAGGGGAGTCACGTCAGCCATTTTCCAGATAGTAGGAAGACGCTGTTCAGCGTAGGAGGCATTCAGGATTTCCGTGATGGGATAGGCCACCAGGTCGCAATATTCTTTCAGCAGCCAGCTGGGTATTCTGTCCGGTTCGCAGGCCTTACTTGGATTGAGGACATCCAGTGCTCTTTGCACGTGCTGTTCGGTTACCCTTAAGATCTCGGGCGAGTCGGACTCGAGAGGAACCCGTTCAAGAGGAGCTGGTAGTTTATACTCCCCTAGCGGTTTGAGGAGAGTGGCATTGACGGCATTGGCTTGCTCTTTGAAAGGCAGTTCTGAGAATCGTTCGATGTTAATCTGGCTAGTAAATCGCTGTGAGAGGTCCTTAGGCCGCACAGGCGTTTTGTTTCATCCCACCACCTTTTCGGGTTTTCTCCTTTTAGGTGCTAGATCTTTGACTCATAGTATTTCCCTCTGCAGATTTTCCTCTGTCGGTTGACAAGGTCACGAAAGTATTTAAATTGAGATGAGTCAGGGCCATATGCACAGAACGCATTTTGTCTCTTCATAATAAGAGAATTCAAACTCTCGTTCATCCAAGGGACGTCGGCCGTGCAGGTCTTGACTGGTTTGGCAGGCATGATGGTATCAAGGCCTGAATGTGTGACGTCTTGGAAGACTTGCAATTTCTCTTCACAGCTCACCAGAGGGGTGAACAACAGAGGCCAGTTTATCTGCGTCAGATATCTACCCAACGCCGCCTTGTTGCTTGTTCGCAAGTCACGCCTCATGGTAACTTTTTTGTTGTTGATGTTGCGCTTTCCGTCCATAGGGGTTGCCACAACAACGTTGTGATCGGACAGCCCGAACGGCGGGTATGCTTGTGGGGGGCTATAATACTCATGCATGTTAGTGAGTATTAGGTCCAGCGTAGCTTTCTTTCTTGTCGGCACTTTGACTGAGGCCGCTCTGCTAGCAAAAATTCGAAGGGAGTGTTCGAAAAAACTGGGTGACCTGCTGAGCAAGAAGGAAAGTATATTCCTGATTATGCTGCCATGTTCGTGAAAAGTGGGAGTTCAGCCTTCTCAGACAAGCTAATTTACACGCATTAGAACAAAATCAGCGAGATGCTGTGATCTCGAAGACTAGTGCATGGTATGGTGGTGCAACAGTGGTTCCTGTAGCATCCATGTTTGTTGATGACTGGCTGATTACGAAAGAATTCAAGCGTTACAAAACCAAGCTTGGTATTCCTGAAGAAGAATCGGATGAATTTAAGAAGCTTGACCCCACCTCCAAAGCTAAAGTTAGCGTAGCATTAAAACTTCTGACCAAAATTACTCCCAACAGCATCGGTACCAGCCTAACAGCCGCGTTTTCCTTAGAAGTAGGAATTAAACCAGCGTTTTCTTTTCTTCCAGCCGGACTGATTATTCTCGGTCCACTGTCGGGTGGATACACATGTACAATTCTCGACAACATTTTGAAAAACATGGCGGATACAGCATTTGCAATCCTAGACGGAGTAGTCACCGAAAAAAAAATAGCCTCCACGGCAAACGTTTTTATTACTTCGGTCTTTTTAAATCCGCAACATTCGTAATCAAACATTCTAACCAGAATATCTTTTTGAAAGTAAAAACCTTGGCTTTAAAATTGAACCCAAGCCCTTCACCTGTTTGGGACAAAAATAATACTCCTTAATTAAGCGACGTTACATACCCATTCTCTCGGCGAATTCTCGAACGATTCGGTGTAATAATACAAATCTCAAATGATGATTTACCGGGATTTCCCGTCCCTAGGCAAACTAAATGAAAATTATTTGAAATCAGTGCCTATCCCAAGCTTGTTTAAATTATGTTACTGCTAATAAAACTAAAAATACTGGTAGCATTTTAGACTTCGATTTGGCCTCCTAAAGGAAAATGTTTTTCAAGTCTCTTGAGGGAAGGAAGCCATGATTTGCAAAGTCTGCCTCGTCCAACATCTTACCAAGTTTCGTTTCATTTGGCTACCCTTGTGAACGGTGATCCCCAAATCCAGACGAATCGATATTGAGTGTACTCGGCGTTGAAATGTCTTCGAACTCGGTGACTCAGTCACAACAATTTGACAGTTTCTAGGACTTGAAAAGTTTCAGTGCACGAAAATGAGGATTAGTCTTGTAACAGAATGTTCAGTGCGAGGAATAAAAGCGCTTTCTCTGTGTTAAGGTGACTGTTCCCAGTAAGAAAACCAATTCTTAGCGCAGGAAAGGTGAATTTTAGGTTTTCAGACAGCAGGAATTTGGCTATGAACCTTAAGGTTTGACACAAGAGCAGTAGCAACGCAATTGAAATGTTTAGACCGATAAGATATTGTTTTGAAGCTTCATGTAGTCAGATAATAAGAACGTAAGCTTATTTCAAAAATGAAACTCACAATTGACTTGGATTCAAGGGGTTGACATCAGGTAGCCTGCAAAACTCAGAGGGACATTGATTGCCACCGCCTTCTTGAAAATATAGCATAAAAACTAAGGGAGGAGGGGCGGGTAACCTCTACCCTTGGAATCATTTTTGGACTCGCCACTACTCTCTGTCAGTTGGCGGGGAAGCGTTGGCCCTCCAAAATAGTATCATCGTTCGCACTGCAAAATACGCCTGCTTTGCTTTGCAGGCTAGATACTATGCACCTATTAATAACTTTTACTGTTCCAGTTGTTAATTCAAACTGTCGGATCGGCTTTTGGTACCCTCCCTACCAGCAGAGCCTTTCATTTGGCGTACTCGGTGTAGCCTGTGTACAGACCCCCCTCCCCTCCCTTCTCCTATTTTTCCTGTGGGAAAGGGGGTCTGTACACAGGCTAACTCGGTAAAGAAAACTGAGACAAAAGGAGGCGACTCTGCTCGCCGGGTGTATATTAGAAGTCCGTGATCAGATTTTAGAAAACCTTGATTTACCCATACATTTTCTGTCATTCGACAGTATCAAAATTACAGAAAATGTATTGAAAAAGTGAGGTTTTCTAAAAACTGATCAAGGACGTCTTTGCACTCCAGATTTAGTGTATTGTTTCTTTGAACTCGTAAGGTACCCTTTTCAAGGAGAAAGCAACAAATATATGAATTCAGGAAGAATTACCTGGCTTTGAATTCCACAACCTCGTTCCCAGGGTACCCTGGGAACGAGGTTGTGAATTCCAATACAAATCTTCGAATTTCCCGCCATCTTGCCATGATTACCCATGATGCAACTATGAGCGTGAACGTCTCTATAGTGGCTTAAGAAATATTTACCTCTCGTCGCGAATATTCATAGCCATATATTATTCAGCTCGATTTCAAAGAATAATAAAAAATTGTTAATCGTCCAATGTGAGGTGCGGACCAACATATCAGTTTAGCAGGTAAAGGAGTGTTCCAAAAGATTGCAAAGTCCTGGTCATCAACAGAAAATACATCCACATGGTCGCTTTGACGGTCACCTTTGAATGAAAGGACCCGCTTTGTTTTGCTTTGTGTTCATCGTTTATGCAGGCCGCAAGGTTACTTTTCCAATAGAAAAAAGACGGTCACACGGTCGCTTTACTGTATTTTCATGGTTGCTTTTAATAGCCCAGTTACTGTAGAAGTCTTACCCAGTTGCTGTTGTATGTTCGTCGTTGAAAAATTTAAACACATCTAAGTCGTGTGGAAATCACTCCACCAAAGCCGTCATTGTTTTTCATTTGTTGACTCGGCCTCGCTTTAAAGGTCCGAATCATGAAGGCGAGTCCTCCGGAAGCCAATCAGTTTACCGGAAACTGTTTCCGCATGGTCCGAATCGTTTCTAAAAATTGCTTTTTGGAAGTTAAGGAGGGTTGTTCAATCCTGTCATGTCCAATACTGCCGCACTGTTAAGGACCGTTAAGAGCAGTTAACGGATCGTACGCTCCGTACAAACCGTCAGCATTGCTCACGGTCCGTACTCTGAGCACATACGGAGCGCATCTCAGTGTGTTACGGTTCGTACGATCCGTACGGTCCGTACGGATGATAACGGTCCGTATGCTTGAGTGATATGGACGGTAATTTTCCTCGTTCCAAGCGTTCTATAAGCCATAAACCAACACAAGCACACTCCAAATGCAATATTCCTCGTTCGGCACAGTTTTAGAATATGAACAGACTCATGGAGATTTTTTTTGGCGTATTCTTGTATTTGTTCCTTGCAGTTTTAGTCAGTAATTCGGCTATTTTGTCTTCGGATAGCCGAATCTTTCGTCAATTCCTTGAGCTCTGCACTCAAGAAAAAAAAAGCTAGTCTGTTGAGCCGCTCCCTGCAAACGAGGTTGTGATCTGATAAAAGCCAATCAGAAACAGCGAAATAAATAATAAATAAATGAGTGTAATTATTTAGTTATTTAGATGTTATACCAGAGGAAACTTTCAATCCATATAATAGTAGACTTTAGAACCACCTGCTGTGGGGCTGAAACTATTAGTCAGTGCAAGGCAGGGTATAATTCATGTTCTACATTTACCCTAATAATCATTCATATAATCTTTTTTTGACCTGTTATAAATAACTTTGCTTCAATGAAGGAACACAAACTGAAAAAAAATTACCTGTACTTTTTCTGTTGTGGTTACTATATATATTTAATTGTGGACCCGCAAAGACTGTTAGAATTGTAACAATAAGAAATATTTACCCATTGATATAATCACTTTTATGTTACTGTTTAACAATAAAATACTAGATCGTTTAATTTTTAATACCTGTGTGCTCGTATCACGCTCCCTTAGGTCTCACACTTTTTACCGCCACAAATCGCCTCACCCTAGCGTGAAGAAGGGGAGGGGATTGGAGATCGAATCCTTAACATAAAAAATTTCATAAAAAAAAGGTTACACTTTTATACCAAGAACGAGATTTAAAACAACGTGTATTGTTTTTTATAACAATATTTCGGCTGGCCATACCAGCCTTCTTCAGGTTTACAGATGTTACTGAACTTATGTAACAATCACAATATTATATTATATTTAAGCGCTTTGAACATAGGATAAGAGCGCGAAATAAAGTTATTATATAGATGGAGAATGTCGCAATAAAAGGGAGAGGTGGAAATGGCGTACAACATAAAAACCGGAAAGGAAAAATACTAAGGATATGGATTACAATAATTCGTCACGGCGGTTTAGGCCATGAGGTTCAAGAGTCATGGCCTTATCTATCAAATGCGACTCCCTGGCCTTACGAACTGAGTCACGTGAAGAATGAATTTTCTCTAGTGGGATAAACTGCATGTCAGTATGAGAATTATCATAAATCATTCTATAACACTCCAATATACTTTACATCCTAGACGCTATGATAAACCATAACAGGAAAAATTTTTATTGTTGACATTTATGGGTAGGATACAAATTTTAGAGGGAAATATCAGGAAAATGTCTCAAAAAAAAAGGAAAGCAGCTAGCATTTGACTTTTCAATTAGTACCATTTCATGTAAAATCTCTCCCAGGATAAAAGGTCACGAGAGCAAATAAATGTAACCCAGCCGTATGAATTCTTGCCTTAAGTTTGTTAATTTTTTGACACTTGATTTAATAATGAACGATAAATGACAGAAATTTGAGGAATCACGCCCACAAATATATTTTTCAGGAAAAATACTGTAATGTACCCGGAATTTGTAGTTTGTAATATAGCAGGAAATTGTATAACGAACGCTGAGAACTCAACAATATTTTACTTCAAGTCTGTAAGCACATGGCAAGAAGAACCTACTGCGCATGTACGAAGCGCATAAGGATTCATGGGATATGACAAATGCCCCCTCTTAAAGCAAAGGAAAGAAAAACTGAACCTGTTAATAATACAAAGTAACGTACTGATAGGAACAAGTCCCAAAGTCACGAACACTTAAGTTTTCAAAAGACTAGTAGAACCTCTGAGGCGGTTTACGCTCTCTGAGAGGGTATCTCCGTTCTGGTTGCTCAGGCGCTGATGCTTGAAGTTCTGAATCTTGCACAGATGAGTCCTGTGGTGAAGAAAAAGCATCAGCCATACTATCCAAGGCTGGAGTGTCAAGTACAGGCGTAGCCTCTTCAGGCTGTGAAAGAGTTGGTGTTGTAACAGGCCCTTCCCTCACTACTGGGGTCAACCCTTCAGTTTGCTCAGGTAGCTGGGGCGCACGAACTAACTCTGACCCTAGTGTGGAAGGTATGAATCGTGGACGTAATTGTTCTTGATGTCGTTTCCAGATAATGTCTCCGACCTGAACCTCAAAATTCCGGGGACTGACTGTTCCAACAATGGTTCCTGGAATCCATTTGGCTCCTTTTCCAAAATTACGCACAAAAACTGCTTGGTTTGGTGTAAACTGCGGTTTGTTATCCAGGTTGTCTTGAAAAACCTTAACTTCCTGTTTAGAACTCTTGGCTCTCAGTGCACTGAATCTAATTCTAGGCTGCCTGTTCATAAGTAATTCTGAGGGTGATTTCCCTAACGTGGTGGGTGTAGCCCTGTAAGTCAACAAAAACCTGTCTAATTTTGTTTGCACAGACTCGCCGGTGCCTCCAATCTTGCCCAGTTTATCCTTAAATTCACCCACATAGCGTTCTGCTAACCCATTTGTAGCAGGATGTCCGGGAGCAGTAAGAGTATGAAGGATGTCGTTTTCTCTTAGAAATTTCTGGAATTCATCACTCGTAAACTGAGTCCCATTGTCCGTTACCAGATGTTCTGGTAAACCAAAGTAGCTAAAAATGTGTCTCAAAGCAGTAATGGTGTTGGTGCTGGTGGCATGAGTCATGGGTACTATCTCCAAAAATTTTGAATAAGCATCCACCACGACCAAAAACATCTTGCCAAGATAAGGCCCAGCAAAATCTACATGTAATCGTTTCCATGGTCCGCCTGGCCAGGACCATGAAGCAGTTGGGGCGGATGCTGGCGATTTAGCAGATTCTTGACAAGCAGGACATAATTTAACTGTCTCCTCAATTTGCTTATCAAGTCCAGGCCACCAAAAGTATTTTCGAGCTAATTGTTTCATTTTGACCATACCCAGGTGTTCTGCATGCAAATCGGCCAATAAGAGAGCCTGTAACGACTCTGGTACAACAACTCGCGAGTTCCACAGGAGGATACCATCTTCATGAGAGAGTTCAAGTCTTTTGCTGTAGTAAGGTTGGAACACTGGTTCCAGATTATTGGGCCAACCCTGCTGAGTAAACTGTAACACCTTTCCAAGAACTGGGTCTCTCATGGTTTCCATAGCAACCACGGACGCATTTAAAAACTGGTCTTCTTCGATAAACATCACATTTACAGTTACCTGTTCTGCAGCAGACTGCTTGTATTCAATAGGCTTCCTAGACAAAAAATCTGCAAACACATTGTCTTTGCCGCTTATGAATTCAATTGTATAGTCATAAGCAGCTAAAAGTAATGCCCATCTTTTGATCCTTGCTGCTGCCAACAGGGGTACGGGCTTGTGTTCCCCAAGTAAAGTAATCAAAGGTTTATGATCTGTTAGGAGTTTGAAGTGTCTACCTAACAGGTACTGGCGATATTTGGTCACGCCAAAAATAATTGCTAATGACTCACGTTCAATTTGGGAGTAATTTTGTTCTGCATTGTTCAGTATCCTCGATGCATAGGCAACAGGTTGTAATGCACCATCAGGTCCAGGTTGCAGTAATGCAGCTCCCACACCCACTGAAGAAGCATCACACTGTAGAACTAATTCAGCCATAGGATCATAGTGACGTAAAACCGAATCGGAGCACAGGGCAGCCTTGATGTTATCAAAAGAGTCCTGTTCCAGTTTTGACCATCTCCATGGTACCTCCTTGCGAAGTAATCCGTACAAAGGTGAAGCCAACTTTGCAAAATCCGGCACAAATTTACGTAGAAAATTGGCTGATCCAAGGAATGACTGTAATTCAGAAACATTTGTTGGAGGTGCTGCATCCTTGATTGCTTGCACTTTCTCTGCAGTCGGTGAAATCCCCGCAGCAGAAATGGTAGTACCAAGATACTCTACTTTATCCAGCATGAAAAAGAATTTATCAGGGTTAAGCTTAAGACCGCAGTCCTGTAATCGAGTTAGTACTCGATGAAGGTTTTCCAGATGGACTTCATCAGTTTCTCCCGAAATAAGGATGTCATCAATACGGACACAGCAGCCTGGAAGGTCCTTAAGGACATTTTCTATAGTGCGTTGGAAGATTGACACAGCACTACTCACTCCAAAAGTCAGGCGCTTGTATTGGTATAAGCCCAAATGAGTGTTAATTGTGGTGTATTTTCTGCTTTCTGGCGTAAGCTCTAGTTGATGGTAAGCTTGAGAAAGGTCAATCTTAGTGAATTTTTTTCCCCCAGATAATGTACTCAGTAGTTCCTCCAGAGTTGGTATGGGGTATTGTTCTAAGACTGAAAATTTGTTGATGGTGACAGAGTAGTCCCCACAAATCCTCAGGTCCCCATTTGCTTTAACAATAGGGACTGTAGGTGATGCCCACTCGGAATGCTCTACTTTCTCAATGATATCCTCTGCCACCAATTTCTCCAAGGCCTTTTCGTACTTAGACCGAATTGCAAATGGTACTACTCGTGCTTTGGTAAACACAGGGCTTTCATCACTTACGCGCAATGACACTTGGATTCCTTTAAGTTTTCCCACTGAACTAGTGTCAAACAAATCAGAGTACTGCTGAACTATATCCTCAGCTGCAGTTGAAATCGTACTAAAAATGTTCTGCCAAGGTAATGTAAACTTGGACATCATGTCCCGCCCCAGTAGTGATGGTCCCTGAACTACACGAATTAACAGGGTACCCACCTGGTCTCCAACTTTGACATCCATTTCCTTCTCACCTAGACACTGGATAAGGTCTCCAGTATAGCTTTTCAAAAGCACTGTAGGGGGTTTGAGTGTAGTTACTTGTCCTCCGGTTTTGGTAAAATCAGCAGAACTCAACAATGTCACAGAACTGCCCGTATCAACTTCCATAGGGACTTCCTGGTCTTCAATGGTAACGGTAAGTTTGTATAAGGGCGGTGTAAATGATGAATTTTCAGAAGATTTCACACTTTTCATATAAACTGTACAAGAAGGGACTGAATTCTCGTGCTCCTCCTTAGTACATGTTCCTGATGTTGGAGCAGCTATTACTTGGTGAGTGGTGTTGTTACCACCAAATTCTTTCTTTTTCTTGAAGCATGCCTTAGCCAAATGCCCAGGCTTCCCACAGTAATTACATGTAGATTCGACATGACTGCACTTGTCAGCCAAATGCTGTGGAGAGCCACACCGAAAACACTGCTTTCCTCCCATTTTTGACTTAGGATCTGTTTGCCTTTGGCTTCCTTGAGCAGAAAAAGATTTCTTGTGAACAGCATTTACAGGCAGAATTCCAGCACTCGAAGTGTCGGAGTTGCCCTGGAGTAACTTAGATTCCTTCTCAGCCAGTTCATCGGCCTGAGCGACCTTGAGAGCTTGATCGAATGTCCTATCTTCAGAAAGTAGTTTCTTTTTAGTAGTCTGACTTCTCACTCCCCCAACAAATTGATCTCTGAGGGCTCTTGTAAGGTAAGGACCAAAATTGCAGTGAACAGCTAAGCGTTTTAGTTTGTTTGCATACTCCGCTACGCTTTCAGTTTCACTTTGTACAGTGTGATGGAAGCGGTAGGTCTCGGCAACTTCAAGTACCTTAGGTTTGTAGTAGTCTTTCAGAATTTGTGTAAGCTGATCGTAAGTTTTATCAGCGGGTAAATCAGGAAGGCAGAGATCTTTGAGCGTACTGTAAGCGGTTTTACCGATCAAGGAGATTGTAACGGCGACCTTTTTCTTGTCTGCCTCTCGTTTAGCTGCTTCGCTGGCGTCTGCTGCGACTTGACCGATGTTATGTGCGATGAAATAGGCATTCAAGCGTTCACTGTAATCCGTAAAGTCAGCTCCATCGAACGGTTCCAAAGTGCCAAATTGCTGTGTAGTCATCGCTGGCACCTTAAGTCTTCATCCTCGTCGCCAGTTTGTAATGTACCCGGAATTTGTAGTTTGTAATATAGCAGGAAATTGTATAACGAACGCTGAGAACTCAACAATATTTCACTTCAAGTCTGTAAGCACATGGCAAGAAGAACCTACTGCGCATGTACGAAGCGCATAAGGATTCATGGGATATGACAAATACCATCTTGAATTTGGAGCAATTTAATAAAAGCTGCTTAAAAAGTTAAGATGTATCTTTGAAAATTACCTGACTTTTATAAGGAGCCCAACATTTAAGTAAAGATACAATTTTTCTTTTGACTGCCTACCATCGTATACAAGTACTAAACATTACAGAGCCTTATGATTTGATCCCTAACCTTATCCTCTCTTTCCTAATGTTAATATCAATACTACGAAACGTTGATTTACTGAACCAAATATCGTGACGCAATTGTTTTCCTTTTCTAGTTCCTTAATTTGTAAAAATGTTGTTCTGTGACAGGGTTCTGTCCATGGAAAACCTGACCTCCCTTCTGAATAGAGCATCTCTAGGTACAAAATCTGCAAAGATGATGGACCAACATTAGGACCTGTTGATACTTCATTCGGCAGGTATTAGGTATGGGGTTGGTGGGTTGAAACATTTGAGAATGGGGTACAAAAGTGACATCCACCCGTAGCTGAAAATTCCCACCTCTAGACCCACCTCTAAATGTAGTAAACATGGAACCTGCATTTTGTGTTTGACAAAATCAAAATACCCAGCCTCTTACCTCCCTTCCCCATAACATATCTGTCAATGATAAGGTCCATGTGAAACCAACTCTTGTATATTGTAAGTGACCACCTCCCATAATCGACTAGGGATCCAAAAACATCAAAATTTTTGCAGTCAAAGACCTATAAAAAGAACTTCCTGTAAGGTACTGCCTCTTGTAATATCCTTCACTACTCGTGCAGTATGTACAATGTTTTGGATTTCTTCTAACATAGCAGCTGTGAATTCAATATAATAGAGCAGAACATATTTGCCTATCAAGAAACCTCTCAAATTCATCTGAACTTGAGTTCAATTAAGGTGGCTGAATACAGTTTTGCAGGCGGTCAGCGGTTACTAGCATGACGGTGCGTGTTTTAAATTCGACAAACAAACATGGCGGTGAAAAAAGCAATGTTACACAAAATACGATTTCTCAAAATCTACTCATTGAAATTTTGTGATATTTGGCAAATTTTTACTTCTATCGTATTTTAAATAATGAGAACTTTAAAATGGAAGTTGAACAGACGAATTTTGTGACACATTCAATAATTACGGTACAACTATATTATTGATTATCTAAAAACCTGTCTGTTAAAATTTGGTCAAATAAGTTTCAAATGAGCGGAATTTATGTAAACTGAGCAAAAGTGAAATTTTAAGGTTGTATTCAATTGTTCATGTTGCCATGGAAACTACGAAAACGTCACATTTTACTTAAGAATCAAACTCTTTCATCAGTATATTTTTCACTTGCCAAGTTTCAGCTTGTGAGCTGCAACCTTTCTCTTGCCATGATTTGGTAAATGACATATACTCACAAACTGCCAAAACTGTGTTCAGCCACCTTACGAGAACACAAGATAAAAAAAGCAATGGTCATCTATCTTCCATTAGCCCTGCCAAGGGTTAAATTCTTCGCTAAACTGGAATATGTTTTCTTGCAAAATAAGATCGAGTCTATAATAAAGGGGTTTATTGGTTAGGTGATGTGGAAAACGTAGGCAGGAAAGTCTTGAACAAGTAAGCAGATAAGCCATGTCTGACACACTTCCACTTCAACCAATTGCTGCTGAGTTAAAGTCACTATATGAGGAAACTGAGGCTACTCAATTGGCTACTCAATTGGTCCTGAGAAGAAACCTTTCTGCATCTGTTCCTCGACAGTTTAAATAAGTGAGGTCTACCGAATCACCCTAGTCAGGGAAGAAGACAACCTATGCGAGATCTTACCAAGCTTGGATTCGCAGACGACCTAGCACTTGTAACAGGACTAGAGGAGGTTAGTAGAGCTTGTTGTCCACACATTAATTTCATTTGGTGCTTCTCCTCATCATTGGGTAGGGGGACACAGATGAACAGGAACCTCCTTGATTGTTGCAGAGCAAGAAATATCAAGCTGAACAAGGAGAAGTTCCCTTTGAATTGCAGTGAAGTGTCATTCATTAGGCATGTAATGAGAAGGAATGGGCTTAAAGCAGATCCTAAGAAAGTCGCAGCAATATTTGAGACGGAGCAAACGGCAGGATGTCCCTGCAGTACAGAGATTTATTAGGCTTGTGGAGTATCTGTCTAAGTTCCTGCAAGGTCTATCAGAACTGTGTGAGCCACTGCGCCATCTAACACACAAGAAAGCTGAGTTGAATTGGACTTACGAACAGGAAGATGCCTTTGAGAAGATTAAAGATGCTGTCTCCAAAGCACCAGTGCTCAAGTTCTTCAGTGAGAGTGACCCAACCGAAGGCTAAGGAGATGCATCTAAAGATGGACTTGGCTTTGAACTGATGCAGCCAGGCCAACCTGTGACATTTGCAAGCAGAGCACCCACACTGGCAGAAAGGAAGTACTCACCGGTTCGAAAGGAATTGCTGGCTCGGGTCTTCTGCATGGAACACAACCACCACCAAGAGACTACAGCACCTACTGTTGCAGCGTCAACAATATGACTGTGAGATGCGCTACAAGCCTGGCAAGGAGATGCTGCTAGCTGATACCCTGTCAAGAGCTTATTCAGAGGACTTATGAGCGATAAGGCACAAAATAAGAGGTGGAGTGCATCCATGCCACTCACTTCCTTCCTGTTCCAGACCACCAGCTTAAGGAACTTCAGAGGGAGACGGCCTGTGATCCAACTCTACAGTTTGTAAAGAGAGCAGTCTTGGATGGCTTCCCAGATACAAAGAATAAACAACCAGCAGCCATTTACCAGTACTGTGAAATCCACGATGAGCTCTCAGTACATGATGGTGTAATATTCAAGGGCCAGCGATGCATCATACCGCAGACCCTGAGACAAAAGATCATGCAGAAACTACAAGACACCCATACTGGGTCGCAAGGCTGTCTATGCAGAGCACGGGAGACAGTATACAGGCCAGGCATGAATGCCGAAATCACTGACTACATCCAGAAATGCGACATCTGTATGTCACTTCAGAGTAACCAGACCAAAGAACCACTTATCTGTCATGAGCCCACATCAAGGCCCTGGGAGAAAGTTGTCACTGACATCTTCACACTTGATGACAAGAATAATCTCTGCACAGTAGACTACTACTCTGGGTACTTCGAAGTGGATCAGTTACACAGCAAAACAGGAATTGTCATCATAAAAAAACTTAAGAGACATTTTGTCACACATGGAACACCTAATGAATTGCTAAGTGGCAATGAACCACCCTTTAACTTTGCAGAATTTGAGAACTTTTTGTGATCATCTGGGACTGAGCATGCAACCAGCTCCCTGGGCTAACCCCAAAGCAATGGATGAGTAGAAAACGCAGTCAAGACTACAAAGAGCTTAATCAAGAAAAACAGAGCATTTAGAGCCGATTATTTTCTTTGTCTACGAAGCTGGAGAAACACCCCAACAAGGGGGCTGAGCACCTCGCCAGCTCACTGTATGTTTGGGCGATGTACACAAATCCACCTTCAAGGAGTTCTCGCCATTGGTGAAAGGTGAGACAGTCAGAGTAATGCCACTTCCCTGTGACAAGCGCCAGACATGGTTCAAAACAGAAATAGAAGAACTAGCAGAGGTGCAATCCTATAACGTGAAGACAGAAGATGGGAGAATCCTCTGCAGAAACCGCAGACATCTCTGCAAGAGCGGATGGCCATTCTACAGCTCACAACCTAGTGAGGCTCCCGTAGTCCTGTCACCCCCGGATATGGCAGCCTCTCCAGAGAAACTCCAAGGACTTCAGCCAACAGAGGGTCAGTCATTCCCAACAGTGCCTTTGCAGGCTGACCAGTCTTAACAGCCCACCAAAAGCCCTGTTGAAAATACATGTAGGATCACAACAGCTGGTCGGTTGTCAAAGCCACCTGGCTATTTAAAGGACCATGCTTGACTACACCTGATGATTGTAGGAGACAGTAAAACAAATTGGGTTTTTTCTCTTTCTTTTTCTTGCTTAGACATTGAACACTTTTGAAACACTTGACTTTGTTTGTTCAAAATGTTCTGTGTTCAGTGCTTTGGCTGATGTTGTTGGGCTTCCACTAGTTATTAAGTGCCCATTGTGCAATTAATTTTTCTTAATTTTCATTTTATTGTTAAAAAAAAAGGAAGTAGGAAAGGTGTCATGGTAGGCCTGTGGTTGTAAGCCACATGACCTAAAAAACAGGTGCTTTTGTAGTAGCTTTGAGGCAGCCATTAAAGATTGAGTTTGTCATTATTAAGCGTTTGAGACTGCTATCGTTACACTAATCATAAAATTGTGCAGAATCGCTGTGAGCTTTGCTGTTGTTGAGCATTTAATTTTCTTCCTGGTAGACCTTCTTTGTTGCATGTGACTACCTGGAAATTCTGCACAATTTCCAAAAACTTCTTGCACACAACCAACAGCCACCAAGATGTTCCATTAGGCTGGCACAAGATTTTGAGAGATAAATCATCTTACCATAACTTTATCTGGTAGTAAATGTTACTATTCTTTGCTGATGCATTTTCATGCACACCATAAAAAAGACAATTTAAACAAAGGACAATATTTAAACACTAGTGCATTACTGGGAAAATACATATCAATGAAGCTTACCAGCCAATCTAAGCCTTTGTTTGCTTCTTTTATTCCCTGGTTTTCTTTCAAGCCTGTACGAAAAATGAAAATAAAAAGAAAACATAACTCAAGAATTTTTTTTCCATTAACATTCTAAAATTCATGGATGGGAGAACTTTTATAACATATATCTACACAGTTACAGAGAGTGTCTACAGCTAGTACTATACAAATGAACAAAGATTAACCTCACAATAAATAATGACAAGATGTGAGTTTGCGCTATCACGAAAAAAGCAGCAATTGGCAGAACTCTGTATTTAATTCTGAACTTCAGTAGTATATTAAGAAGTACAAGAAGCCCATGTATCTAGAATTTGTCTCTCAAGTTTGCTTTGTTGTGTGAATTGTATGTTCCCCCCCCCCCCCCCCCCCCACCCAATCTCAACAACAATTTTATTATTCTTAGTGAATTGCACAGATCTCCTTTCTGATGGATTCATTTTTTTTTCCAATTTGCCAGAGTTTCTTGAAGCTTTTAGTAAAGGAAGTTGAGCACATACAGTTTCCATTGTAAAACACAAAGCTGCATGGTACATCTTTAAAACTCCCCGATGCCTCTTTATCAAGAGAACATTGAAGCTAATGGGATTTTCAAGAAAAAAATTGAGGGCAAGGTGAGAAAAATGCTCAGTAATTGTTAGAACAAATTTATTCAGTTTTCATCACTTTGTCATATCATGTGGTGACCTCAGTGCTTGCACAAGTTTTGGGCAAACTGTACATTTTTTTATTATTATTATTATTATTATTATTTAACATTGAAGCTTATTGATAAGTATAATACAATATTCAATATTGACAAACAAAGAATGACATTAAAAAACTAAAATAAAAGGAACAGACAAGATACAACTGGTATACAGGATGTTGAAATTATAAAGAATAGTTAAATAGATAAATTAAAAAATAACCAAATAACAGAAATAACTAAACAAGTCAAGCTTGTTTACGGCCAAAGACTTAAGGATTCACGGACACTTGAAGGCTCTATAGATAATTTGTATCTCAGAAAAGCTTTGAAGACTAAGAAACTATATGGTTCGCTTTCTTTGGCTTCAGGCGTACATTGTAGATATAAAAACGAGCGACTATCAGGCAAAGATTAAACATATGGAAGGACTGATTCTCAGGGAGATATCCATAAATCTTATCGTTATTAGTCAAGGACACTGAGAGCAAATTATTATTGTTCCACCAAGAGGTAAAAGGTTCCAGAAGCAGTGGACATGCTGGCACTCTACAAACAGATGCTCTTGGGTCTGCTTTGATTCACACACATGACAGGAGTCACTGTCAGTAATTTTGGCCTTTTTTTGCAAGTTCAAGGGCATACTGTACATACTTTTGTTGACTTTCATGACAAAATATCAAAATCTTAACTCATTAGAATCTGATGACAGAATTCCTGTTGAAATAATTCCACTTTATCTAAAAGAAACAAAAGAATTAAAGTTGAACAAAGGAGTTTGTCACACTTAAAGGAACAGTATCCCGTTACTGCGCATGCACCAAACTTTGATTTTTGGACAGGATGTCGCGAAATCAAAAGATGCGAGGAGAGTAAGAGAATCTTGAAAAATCCGTTTGCATCGCGCTTGGCCGGGTTCAATACGACACTAAAACTTCTCAGGATTATAGATCAATGATATATTGTTCCTGTTAAGTTTTTATTTGGGCAAAATCTGGATTTTTTGGCCTTACTTTTATTGCCGTTGGCCGGAGGACCAACAGATTGGAAGCACTTTGATGCCGATTAAAGGCTTATTTCTTCTGCTAGCTTCCATACAAGCTCAGATAATTGTGAAAGGAGTACGCAGAAATGAAACAGCAACAATAAAGACTGTAAGAAAGAAACCGTTGAGACATTGATGTGACTGAGGAGATCTTGTGGAGGGTAGCTTCGTGAAGCAGAATGTTTTGCAACGACGCATTAGTAAACTTTTAAATGAATCTCCTTACGGCCGACAAAATTGAACAAACAGGCGCTACACGTTTTGAAAAACTAGTGACATGAATCATAATATCATTCTTGACTAACCTTTGCATGATTCATAGCATTGAGATTACATTTTTATTTATGTCTTTCAAACGTTTGAGGCTAGAACGCGAGCAAATCAGGCAGATATTACTGGACTTGGAGCGACTGACCTCTGACACGAGTTTCAAATTAGAAAATATGTTTTTAAAGCGAGCGGAACGAGATTTTCGGGTCGCGAGGCGGCCCAGCTAGGGATAAAATCGCGATGAGTCTTCGAACCGCGAGCCAAATTTTTATATAAGACGAAAGACTTCTTCGAAAGTCCAAAATATTACTTGAGAATATAAACAACAAATCTCTGTCGGCCGTGCGGTCCGGAAGGAAATCTTGTCGAGTCAATTTGACAGTTCTATTGTCTTTTGAAGAAAAAACAGATGACGCTCACGCGTGCGCATAATCGGGACACTGTCCCTTTAAGTAGAGTAATTGCTTTTTTCTCACTACACTGTACCCTTGCGAAGTGGAATTGAGAATTCCTAGGAATTCCTAGGATTTTCCTAAGAATTCCTAAGAATTTATTCTTAGGAATTCTTAGGAATTCTTAAGAATTCCTAGGAATCAAGGTGTGAAATTTCACGGTAATTGGAACATGGAATTCCTAAGAATTCCTAGGAATTCCAAGCTTTACTCACCCACGAGTTGGCTTGGAAAATATTCCTAGGAATTCTTAGGAATTCCTAGGAATTGAAAGAATATAAACAGAATGATTACTTCTTAGGAATTCCTAGGAATTTCCTAGGAATTCCTAGGAATTCCTTGGAATAGCTAGGTCAATAGGGATATAACAAATCGACCTGCTGCCGGAATTAAGGGATATTTGAATCAAAAACTGATTTGCATTTAAACCCTTATGTTAAGGAAGTTAATACTAGAAGTTGCTATTTTGCTCTCCGAACCAGAAATCCATAAGGCAATGTACAAAAACTGAAACAATGTTTATTCCAGCAATAACTGAAAAATAGCTCTCCATGTTAACAAAAAATACTTCTTCCGCTTTAACTTGACTTAAAAATTTCACTGCACATTTCACTGAGCCGGGGGGTTTCCTTGGCTATTATCAACGTGGAAGAAAAAATGGAAAGAAAATGGAAGAAAAATAGAACCAAAAAGAAATCCCTAGCTGTTTGATTCCCTGCCTACTTGTTGTATTAATATCCGCCAACTTGAAATCTTAGTGACATCCCTTCCTACATGTTTAGACAACACATAGATATACATGTAGTGTAAAGCAAACTATCGCTATAGTCATGATTGAAAAAAAAAATGTAAAACATAACCTGTTCAGGTGGAATCTCTAGATAGTGAGATAATGTAAAGTAACATATACCTAGTCATGACTGAAAAAATATATAGAGAAAAACATACCTTGTTGGTGGAATCTCTAGATAGTGTTTGTTTTTAATCTAAATGACAACATCAGCTGAATATTCTCTTTTTCGTAATTTATTTCAGTCAAATCACCGCATTCCACATACATGCATGTAAATAAACATCTTCAAATAATCAATACAGTGCATGAATATGAAAAAAAAAAGCTAAATGACTGCAGCCTTCTGAACTGAAGGTCCAAGTCACATCAGGCAAGTGCTAGTGCTAGTTGTTTTTGACCTTACTTAATTGCATGCAGTGATTATTAAGATTACATGTACCAGAAGCATTTAATATACAACCTTATGCAACTTATACTATGAATTAAAGTTCAAATGAACAAACCTACCGGCTGTATTCTAATATTTTATATGCAAGTTCAATTCTCAAATCCTTATAAATTAACTGGAAACTTCATTGCATCTAACTTGTATAGTAGCCATTGGAAACTTATACTTATTATGCTATTTCTTCTCCTATTTTATCTAACATTGGTCTTGACAAATCTGCTATAACCTTGTAGCGCCAGAACATACAGTTTTCAGAGTATTCCATTGACTATTTGCAACAAAGAGTATAGTTATTTCGATCTGCAGTAAACAAAAAGCAGCAAAAAGGGATCAGATCAATGGCATATCTTTGCATGCATCTTTGAACTTTATAAGCTCATTTACGCAAAGTTATTAGAAAACGTACCTTTCCACATTAATCCAGCTGGGTAAACTCACTTGCAAACATGCTTTATGTGAACACAAACTTCGCAATTGATCAATTTGTCTCGAAAATAACATGGATAATAGAAAGACAGTCTTACGAAAATACTTTGCTGCTAGTCCGCGTGAATTTGAACTATTCAACGGAAGTTCATTTCGCACTTTTCTATTGGTTCAAGAGCAATCTCGTTCCCAGAGTCCGCGTTGCTTTGTCCCGATCCCTGTCGCTGACCAAAAGGATCGCGGCCTCTGGAAACGAGATTAAAAGTAAATCAAATCGCGCATGTGCAAAAGGCACGCGTGGAAGCCTGGGAAACAAGAAAACGTGGCGGCTAATCTTGCGACGTGCTCCCGTCTGGGTCGAAATAGCAGTTATTTTCAGCGTTAATTAAGATGAAGCAACGCATTTGTAGTGTTAAAAGCAAGAGGTAAATGCTGCACCACATTATCAATCAAAGAACTGCGACGAAAAACGTGTTGTGGCCGTTGTTCATGTTGGACAAAGCTCACATGTTAGTGTATGGAAATCTGATCTAACCAAAGACACCTTGATCACACCAAGACCACATCATTTTATTGCCTCAAGGGATCATTCATTAGTTGAACGAACTGTATCAAAAGGAAGCTCAAAAAGCATGCAAAGCAAGGAGCTGTTCGCATGTTCAAGTGGACTTTCGACCTACCAGGAACGGTAAATCCGAGGAACACATTACAGTAAGAAACAGTTTATTATAAGAATGGAAATGATCCTTGCAGTTAAATGGACATTATCTAACTGGTTGAACAAGTACCTGCAAAAATTAAGCCTTGATCGGGAATCGAATCTTGACCTTAGGAGAAATGACATGAATGGAAATAATCGAGCTTATATGAAATGACAATTTTTTTTGGAAATGTGGATATAGATGCGAATTAAAGTAGAAATGATCCTCGCAGTAAAGTAAATTACCCATGCGGCTGAAAAAGAACCATACAGAAAATTCAGAATAGGAGGTACTTCAATATATTTCGGTATGGTTTTTATATAAGTTTTGCAGAATCGCTTTGTTATCAAATATTGAAAATTAACTTTATATTACTTCATACATCTATATATACATAATTCAATGTTACTGCTATTGAGGAAAAAGTTTCTTATTCGAGTGGAAGCAAGCAAGATTTGTGTTTTGCCAGAATGCCAAACTTTGTGGAAAGAGAGTAGTGGACTTGTTGTAGCCTTATGATCTTTGTTTTTCCCTTTCTTGCACTAATTTCTTATATTATATTATATTATTAACTCTTTTCTATTCACCTAAAGAAGTTTTGGTATTGATCCTGTAAAAAAATACTTTTCTAATTGTCATAATAATGAATAGGTAGAACTATTGTAACAAAATTGTTTCTAGTTCTTATTGCTGTCACTTGTAGACAGGCCGGGAAGGCCATGAAATGCTGGCCTATTTTTTAGTTTGGGCGGAAAAGCCACGCTTCTATGGCCAGGCTTACCTCAAAACCCTGGCCTTGACTGGGTTTACCAGGCTTTTCCAGGCCACGCGTTCCTCGCAAGCCCAGCCAATACATTGGCAAGCCGGGCTTGCCATGCTTTTGACCGCACTCCTGATGCAAGGGTTGAAGGGAATCAAGACAGCCCATGTCTTGTGTGTTTGCCTAATTTCCGTGGAGTTATAATGTGGATAATCAACGTACATTTCAGACTGGAAATGCACTTCATATTTTTAACGAGACTTCTCATTTCAGGCAACATTTTGCACTGAAAGTGTACTGGACATGTAACAGCTTTAAATATTTATTGCCGTAATGTGCTGTAATAATGTATTAGATAAGTTAAATTGTTATCTTAATTTAAATACTGGTTGGAGGTTTGTGAACAGCATTCGCCACATGTCAGCATTACCAGATTAGGTATTAGAAGTATACATTACCAGTATGTTCTGTATTATAAGTTTAGAATTGTTTCAATGCAATCACTTAACAAAATTAAAATGTGAAAAAATAAGAAAAGACTACGAAATCTTCTACAATTCTTAAAGTCTTTCTGATTTTTAAACATCCCTGAGCTGAATTCCTAATTTGCATAACTAAGAATTCCTAGGAATTCCCAGGAATTCCAAGCCCAGCTGGCCTGAATTTTTCTATTCCCAGAAATTCTCAACAATTCTTAAGCTTCTAAAATTGTAAAACTTAGAATTCCTAGGAATTCCAAGCCTAGAGTGAGACCTAATTTGCCATTCCCAAAAATTCTCAAGAATTCCAAGCTTATTTGATGAAGGCTGATTTGCATAGTTGGGAATTTTTGGGAATTCCTAGGAATTCTTAAGAAATCCTGGGAAGTCCCAGAAAGCTGGGAATTCATTTCGCAAGGGAGTGCCCACAACTATAAAGGCAGAAGTTTGGAAAAATTAAACGTAATACCTCTCATTGTTGATTGGTTACATGTACCACATGAATAAAAAAATGGAAATTAGAAATGTTGATGTTAGGTAAGCAGGCATTTTTGTGGGAAAGGAGGATATCTACAACTCCCCTAAAAATACTGTGTGGGAGCTAGGCTACAATTGCATGTAGGTCACAGAAAAAAAATGAGACAAATTTTTGCAGAAAAAAGCTGAGAATAATAAAGGTATTTAATACTGGATATTTAACCAGGGAAGGAGAGTGGATTCTATCTAACTGATCTATTGAAAAAACTACCTTTTAGTATTATTCAGCTGTAATGTAGTGCTCTGGCAGAGCACTATATTCTTCATAAAACAGACCAAACCAAGCAGTGTAGATTTTTGTCATAAACTGTATGAGTACATTTGTGTAAGGCCTTCAGCATGCACATGCAGTTGCTACGTTATTTTGTTTGATATCAACCTGAAACTACATAAGACCAAAGTCCTTTTTATTTGCCTCTTTCACACTGCCCATAATACACCTTGTTTACCCTAGTTTATCTGATACACAGTAACTCAAGGATCATATGTCTTGGATGGATCATCTTGCTGTACAGCATGACAGTTCACAATGGTAACTTTAAGAACAGGCAATGTATACTGCCCCCATGACTAAGGATCTGGATTTTTCGAGGTTATCCTAAACAGGTTCTCATAGAAATGGTAGTTAGCATGAAGTTAAGGCTATTTAGGTTGTTAAAAAGGTTATTATTTTCTGAAGGAAAAAAAAGAAAAACAGCTAAGAGTATTTAATGGTTCAGCTTATTATTAACTGGCTTGCCAAAAGGTGGGCCCTGAGTTCATAAAATGGCTTTGATTTTTTCTCCGGAGCGCATTTCTAGCAATTCCTGGTGGGGGTGTGCCGTCCCACTCTTCAAATCCGGACCCTAGACCTATTTCAGACCAATACCTATTAGGCAAATGTAAGGCAGTACCTCGCCGGGATTTTTTGTTCACAAAATGAATGCTATCAATAATTGTTAACTGACAAATCTGGGTGTGGGTGGGGTGGGACAAATGTAAGGGAAAAACCCCCCGGGAATTTTCGTCATTTTTACTTATTACTTATGGTGATAAACACTATAAATAATTATTAATATTAACTATGAAGCACATTAAGTGAAGGTAGTGATTAGAAGATGTGTTTGAAGCTAGCATACTATGCTTTTTCATTGTCTCCTTCAGAAGGTGCTATGATGAGTACCTTATGTGGTTTTTCTTCACTTTTTGTTGAAGTTTAAACCTTTTGATGAGTTTGTTCCCTTCCAAAACCTGATTGCAAATCTCTGTATGTGTGTAGCTAGTGTGTGTGGCATGTGTGTGTACATCCATTGAATAAGCTAGGACGTCTCTCAAGCTATCATTGGCAATTTTTTTCAGTACATTTTACAAAAGATGGTAGGATGGGGTGCTTTGAGGTTTGTCATCACTTCATGTTGAAGTTTAAACCATTTAAATTGTGATGGCCAATGCATCTTTTATCTTAGTGCAATTCTTGCTCTGCATGTGAAATATCATTCCTTACAGGAAAGGAATGTCCCGGGAAATGTGCTCATTGTAGATCACCACGTGAAAAAAAAAATTGTGTATATATATTCACCAGGACAGTTAGAAAGGCTTTACTTTCAAACTCAGAAAACCGTAGACACATGAAAAATTTCAGGAATGTTGATTGGGTACTGGCCAATTACAATAAAGTCCAGGATACGCAAGCAAACCTCATAATCACAAACTAGTTACCGTTGCTGTTTGGGGTTAGTTCTCTCTCACCTTATTGGCTAATTTCTCGCAACACAATAACATTCCATAAAGATTTGTGTTCAGAGTTTTCTGAGTTTCACAGTAAGATGCAATTTCAGACAAAACGAAACTTAAATTTAATTTGCTTTGTTAGTTTTAAGAACCAGAATTGAGAAATGTACTGGTTGTTAACAGCGTTTTGTGACCTGTAGAACAACAATAATTTTTGGAATTTCTGGTTAGGTCAAATCAGTCACGTTATACTGTCACACTTTATTTTGGGGGGCAGAGGGATTGGGGAGGGGTGCATGAAAATAATGCTTATTGTTTAATTCCGGCTTAGAATGGCTAACTTGCTTACTTTTGTTCATAATGGTGTAATTTGAAAAGTTACAGCCCCGATTTAAAAATGGCACTCATTTTTCTTGTTACGAAAGTCTTTCAGGTACAATGTTCAGATGAGCTTATGTTTAACTCTCACATGAGATGCTATGTCACCCAAAGGTCAGAGACGATATGGTGGCCTCGACAGTTTGTGCAGACACCGTCTCCCAGGAAAAAAATCTGCATACCAAATTAGAAGTTATGTGAAAATGACCATAAATTAAAAAGACGAACTGAAGCATTGACCTCGATCTCATTGGCATAGTAAAATTCAGTTGGAGTATCTGATATTTACCTAAGTGTACAGAATTTTTTCCATAGACTTTGGAAGATAAGAACCTGTTTCAAATTTTAGGCTAAACAGGTTCTTATAGAGGGGGGCTTAAATGGCTCATTTTTGCCTAACAGGCTCTTAAAATCCAGGTTCTGAGTTGTGGGGTTTTTTTTAAGTTTCTGTGTGCTGCCTCAAGCAGGCCACAGAAAAAGTCTGAGCCCCTTCATAATATTAATATCAGTGGCATATACAGGTTGGTTGGTTGGAGGCTCCTTAATGGGTGAGACATTTCTTGCTATTAATGTGACTACCTGATGCAGTTAAGCCTTAATGTGTTGCTTGTGATGGACTGTGTGACTGCGAGGTGCGGTTCGCAAGTCCAACCCACAAAAATGACCCTTGCTTGCCAACGAGTCTGCAGTAGCTCAGAGGTTAGAGCATCCAATCTAGAACACAGAGGGTCATGGGTTCGAATCCCATCTGGGGCTCAGATTTTTTCCGTGTCCTCTTATGGTTGCATGATTCTTTACATCTCCCTTTATTTCCTTTATAATATTAATATCAGTGGCATAGGTTAATATTGAAATAGCCCACCTTCTAGAGGCTCTGATAGGGTGAAATTCTGATAAGTGACCTCGCCTTGAAACAGCAACAGAAGACTAAATGACAACAAACACAATTAACGATGGGTTGAATACTGAAACGCAAAAACACGAAACTTATATTTGAAACTATTTGAAATTCAGTCTAGGGACATATGTACCCTCACAAGCACAAAAAGGCCTCTTTCTACATTTGAATGTATTGAAATTCAGCATGATAGAGAGTCCACAGGTGCTTACCATTTACACATACCACGCACGTGGAAATCTTGTGCATAAACATAAAACTATAAATAATATTTGACGTGGTGGAAGAACGACCCGCTACAAAGTAAATCAAAATCAGCTGAAAAGACTTAAGAGAGTAGAAAAATTGCATCACATCAAATCACTGCCCATGATTTCTTAAGGTTCCCAAACAGAATGGTGCGAAGCATTTGATTTTCCAACCGGAATTTCCAGTTTTCCCATGGAAATGGTAAGTACTCCAAGACTACTGACATAGCTCTCATGCTGAATTTTAAAATACAAATCCCTTTACGGGCATAGTGGCTACACGGTAAATTGGACACCTAGAGCTGCTTTGCTTTACTCCCTTTATGTGATTCTCTAAAAGACGGACATTTCTTTCAGACAGACCCTTTTTTCTGATCCCAGAGGTGTCCATCTTAGAGCGTTGACCAAATACACACTCACATTTCTCGCAGAATTTCGATCCAAAAAAGTCTAACAGCGTCGTCATCTTCCAAATCAAAAGCAAAACACATCCACATTGGAGTTCCACATTATTTAATTCTTAGCCACTTTCAGGGAGTCATGCAGTCGGCTGAATGAATGACTACAATAATCCCTAAATTGCTAATTTGAGGGCCCTCATATATACAGGAAACTCTTTAGCCTAAACTTTGAAATACGTTCTCATTTTCTAAAATCAAGTGCTTATATATTATTTTCTAAAGGAAGACTTCAAAATCCCCTATGAGCAATGCTTTAGTTATTTCTTGTTACGGTCATTTTTTACATGCCCGGTTCGGTAACTTAACTTACAATTTGCAGGAAAATCAAAAAAGCTTACAACCTTCACTTGAGCTTTTCTGTACTATGACTCTAATCCTTTTATGAAAAAGCCTTTTGAAAGAACTGCAAATAACGCCGTACCTCAGAAGCTCGAAAATCATTGCATCACTTCTTCTTAACTACTTACTGGATCATTCTTCTTCTTTTAAGCCTTACTACTGTCCCCGGGGGGGGGGTAATCCATATATCCCTGGGTGGGGAGGTGCGGCGCGGCCCCTCATACCCTGACCCTGTTTAAGACAAATATCGCTGATTTTCCTACCCTGTTTAAGACAGAATTCCGATTTTTGATACCCTGTTTAAGACATTTATCCTGTTTAAGACAGAAATTGATAAATCGATACCCTGATTAAGACAAAAAATGATAAATTCGATACCTGTTTAAGACAAAAATCCCGAAAAACACACCCTGGCTGGCCGCACGTTCCCATTAAGCCCTTATACGGGAGTACCCCCCCGGGCTACTGTCCTTCTTCGAACTCTTTATTTGGGCACGAGGCTTGTGCTTTCATCCTTGTCCCAGGCTGACATATGCGTTGACCGAGGAAAGTTTCGAAGATACTTCGCACTTCTGTAAAATTCTCCAAAAACCCATTGGGGAAAAGGCTCCAAAACTGTTTCGTACATAAGTCTTCGAACAAAACTCGTACCACAGCCCTCCCCCAGTTGGGAAGTCACATGGAGAAGACACGATCATCACAACGCACTTTGATTGGAAGAAATAACAACTTATTCTATTGGTTGATAAGTGAGAGGACCAAACTGCAACGGAGGCCTTTGACGGACACAACTGCAAAGACACAGCAAATTTCGACTTTCTTCATTCAAACTAAGCTTTTTTGAAAGAACTGGTGCTACAATCTGTCAAAAACAGATCCAATGGCCGATAACTTTAATTCAAAACTTGCTCAAGAATTCTTGGCTAGTCAAGATGGCATTTCAAAAACTGCAAATGACTTGAGGCAAGAATTGCAAAGATGGAAGGAAGTAGTAGTGAAAATTGGAATCACTGGCGCGAGTGGAACTGGAAAATCCACTTTTATTAACTCAATACGCGGGTATGTATCCATGCAATAGCTAGTCACATTTTTTACAATTCAGACGACAAATCACTATTATAGTTTACAATAAATGGGAGCCAGCGGAAAGGCAACATGAGATATAAAGGCGAGTGTTATCGATCATTTGGTTTCCACTAGTCACAGTCATACTGGTAAGTTAAGTTGACATATTTCTGAATCTATATGCTCCTCCTTTTTTCTTGATCGCTGAAGTAAAACCTTTAGTAATTATAAGCCGGACTCTGGAATGAGGGGCTCGATAGGCCTTTGCTTCACAGTCGCAACAGCTCTAAACTGAGTAAATGGTTGATCTTTCAGTTTCGCTTTAAGCTAAGACGGAAGGAAAGCGGAAATTAAGGAAGAATCTACGAGTATATCAGAGGTACCCAACGACTGTTTTCTTTTAAATATCAGTTCGGAGAAGCAAATATTGCCTAGAACTTTCTATTACTTGAGGACTTCTATTGCTTCGAGGCTTATCTTATAATTTCCCTACGATTTTCTGAAGTCTTATTTTCATATTTTACTTCCTAAGTTAGGCTATTTTTCGTAGAATAAAGGGAACTTAAAATTTTAGGATTCCTCACAACACAGAGACCTCTGCGGAGGAGAGAGATGGCAAGAGGAATCACAAATTTCCCGCTTTCGTAATACGTCAAATCTCATCTAAAATTTCCGGAAAAATAATAACTGAAGCCCTTGTAATTTCAAAAAGACTGAAGTTCCCTAGGATGACCGAACAGATACAAATTTTATAGCGCCACTTAGAATGCATTTCTAGATATCTACTAGCAGTAGCCGTTGGCTAAGAAGTGCGGGCGAAACCACTTTCTTATGTAGGTAAATGCCTTTCACTGCGGGTCATGAAAACTGGACTGAACAACACAGTAAACAAGACTCATATTTAACAGTTAATGAATGAGGCTGAGTATCTCATGAAGAATTATGGAGATCTCGGAGGGTGTTATCCGTCGAGGCCGTAGGCCGAGACGGATAACACCCTCCTCGATCTCCATAATTCTTCATAAGATACTCAGCCTCATTCATTAACTGTTAATTAATTCAACGATTTTATTTGCAGTTGATTAGATACAATTAGCCTGCAATATTTCTGGAGCGATCAGCCAGGAAAGACGTTTGTGTTTTATTCGCCGGCAAAGATACATTGAAACAGTACAGCCTGACACAAGTAATGCGGGTATGCAGTCATGCACGAAGTCTTGTTATTCTATCGAATATTCAAGGCCGTTGACATGCGATACAAAATAATGAAACAGCTTAAATTACCAATGGAGTTTAAAGCTTCTTAAGCTTTCCGGTGACGGGTGACGTAACATGCCTGAAAACGTATAAAAATATAAAAACCCCGAAAAACCATGCACTGTAGTGAAACCTGAATAAGCTTTATACACGCTTTTAACAAGTCTGGGCGCCATCTTGAATTTTCAACGAATGACGTCATTCGCGGAAAGATCAAAAGGCTACCAAAGATCACGGAAGCTCTGTTGACTTCGATTTTGCAGTATGTTCATGTAAAACGGAATGTTTTTACTTTATATCAAGAGGAATATTTTCTTTTTGTCTTTATGGGTATGTTATTGTAACTTTAAAGCTTTCGTGCGAAGATATTCCTGGATCGATGATATCAAAGGCAAAAGAGAGCTGATTCAAATGCTCTTGTACAGCAGGACGAAATGGTTACTGTAATCACATGTTTTTATAATGTGTTTGAATTCACTGAATTCCCAAGAACTGGAATGTGCACAACTCCCAACAGTAGCACAAACCAAGGACCTTGGGTACGAACCCTATATTAGCTAATATAAGGCATATAATGTCATCAATCCTTTTTACAGGGAGAAATGCTCAGGGAGAAATGAGGGCTTTAGGGTGTCCCTTGTAGACTCCTTGTACGCAGCCAGGCAACATACTGTCCAAAATAAAGAGAGGGCAAATTAGGTTTTTCATTCACTTAAGACAATTAACTGTCCTGCAATGGTTTCAACTAATAAACTGGACACAAGGTTCCGCGTGTAGTGAGTTACCGGTACTGAACATCTATCTCTAACGGAGGCAAATGTCGGTGTTATGACCACTATTCCAATTTGCCAAGACCTACAGCTGTTGATGGCTCCTTTCCTGAATTCCCAATTGACACTGTCACATCAGCTTGAGTGGGATTGCAAAAGCCCCTTTTTTCAGGAGGACCTGTTTATAAGTTGTTAAAACATTCCTCATCTATCCTTAATTGAGAATCAAAAGGTCTGAGCAAAAATACGTTGTGGTTTCGAAGTAAAAGGTTTAAGTTAACTAGCTGTAATTTGCACTTGTTTGCGAATGGAAAATCAACATCTCTCACTGCATGCAAACAAGGTTTATTCAAAGTAATCTCGTGTCACAGAATGATGTTTCTAATAATATTGAACGGTAAATTGGTATTAAGCAGCAACTAAATTTGTTGAGTACATGAAAAATATTGGTTTAGGATGTATATTTATATGTACATATACATTCATATCATTTCACGTCTTATAGTGTGGTGTTGTCATATCAAGCACAATGCCATGGTTGGCTGTTCAACCAAACCGAAGGATTATAGATAATAAATATTAAGTTATGGTTTATTAGAAATCAATTGCCCTTTTACATTATGAAACTTGACACCTGAGAAGGCATGTTCTGATCCAAGGTTTTATTGTCACATAGTTAATGGTAAGCCTGAGCTCAAAAGGGACCACCTCTTTTAGGGTAATTGGGTTGGGCAGGATTAAAGTGGTGCTGTCTTCAATATTCTTTAAAAAAAAGACTGGTTACATTTCACTTAATATTAGCAGTTTTTTACCTTCCACCTTTAGTGCTAAAATTTCAGATTCTAGTTCAGAAATTTCAGCGTCAGATTCGTGTAAGCTGTGTTGCTCAGCATCATTTGGCTCAACACACACCTCACTCCTGTGGTGTTTACCATATTTGGTTTCCCTCGAATCACATTCCTGTTCAATTTTATCTTATTTTGGATCTTAGGGATAAGGTATGGCTTGTGTACAGAGCATTTAAACACCGATCGAGGGGAGGCTGCACGTTTTCAAATATTGAAGACAATACAATACAATACTCCCGAACTCATCTTCCCTAAATTAAAAAGAACAGACGATTGCATGTTTCTGCACCTAGCAAAAAAGCAATATTTGAGAGATGAATATACTGGTACGAATTAGAACCCACACACAAAAAGACTGAGTTACACACCTTTAATGTCGAGTACTCCTTCCTTTTAATTCCCTGCACTCGTGCTTGCTTTTAATACATGCTGATCACCTGGTATCTTATGTCACATTTCTTACTGTTGCGTTTGTTATCGAATATATTACCGTATGACTTGCAAAGACGAAACCACACAACTACGATTTTTTTAGCCTGGGAAAAGGATTCGCTGGTATTTGTTAATGTTTATACAGGAAAAGAATGGAATAAAGCGATTCATAATGGTCTGACTTTGCCTCTCGTCCTGACATGGTACTGTCACGAGTAGTCTACTATGTTGAAACTTAACCCCGTTGGTGCCTTCCCTTGCCTTCCGTATGCCTTCCCTTAATTGATATGCATAAGCCTATGACGTCACCTCGGAAAGAAGTGTCTTCCTGCATACTAATTTGGATTAGGTTTACTAATGAGCGTCACTCTACTACAATAGGAACAATAGGCTTGCCTAGACTTGCCCGTGAGGTAACTTGAGCTCGGTTTTCGGACAGTCTATTAAAAGGAAAATAGGAATAAGAGAAGCGATCACCTAGCAACGCGAGAAACGGCTTCCTATATCTTATTTAGCGCTAAAACTCAGATATATAAACAAAACACATGTGCACAAAGTGGAGTTGAAAAGTCTGTATTTCCGTTTAGTTTATGTCTTCTTATTGAGCTCTAAAACTCGGATATATATAAACAAAATACACAAAGTAGAACTGAAAACTCTATTTCAATTTTGTCTGACGTTTTCTCCGTTCTATCTCGAGGAAATGAAAAACTATTAAAGTCTTGTAATTTCACGCACTGTTAGTCAGTTAATTATGCGAGTTCACAAGCCCAAAGTTGAATACAAATTGGCTCTACAGGAAAGACCCAAGGGAGCACCTTGACGTATTATTATAAAACAAATAACTTAACAAGGATCAATTAAAACACGCGATTAATAATTGCTAGCAATAAAATCTGACACGAGATACCGTTTAAAACAAAAAGAGTCAAATACACAGCGATTTGAAAGAAATCTATTAAAACAGTCAAAGAAAGCAAGTCATGTTTTACTTACCCCTCTCCCTTTTCAATTTTATTTCCCTCCTCAATTTTTTCTTTTTCCCTTCTCCACAATTTTATTATTTTCCCTCCTCAATGTTTTTATTCCCTCCTCCACAATTTTTATTATTTTCCCTCCTCAATGTTTTTTATTCCCCTCCTCCACCTCCACCTCCTCATTTATTCTATATATTTTTCCATCCACAAATACATCGACCTCCTAGCGACCCTACATCGAACCCACATCGACCCTACATCGACCCCACATCGACCCTACACTCAACTTTTTTTTTAACACTGCTTCGTAAATAGTGAAGCTATATACCACCACCGCCACATTTCTATTGTTTTCCCACCACCACCACCACCGCCACCACATTTCAATTGTTTTCCCTCCTCCTCTTCCTCATTTTTATTGTTTTTCCTCCTCCTCCTCCTCATTTTTATTGTTTTCCCTCCTCCTCCTCCTCCTCATTTTTTGTTTTCCCTCCTCCTCCTCATTTTTGTTTTGGTACAGTAGGGGTACAGGAAGGGTACAGGAGGGGTACAGGAAGGGTACAGGAGGGGTACAGGAGGGGTACAGGAAGGGTACAGTAGGGGTACAGGAGGGGTACAGGAAGGGTACAGGAAGGGTACAGTAGGGGTACAGGAGGGGACCCCTCCTGTACCCCTCCTGTACCCCTCCTGTACCCTTCCTGTACCCCTCCTGTACCCCTTCTGTACCCATCCTGTACCCTTCCTGTACCCCTCCTGTACCCCTACTGTACCAAAACAAAAATGAGGAGGAGGAGGGAAAACAAAAATGAGGAGGAGGAGGAGGAAAAACAATAAAAATGAGGAAGAGGAGGAGGGAAAACAATTGAAATGTGGTGGCGGTGGTGGTGGTGGTGGGAAAACAATAGAAATGTGGCGGTGGTGGTATATAGCTTCACTATTTACGAAGCAGTGTTAAAAAAAAGTTGAGTGTAGGGTCGATGTGGGGTCGATGTAGGGTCGATGTGGGGTCGATGTAGGGTCGATGTAGGGTCGCTAGGAGGTCGATGTATTTGTGGATGGAAAAATATATAGAATAAATGAGGAGGTGGAGGTGGAGGAGGGGAATAAAAAACATTGAGGAGGGAAAATAATAAAAATTGTGGAGGAGGGAATAAAAACATTGAGGAGGGAAAATAATAAAATTGTGGAGAAGGGAAAAAGAAAAAATTGAGGAGGGAAATAAAATTGAAATGTGGTGGCGGTGGTGGTGGTGGTGGGAAAACAATAGAAATGTGGCGGTGGTGGTATATAGCTTCACTATTTACGAAGCAGTGTTAAAAAAAAGTTGAGTGTAGGGTCGATGTAGGGTCGATGTGGGGTCGATGTAGGGTCGATGTAGGGTCGCTAGGAGGTCGATGTATTTGTGGATGGAAAGATATATAGAATAAATGAGGAGGTGGAGGTGGAGGAGGGGAATAAAAAACATTGAGGAGGGAAAATAATAAAAATTGTGGAGGAGGGAATAAAAACATTGAGGAGGGAAAATAATAAAATTGTGGAGAAGGGAAAAAGAAAAATTGAGGAGGGAAATAAAATTGAAAAGGGAGAGGGGTAAGTAAAACATGACTTGCTTTCTTTGACTGTTTTAATAGATTTCTTTCAAATCGCTGTGTATTTGACTCTTTTTGTTTTAAACGGTATCTCGTGTCAGATTTTATTGCTAGCAATTATTAGTCGCGTGTTTTAATTGATCCTTGTTAAGTTATTTGTTTTATAATAATACGTCAAGGTGCTCCCTTGGGTCTTTCCTGTAGAGCCAATTTGTATTCAACTTTGGGCTTGTGAACTCGCATAATTAACTGACTAACAGTGCGTGAAATTACAAGACTTTAATAGTTTTTCATTTCCTCGAGATAGAACGGAGAAAACGTCAGACAAAATTGAAATAGAGTTTTCAGTTCTACTTTGTGTATTTTGTTTATATATATCCGAGTTTTAGAGCTCAATAAGAAGACATAAACTAAACGGAAATACAGACTTTTCAACTCCACTTTGTGCACATGTGTTTTGTTTATATATCTGAGTTTTAGCGCTAAATAAGATATAGGAAGCCGTTTCTCGCGTTGCTAGGTGATCGCTTCTCTTATTCCTATTTTCCTTTTAATAGACTGTCCGAAAACCGAGCTCAAGTTACCTCACGGGCAAGTCTAGGCAAGCCTATTGTTCCTATTGTAGTAGAGTGACGCTCATTAGTAAACCTAATCCAAATTAGTATGCAGGAAGACACTTCTTTCCGAGGTGACGTCATAGGCTTATGCATATCAATTAAGGGAAGGCATACGGAAGGCAAGGGAAGGCACCAACGGGGTTAAGTTTCAACATAGTATACTACTGTCACGGCCGAGTCAAAACTCAAAGATGGCGGCTGAAGTCTTTCCGCGAATGACGTCATAAATTAAAAATTCAAGATGGCGCCCAGACTTATTAAGAGCGTGTATAATTTACATCGATTTCCAGACTTTGCTAGCACTCATATCTCACCAAACACTCGTCCCGCACTAAGCTGAGATCAAGCTCTACTTTTCCTGAATGTGAACAGATCGAGAAAAAATCGGCTATACAGTTACACTAGTATTATCCGTTTATGGAAAGCCCAATGGTGCAAAATTCAAGAGAAATATTGCAATCACAATCAACATTTCAGATCACATAGACCTTGTCACGGTTTTCGACGCTATCTTGACGAGTAGGCAAACGCGTCAGAAATTAGGGACGGACCATTAGAAAAGTTATTGGGGGGGGGGGATTTTCGAGCCGCAGAAATTTTTTTTCGTTATCAAATTCCTTGCATGAATTTTTTTTAAGCCATAGCATGAATATTTTTGCGTTCGAGGTACGAGAACGCAACCCCTAATTTGTGTTGGGTGTTCTGTGCATTATTGCGTGCACGTGTCCTATGCAATTAATAAGGGAGGTTTTTTCGAGATTGCATTCGTCGTCGTCGTCGTCGACACACATTTGCCTCACTTTGAAGCGCTAACTTCGTGTGTCCTCGGCGTTCATCTTTCAAACGTTTGTTGAGGTCTGCTATTCTGTCTTCGTAAATCGTTCATGTTTTAAAAGTGTGCTGAATTATTTTCTTAAAGGGTACATATTTAAGAGTTTGCTGAAGGTCTACTATATCGATTGTGTTTAATGAATCTTCCAAAGCGTTCATCTTTCAAAAGTGTGCTGAAAGTTTACACCCTGAGTAAAATTTTACTTTGGATTAAGCCTTCATAGTTTTTTTTGGAAAATGCGTGCTACTCCTGGTGCATGCATCAAACCGGGTTGTTTAGCTCGGCGTCCGTTGAGCCACAAAGTAAAACTACTGAGTTGTGTAGCTAGGCGGCCGTAGTGCCACAGAGTAAATCTACCGAGTTGTGTAGCTCGGCGGCCGTTATTCCACAAAGTAAATCTCCCGAGATGTGAAGCTCGGCGGCACCATTTCATCATGACGTGTGATATTTTCGGCACTGGACAAACGAACATTTTAGCTAGGCAGGTACAGAAGTCGGACCGGATCAACTCGGACCGCCAGTCCGCCAGTGTTTCCCTATGAAGAAGTTGAGGAATAGAGTGGCCATTATTCATGGATTATGACGACGATCAATGGAATAAGTACAAAGAAAACTAGCTCACTTTTCCATTTGGCAATGTTTTTTATTTTCGTTTTGGACACAGGATTAACTTAACTATTGACCAAGATAAAGTATCAAATACATCTCCTTTCAAAATTTCTAAATCTTTCTCCTTTTTGCAGACTGACTAATGAAGACAGCGAGTCAGCTGAAGTTGGTGAAACTGAAACTACTACTAAGCCGACAGAGTATCCCCACCCAGATAATCCCAAAATAGTGTTTGTGGATTTGCCAGGAATAGGAACCCCAAAGAACCGAGACCTGGAACCATACTGCGAGAAAACAGAGTTGGAAAAGTACGATGTATTTCTGATCTTTGCAATCAAACGATTCATCGAAAATGATTTGAAATTGGCCAGAAAAATAGGAGAGATCGGAAAGAAATTCCTCGTCGTTCGCACAAACATTGACGTAGATGTTGGCTCTGGGAGGAGAGGAAAGCCAAAATCATTTGATGAAGATGCCATGCTTGAAAAAGTGCGATGCGACATTGCAAAGAATTTGGGCGACCTGCTGAGCAAGAAAGAAGACATATTTCTCATAAGCAATTACGACTGCGACAAATGGGATTATGATCGCCTCACACAAGCTATCATACAGGGGCTGCCGACATATCAGCGAGAAGCTCTAACCTTGTCCCTAACACGCCTGTCAGAAAAAATGGTGGAGAGTAAAGTCGAGGTTCTAAATGAACGCATTTGGAAGGTTGCTGCAGTATCTGCTGCTGCCGCAACGGTTCCCATTCCCGCGTTGTCCGTAGCAGTTGATATCAAGCTGATCATAGATGAAGTCTCCTTTTACAGATCCCAGCTTTGTCTTCCTCCAGTAGAATCACGTCGTTTTTTAGAGCTCAATGTCTACACCCAAGAATGCATTCGTGGCCTGTGTTTTCAAAACGCATCACAAGTCGCAGCATTCCTGGCACCGTATGCTACAGAGGCAGGTGTTGAGGAAGTCATCCGCTTTGTCCCAGTGATAGGTCAGGTTCTGGCCGGTGGATTATCATTTGCTGCTACATATGGTGCTCTCAAGTATTGTTTACACAGAGTGAAAGGAGTAGCATTAGCCGCCCTAAAAGACACTGTTCAAAACGCAGCCAAGGAACTGGAAAAATAATAAGTTGCGTTACAAGTTTTTGGCTAGGTAACACTTAATTTTGATCACTCACTTTTTCAAATGAAAACTCCAGTTTGAAGCTTTGCAACATTAAACAGGTGTATTTTCAGCCATCGTGTAACCAGGCTTTCAAGTGGACTTGTAGGACGGATAGACTGATCATGGCCTAGTATCCGATCCCATCCTACTCCTGCGTTCTTCGACGGAGAAGCAGCCACTTATACGTTTACATTTTTGCAATCCTGTTTCAATGTATTCTCACTGTAAACCTTTCGCTACAATATCATGGTTTTTAGCACCTCTCTGTTTTATGTACAATTGATGTAGGTTTCTGTAAACAATATATCCAACAAGAGGGGAAGTGTTTCTCTCTCACTCCGAGGGACGAGTAGCAGAGGATCCGACAGAAGATCCTTGAAACTAGATTGATTTTTCGACCGCTGTCCACAGAGACCAGGAGATCGACCGATTAAGAACAACACTAACACAAACAACCCATTCTAGAGTCCTTCTTGCAAACGGTTTGCTTTTGTTTTATGTACACGTGTGAGGTAAGAAGTTTTAAATTTAAAGCTACACAAAAATTGAACTAGTTGGTCAATATAAACTAAAAAACAAAACATTTACTCGTATGGAACAGACTTCTTCGTTCTTTGGTCGTATTACTACGAAGTCCAACTTTTTATATCGTATAACTTAAAGCCTGTTTACAAAGAGAGAGGGACCGGTTAAAGATAACTCTGCTTTAAAACAAGATTTTCCAGGTAGGGTTACCCTATCACACGGGTAAAGTTTAGACAAGCTTGATTAGCGTGTTTCTTCATACTTTTAAAAATAAACGTCCATAATTAAAATGAAATCTTAAACATCATATGGAAAACGCGTTAAATTAAAACTGGACAAGTCCGTTCAAATATATAAGGATTTTAAGATTACTGGTCACGCATGACCGAGCAAAGTAGTCCTAAGTGAGCGAGTTATCACCAGCAAAGTGTTTACAAGGAAGGTAATAATAATAATAATAATATTTATTGATTTGTGTTGCGCAAATATCAATCCACGGGAAGAAATTTTCATCTGCGCATAACATTGACTCAACAAAATCCTAAAATCCTAGTACATATTCCAAAAGTCTTATTTACAGATCGTTCCTGAAAATTAGTAAAAATAACAATTTAAAAAAATAAAAATCAATCTTTAAAATCCTATATACAAATCCTTCTTAATGAAGAGAATAAAAACAATAAATTAGCTGGGAAACGCCTTCTGAAATAAATGAGTTTTAAGAGCCTTCTTGAAAGCATTAACTGAAGATATATTTCTAATAAAAAGGGGAAGATCGTTCCATAATTTAGGGGCAGCCATATAAAAAGATCGATCACCAAGCGTGGAAAGAGACTTGCATGGTGGAAAGTTAAGAAGTTTGCCATTATTTGATCTAAGATAGTACCTACCCCCTGTGTCTTTCGGTGATACAAGTTCGGAAATGTAAGTCGGAGCAAGTTTATGAATGGCCTTAAAAGTTAACAATAAAATTTTAAAAACAATTCGATATGCTATGGGTAACCAGTGTAGGGCTCTGAGCAATGGTGTAATATGACAAAATTTACTTTCGTGAAATACAAGACGTGCAGCAGAGTTCTGGACTCTTTTCAGTTTTTGAATCTGATACGCTGGTAAGCCATATAAGAGGCTATTGCAATAGTCAAGGCGGCTAGAAATAAAGGCATGAATCAGAGTTTCAGTACATTCTTTGCTGAGATATTTCCTTATCCTCCTGATATTGTACAAATAATAGAATGCTGCAGAGCATGTTTTCGTTATGTGATCGCCCATTGATAGGTTAGAATCTAACCACCATACCGCAGATCAAACTTATCAGATACAGTTCCCCGAACAGACACTCCCTGGGAACGGCCAGACAAATAAGATCGAAACCAGGCAAGGGCAGTGCCATTCAAACCAAGTTTTGACGATAATCTGTTAAGGAAAATGCTGTGATCAACAGTATCGAAAGCAGCACTGAGATCAAGCAATACAAGGATAGTAACGTGCTGCTTGTTCATATTTAACAGAATATCGTTCATTACTTTCAAAAGTGCTGTTTCAGTGCTGTGATTTCTTCTATAAGCAGACTGCGCAACTAGGTATAAGTTATTACGAACCAGGTGAAAAGAAAAGTTGTCTGATTCTACTCAGGTTCATTTGACACTTACTTCCAAGGAACATTTACACGGCACCGTTAATTCAGGATTGCTCTCTGATGCGAAATATGGTATTCCGATACGAGAATTTGTGAAACGAGGTGATTATGTACATGCTATGTTCGAGTCCCTTGCCAGAAAAATGAATAGCGCTCAAAATATGAATCCAGCCATTGGGTTTAATGCCACTCTCACATTTATCACCTACCCTGACAAAGGAGGCAAAGGGCCAGCATCTAAGAATCCTAACAGATTGCCATTCAATTTGATGCACAAGAAAAAAGATACTATGATTCTGATCAAGAATTCTGATGAACTCTGTTGTGCCCGTGCGTTAGTCACAATGAAAGAGTACGTGGATGGAGATCCTGACAAACATTATGACAATTTACGAAGAGGGAGACCAATTCAAGAACGTTTAGCCAAACAGCTTCACCAAGACGCTGGTGTCTCTGAAGGTCCGTGGGGATTCCATGAACTTGAACAATTTCAGACGTTTCTAGGACCACAGGGATATAAAATTATTGTCGTCGACTACACCTCTTGTGCTTGTATTTTTCAAGGCAATGTGGATCGCTATGAGAAGGTCATTTATTTGCTGAAACATGACAATCATTACAATCGGTTAAGAAGCATGGCCGCTTTTCTCAACCGATCCTACTTTTGCCCTGACTGCTGTAAAGGATTCAATACGGGTGATGCCGCTCACCATTCCTGTCGAGGCCATAATTGCAATAGTTGTCAGCGCACACGGTCTCAGAAAAATAATGGAGGCTGTCCAGATTTTTCCCCAGGAAAGAAACGTTCAATTCACTGCAAGGACTGCAAGAGAGATTTCTATGGTCCTGATTGTTTCAACGCACACAAAGTACCTAAAGGAAAGAAAAAAGTGAGTCTGTGCCAGAAACTTAAAAAGTGTTTGAAATGTTGTAAAGTGTTTAAAGTCAATCCTAAGAAACCACACAAATGTTTCTACACAAAGTGCCGTCACTGTAAGCAGTTTGTACACATCTACAACCATAGGTGTTACATTCAACGGGTTGAAGAAAAAGAACCAGAGGATATGAATGAGAACGAAGAGAAAGAGAAGCTCCCACCTGTAATGGTATTTGCCGATATCGAGTGTTTGGTGGAACCTATCGAGGAAGGAAAAAAGCAATTCGTGGCAGATTTGATTTGTTATGCTACGGAGGAAGATGGCCCTAATGTGTCACATACCTTTAGTGGAGACACTTGTATTGAACAGTTCATTCAAGCCATGAACGATTTAACAGAGGTCGAAGACAATCAGCGAGATTTATTCATCATTTTTCATAACCTGAAAGGGTTTGATAGTAACTTTATCATTGAAGAATTGTACCGTCAAGGGATCAAGGTAGAAAATCAACTCACCGTTGGCGCAAAAACTTTGATGTTTCATTATTGGTATATGGAAGCCACGATTACCTTCAAAGATTCTCTCTGCTTTTTACCCATGCCACTCGCTCAATTACCAGAAACATTTAATTTTGTGGAACATTGTAAAGGCTTTTTTCCACATGCCTTTCATACCAGAGAGAATTTGTCTTACAGCGGACCATTACCAGCCAAGCAGTATTTTCAACCGCAAACCATGAAACCAAAGAAGCGAAAAGAATTTGATACATGGTATACAGCTGAGATGCAGAAGAATCAGATGTATAATCTCTAGGAGGAGCTCGAAAAATATTGCCATTCTGATGTGATGGTGTTAAAGACAGCTTGCCTAAAGTTTATCGAAGAATTTCAAGAGGAGGCAGGAATTAATCCGATGGAAAAATGTGCTACCATTGCGTTAGCATGTAATCTCTTTTGGAGACGAGAGTTAGTTCCTGAAGACACGATTGCGATAGAACCTACGAATGGATGACGAGGTGCCCAAGTAAATCAAAGTGTTGCAGCATTAGAATGGCTCTGCTATGAAGATTTTAAATTGGGACATAATCGTATCAAACATTTGCGTAGCGGAGGGGAACAGAGTATCAGACTCCCGGGCAAGATTCTGTTGGTAGATGGCTATCACCCCGAAACGAGAACCGTCTATGAATTTCACGGTTGTTTCTATCATGGATGCGTTCATTGTTTTCCAAACCAACGTCACAGAAAGCACAAGTGTCATCCAGATCGAACCATCGCAGAAATCTATGAAGCCACCTGTAAAAAGACACAGCAGTTGCGGAACGCTGGGTATAATGTGATAAAAAAAATGGGAGCATGATTTTGAAAAAGAAGAGAAAACAGACCCTGCTCTCATCGAATTTTTGAACACTTTTCTACTAGCGGAGCCATTGAATCCAAGAGACAGTTTCTTTGGAGGAAGAACAAATGGGGTGAGATTACACTGCGAGACAGCTACAGACGAAGAAATCAGATATGTGGATATTAATTCACTTTATCCGTATGTGAACAAAACAAAGACCTATCCCGTGGGTCACCCAGAGATTTTGATTAATCCAGTGGATCAAAACCTTGACAGCTACTTTGGGATGGCAAAAGTGATGATTCTTCCACCCTCAAACCTGTATCACCCTGTTCTACCAGTTCACATAGGAGGCAAGCTCATGTTTCCCCTATGCACACAGTGTGTCATGGAAGAATTGCAAAAACCCTGGTTAGAAAGAACTGAGGTTTGTACCCATACAGCAGAGCAGCGATGTCTGATAGGTACCTGGTGTACCCCAGAGTTGCAAAAAGCTGTAGAAAAGGGCTATCAGATCATCAAGATCTACGAGGTTTGGCATTTTCCACAAACGCAGACAGGGCTGTTTGCCAAGTATGTTAACAAATGGTTAAAAAATAAAACAGAGGCCTCCGGATGGCCGAAGAATTGTAACACAGAGACAGCGAAGTCTGAGTATATTCAAGAGTATTATGAACGAGAAGGAGTTCAGCTTGATCCTGAAAAAGTCATCAAAAATGCAGGAAGAAAGCAAGTCGCGAAGCTTATGCTGAACAGCTATTGGGGAAAATTTGGTGAAAAACCAAACAAAATGCAAACCTTTACCGTTACATCCCCAGCAGAGCTCTACAAAATCATTGAATACATGGGAAACAATATCCATGATATACGGATTTGAACGGACGATATAGTAGAAATCGATGTCACAAAAGCAGAAGAAGAAGTCATTCCCAGCTCTAAAACCAATATTTTTATTGCGAGTTTTACAACGGCTTGGGCTCGCTTAGAGCTGTACCAGTATTTGGATAAGTTGAAAGAACAAGTCTTGTACTTTGATACAGACAGTATCATTTACCTGTGGAAGAATGGATTACCTCAAGTGGAAACAGGTCCGTTTTTAGGACAAATGAAGGATGAGACCGAAGGGGTATCAATACGAGAATTTGTGACAGGAGGACCTAAAAATTATACGTATAGGCTACAAAATGGAAAAACTGAATGTAAAATTCGTGGTTTTACTCAAGACGAACAAGGCATGGCGCTGTTGAATTTTGTTTCAATGAAAAAACATATTATAGGAGCTATCGACAGTCCTGGAAAAGTTTTAGAGCCTATTGCGGTACCTGTTAGCATAAACATGGTTACAGACAGAACAACCAAGAAAATTTGCTTAACACCAAAAGTCAAGAATTATCGTCTGGTCTTTGAAAAGCGGGTGATGAACCCAGTGGATTGTACCAGCAGACCATTTGGCTTTGATTGGTTACAACATAATGTTGATCTTTTACTATCCTTGTAAATCGATTTGCTAAGTTTTTTGTCATCACACATGTAGCATTCTTTAGCTGCTTGGAATTCTGCTTTTTGCTCCGGAGTTATTACCATAGGTTTTGCCTCTAGCTGGTAAGGGAGCAGTTCCTTTTCTATCGCCTGTAAACTTTCCATTAATTGATCAATGATTTGCTCACTGGTCTCTTCTAGAGACATGGCTGGATTTGGTGAGGGACGGTATAGAAAACTACGTGATTCCACGTCAGGATGATCTGAGATTAACACCCACGCCACACTGCAGGGGATATGCTTTTGTATTTTCGCTGTCTTCTCATTGACGTCTCCTTTATTGCATTCTTAGAGGATGCATTCAAAGTCTCCATAAATACGGAAGAGACTTTCCTCTGTCTTTGCTCTGACCTTTTTATAGTGTTGTAATTAAGTTGTGGTAAGGTTACAATAAAGTGTGTTGTTGATACAAAATACAGGTGTGAGTTTTTGTGTGAAAAAATTCCCATACCTTTAACCAAGGGGAAAATTTCTAAATCCTAACCCTAAATCCTAACCCCAAAACCTAACCCTAAAACCTAACCCTAACCCTAACTAAATTCGTTTACTTTTTCCGTTTAGAGTTAATTTAGTTGGGGACAGTGTTTAGAGCTAAAGCAGTGTTAAGGCTTAAAGCAGTATGGTATTACAATGCCAAACCTTAGCCCCTTGGGACTAGGGTTAGGGTTAAAATGGTAATAACGTTGGGGTTAAAATGTTAATAAACCCTAGCCCCTTGGGACTAGGGTTATTTTGTGATGATTCAGCATTTTTCAGCCATAAAACATGTTAAATCTCAAGAGACATTTTATGCTCAGGCATGCCTGATGACGTCACTACCATAGAGATCTTTGGTTGTGTATATCAGTGAGTGAATGATGTTATCGGAAATTACTATTCATTCAAACAGTGTAAGATGATGAGGCATACACCTATTTTAGAACGACAGGTTCGAGATATGCTACAATTCTCGCTTTTTTGGTCCTACTATAAAACAAGACTTCAACACAAAGAGGGAGCCTTACCAGAATTCAAGGTTGATTTTTCAACCATTGGACCTGAGAAACCTTCAACAGATGAGAAAGATTTTTATCAGTGTTTTATACACTTTAGTCCAGAGGAAGCACCAAACAAAGATTATTTTTCAAGAATGGCATTGGGAAACCAGCTGATGGACAAGTTATCATCATGGAAAGTTACGCACACAAACAAGCCATTGATGGATGTGACTATAACCAAAGCAACGGGGGAATTCATTTACGAGATCGTAAACCTTGATTTACATTTCCAGTGTATGGAAAAAGCAGCTCGTTATTATACCATGAATCAAGCCTTAATGGATATGATAGCAAACAAGCTCATTTTAGCATGGGATACATACTCAACGAACTTTGTAATACATATTACACTTCACAATTATTGTCATTAGCTAGTTTTTAAGTGGTCAATAAAAAATCACGCTATGATTAAAGTTTAAACAGGTGTTTTATTTTTTACTATGTGCTATTTAATTTATGACGAACCTGCATGAACATGTAAGATCCCAAGGGGACATTCACGCTCAGACTTGCCCGTTGACGTCATTGCCCCAGGGAACATTGATTGAGTATATCAGGGTGTTGGAATTTGGGTCAAACATAACAGATTTGCAACATGCCAAAAGTCACGTATCCAAGACCGTGCCCATCCTGTGGAAAAGAATTTAGCAAAAACTATTTCTTTTAGCATAAGAAGCAATGTGGTACAACAGAGAATCGTTATCAATGTCCATACTGCCCTCTTTCGTTTTCACATCCAAGTCACAAACTGTGTCACATACGGCAGCAGCATTCGAAGAATCCGCAAAGGTTTACTTGTCCAGAATGCAATCAAGTATTCACAAATAAAAAGAGAATGAAAACTCATTTGGAAACCGTCTGTAGTGAGGTCAAACCATGCTACAAATGTTTCTTTTGCAACGCATCATATACAAGACAGGACAGCAGGCAAAGACACATGCGAAAAGTTCATGGATGTGTTTGCAGGGAGCAAGAGGTCAATTTGTTTCTCCATTTGCAACATTTAAGCGAAGAACCTGACTGCAAAGACGAGTGGATGTTTGTGGAATCACGCCCGATTGAAGAGAACGAACACACGATTTGCCCCTGCGGACAAACACACATAAAGTCTTACTTTTTTCTGGAAAACAAGATCAATGGAAACCGTACCTTTCTGGGTTCAACATGTATTAAGAACATTGATCCTAAAGTGGGTAACGTGATTGCTTATTTCAGCTATATTCTAATATACCCTATACAAGGGACATATCAAGAAAAAAACGACGAAGGTTTACAAGGGTTTACAGTTATGCCAAACACATTCCTCGTTAGAGGTTCAGAGGTCGTGAAACATTTAAACCCGCAAATCATCAAAAACTTAAAAAATGAGCACGAAGTCTTGGTGAAACACTCCAGACCAGAGACTCTGATTCAAGGACAAACGTATGACCTACGATTGAAGGCAAAGTATGTAAGAGGACAGTTAACGTTTACTGCATTGTAATTTTTTTTTTTTTTCACTAAACATGTAACTAGTTTTAGGAGGTCAATAAAAAATCACACAAAGTTTACAATTTAAAACATGTGTTTTATTTTTATACTGGGTGCTGTTTAATTGTTGATACAGTTGGGCATATTTAGACTGCAATTCAGTGAGTTCCTGCATAAGCTGGGTTACAGACAATTTCTGGGGTTTTTTGGAGGTCTTGAGTAACTGAGAGCGTTTACATTCCCTCTGTTTTTTCATGGCCTGATAATTGTCTTCATCTTGCAAAAGTTTCTTCTCCTCATCTAAAATCATTTGATCTAAAATGACACAATGGACTTGTTCACAGGCTGCATTGACCACGGCTTGCGTTTCAGGTGAGTCCATTTTGGGAAAGGGTCGTAATGATTTGAACCGTTTAGGAAATGTGCCCTTCTTGAGATGGTTTCTAAATCCTTTGATAGCTTTTTCACGATACTTGATGCGTGCCTGGATGGCCTGCAGTTTTTGACGATAACTTTTTAGGGTAGATTTCTTACTTATTACAGTCGCTTCCATAGGATTGTTCTCAGTGGGTTCAGATTGATCCCCTATGGGAATGTTTTCTTGGACAGGTTCAGGGCCTTCGAATGCAGACTTCGATTATTTCGCGCTAATTGGTTAGCAATCATGGCTAACTGCTTTAACGATTTCAGATTACATACGCGCTACCTGGTAGCACGTTTTGGTGTAGCGGTTCGCTCACTCCCCTGATTCATCACTAAATGGGGAAAACGATAATGATACTGTACAATTAATTCAATAAACTGGTTTCTCTTCGTCCTCGTTACGGCAAACTTATCGGCTTTCATTTTGATGATTTCTTTCTTGAGCTCTTTGAGAGTGATTGTTTTCAGATTATTTCGTAATTGCACTTTCTGGAGTTCATTATAGTTGCCTAATAATTGATCAGCGTTCATATACTAATTCAGATTAGATAATCTATGAATGACTCTGTAATGGGTTTCTAGTGTATCCTTATTATAGAAGTGTTTGATGCAATATTTACACGGTACTCTGACGCCTTTCATATAATCATGGATATTCATGCAGATTCTATCATAATCATTACTGAACACAAAAGCATAACCATTATTAACGTACTTCTCCTTCATCTCCTTTGGTGCTTCTGATATATGGTAATTGTTAGTTGGTGATTTGAATTCAATACGGAGGCCCTTATAATCTTTGTGATAATCGAGTATCATCAAATCAGGCTGTCCGCGGGTATATCCTTTTTTGTATGAATCAAGCCTCTTATCCTCAGTATCCTGATTCTCTCCCAGACCTGCTACTAATATAGTATCTGGATAATATTTTCTCATGAGGTCCACTACTTTATAATGGAGGTCAGTCTCGTTACCAATCATAATCATCTTATTCCAGGGACTATCAAATAGTTTGCATTGGCCATACTTGCGGATAGATGGGAGTAACGTGGAGAATACCCAATCTTAGAACTTTAATGCAAATTCTTTTTTCGAACCAAATATAAGGGAATAGAACCCAGGCTCATTGATAAAAGTGTACCATCGGACCTGAGGGGTCGTTTCTACCCCCCTAGGTCTATAGGGGAATAGCATCTTGTACTTATCAGCAACATGTTTTTTAATTGCTTGTTTGGTGTCACTATAACCAAGGATCTCAGCAACATCTTTTCCTCGGAACCAAACATTTTGCTTATTATCAATATATGAAGTCAGCTCGATATTCATATCTTGATTGATATACTTCTTTTCTATCATGCTTACCATATATATAGATTACATAAATATTATCATGCAGATCAAAAATAGATAAGCATGATAGATTAAAAGGTATGGTGGGTCTGAGGTGCCGTTTCAGCACCTTGGACCTGAGGGTCCGTTTTGGACCTCCAGCAAAACTGTCTCAATCTGTTGACCCGACGTTTTACGGGGGCAACATTTGGGGGCGTTTTGTTGCCGTCCCCATTTTGGGTACGCCAACAAATTAACTGTTTATGGTTATCCTTACTCATTCTCTTCCTCCTCTTCCTCTGTTTCAAAGATCGCACCTAGGACGCCGGTTAATGACATTTCTACTGTTTCCAGATTTTTGGAGATTAATTTCTTGTGGTATAATAATGCAATTTGTTCCTCCAATTTTTGGATTTTAGTGAATAGTGCATTCACTGGCGGCCCAAGCTCAGTGTGTGAGTTTAACCAGTTACACATGTAGTTCATATTGCGTAATTTAAAATGGCCGTGAATATAAAGGATTTGTAGGGGAATTCAGGTAAAAGATTCAAATCGACAAATACTCGCTAGAATGTTCAATAAAATACAGCTTACCGTATTTACTTTGCTTGTTTTCGTTTGCTGTGTGGTTATTTTTCCGATCCATTGCGATTTAAGCGATTTCCTTTAACCCCGAGTTTCCACTGTAAGAGAAAGGACAAGGCTTCACAGTCCAGTTCGGGATGCCCCATGCGAGACGCGAAAAATCCTCAGCTTGAAATAGCCAAGCAGCCACAAATCAAACGCCGAATCCAAGCCAATATGTCCTTGTTTCATTTCATCTCACTAGCCGAGCAATCCGGCCATTGCAACCGACGCCAAGCGGCAGTTTGTTTTCCAAAATCCAAGACAAAACGATGCCGAAGGGGCGAGTACATTTTCACCACGACACACGACCGTTGAAAACTTGTCATCGACACCCTGCCTCCTCTACAAACTAAGCCTCACCAGGTACCACACCGTCACTTGTCATCGACAATTTTTGATTCGAACCCTCTTGTCAAATCGACCCGAGGGGAGCCCGGTTCGAATCAAAAATCGTCGATGACAAGTTTTCTTGAGCATTAATCACAGTGAACCGCATCCGTTAGGAAAGCACCCAGACGTTAACCGATTCCAATTCTTCTCTAGTTTTGTAGTAAACAGGTAACTTATTTTAATAGAAGGGGTCGTGGTGAGGAATGTTTTAAAATAAAAAATAAGGAGTTCTCTGAGTCGCTACATGCATAACACTCCGTCATTCAGAGGCAGTACAGTCAGAAATTTACAACCTGGCAAGAAACAGAAAAACTAAGCCTAAGCTTATAAAAACTCAACAAGATCTAAATAATTGATCATGAAGATCAAGACGTTGTACACAGTTTGAGTGATAAAACATACCACATAAATATTCCTGCAAAATGGACTCAAGTAACTACAAGGCGTTATTCTTCACACATTTCCTTGAGCACCTCAGGTGTGAACATTAAGCTCTTTCTGTCAGTTCATCTGTTGAATAAACTCATTTTTTTAGGACATCAAATATCAGAGCTTGTCCACTGCGCGCCGAATTTATACCATCGGCGGAGGGAGATATTTTAACTCAGCTATGGTTGTTGCTTAATGAAAATACTTGAGTTCATTGTTGTTGTTGTTGTTAAAAAAGGGTCTTGTTGCAAAGTCTTGGAAAAAAAGAAATGTATATTTTCTTTAAGCGGATCGCAAAACCTAGCGCTGCAGAAGGTCGAATTAAACATCCCTACAAAGTAATATTCAGTACTTTACCTGGTAAGTTGCATGTTGTAGCCGAAATTGTTTCAATGGTTCAACGTAAAAAAGAGTTCTGGACTGTATTAAGCATTACATGATGTCGAAGAACAGAAGCTGTGTTCGGCGACAGAAGGTAAGAGAGAACTTTATTATTCAAAAGGTAAAGGAGCAGCTTGTTAAGAGGCTCTCCCATGTGGAGTTCGAGCACATCGTTGAAACCGGTTTCATGACACAGAAATCGTGGTTGCAGGAAAATGCAAACTGAGGATTGAAAGAGAAGAATATTTACTTGCCTTTCAGGTATTGTGCGATCCTCAATCATTACACAATAACGCAAACATTATAATTCAAAGCGGGCATTTACATAGGCGTACGGGCAATTTTTTGCCAGGTGGGGGGGCGGTAATCCATTTGCCCAAAAAATTCTTGCAAGTTGCCCAAGTTTTTACAAAACAATCGAAAGGAAACTAGGGCCATGCAACAAAATAGGCCGTACTGGCATATGAAAGTGGCTCGATAAAGTTTTTCAGAGTCAATACCTGCCAAGTTTGAGCATAAACTTCGTCGCCACAAACAAGCATTTGGAAAAAATTGCCACCACAGTTGTATTAGATAAAGAGGGAAATTTGTCATGATCAGGATTGCAATGACATCGGAGTTGTCATAGCAACGAAATGACGCCATTACCTTATTCTACTTGCAGCAACATTTCTCACTGGGAACTGTTCTTACAAAATCGTTCAGGGGAGCTCTTTCCTCCAATAGTCGCCTCGGTGTTCGTGAAGTTAAAACGGAACTGTAAGAGCGTTATCGAGATATTTTGGGATGAAGTTTTTATTGTTAGAAATAAGGTAAAAAAGGGAAAATCTTGATGGTTAGTCGCAATCTGAAGAAAACGAAACGCTTTTAACATGCATTTTCACCTAATAGTAGTTTCAATCTTTTAAAAAACGTGTGTGAAAGATCATGAAGATAGCTCCTGCCAATAGCTATAAAGAAGGATTTGATAAGCGCTCGATCTTGTTAGGGGTTTTGTAAACATTTCGGTCTACTTAAACAAATTAATGAATAATTTTTAAACCGCTCGATAGATTTTTTTAAAAAAATTATGATTCTTCTCGTAATTCAAACTGAGAATTAGTCAGCCACTTCTTCACTTTCAGACCCATTGCTGATGCGTGTTCTGCCACACACTGTTCTAGGAGCGGAGGTGATGCTAGAAAGTTATGCTGAAGTTTATTCTAATCAATTCACGACTGGAAATAGCTTATTCTAGCTAGTGCAGTGAAGTACAGTGCCCAACAATAAAAAAAATCAGCATATGATACCCTTCCCTTATAACCAGAAACTCATCACGTGCTAGGCAACCACTGTCTCATGTGAACGTAACTGAATTATTACGCCGACCTCTGGTTAAAATAGGAAATATATATATCTTCAAAATAATAATAATAATAAAAAACATGGAAACGTCTTTAAAAACTGGTTTTGCCCAAATTTTCTCTTGCTGCCCAAAAAATCTGAGTTGCCCAAACTTTGGGGGGGCTGCAGCCCCCCTCGCTCCCCCGGCCCGTACGCCTATGCGGCATTTAGAAAACCCGCCAACAGAGCCGTGATCCCGCCAAAATGCTCGAAACATCTAAAAGAGCGTAAAAAGGGGGTCGGTAGGCAGCACACGACTTTTCCCTTACGCTAAAATGCTGCTGGTTCCAATGAGTTTTTCTCTGGCGGGTATATTGCATTCTGGGTTCTATGCTTTGACTGAGTGCGTTGTTTCTGGTCGGCATGATTTGCCTTCTAATGCAAGAGCATTTTCTTTGACCTCTCTGGAAACGTAAATCTTTTTCTTCGCGGCTTAATAAGAGTTTTAGGTTGTTTAATCTTCCCCAAAGTGCCTCCTGGATCTGAACATCTAAAGGCGATACTCTTTTGTCCGTGAATTAATGTGATGGTTTCCTTCAATGTTTTCTCACGCTGGGCCCAGCTCCTCTAGTGTTCTTTGCCGGAAGTTAAATTTTCACCGATAGTGATTGACAGGTCCAAATTTCGAAGAATGGATTCTGGGTTGCAGCTAAAACTGAAGCTACAACAACTATGGCTAATTGCGCTGTGACTCAGTCAAAATCGTTCTTTAAGCCGGCAATGATTGTTAAACTCCAACTTGACTTTTTTTTCTAAAAATAAAGCGAGTCTTAAGACTAGAGCGCGTAGTTTCTCCCTTGGTTAAATTTGCTGGCTAAAACATGATTGATTTAAGCTATGAGTTTTTTTTTTTACTTAAAAAAAGTCTCTCTCCACAAAATGCCTTCCTAAAAAACGCACTTCCAGCTTGAAGCAGAAGACGATTGAAGGTAAATGCACACTCCCAGGAGCCCAGCCAATAAGAATACCAGAATTTTCGATCCGCGGCGCGGGCACTAAATAAATGAACAAGGTCAAGTGAAAGCTAAGCTTGACTAGACAGAACGGCTAACCGCTCTCGCCACGGCCACGACACAGAACAACTAGAAATGCTCGTGTAAAAGCAACTAAGCATAAAGCCAACCCGGCAACTTATGAGGTTCGCGTGGAGAACCGAAACCACGGTCGTGTTAAACTAATTACAGTTTTCTTACTTTGTGTTAGTTTGGATATTTATTTCAGTAGATTTTTCTCTCCTCTCCCTCTTGGCTTGCAGGCAGCCCGCCCAAGTTTAAGAGGTGAAGAGAGACTTTTTTTAAAGTGAAAAATTCATAGCTTATATCGATCATGTTTTAGATACAGTTTTCCTACATTGTGTTAATTTGGATAATTCAGTCAATGTTTCTCGCCCCTCCCTCTTGGCTTACAGGGGGCGCGCCCAACTTTAAGAGTTGAAGAGAGATATTTTTTTAACGTGAAAAACTCGTTGCTTGAATCTATCATGTTTTAGCTAGCCAATTGCAGCTTCATATGAAGTGATAGTTTAGATAATTCGGTAGATTTTTCTCTCCTCTCTCTCTTGGCTTACAGGTGGCGCGCCCAAGTTTAAGAGGTAAAGAGAGACTTTTTTTAAAGTGAAAAATTCACAGCTTATATCGATCATGTTTTAGATACAGTTTTCCTACATTGTGTTAATTTGGATAATTCAGTCGATGTTTCTCGCCCCTCCCTCTTGGCTTACAGGGGGCGCGCCCAACTTTAAGAGGTGAAGCGAGATATTTTTTAAAGTGAAAAACTCGTAGTTTGAATCGATCATCTTTTAGCTAGCCAATTGCAGTTTTCATACGATGTGATACTGTAGATAATTCAGTCGATATTTCGCTCCTCTCCCTCTTGGCTTACAGGCGGTGTGCCGTCACGCCACTGAACGTTATATAAACAATCATTTTTCTGTTTCGTGATTATTTCCGCTTGAGACGTAGGTTAGTCATTTAGAGATAGTATCTGTTGTAAATCCTTATTATTGGTCAATCTGTTACGCTCGGATTTCCTTTAGCAAAGTATAATAGTCATTGTCTTATTGACTCTCTAGTTTTTTCACATCAACCCAGCCTATGTAAGTTCTTTCCTTTTTTACCTTATAAAAAGTAATTTCAACTTCGCTGGTTATGCTGCCCTATCTCGGCCAAGACCAAATATCGGTCGAGGTAGCGGAACAGTAAAAAAGGAGAACTACGCAGCACGCAAACAGAGCTGATCGCCAGAAGCTATGGACCACAACGAAGACGATTTGGGAGTTCAGTCACCCGAGCAAATCCCACTGCCAGACTCAGAGGACGAATTGGGAGCCGCGAGTTCCACTGTAGCTGATAATATTCAACCTGCCGAAGAAGGTGTGGGGACAAATCGCCCGAAGAGAGTTAAGAAGCCATCGCACAAGGTAATCGAGAATAAATTAGTTGAAATCGAAAACCAACTCGAAATCCAGTGGAAGAAGTGCTTAGATCAAATAGAAATTGTACAGTCGCCAGAACAGTCTGTTGAAGAAATTCGCAATGGGATCAAGGAAGCAAGATCTTTATTCAGTGCCTACCGATTAACGCTTTTATCTGTACAAGAATTGACCGCTAGCGTGAAATCAAGCGAAATTATAGATGAGCGAAAACAATTAGAGGAAACTGCGGCCAAGCGCAAAGAATTTTTAGACAGTGTGATAAAAGATAGTGATGAACAGATAAAAAGCTTGTTATTAGAGGCGCAGTCTATAAGAAGTTCAACGACAGGATCTATCAACTCCGTGACATCCACGCGACTAAAAGCCAAGGCGAAAGCCGCCGCTGCAGTAAAAAAGGCCGAGTTGCATAAACAAAGGATTGAAATCGAATCGCGCTCAGCGCTGCTGATAGAAGAAGAAGAACTCGCCCTTGCTAGGCGTAAGAGAAGCGAAAAAACCAGGCTCGAAGCGCTACGCTTGGACGAAGAGGCAGCGATCGCGTTAGCAAAGGCTAAAGCCATCGAGGACGAGTTGCAATTGTCAGGTGCCTCTGTTCACTCTCAAACGCCTTCCCTGCCAAATTTACCACAAGTAAATCCTAAGAAACGCGAACAAAAATATTTAGATTCGCACGAAGAGCCCTTTTGTCTCTCCCATGACATCACTAAAGGGGAAGATTTGCATTCCGAGCGAAAACACCACCATGAAAACGAGCCTGGGGCAAAGGTTAAACAAGAACCAGACGCAAGGCAGAAAATCCCATTTTACAGCGAGCTCAACCCAAACTCCCCACCCTTTACGCCTACACCCGATCCAGTTCAAACAACCATGGGTACCTACACTGAGTTTATGGCCCGTAGAGAGCTTATATCGAACAAAATCGAAAAATTTGACGACCGCCCAGAGAATTACCACACATGGAGAGGGTCATTCGAGAATATGATCGCGGGAGTGAAGATAAGCCCCAGTGAACAGCTTTCCTTAATTATCGAGTACACCACTAACGAATCAAAACGACTTGCGCAAAGACTCCGCAATGCTTATATTGACAACCCTGGGGAAGGGTTAAAGGAAGTTTGGTGCAAATTAGGAGAGAGATTTGGCTCAAACTCTGTGGTCACGCAAGTTCATCTCCAGAAAATAAACTCGTTCCTCAAGATTGGAATGCAAAACAATAAACAGCTTCAATAGTTTGGGGATTTGCTTCTAGAATTACAATGCGCCAAAAATGATGGAAGAATATAGGGCCTACAAATTCTCGATGAACCCGCCTATCTGAGGCCTATCGTCGCCAAGCTCCCCGCCGACCTACAAGGGAGATGGCAAAAACACGCATTTAAGTACAAAACAGAGCAAGTGGTAGACTATCCCCCTTTTGCCGAATTTTCGCGATTTATTCAAGAAGTCGCTAAAGAAAGAAACGACCCCTACCTAACGCTACAAAGTTGTGATGAATCTGACAGTTTCCATGGCATATCGACCGCTAAAACTGCCGTTACAACTCCCGAAATCCCTGAAAAAGTAAAGTCCGTCGAGAGTCCTGACAAGTGGTGTTTCCTTCACGAAAGACCTCATCCCTTGCGCGTCTGTCGCGAACTAAGAAGTAGACCGTATTCTGAGCGCCTGGACTTACTAGCACGGCGCCACATCTGTTTTCGCTGCGTTTCATCATCCAGTCACACTGCGAAAGACTGCACCTTCACCCCAAACTGCGGAATATGCCACAGCGACAGACACGTGACTGCGCTTCATGTTGATGGGGCAGAGCGAGATGCTAGCCGATTCAGCAAGACGGGAAAGAAGCACGGCGAGGAGCAGGAAGCTGAGACCTCCCAAAGAACGGAGCCTCCGGACGTGACTAACAGGTGTACCGAAGTATGCGGTCAAAACACCGTTGGAATCGGCAGATCCTGTGCCAAAATATGTTTGGCTGACGTCTATGACCCGAGCGCGCCCCATGTGACGATCAGAACCTACGTTATTATAGACGACCAAAGCAATCACTCCCTGGCTAGAGCCAAACTTTTCGACAAGCTAAACATTTAAGGCTCAGCCACTTCGTACACCCTCAAGACCTGTTCTGGCGTTAAACAGACCCTCGGGAGACGTGCACACGGACTGGTAATAGAATCCTTAGACCAGCAAGTAAGGTATCAGTTGCCAACGCTAACGGAATGCGATGAGATCCCAAACAATCGAGAAGAAATTCCCACACCAGACGTTGCGCGAGCACACCCGCACCTATTTCAGATAGCAAACAAGATTCCCACACTTGATAAGGAAGCGGAGGTTCTGCTGCTTGTCGGGCGAGATATTCCCGCACTGCGCAAGGTTCATGAGTCACGCAACGGACCCAGAAACGCGCCTTGGGGCCAGCGGTTGGACCTTGGTTGGGTAGTACTTGGAAATACCTGTCTCGATGGCGCCCACAAACCGCTAGAAGTCTCTACTTTCAAGACCCAAGTCCTCTACAACGGTCGACCCTCGCTGTTCATCCCCTGCCCAAACCGCTTCTACCTTAAACACGATACCTCTCCTACAGCCTGGGGCGAGCAAGAAGAACACACACCCCCCATAGGCAGCCCCTTTGACGATGGCCTAGGGCGCAACGTGTTCGTACGAACAAATCACGACAATAAGCCCGGAATTTCTACTGAGGATCGCAGGTTCCTGAAAATCATGGAGGATGGTATGAAAAAGAATGAAAACGGAAGCTGGGAAGCTCCACTGCCCTACCGACACGACGTCAAGGATCTTCCCAGTAGCCGAGTGAATGATATGAAACGCCTTACGTCTACACGCCGAACCCTAGATAAAAACCCAGTTATGAAGGAACAGTATTTTACGTTCATGCAGAAGATTTTCGATAACGATCACGCGGAAATCGTTCCACAGGAAGATCTGAGACCAGACAAACTTTGTTGGTACCTGCCTCACTTCGGCGTATATCACCCTAAGAAGAAGGACAAAATACGTGTAGTCTTCGATTCAGCTGCTGAATCTAACGGGGTGTCTCTTAACAAGCTGTTATTGTCGGGTCCTGACCTCACTAACAACCTCCTTGGGGTGCTGTTACGTTTCCGTCAGGATCCAGTCGCCCTGGTAGGCGACATTGAGCAAATGTTTCACTCTTTCAAGGTAAAAGAGGAATTCAGAGACTTCCTACGGTTTCTTTGGTACAAGGATAACGACCCAAACGGCGCGATAACGGAGTACAGAATGAAAGTTCATATCTTCGGGAACACTTCGTCACCAGCAGTAGCTAACTACGCCCTACGCAAGACTGCTGAGGTAGGAGAAGCGAAGTTCGGTTCAGACGCAAAGTCGTTCGTACACCACAACTTTTACGTAGATGATGGCCTCCATTCCGCCCCGGATCCAACCACGGCGATAGATTTGCTACGTCGCACTCAGACCATGCTAGCCACTGCAAACCCTCGCCTGCACAAAATTGCCTCAAGTCACGCTGAAGTAATGGACGCCTTCCCGCCTGAAGATCATGCAAGTGGCCTCCACAACCTAGACTTCAACAAAGGCCCCGTTCCCATGCAGCGATCATTAGGAGTTTACTGGGACTTGCAGTCCGATTCTTTCACCTTCCAAGTGCTGCTAGAAGAAAAACCATTTACACGGCGAGGAGTTCTGTCGGTTACCAACATCCTGTATCATCCCCTGGGCCTTGCAGCACCAGTCATCATTAAAAGGGAAACACTTACTCAGGTCACTGAGTAAGGAATTTAGCGCCTCACACCCCGATGCCTGGGACTACCCTCTACCTGCAGAAAGGGAGGCAGAATGGAAAGAATGGTGTCATTCTCTACGAGCTCTAGAAGATATCAAGGTTCCCCGCTCTTACGGAACAGAGGCGTTAAAATGTTCCGTTCGCATTGAACTGCATACCTTCTGCGATGCCTCGGAGATGGCAAGCAGCGCAGTATCATACCTACGAATTGTCCACAACACCTGCCAGGTTCAAGTAGCATTTGTGCTCGGAAAAGCCAAGTTGACACCAGCGCATGCCACAACAATACCTCGCTTAGAACTTTGCGCAGCCGTTCTTGGGGTTGAGATGACTGACCTTGTCCACGAAGAACTAGAACGGAGACCGGACTCAGTGACCTACTACTCGGACAGCAAAGTCGTTTTGGGTTACATATAAAATGAATCCCGCCGATTTTATGTTTACGTCAGCAACCGCGTGGAGCGCATTCGTAGGTCGTCAGCTCCACACCAATGGAAGTACGTCGCTACCAATCTGAACCCTGCAGATCTAGCTACACGATCAATCGAAGCAAGTAAATTAAAAGAGAGCACGTGGCATAGGGGTCCAAAGTTTCTGTACAACAGCCTTACAACTGTCAGGAGGACAATGTCACCGCCACACAGTCTTATCATAAAGCAAAGGTTGTCATCATCAAAAGTGTCCAACGGCAAGCCTTTGGCGAAGACATTGAACGCATCAAACGCTCAGGAAAGGTTTCCAGACTGAGCGTTCTAGAGAAGCTGAGCCCCATAATAGACGGAGAAGGAATCCTTCGAGTAGGCGGACGACTTAACCAAGCAGACCTAGCCAACGAGGAGCGGCACCCCATTATCCTGCCCAAGTCGAGTCACGTCTCTTCTCTTCTGATCAGACATTACCACGAAAGAGTACAGCACCAGGGAAGAGTTCTAACGCACGGTGCACTTCGCAGAAGTGGGCACTGGATCTTGGGAGGAAAGAGATTGATTAACAGCATCATTGAGAAGTGCGTGAAATGTAAGAAGTTGAGAGGTCAATGCCAGATCCAAAAAATGGCCGACCTACCTGTGGACCGAATTAGTCCCGCGCCCCCGTTCAGCTATGTTGGGCTCGATGTCTTTGGCCCCTGGCAGATTTGCGCCCGGAGGACCAGAGGGGGCCTTGGTCACAGCAAACGCTGGGCCGTACTATTTGCCTGTATGTCAACCCGTGCAGTGCACATTGAAGTCATTTAGTCTATGGATACTTCGAGCTTTATTAATGCACTCCGCATATTCCTAGCTATAAGGGGACCGGTCATCCAGCTTTGCTCAGACTGCGGCACCAACTTCGTAGGAGCATGCAACGAACTTCAAGCAGTGCTAAAACCTTCCGATTCTAGCCCTGTTAAAAGATATCTGCTGAAGGAAGGTTGCGAGTGGCTATTTAATTCACCCCACGCTTCGCACACAGGCGGCGCATGGGAAAGAATGATAGGCGTGGCGAGACGAGTATTGGAAGCCATGTTAGCGGATGTCTCGCCGAAAAACCTCACACACGAAGTCTTAACAACCCTGATGGCTGAGGTATCGGCTATCGTCAATGCTAGGCCGCTCGTTCCAGTCTCCAACGATCCAGACGCGCCTGAAGTTTTGACCCCAGCGACATTGCTTACTCATAAGCCGCAACACCTGAAACCGCCAGCTGGGGAATTTAGTGCTGCGAACCTGTCACACAAATAGTGAAAACGCGTCCAACACCTAGCCGATGTTTTCTGGTCGCGATGGAGGAGAGAGTACCTTCCAACGCTGCAACCGCGTAGAAGGTGGCAAAACACGACCCGCAACGTGCAGAAGGGCGACTTAGTCATTCTCCGCTGCAAAGATGCCCCAAGGAACGACTGGCCCCTCGCTAGAGTCACCAGAGCTCACACCGACAGTGACGGAATGGTGCGCAGGGTAGACTTAGTAACCGTTCGTGGGGGCTCAAGGAGGCATTATAAACGCCCAGTTACAGAAACCATCCTGCTGCCGTCAGAGACCCAATGAATTCAGCTGGACCACTGACACTTTTCCCTCTTTATTTTTTGTCTCACTTTACCGAACAATTTAGTCAGTAGTGGTATTCTCGAATACCAGGCGAGGAGTGTGCCGTCACGCCACTGAACGTTATATAAACAATCATTTTTCTGTTTCGTGATTTCATAGCTTATATCGATCATGTTTTAGCTACTCGATACCGTTTTCCTACATTGTGTTAATTTGGATAATTCAGTCGATATTTCTCTCCTCTCCCTTTTGGCTTACAGACGGCGCGCCCAAGAGAGATATTTTTTAACGTGAAAAACTCGTAGCTTGAATAATCATGTTTTAGCTAACCAGTTGCGGTTTTCATATGAAGTGATAATTTAGATAATTCAGTAGATTTTTCTCTCCTCTACCTCTTGGCTTACAGGCGGCGCGCCCAAGTTTAAGAGGTGAAGAGAGATATTTTTTAACGTCAAAAGCTCGTAGCTTGAATCCATCATCTTTTAGCTAGCCAATTGCAGTTTTCATACGATGTGATAGTTGCCCCCGCAGAGGGTATCAATGGTGTTAACCGATAGGCGTAAAACGGCCAAAATTTAGTCGATAGCCGTAAAAATTGAAAAATCTTAACCGTTAGCCGTAAATAGGGTAAAAAAGAGTTAACCGTAAAAGAAATTGGTCCCTAGATTTGTTAATTTTAAGGAAGGTGCTAAACTCACTTCTTGTTGCGGCTACTTTGGCTCCGTACGCACGTTAGGCCAAGCGCCTTTTAGTTGTGACCTAGACCTAGATTCCATTTCCGCCGCTCTCTCAGGGAACTAATTTTTTCCCTAGCGAAAGTGTGGCTTCTTGCTGGGAATAAAAATTTTCGATTTACAGGAGGTCGTACCCTTGAAATACTAGTAAAACAACACCCCAGAGATGTCACTGATTGTAAAACACGATAAACAACAATTCCCTGTTTTTCTCATACGCTACGATAGACATGGCCATGCCTAGTTCCTGTTCGGCGTCTTCCCACGCAATCTCCGTCAAGACAGTTCATTGGCGTATCTGAGAAAGGCACTCACTCGCTCGGACCTCGTGAACTGAAACGCATTAGCCGCGCGGAATAATGAGGCCTATGTACAAGGCAACGGCAGACAGTCGTTCTGTACAGTCCCTCGCTGTCATTAAAAACACTGGACACGGGGATTTTGTAGTCGGCCGTTTTCAAACCAGAGCTAGAAATGGATTATCCGTCTGGGACAAGCCTGTTTACAGTCGCCCCCTCCCCTACAGAAATCCCTTCTCCGATTTTTTCTGAGGGGAGGGGGCGACTGTAGGCTCTCTGAAATGGATGATCCATCTTCAAAATGTCCGTCAAAATTGACGAATAAAGTCAGGCAGATTGTTTATTCACAATTAAAACCATTCCATATTACCTATCTGACGCGAATTATCAAACGGATAACCCATCTCACACGAATAATCCGTCTCTAGTGTGAGAATGGCCAGTGTCTGCTATTGCTTTTTAATTCACAAAGATTATTTTTGAACTGACTATTGACATTTCTGTGCTTAAAATAATATTAGAAATGGAACACTTTATAAATAGTATGATCTGTCAAATTTTAAAGTTTTTCAAAAGAATAGCTTCATTTATTCCGAGATGATCATAGGACCTTTATTTTGCTTTGAAGATACAAAAAATACAGGTTTATTAATATTAAACTCTTTGAAACGAAAGAAATTAATTTTTAACTTTCTTGTTAACCGTAACAGAAAAAACTTAATCGATAGCCGCAAAGCCGTAACTCTTTGAAACAAAAGAAATTAATTTTTAACTTTCTTGTTAACCGTAACAGAAAAAACTTAATCGATAGCCGTAAAAGAGCCAAAATTTTAGCCGATAGCCGTAAAAGCCACCACCCCATTGAGACCCTCGGATTTCGCCCAGAAGGCGAAATCCCGAGGAGGCACTGAAGTTACTCGCGCGTATATGAAGGAAAGTACTTACAGTTGAAATATACAGTCATACAGTCAATATAGAAAAAATCTCGATTTGCTTGAACAGGGGCCGCGAGGAATCGGTAGGTAATGATGACGTTTCCATTGTTTGCGCCCGCAAGTACGAAATGGTTAGGATGAGGTAAAACACAAAAAATCCCGAAGGAACATCTTACAATAGGTAGATTTTGTGACATTAATTGTGCAGTCACTCTTCGATACTCTTTTGCGTTACGTGTTATCAGTGACATTCTGTGGAGCAGTTGTTATGAAAGTTATGGACCAAAAGAAACTCATTAAGCGCAGATGAAGTTATAAGGTGCCTAGAACAGTGTATATTTTAACACTAAGTGAGTTTGCCTGACACGAGTTCACAAATCTTTGACTGGAGACCTTCAGCTGAACCTTGCCAGACACTCTTTCTCTCTCTTTGACCGGAATAAGACTCGGCCCAAAAGAAGCAAGACGAGCGATCGATTCAACGGCTAGCTTATCACTTGCAGAACGATGGACGATTACAGAAATTCGCTGACCATTAAATTCTGTGCAGACTTATTCCCTGCTCACAGATGTCCTTCCGCTATTAAGTTTAAAATAAGACTAGAATGCGCGAGCGTGAACTGATCAAACGTCCGTTTAATTTCTAAGGCTTACTTTCCGGCAAATGAAATGAATTAAATGTAAAAAGTGAAATAGAAATAGCGAAAAATTAAACTTCTAATTAAATCTTTTCTTATGGTTTAGAATAAACTATTCTTGAAACTGAGAATGATTATGTTTTGATCAAAGCTGTGTAAATCGAACCGAAACTGTGCATGGAACCTTGCGTTTATTTCATGTATTTATCTCACCTATTGTATGGAATATGTGTGAACATCTTCATTATGAATCGGTATATTTCAAAGAGCTACACAAGGAGCAAGAATAATATATAGAGAGCGGGGGCAGCTGTAGCGTCAACTATTACTAGTTTAGATAATTTAGTAGATTTTTCTCTCCTCTCCCTGACTTGGCTCACAGGCGGCGCGCTCAAGTTTAAGAGGTAAAGAGAGATAGTTTACAGTGAAAAATTCGTAGCTTAAATCAATCATGTTTTAGCTATCTAATTGCAGTTTTGATAATTCAGTACATTTTCCTCTCCTCTCCTGCTGTCCCTCTTGGCTTACAGGCGACGCACCCAAGTTTAAGAGGAGAAGAGAGACTTTTTTAAGGTGAACAATTCATAGCTTAAATCGATCGTGTTTTAGCTAGTCTATTTATAAAGTTTTCATACATTTTGTTAATTTGGATAAACCAGTCGATTTTTCTCTCCTCTCCCTCTTGGCTTACAGGCAGCACGCCCATGTTTAAGAGGTAAAGAGAGATATTTTTGAAAGTGAAAAGCTCGTAGCTTAAATCGATCATGTTTTGGCTAGCCAATTGCAGTTTTCATACAATGTGTTAGTTTGGATAGCCTGAGAACAGCAGACTAGCCTGCGTGGCAGGCGTTTGAAAGGGAAGGGACAGGGAGTTTTAGGAGCTAGAGAAACGCGAGGGGCGCGCGAGGAGGGAGAGAAGGAAACGCCTGCAAGGAGACCATTGTATTTCTCGTTTTTAACATCCACGAGGCGAATGTTAAAATCCTGATCGGTCAGTCTTCAAAACATGTCAATCACAGCCTTAATACCTTAATCCGATTGGTTGAAATCAACATCACGCCACTGAGGAACTCAATCGATCTGTCAGTAATCATTTTAAAATATGTTGTTAGTGCATCGTGGTGAGATTTCTGTACGGAACTCATTGTTAGAATATTATTAGAAACTGAAGGCATCAATTTCAGCTTGAAAGGGGAATAGAAGAAGACAGTTAAAAGAACCGTCTGAAGGAAAAGATCTCAGATCTAGCTGACGGTCAGCTAGGCGAGTTTTACTGACTGATCTTCAGAAGTTTCAACTCCCAACGGCTTGTTTTACTCACTAGAAGAAAGAAAGGAAATATCATGCTGCCAGCTGTCAGTGAGCTGTGTGCTTGTTATCTGCTGTTTGATTCTCGGGTGATAAGTAATGAACTTTATTTTTGGATCGGGGAAGAGGTTGAAGAGAAGAAAGGTGCCAGCATTGATCAATCAATTATTTTGGACTACCTCAGTCAATCTTGATGAGGGAGACAAAAATCTCTCGCTATAAAGGCAGTCTTCTCTAGCTTAAGCTTTGTAGTATTTTCTTAATATTGCACAATAACTAATGCTATGATATTATTATCCATTTTATCTATAGTAGGAGATTTTGTTATTGTTATCATTAGTTTTAACTTTATTTCATTTTATTTAGCTAGACGTCTTGCGTGATGGAACCCCTATTGCAAGACTAAAAATTTTTGAATAAAGGTTGAATAGAGTATAGTTCAGTTAAAATACAATAATTCAATGACCACACTACTACATCTCATTCAAACTGATCTGTAGTCTCAATGTGGCTCATATTTATTGGGACACACAAATGTAAGAGAAGGGGAACGGGCTTAACCCTTTTTTAACAGAAGTCAGTTCAATGACGACATGTCAGTTCAATAATCTCAGTAGCCTGTGTGCAGCAACTTTTTCTGAGGGGGGGGGGGACAATTGTACACATGCTATGATCTCAGTATTAGTTCAAAAAACACAGATCAACTCCATTTCCATTGTCCAAGATCAAGGAGTTATAGGCGCAAAATATTTAATACTTTGGGCAAGACAGATCGAGTTTAAGTTGGAAGAGGTGCAGGTTTTCTCTTTTGCTGACCATAGTGAATGACCTGACCACGTCATAGTTCAATAATCACAGCAGACTTTCATAAAACATACATCAATTCAAAGTCCAGTGACGCTAATTTAAGGAATAGGAGCAATATCTTTTATTACTCTGGGTGAGGTGGAAGGAAGGGAAAGGGGTAAGGGTTTGAATGATCGAATGTTCGAATGATGTGCTATAAGAGAGCAGGGGAGGATCTAGGGAGAGGGTGCAGGGGGTGCGCACCCCCCCCCCCCCCCCCCCTGAGATGACCTGCGGTTTTCTAATAAAACTGGTATTCTGCAAAAAAATATAAAAAACAAGAGACAAGTGCACCCCCTCCTAAAAAAAATCCTGGATCCGCCCTTGGAGAGCATGGCAAAACCAAATTGGTCTACGGTATAATATCACAAAAACAACAACAAAAAAACAATACAGACAATACAGAAGTATTTGCTGCACATTCGACCCAGCTTCATCATAAAATGAGGTAATAAATCAGAGGTGACAAATCTGGTATCCAGTGAGGTAATCGAACAATAAAATGATTCAATTTAAAAAATCTAAAGCTAGTTTTGACGCTTTTTTTTTACTTTACATGAGCTTAGTGCCTAGCAAATATACACAATATGATATCCTGAGACAACCATTTTAAAATTAGTTTATTATCTATTTAATGACATAACTTAGAGGTCTTGAGACTGGACTGGTTTGTTGCCTTTTCGAGTACTCAAGATATACCATGCAGCAAATAGTATTTTAAAGCTTTATAAAATACCTGGCTTCATTTGGCTGTTGCAACAATTCCGAGCTTGTCATTTTTCATTTGGACTGAAAAGATCGTTTCACCACTGGGACCTTAACAGATACGATTACTAACTTACTAACTTTCCTGACCGGCTGTTACCTTGGCGTGCGGCAGTTTAAATAAATTAAGGGCAGTTCCGTTCGCCGCTAAGATTTCTTCGATAACTTTTCGGTAGTAAACATTTTGAGTCTGTTATATGATGCTTGAGTCCGTTGTGTGGGGTGAAAAAGTTGAAAACAGCTTCCTTTTCATACACACGATGTGGATAGGCAATGATTTGCCGTAAATTCGCAAAATGAACAGCGCTGAACTTATTTTAAAAATTGCATATTCGTCCGCCATTACTCTTGCCGCCATCTTAAAAACAAGATCTGCCAGACGTCTCGACCGTTGTCTCCTTCCCGCCTTCCTTTGCGCGCACATTTTCATCGAGAGAGAGACGTCTGGGTACGAGGCAGCAAAAGTCTCGTTTGTTCACTGTGGCCGACAAGACCCAGCAACTTTCTTCATTCAAATTAAGCTTTTTTTCCAGAACTGGTGCTACAATCTGTCAAAAACAGATCCAATGGCCGATAACTTTGACTCAAGACTTACTCAAGAATTCTTGGCTAGTCAAGATGGCATTTCAAAAACTGCAAATGACTTGAGGCAAGAATTGCAAAGATGGAAGGAAGTAGTAGTGAAAATTGGAATCACTGGCGCGAGTGGAACTGGAAAATCCAGTTTTATTAACTCAATACGCGGGTATGTATCCATGCAATAGCTAGTCACATTTTTTACAATTCAGACGACAAATCACTATTATAGTTTACAATAAATGGGAGCCAGCGGAAAGGCAACATGAGATATAAAGGCGAGTGTTATCGATCATTTGGTTTCCACTAGTCATCACAGTCGCACTGGTAAGTTAAGTTGACATATTTCTGAATCTGTATGCTCCTCCTTTTTTCTTGATCGCTGAAGTAAAACCTTTAGTAATTATAAGCCGGACTCTGGAATGAGGGGCTCGATAGGCCTTTGCTTCACAGTCGTAACAGCTCTAAACTGAGTAAATGGTTGATCTTTCAGTTTCGCTTTAAGCTAAGACGGAAGTAAAGCGGAAATTAAGGAAGAATCTACGAATATATCAGGGGCACCCAACGACTGTTTTCTTTTAAATATCTGTTCGGAGAAGCAAATATTGCCTAGAATTTTCTATTACTTGAGGACTTCCTACTTCGAGGCTTATCTTATAAATTCCCTACAATTTTCTGAAGTCTTATTTTCATATTTTACTTCCTAAGTTAGGCTATTTTTCGTAGAATAAAGGGAACCTAAAATTTTCGGATTCCCCACAACACAAAGAGACCTCTGCGGAGGAGAGAGATGGCAAGAGGAGTCACAAAATTTCCCGCTTTCGTAATACGTCAAATCTCATCTAAAATTTCCGGAAGATTGAACAACACAGTAAACAAGACTCGTATAATTATTTAATTCAACGATTTTATTTGCAGTTGATTAGATACAATTAGCCTGCAATATTTCTGGAGCGATCAGCCAGGAAAGACGTTTGTGTTTTATTCGCCGACAAAGATACATTGAAACAGTACAGCTTGACACAAGTAATGCGGGTATGCAGTCATGCACGAAGTCTTGTTATATATTCAATCGAATATTCAAGGCCGTTGACATGCGATACAAAATAATGAAACAGCTTAAATTACAAATGTAGTTTAAAGCTTTTTAAAGCTTTCCGGTGACAGGCAACGTATCATGCCTGAAAAAGTAGTTTCCAGTGGAAAGTGAAGTGCTGCGAGTAAAGCATGACGTTTCAAATAATTTGCATCAGTTGCAGATTATTTCGATTGTTGATATACAGCTATTTCGAGAAAGGTTGTCGGAAAAATTGTGCACGCGACAATCCCGAAAGGTAATATGGGATATGTTCAATACACTGTTCCTGACACTGTAGCTGTCGAACCTACTTTTGTTGCTTTCCTTTAGCACTCGCAGACATATGTCCACGGCCTCTCCTGCCATTCTTTCAAATTTCTTTGAAAAAAAGTGAACTCAAAACCGCCCGCAATACCTTTCGGGGTTGTCGCGTGCACTTTATCCGACAACCTTTCTCGAAATAGCTGTATACCTCTTATTAGCCGAGTTTTCGGTCCCTACAGTGAATTACGGACCAAGTTTTTTTCCATCGATTTATGGCCCAAGCTCGAAGTGCGCGGGCCATAAATCGATGGAAAAAACGGGGATCCGTAATTTACAGTACGGACCGAAAAAACGAGGCTAATAAGATGTTTATTATATGGCTTCTTCCAGTTTCGTGGAGCGGAAACAAGTGCAGGACGCGCGATTTGACAATCATTTGACAGGCGTCAAGAAAGAAAGTTTTTATTGGCTCACGAAAACAATAGCACACCACAAAGGATTTCCGAGAAAGTGAAAACAAATTCGCCATGTGGAAAAAGTTTATTTGGTCAAAACTAAGAGCGCTGTAACTTTTAGCTCTTTAATGTAACGCTGGAGTATGTTGGAAACCGGACACTGTGTTTGTCTAGAAGTCATTTCCATCTTCCCTCCGTTGGTCCTTGTAAAAAAAAAAAAAGCACTGCAAAAGGCAAAGAAGCTTTTCAAGGTAAGTTTGTTGTCATTGTCGAAGATTTGCTCGTTAAGTTTTTTGGGAAAACCTCTCGAATTTCTGCCAGTTCATTCTGGTCTTCAAGCGTGATCTGCGTTAAACTTTTCAAACACGGACCATATTTTCTTCCACGGAAAGGTTACCATTCAGTTTCTACATCAGCTTCGTTCTCGTTCAAACAAAGCTAGGTTCTTGAAAGGCAAAGTCAACATCCCAGTCCTCAGGGTTTACAGGCATAGTTTAAGTATATTCGGTCAAAAATAAGAGCACTGTAAAAATTCACTCGCCAATGTGACGCTGGAGTCTTTTGAAAACTGGACATTGTGACTGACTCGGAGTCGCTTCTATCGTTCTTTAGTTGGTCTTTGGAAAAACACTGCAAATGACAAAGAAGCTCGTCAAGATGATCGGGTGCAGGCATGTTTGTTATCATATTTGTCGAAGGAATTACTCATTGCATTTTCTCTTAGGCAAAACTTCTCTAATCTCTGCCACTCGATTTTCGTCTTCTTAACTGTGTGCAAAGATAAAATTTTCAAACACTGACTAGAATCCTCTTCGATAAGATTACGAGTTAGTTTCTTCATCGCCTTCGTTCACAAATAAACAAACGGTTTAAAATGTTGAGGGACAAAGTCAAAATCTAAGTCCTCAAGGTTGATAGACGTGTCGGTAACTTAATTTCAACCTTTTTTTTCGAGGTAAAGAGATTGAGAGCTCCGAAATAAGCATTTTCTTTGAAATTTTGGTTCGTATAGCAAGTTACGGACCGCAAATTGACCAATCGCATGGCGAAAACAGACTCAGCCATATAATAATAGACATTAACCGTGTCAAATAACTGTGCATGTAACGCTACACGACACGAAGGCGATCGATAAAAAGAGAACTTTGAACCAAAATGCGTGTTTATATCAAGCTACATTGTATGAAAGTCCGTGAGAATAAATCAGGGTATTATTTGTCTGAAACCTGTCCACGATAAAGTTAAGAACACGCGTACGCGAGCGTTGGAGTAAGTGAAAGAGTGAATTTCCAATCGAGTTCGATATTAAACTGGTTCATAAAGCATCGCGAGCGTATCAAATCATTTTCAATCTTTGCTTCCGTCGTGTATAAAACGTTTTACTACCAAGGGAAAACAAACCTTGTCACACTTTCTGGAAAAACTCTTAATAACTAAGGCAATGTTATCAATTAGACAAATACAACAAAGCCTGGCTGAATACAAATTTAGCCTAAACACGTAGAGTTCCAGGAATTGCTTGAAATATTCTGAGAAACGTATCGCTTCAATTCACGGGAATTTTTTATCCTCACTTGCATCCATACTCATCGCTTGCAAAAATGTGGCTTTCTATACCAAACAGGATTTCTCCCGGGCTTGAAGTTTTCCACATCACACTTTATTTGTCATCAGAACGTTATTTCGTTTTCTTTCTGAATCGATTGACTGCGAGCGAAAGAGCCTCGATTTCGAGGGCCGTACTTGAAATCGAGGCAAATGCGGTGATACATACCAAGAGCAATAATAGGACAGAGAGGGAGTCTCCCAGTCACGCCTTTGGGATATCTTAGTTTCAAAAAAGTTATTTTTAGAACTAAGCGGAGCATGCGGAAACAGTTTCCGGTAAACTGGTTGACTTCCGGAAGATTCAGCGCGCTAAAGCGAGACGGGGTCAATAAACGAAAAAAATGGCTGCCTATGTGGAGGGACGATGTGGACGGTGCGTACTTCATAAATAATTGTCCTTCTTCAACGAAGAACCTACCATAGAAACTGGTTAAAACTTCTACACAAACGGATCCTTTACAAGAAGCGGTAGAAACACAGTTAAAGCGACCGCGTGGACCCTCATTTTTGTTGGAACAGCTGGAGAGAGGACAAGTAGCATTGCGGCCCAAATAAGCGTTGAACACAAACTGCGTGGGTCCTACAAAGACGACCGTACAAGCGACCGTGTGGACGTATTTTCTGTTGAAAGAGGAAGGACAAAAAACGTATAAAGGTTTCGAGTATTTTTCTCAAGGACATGACCAGGAATCATGTGGAAAACACCTTTTCCTGCTTTGACTGATATTTTGTACCGTGCTTCACACTGGACAATTAACAATTAAGCACTTTAATATTCTTGAACACGAGGTGAATAGAAGCGGAATATTCGCGGCGAGGTTAATATTCCTAAAGCCACTATTCACCATGATTAAAAATGTGTAAGGAGACCATTAAAGTTTAATGTGATTGACTTTTTTGACGGAGCAATTCATGTGTGTGAAAATCGGTATGTGCAAAAGTTTGATCTTTACAGAATTTTCAAACATTGCAAATCAAATCGCAATTAAAAAATCCTTTCGCAAACAATGCGGCCTAATGGGTTATATGGAATCGCCTAAACTTTAAATTCTGCTTCCCAGCCTGTGAAGAAAAGAAGAGCTTTGTTTTCTTCTGTCGACTCGCCAAATCAGGGGAAAAGGTTTCTTGTGCAGCTTGTGTTGTTCTTTAATAAGTGCAGACAATGGTGGCCCGGTTGCTCGAGGTAAGGCGCCGTTTCCCTGTAGTTTTCTTGACACTGAAATCTCGAAATTTCGTAAAGATTTACTTTTATTTTTTTTTTGTCATAAGTTGAATTTGATTTCTGGGGAAAATTCGCCTTTGAAGGAAATCGTGAGTTTACAAAACCACCTCTTCTATTCAATTAAACTGTAATTGTCAACATTCCATCGAGCGAAAAATACGGCTCAGTATAGTTAACCGGAAAACGCTCTTTTGAATCCTCTGAAGTCTTTTATTACCTTCAAAAAAATGGACCCTAGGATTTTGCCGAATTCTGAAAGGTTCTTACTCTAAAAAAGATTGGCAAAACACCGAGCTAACGCATTAATTACTCGCGAGGCTAGAACACTACAAAGATCACTGAGTGTGTATCCTGAAAACGATTTTTGCTTGTAAAAGCTTTATTTGTGTAAGGTTATTTGTGTTTTTTCATGTTGCAAACGGTGGTGAAATAAATACGACAGTATGATAATCTCATCTGGCGTTTATTTACTTTATGTGGTTTTACCAAGCTTCATATTTTCCTCATACACCTGTAATAATTAAGGGACCGGTCATAAAGTACAGGTGGGGGTGGGCTATGAAAAATTGGGGGTGGGTCACCATTTTTTAACACGTTAAAAAGGGTGGGTTAGGAAAAATAATGCACTGCATTAGGGGTGGGCCATGTTAAATTATTCACATATCACTACAAACGTTAGTAAAATCTTTTTTTAACAATAAATCTAATTTTCCACATTAATCCAACTTTATATGACAACAGGAATTCACATATTAAATATTTTGTTTCTATTTATGTACAGTCTTTAAATCTGAAGAGTAGTCACGCGGGAAACTTTTTATAGTATAAAATCTAGAACAAAGTTTTACTGTGTGTTCATAAACCTAACTTGTGTTAACATCTTTTTTGATATCTTCTTCTAATCATCTTTAGTCATCTTTACCATCACCATCACCCTCAGAGGCATTACCATCCTCGTCCTTCTCGTCCTCCTCCTCCTTCTCATTATCATCATCATCATCATCACTATCATCTATAGCACTCAATACAACTGGTGACACGTTTGCTCTGATTGTTTCAATAGCATCCACTGTAAATTTACCTTTACTTATCAATAGTTTGAACCACCTACCATCTCTCTTTGTTAAGTTGTTAAGGTCTATCACACTACAATGATCGGAGGTTATAACTTCACCATAAGATGATGAGTGACTGATTGCGGAGAACACTCTCTCACAATTTCTTCCTAGCTTTTGCTTTATTTCCTTTCACTCTTCTCTTTTTCGAGACGAATGTTTCTTTTGCAAAAGGATACCTTCTCTTGTGTTTTTCTTTTTGAGCCTCTGCCCTCATCAAAGTCTGGTCAATGTTACTTTGCAATTCTGCAATCATTCCCAAGCATTTTTCATTGAATTGTTGCCCACACTCTTGCCTACTGATGATTTTAAAAGACTTTTTAGTGAACCGCTGGGAATTCTCTTTCTGGATACTACTTTTCAGCTTCTTGGATTTCTCTTTCAAATCCTGAAGTTTTTTAATCTTGTGATTAATTTCTTGGCGGTCAGTAGGCGTTAAGGGTTCATAATCAACCTTATTGGTACATCCAATTAAAATGGGTTTTGACGTACCAATTACAATAAAATCTAATATAAACAATAGAAATCTAAAATAAACATTTGAAAGTAAAAAAACATTACAATATTATTTGAAAAATACAAAATATGCATAATTACACCTATTGAGTGTCAATGGCTTAAAAACTCGTCAAGTGCACGTCCTTTAATCGCATTCTTAAAAAATGACTCAATGTTTGCCAAACTTTCTGGAAGGTCATTCCAGAGCTGAACAGCCCTATATGAGAGAGATCGCTGACCTGTTCCTGATCTAAAAGATGGTATATGAAGTTTATCTTTATTCCTAGTATTTCTAGTATGCACCTGGCTTCTTGTCGAAAACTTATTATACAAGGATGGTGGGGCTAATCCCTTTATACATTTAAAAGCCATTAAAATGTCTCTAACCTCCAGTTGCTTTGCAACCGGTAACCAGTGGAGTTCCTTTAACATCGGCGTGATGTGCTCATACTTTCTTGTGCCAGTCACAATCCGTGCCGCAAAATTCTGAACTTTTTGAAGCCTAGCAATGTTCTTTTTTGTTGTTCTAGACCACATGGACGAACAATAGAAAAGCTTACTGAACACTAATGAATTTATGATGGTTATGAGCGTAGACCTATCAAACAAATGTTTCACACGATTGTGAAGCGCCTTCTGGGATTGCTGCTTGCAAAGACATAGCTGACACCTGGCAGTGAAGGTCATACTAATGTACCTATCCACATCAGCGTTACTGGTTTTGGTTGGGGGGTGGGGCACTAGTTTTTTCTGTACCACTCCAGAGGTGGGCCGCCCCAAGTTTGTCAAATATCTCGGGGGTGGGCCACTGAAAACCAGTACTTAAAAAAAAAAATTTCATAGCCCCCCCCCCCCCCCCCCCCCCCCCACTTTACATTAATTTTTTGTTCCATGGGATATCTGTTTTATTCAGACTCATAAGAGTTTGTTATAAGGATTCATATACATGCTTGCAAAGTTTTCTTGAATGTTGCTGCCTAAATCAATCAGAAGTATAGTACAGACGATAGTAAAGTGAGCACCTTTTTACATTTCAACATGTTTAAACATTGACTTTATTGATATTAATGTTGCATTCTAATGCTCTTAAAGCCGAGTCTGCAGACAGAGCAAGTTTGTGTAATGTTTTGCTTTTAAGGCATCCACCATAACGCCCCAATCTTTCCCTTTAAATAATCTAATAAACTCACATGTTGGCCTCCACATTATTATTGATCAGGCCTTATGCAACCATTAAGTCATCACAGGAAATTGAGGCTGTTATTTAACAGTTAATGAATGAGGCTGAGTATCTTATGAAGAATTATGGAGAACGAGGAAGGTGTTATCCGTGGAGGCCGTGGGCCGAGGCGGATAACACCCTCCGAGATCTCCATAATTCTTCATATGATACGAAAGCCGAATTCAGTAACTGTTTTATTATTCATTCAAAATAAGTCCTAGTTTAAAAACATAGCTAAAACATGCTTACCTTCATCGATCCATCGATGTTCAGTTCATCTTCGATAGTGTACGTTTAGGTTTGTCCAGGTCCGCAAATATTCTCCAAATAGCAGATGTCGCCCTCCGAGTTGTCTTCTTGCTGTTCTTGCCATGTTTTTAGCTATTTTTTCGCCTAGTTCTTCTTGAAACGAGTGAAATGTCCGCCATTTTTTCAAGTTCACAACCAAAACAACTCAACCTCGTCCCCAGGTCTTCTCGGTTAACGGTGCCTTAACCTGGAAAACGCTGCATTTTTGACGTCATTTCCTCGTTAAAGTCAAAATTCTTCCAAATTTGGTCATCAGTAACTGGGTATGGTGAATTAAACGTGTGCTTTTAACCAATCAGAATCGGGGAAATATTTTGAATGAATAATAATATCAGTTAAGCTGATCAGTATTTGAGCATATGACCTTCATTGAGGAAGGCTTTAAGTTAAAAATGGCAGTATCACATTAAAATAAAAATCAATAAGAACTTCCTTTGGTCACACCTTGACCTCTTAATTAGGTCAAGTTTCTTTCATTGATGAGTTAATCAATTTATGCACTGCATCGGCTGCATTGAGAGAGACATTCTGGAGCAATAAAACATAGTGGGGGCCTGAATCAATGCATCTATTCATGCCATGGCTTGAAAGAGGCAATGTCGAGGAAAGCATCTTGAAGGAGACAAATTAATATTAATGTAGTGTATACAATAACGTGTAGGTTGCGTTTGATCATCAGGGGGAACGTATAGTCCTGAATAGGACTGTTTTTGTTGACAGTGACTACGTTCACCCAGACGATCAAACCCAACCTATTTTTGAAATGACTCCTGGGTTCAAACCTTTCACAATAACATGGGTGTCACTCAGTTGGTCACACTCTTCCCAGTTTCCTCAAATTTCAAATCCCAAATGCATTGGCAGCCACATAGTTTAACAAAAGTATAAAAAATAAAAAATAAATGAATGAATAAGTGTTCCCTTGCCCCAAAATATAGAACTTGCACTGTTTGTCAAACTTGTACATTATTTTCCCCACTATTAATTCGGTGGCAAGGTCATGCAGACATCTTAAAAGAGAATTCATGATTGCTAGTATTGTTGTTCCTTCAATTCAACCTGTCCGAAAACAACAGAAAAGACTACATTCGTCAGCTGACACCTAAAACCATGGGTGCTTACTAAAGTAGACAAAACTTGCTGGATCAATAAGTGGCAAACACAACATCAAAAGGTCCTATGCATCCCAACCCTCACATTTATTATGCATGCAGCAAGCTTATATTATTTAACACACAACAAATGTTTGGGGTTGTATGGAAATCTTACCTATACATTGTGGTGCAGGATCTGTAAAGGTTAATTATCACAGGTTTATAATGGTAATTGAACTGAGTGGAGGGCAATTTGGTCTGAAATCATACGCGTGATTTCGAAATCGAACGAGCGCGCAGCGCGAGTTCGATTTGAAATCACAGGTATGATTTCAGACCAAAATTGCACGACACGAAGTTCAATTACCACTTTATTACATCCATTTTGAAATCACTCATTTTTTTAAAATCTGTATTCATTGGTCCAAAAGGCTGGTTCGTAAAAAGAGGAACCGGAAACGCGTTTACATGTACATGCCATGTCAACAAAACAAAATGACAGATGTCACTTTACAAAAAACCCATTGGAGCGCAAAAACTTCATTCGTGCAAATGTTCAAGCAGTTCTAAAATCTTGTCACTGCAAAAACAGTCTTCTTCAAAGTTTAATCCTCGTCGTCTGACTCAATAATATAAGCCCTTCGCTTCTTCTGCGGTTGTGGCTGAGGCATCGCGTTTTCTTGGGAGAAAAAATTGAAAGTACAGCCGGTGTAATTCTGCGATGAAGCAGCAGGATTACCAGCATACGTCAACGCTGCCATGCGGTACTGAAACTGTGAGGGACAAGTGGGCGCGAAAAAAAAAACCGAAACCGACGTAATTCCGTCTTGGCACTATATCTGAAGTTGCTTGTATAGGTGACTATCAGTGTGCCAAATTTCATACTCGTACCTAAAAGTGCACAATTCACGTAAAATTTCTAGCTGAGCCGCCGGACTACTGGACGCGCTAACCGCGAGTGCGACACTTACTATTGTAATTTGCATAAAATATAGGATCGATTGAAAGCGTCGCCGACTTGTGAACTTGGAATGGAGTCATGCTACAGCTTGTGTTGACCATCTTGACAGATCTTGACCATAATTAGCTTTTGTATCGGAGTATAGACTATGAAAAGTATGCTTAACGCAATAACGACTGTCCCACGGGTTTTGGGAAATTTAATTTTAGCAGTTGTTCGCCACAGTGAAACTCAAACGAAGAGAAAAGAACGTGGAATTGTAGTTGCATCACCATTACGAAGCATTAGCAATAATCAAGTTGAAGCAATGCAGTGAGAGAAGCTGGCATTTCAGCCATTGCATTACCTTGCCGCGGAACCATGAGGTGATGCGGACATTCTGTTTTTTAAAAACCGAAAGCTATCATCGTCGAGCTCGCTTTCTTGAAAGCTGGCTTTAATGACAGGAAATCTAGCTCGGGTGCTTCTAACCTGATTACTGCAAGGCGAACAAACCCTGCTTGACTGATCTTCTGTTTGCGAAACGGTAAAACCAAGATCTCTTAAACCGTCAGCCAACTTTCGTTTTGTGAGAACTTGACGAACATGACTCTCAAAAAAAGAGATTCTCTTTGTGGGCTTTACGGGAAAGAAATGATTGCCCACTACTATTGACGTATACAAAGCACCCACATATCTCACAATAATCCGATGCGCCGATTTGTTTCGGCGTCGGACCTTTTTTTGAGGTTTGAGAAACGACAATGAAAAACCCAACATTAACTTGGCCTAGCAACCATGTCACGAATCAAACGCCAATTTAAACAATTTTGGAGAGCAGTTATGTTCAGTTATTGATAAATATGACACAGAAATTTCGGGCTCGTAGTTCTAATGCTGCTTGTGTGGTTTAATTTAATCGAATATGAGCGGATTCGATCCCAGAGCATAGGGTCTGCATACTACTACACTCTAACCACTAGACCACCGTGGTTTCGCTGCAAGATGGTGATTTTATTCAAACATTATAGCGAAAACCCCAACCCAAAAGAGAAGCTAACCGTTAACCCTAATCACTATTCTCAGGGCTTAACTTTAATAAGTATGATTAGTGCTTAATCCTAATTAGTATTTTCAGTGCTTAACCCTAATCAGTATCGTCAGTGCTTAACGCTAATCAGATCACTATGGTCAAAATATCGGACTGCCGGTCATTTAGTGTTTTTTAAATCTTGACCGGTTACCGGCCATATAGCCACAGCGAATAATAAAACTGATTTATTTATAAAATATTGCAATATGCTTGAAAGGTATAAAACGGCTGCTTGCTCCAGTGGGGCTATTTCTTTGTCCATATGCCACGCTATTTTTCTGGTCTTGAGCGTGTTCTGTTTTCCGAAAACCAACCCAAATATACAGAGGTTTCGAACTTTGCTTTCACTCTGCCAGAAGGCATCAACTATAATTAATTCATTATTAATGCCGTCGGTTCTCGGTCGACAAGTGTCGGCCAACTGCAAAAGTATGCAGCACGCGCAAAGTTGATTGTTTGCTAATTAGACCTTTTGTTTCTATACATTAATGAGATTGCAGATTATTCAAATTGCATTTGAAAATCAGTGTAAGAAGAAAGCACGTGGTAATCCACTGCGCATTTTAAATCTCCCATTCCAGCATAACCACAATTCCTTGCGAGTCTACCGTGCATCCTAAATCTTCCATTCGCACATAACCACAATTCCTTACGAGTCCATTGCGCATCCTAAATCTTTTATTCGTGCATAACCACAATTCCTTACGTCTGGCAAGAAAAAGTGACTGAATGCCCCTATAATGTAATATTTTTGTCGATTAAAGAGCTGCCTCGTTCGTTCGCTTCAGGCTCACTCACTGCGGCAATAACAAGACAGCGTATCAAATACATCTCCTTTCAAAATTTCTCAATCTTTCTCCTTTTTGCAGACTGTCTGATGAAGACAGCAAGTCAGCTAAAGTTGATGCAACTGAGACAACTATTGAGCCGACAGAGTATCCCCACCCAAATAATTCCAAAATAGTGTTTGTGGATTTGCCAGGAGTAGGATCCCCAAAATTACCAGACCTACAGAAATACTGCGAGAAAACAGCGTTGGAAAAGTACGACTTATTCCTTATCTTTGCAGCCAAGCGATTCACCGTCAATGATTTGAAATTGGCAAGAAAAATAAAGCAGATCGGAAAGAAATTCCTCTTCATTCGCACACACATTGACGTAGATGTTAACTCTGGGAAGAAAGGAAAGCCAACATCATTTAATGAAGATTCCATGCTTGAAAAAGTGCGGTGCGACATTGCAAAGAATTTGGACGACCTGCTGAGCAAGAAAGAAGATATATTTCTCATAAGCAATTACGACAGGGACGAATGGGATTTTGATCGCCTCACCCAAGCTACCCAACTGGGGCTGCCCACATATCAGCGAGAGGCTCTAACCTTGTCCCTAACACGCATGTCAGAAAAAATGGTGGAGAGTAAAGTCAAGGTTCTAAATGACCGCATTTGGAAGGTTGCTGCAGTGTCTGCTGCTACCGCAGCGTTTCCCGTTCCTTTGTTGTCCATAGCAGTTGATATCAACCTGATCATAGAAGAAGTCTCCTTTTACAGATCCCAGCTTTGTCTTCCTCCAATAGGATCACGTCGTTTTTTACAGCTCAATGTCTACACCCAAGAATGCATTCGTGGCCTGTGTTTTCAAAACACAGCACAAGTCGCAGCATTCCTGGCACCGTATGCTGCAGAGGCAGGTGTTGAGGAATTCACCCGCTTTGTCCCAGTGATAGGTCCGGTTCTGGCCGGTGGATTATCATTTGCTGCTACATATGGTGCTCTCAAGTATTGCTTATACAAAGTGAAAGAAATAGCATTAGCCGTCCTACGAGACGCTGTTCAAGACGAAGCCAAGAAATTGGAAAAAGAGTCTGTCTGACACTTAATTTTGATAACGCACTTTTTCAAATGAAAACTCCAATTTGAAGCTTTGTAACATTAAATAGGTTTATTTTCAGCCATCGTCAGGGACACCCAACGAGAATATAGTTCAAAACCACTTAAACATAGCATTACTAAACGTATTTTATTATGTAAACGGCAGATATAGGCATATTTTTACCCCCCCCCCCCCCCAAAAAAAAAAAAATTTCATCTGTTCAGATTTCCTAGCTGGAGGTCTAGTGATCCGAAAATTCTAGGGATCAAAACTTATCTTTTCTAAAATTTCAGTCAGAAAAAAGGCTCCTGAAAATTCTAGGTGACCTTTTTAGGGTAAAAATCCGTTTAAAATGGTCAATTATAATATTTTTTAGGTGTTCGAAAATCCTAGGAGAGGCAAACAAGAAATTTTACAAGAAATGTTCAGAAAAAAATATAGATCTCAAATCGTCTTCCGGACAGATATTTTCCGAAAATTGACGTTGGGTGCCCCTGCATCGTGTAACCAGGTTTTCAAGTGGACTTGACGGACGGATGGACGGGTAGACTGATCATGGCCCAGTATCCGATCCCATCCTTCCCACTATGCCCCGCGTTCCTCGACAGAGAAGCAGCCACTTATGCATTTGCATCAAATTTTTTAGTCCTGTTTCACCACAGGTGAGTGTGTTATGTAAATTTACTTTCTCACCCCTGTCACTACATTATAAAGAGAGTGACAGCCATAAAAAGAGACAGCCATAAAAAAACCGACTAAATCGATGAATTTACACCAAAAAGGACAGGAATACATAAAAGGTAAGTCTCCTTTATTTAATGATATTTAGCGTTCGCAGTCCTCAGTATTTTATTTCTCATACAAAGTTACAAAGTCTCAACGGTCGCTGGTAACGCGACACCGACTCTCTTGTGAGAGAGTAAATTTACATAACACAACCCTAACGTGAGCTTGGGATGGCTGTGGTTTCACTGTGTTCTCACTGTAAACCTTTAGCTACAATTTCATGGTATTAAGCACCTCTCTGTTTTAGCTACACTTAATGTAGGTTTCGGCAGGATCCGTTTTATGTGAAACAGTATATCCAACAAGAGAAGAAGTGTTTCTCTCCCGCTCCGGGGGAAGAGTAGGAGAGCATCCTTGGAACGATACTCGTAGGAACTGACTTGTTCGTTCTGTGGTCGTATTACTACGAAGACCAATTTTTTATATCGTTTAATTCAAAGGCTGTTTCCAAGTAGCCTGCGCCACAAACGAAACGAAACTCTGGTTAAGTCCGTCTGCGAAACAGCGCCGAAATCCTATTTTTGGGCCCCCACCTGTGCATTTACCAGGATTTATGTACGTGCCATGACTGGCCTGCTGTCGATTTGCCAATCGGGATAAGAGGAAATTCGAAACGAACTTCCGGTAATTCGCTCAGTCCGTTTGGTGCCCAGAACAAGTATAAAGGATATCGGCGCTGCTTCGCAGACCTTACTAACCGAGGTTAAGTTACGTCTGCGACGCAGCCTAGTTTACAAGGAGAGGGAGTCAAGCTTGGATGGCGTGTTTCTTCATACTATTAAAAATGCACGTCCAAGATCAAAATGAAATCTTGAACATCTATCTGGAAAAAGCGTTAAATTCACGAAAAATAACAGGGGAAATTATCATCGTACACCGAAAATGCCAAAAATTGCTCAGTTGTATAAAATTGAGCTATAAAATGTATGTGGACAACTTGGCTCAATTTTTTTACAGATTTTAAGATTACTGGTCATGCATTACGGAGCAAGGTTTTCCCCGGTAGACGAATTATCACTAGCAAAGTGTTTGCAGGGGTAATTCTCTTATCCTAGCCCCAGGGTAACCCTACCTGCCTTTAAAATACGTCGTGTACATGTAAAAAAGGAGAAATGTGTGAAAGCTAAGGTAACCCTGTACCATGTGTAGCACCAGGGTCACTCTTCTTCCTTGTAAACAGACCCAAGAATTTTTTTATTTTCAAAGTAGTTTATATAATCGCGTTCTTTGCGATGAATTATCTTCAATAAGAACTTTCTAATTATCATTGAGTCTTAATATAAGGTTGTATGAGGTACTCTGATAGTCTCACTAGGAAGAGCATCTCACTGTAACACGTTGAGATTCCGTTGGCAAAGCTTTTTAGAAGGAAGAACTATTAGCCTAATTAGTTTGTAGAAGTCAGAGTGGTTTTATTCTTAATACGTAAGCACATAGGTGTTTTTAGTATGTTAACTTTTGCGCAACCTGAGTAAAATGATTCCGCTAAAAGATAAACTTTAATGCCAGCATTTTGATTAAGTGTTTACCAACGAGTGTAAAATTGGTACAGCGCTGTATTTGATCGTGTTACCATTCAAAGTAATAGAACTAAAAAATGTATTAATTGTTCACGCTGTTTTGGTTGTCAAGACAGAGTATTTACCCTTTTACTTTGTTGTTTAATGGACAAGAATTTAAATAAAATCATGGAATTCGCTCAGTGACAGACCCAACCGATTCAATAACATTTAATTTAATTAGACCTGCTAGTTTCCGCAGATTTTTGGTCCTTTAATTGTTCGATACTTTTGCAAAATGTTGCAGTCACCACCTTGAAAAACGATTCTCAGGTGCATCACCTCCGCCCCACTTATCAACTACATATGATGGACATGCTTAAAAACCTCCGTCATTATAGATGCAAGTCCATCAGCAAAGCAGAAGCAACACCAACGGCTGTAATGTTCTACTTCTACTGGCTCCAGTTCGGTTAAAAAGGTAGAAAGCGCTATTCAGTAGTAATTCTCTATCCAGTGAATATCAGAAGTGATTTCCCAAAACCCTATCCACTGAATAGTGAATTATCCGGTGGATAGCCATATTCAGCTTTTAAACAACTGTGAGGCCAACTCTGTGACCTACATCAAGACGTAAACATCAATTTAAAGGCCCCGTCCACATGTATCCCTTTTTGTTTAAAAACGGAGATTCTTTTCTCCGGTTTGGCCTACTGTCCACATGTATCGGGTGAAAACGATCTCTGAAAACGCAGCTTTTCAAAAACGCTCTCCAAGGTGAAGATTTTTGAAAACGCTGGCTACTCGTTCAAGTGTGGACGGACGAAGACGGATGTTTTCGAATACGATGATGTAATACATCATTTACTACTAGCATAACGCATGCTCAGAGAGGATGCTATCGTTCTCACATTGTTAAGCGTTTCGTGTGGACGGGCGAAAACGCTTTGAATACACTACGTGTGGACGCGTACATTTTCAAAAACGGAGGATTTTGTCCTCTGTTTTTGAAAATATATGGATACGTGTGGACAGGGCCTAAGTCAAGTGAATTACAATACTTTCTAGCAAACAGCAGAAATTCTCCTTCTGGCAGATTGGATGATGGATTTGCCTAACAGCTCGTGAAATTACGTATAACAATTTTGAAATATCACTCGTGGTATTTATGCCAAATATCACTACAAATCATGCTATTACCTATACAAATCGACTCCTTTTTTCTTTTCATATTTATTAAATAAATTAATTTAATAATCCCAGCGAGGTATAAACTGCTAATTTGCACAAGAAGGCAAACTGGCCCATGAAACATTCCGGTAGTAGTACCAGTAATAAAAATGACAACATCAAGCCAATGCCCTATACCATTCTAGTTTAAGCTGTTTGTACTATTATTAATTTTTCATCCAGTATTGGTTAAAGAGGGGGGGAATCCTCTTTAACTTTAAAACTTGTGGGCTGCTAAGAAATGAAATAAACAATTTCGCCTCAAATACACAACTGTAAATTAGCTATACTGTAATACCTACATGTCAAAATAACTTTCTATTGACTCTATTCACTACACTTTTTACCCATTCAATTTATAGTTAAAAATTTCATGTATCATTCCCTTGGGTTTCATAAAGTATCTTTTCGATTTCTTTAATGGCTGATGAGATGCAGGACTTTCTGCTTCAAAATTAACATCACCTACTGATGACCGTTTTCTTTTTGTTGAAAATTCCTTGGCTACAGTACCCAACAGACTTTCAAATCTGTTGCAATAATGAGGCCGCTGTGCTAGCAAAAATTCGAAGTGAGTGTTCGAAAAAACTGGGTGACCTGCTGAGCAAGAAGGGAAATATATTCCTCATAAGCTACCATGTTCGTGAAAAATGGGAGTTCAGTCTTCTCGGGCAAGCTAATTTACACGCATTGGAACAAAATCTGTGATCTGTTTGCTGGAAGAGGCGTCAAAGGAGGCTCTAGAGGAAAAAGTTAAGGGTCTTGGAGGGGATGTATGGAAGACTAGTGCATGGTCTGGTGGTGCCACAGTGGTTCCTGTAGCATCCACGTTTGTTGATGACTGGCTGATTACGAAAGAATTCAAGCGTTACAAAACCGAGCTTGGTATTCCTGAAGAAGAATCGGATGAATTTAAGAAGCTAGACCCCACCTCCAAAGCTAAAGTTAGCGTAGCATTAAAACTTCTGACCAAAATTACTCCCAACAGCATCAGTACCAGCCTAACAGGTGCGTTTTCCTTAGAAGTAGGAATTAAACCGGCGTTTTCTTTTCTTCCAGCCGGACTGATTATTCTCGGTCCACTGTCAGGTGGATACACATATACAATTCTCGTCAACATTTTGAAAAACATGGCGGATACAGCATTTGCAAGGCGGAGTAGTCACCGAAAAAAAAATAGCCTCCACGGCAAACGTTTTTACTACTTCAGTCTTTTTAAATCCGCAACATTCGTAATCAAACATTGTAACCAGAATATCTTTTTGAAAGTAAAAACCTTGGCTTTAAAATTGAACCCAAGCCCTTAACCTGTTTCTGCTGTTTGGGACAAAAATAATACTCCTCAATTAAGCGACGTTACATACCCATTCCCTCGGCGAATTCTCGAACGATTCGGTGTAATAATACAAATCTCAAATTATGAAGGGCCGTTCTGGTCAAAATCATGACAATAAAATTGAACCGCAAGTCAGTTTTAATCCAACTGCAGCAAATATTATGGACATGTTGTGTATTTTTGTCATCACTAAACAATACTTTTTTCAGCGTGTTAGTAATTATTTTCAGCAACAAGAGTTATTTTTGTTTTAATTATAGGAATACTTTTTTCATTCATGCCGTGAATTATTTGTCAGTGGTACTTCGAATTATTTTTCTAATGTGTATCAAGAATTATTTTTTAATTGGGCCGATGATTATTTTTCGCGGTATCGCGAATTTGTTTTTTGGTCTACAATGCATTACGGGCCTTGCATTTGAAGTGGACTGGTTCGAGTCTTTGACTTCCTTGGACGACCATTTTGAAACCTTTGCAAGTGGAGGAGTGCTTTCAAAGAGAATGCCAAGGCGAAACATTTCATCTTTCTTACAAATAGTAGTGTGTCGTTAGTGATAAGGTTTTCTGGACCGAATATTTAATAGAGGAGACTACGAAGCGACTTCACGACTCGTACACAATTCTATTAACCCTTATTGAACATGACATTTCTGGCCAACTGAACTGTTCTCTACCCAATCTTGTACCTCGAGTCTTCGTCTCGCACTGCACATGCTGGCTTTCGGAACGAAGACCCAGAGAATGAGAGTGTCCCCTACCCTGAAGTTCAGGAAGAAGCTCCCGATTCTAATCCAGACGGGCGAGCACTAGAAGCAGAGCCAGATGGACTCGAGGTAGAAGACCTTCGCTGAGTGCTATGTTAGAGTAGACCTCACTAACTGGGAAATTCGATTGATTTATCTAATATTTATGTTATGGCATTATTGGCTATATATCTCAGGTATCTGACGTTGGACAGACTCATTCATCTCCAATATTAAAAACATAATGTTAAAAATTGGGAACTACTATACTGCCATCGTAAAGGCGCTCGAGCAAGTTCCCCATGCTGGTTAGTTAGTGAGGTCTACTCTCACTAGCACTCTGCGAAGGTCTTCCGCCTCGAATCCATTTGGCTTTGCTAGTTCTGATGCCCGCCCGTCAGGATTAGAATCGGAAGATCCTTCCTGAAGTTCTGGGTAGGGAGCACTCTCATTCACAGCATCCTCGTTCCGAAAGCCAGCATGTGTAGTGCGAAGGCTCGAGGTATAAGATTGGGTACAGAACTGTTCAACTGGGTAGACATGTCATGTTCAATAAGGGTTAGAATTGTGTACGAGTCGTGAAAACCTCATCACGAACGCACAGACTACCGGCTCCTGACAGATTTTGTAAGAAAGATGAAAACCCCTTTTGTTTCTTTCCCTGACAATTTTTCGCCTTGGCATTCTCTTTGAAAGCAATCCTCCACTTCAAATTTTTCAAAATGGTCGCCCAAGGAAGTCAAAGACTCGAACCAGTCCACTTTAACTGCAAGGCCCGCAAAGCATTGTAGGCCCAAAAATAAATTCGCGATACAGCGAAAAATAATTATCAACACGATGAAAAAATAATTCTCAATACTTGTATTAAAAATAATTCGTAGTACCACTAAAAAATTATTTGTGTTACGCCTGAAAACTTTATTCATACAACAACATGAAAAAAGTAAACAGCCTTAACAAAAAATAATTCATGCAGCTAAAAAAAATTAACAACACACTAAAAAAATCCTGTGTACTGATGACAAAAATACACAACGGGTCTATAATAAATGCTGCACTGGCCAAAAAAGTCACTTGTGATGCCATTTTATTATATTAATTTAGACCAGAACGGGCCTCCATATCAAATGATGATTTACCGGGATTTCCCGTCCCTAGTCGAACTAAATGAAAATTATTTGAAATCAGTGCGCGGGCTAAAAGCTTGTTTAAATTATGTTACCGCTAATAAAACTAAAAATACTGGTAGCATTTTAGACTTCGATTTGGCCTCCTAAAGGAAAATGTTTTTCAAGTCTCGTGAGGTAAGGAAGCCATGATTTGCAAAGTCTGCCTCGTCCAACATCTTACCAAGTTTCGTTTCATTTGGCTACCCTTGTGAACGGTGATCCCCGACTCCAGACGAATCGATATTGAGTGTACTCGGTGTTGAAATGTCTTCGAACTCGGTGACTCAGTCACAACAATTTGACTGTTTCTAGGACTTGAAAAGTTTCAGTGCACGAAAATGAGGATTAGTCTTGTAACAGAATGTTCAGTACGAGGAATAAAAGCGCTTTCTCTGCGTTAAGGTGACTGTTCCCAGTAACAAACCAGTTCTTAGCGCAGGAAAGGTGGATTTTAGGTTTTCAGACAGCAGGAATTTGGCTATGAACCAAAGGTTTAACAAGAGAACAGTAGCAACGCAATTGAAATGTTTAGACCGAGAAGATATTGTTTTGAAGCTTCATGTAGTCAGATAATAAGAACGTAAGCTTGTTTCAAAAATGAAACTCACAATTGACTTGGATTCAAGGGGTTGACATCAGGTAGCCTGCAAAACTCAGAGGGAAATTGATTGCCACCACCTTCTTGAAAATATAGCATAAAAACTAAGGGAGGAAGGACGGGTAACCTCTACCCTTGGAATCATTTTTGGACTCGCCACTACTCTCTGTCAGTTGGCGAGGAAGCGTTGGCCCTCCAAAATAGTATCATCGTTCGCACTGCAAAGTAAGCCTACTTTGCTTTTCAGGCTAGATACTATGCACCTATTAATAACTTTTACTGTTCCAGACGTTAGTTCAAACTGTCGGATCGGCTTTTGGTACCCTCCCTACCAACAGAGCCTTTCATTTGGCGTACTCGGTATAGCCTGTGTACAGACCCCCCTCCCCTCCCTTCTCCTATTTTTCCTGAGCGGAGGGGGGTCTGTACACAGGCTAACTCGGTAAAGAAAACTGAGACAAAAGGAGGCGACTCTGCTCACAGGGTGTATATTAGAAGTCCGTGATCAGATTTTAGAAAATCTTGATTTTCCCATACATTTTCTGTCATTCGACAGCATCAGAATTACAGAAAATGTATGGAAAAATTGAGGTGTTGTAAAAACTGATCACGGACGTCTTTGCACTCCAGGTTTAGTGTATTGTTTCTTTGAACTCGTAAGTTACCCATTTCAAGGAGAAAGCAACAAATATATGAATTCAGGAAGAATTAGCTGGCTTTGAATTCCAATACAAATCTTTGAATTTCCCGCCATCTTGCCCTGATTACCCATGATGCAACTATGAGGGTGAACTTCTCTATAGTGGCTTAAGAAATATTTACCTCTCGTCGCGAATATTCAGCCATTATTCAGCTCGATTTCAAAGAAGAATAAAAAATTGTTAATCGTCCAATGTGAGGTGCGGACCAAAATATCAGTTTAGCAGGTAAAGAAGTGTTTCAAAAGATTGCAAAGTCCTGGTCATCAACAGAAAATACATCCACATTGTCGCTTTGACGGTCACCTTCGAATGAAAGGACCCGCTTTGTTTTGCTTTGTGTTCATCGTTTATGCAGGCCGCAAGGTTACTTTTCCAACAGAAAAAAGACGGCCACATGGTCGCTTTACTGTATTTTCATGGTTGCTTTTAAAAGACCAGTTACTCTAGAAGTCTTACCCCGTTGCTGTTGTATTTTCGTCGTTGAAAAATTTAATTACATCCAACTCGTGTGGAAATCACTCCACCAAAGCCGTCATTTTTTTTCATTTGTTAACCCGGCCTGGCTTTAACGAATCGAACCATGAAGGCGAGTCCTCCGAAAGCCAATCAGTTTACCCGAAACTGTTTCCGCATTGTCTGAATCGTTTCTAAAAATTGCTTTTTGGAAATTAAGGAGGTTTGTTCAATCCTGTCATGTCCAATACTGGCGCATTGTTACGGACTGTTACGAGCAGTTGACGGATCGTACGCTCCGTACAAACGGTCACCATTGCTTACGGTCCGTATTCTGAGCACATACGGAGCACGCATCTCATTATTACATCAGGGCACAGTGTGTTACGGTTCGTACTACCCGTACGGTCCGTACGGATGATAACGGTCCGTATGCTAGAGTGATACGGACGGTAATTTTCCTCGTTCCAAGCGTTCTAAAAGCCATGAACCAACACAAGCACCCTCCAAATGCAATATTCCTCGTTCGGCACAGTTTTAGAATATGAACAGACTCATGGAGATTTGTTTTGGCGTATTCTTGTATTTGTTCCGTGCAGTTTTAGTCAGTAATTCGGCTATTTTGTCTTCGGATAGCCGTGAATCTTTCGTCAGTACCTTGAGTTCTGCACTCAAGAAAAAAAAGCTAGTCTGTCGCGCCGCTGCCTGCAGACGTGATCTGATAAAAGCCAATCAGAAACAACGAATTAAATAAGAAATAAACAGTGTAATTATTTAGTTATTTAGATGTTATACAAGAGGAAACATTCAATCCATAGCAGACTTTTAGAACCAGTTGCTATGGGGCTGAAACTATTAGTCAGTGCAAGGCAGGGTATAATTTTTGTTCTACTTTTACTAATAATCATTCATATAATCTCTTATAACATAACAAAAGTAAATCGCGCGCTCTGATTGGTCAGTTAGCCACTACCATTTCCCCGAGGGTGCACGCCACGAAACTGAGCTAGCGCGGTAAAATTTAGGCAAATTCAACAAATCTCCACTCCTGACGGTAAAATACACCGATGAAGTACACAGATGAAAAGTGGAAGTTGAAGAAAATACTAAGCTGTCGTTTTGAAGGAAAAAAGACAAAAGATCGAGCGACAAATTTGCCCCCGATGATTAATCACTGTTTTCCTCGCAGCTAGAATTGCCTGAAGGAAAATCAAGCGAGCGAAGATTTAAGGTACATTTTGTGTGTCTTTTTATAGAAGAGAAAGTCTGTTTAAAATGTAAATTTATCAATTAGCCTTGTGTTATTGACTTTTTGGTCAAGCTGATGCTAAATTCAAGCAAATATTAGGAAACACGCTCAAATTCGAGACAGCTTTGTTGTGAAGTTTTCATCGCATCGATTAAAAATTTTAGTTGAGTTTAAACGGGCACATTACGCTGGAATAAGCGAATTTCATTTGAGTACAGAAACATTTGGGTTTTCAAATAAATTTTTCAAAAACTAACTTCTGTGTGTATTATTTTGTTCCTCAGTGTTCACTCATAACATTCGTTCAGAGAACTGTCGAAAAACAATCGCTTCAGCGCCGGCTGTGTGTCGGCGAATTTCAGTTCCAAGTTTGACTTTCATAGCTGGATTTCCCCAGACAGATTTCGATACAAAGCTAGATAATTTCTTTTTAAAGTTAGTGTTACCTGTTCTGATTCTAAAGGAATTACAGTCAAATTTTCTCATTTCTACTTTACGTTTACTTCAAAAATTTTCTCATAAATAAGCTTGATAATTATTTCATTTATTTAGTTTTAGGTTACTTTTTAGAGTCTTTTTAGTTGGTGTTTATAGTTGTAGCTATAGTTTTCCCTCAAAGTTTTTACCCTAATATTAAGAGCAAGTAGACAGATGCCATTCACAATAACAACAAAAACGTTTTGCAATTTACCTGAAGACGGAGAACGGTTGATTCAGCGAAAGAAAAACTCAAAGGCAAGTTTTTGAAAAACATAGAACATGATGTGTTTACGCGCGGGCAGATGGCAGCATACATGAACTCGGACCGATGACTCAACCGAAGGCAAATGGAAAATAATGTTTTTCTCTTTTGATTATGTTATAAAAGAAATGGTAAACGTTGCAGCTGTGCAACCATGGAGTTATGGATGCACGCGGGAGGTTGCTAAGCACGAAAGAAGCGTAAGAGTCGCACGAGGCGATAGCCGAGTGCGACTCTAGCTTCTTGAGTATAATCAACTAATTGATATAATCAACTGAATTTTTGACCTTTTATAGATAACTTTGCTTCAATGAAGGACCACAAACTGAAAAAAATTACTTTTTTTTGTTGTGGTTACTATAGGTAATTGTGGACCCGCAAAGACTGTTAGAATTGTAACAAAAAGAACAATAAGAAATATTTACCCATTGATATAATCACTTTTATGTTACTGTTTATCAATAAAATGCTACATCGTTTAATTTTTAATACCTGTGTGGTCGTATGGTCTTTTAACAAGTCACGCTCTTTTAGGTCTCACACTTCTTACCACCACAAATCGCCTCACCCTAGCGTGAAGAAGGGGGAGGGGGTTGGAGATCCGATCCTTAACATAAAAAATTTCCTTAAAAAAAGCCGTTACACTTTTATAATCTAACCCAAACATTCAAAGGATGGTTTATTGGATATTGAGTCGTCTCAAAATAACTTAAAAGTCAGGGCATCGGACATTTATAATATTTCTGTGGTGGCTGGTAATTGGTATACGGTGTTCTTTCCACAAAAGCAGGATGATGGAACGAAGAAATCAAGGAAGCAAGAGTTGCAGGAAGGAGTTTATTCTACAAACAACTGCTATCAAATATAATCTGAATTAAACAAGGTTTCTCTTCATACCATATTATCAAAACAGGCGTCTAAGGCATCTTTGGTAACACATATTTTGTCCCTACATGAGCGTTTTCAAGAGAGTGATAACAAAGTCGTTTTAACAACGGTCACACAACAATGAAAGTTGTTCTAGAGTCGCAACAGAAGGTTCAGACCTGGCTAGTTCAGCTCCTAAATATTTCAGATAATCGATTTAATTTGCAGCTAAAGTGGAAAGTCAGTTTAAATGTAAAAAATAAAAAAAATATCATAAATTCTAAAAAAAGGCAAAATGTTCTTGCAACTCTAGGAAGCAAACCTACATCGCTTTTTTCCTTAAAAAGCACATAACATATAATCGAATGTTTTATGGATTCAAATTTTTCAGTAAACAACAACAATTCTTTTCAGACTTACATTTAGTTGAGTTTAAAAGAGTGGCTCCTTGTAAATGCTTTCCTTATCAAAGAGGGTTTTTTAAATTTTCCTTGTAAATGGTAAAATAATCGAGGAAGATGAAAATAGAATATTCAATGTGAGGGAAAACATATTAAGACGCAATCCACCAGGAAATTGAGTAATTTCTATTTTGAGTGGACAAAAAACTTGTAGCAGAATAATTTAAAGCACGTTGCATTCTTTTTTTAATTTTTCAAGGGCTAAAGATGTAATAACTCATTTGTAATTACACCAAAAAATATTTCTTTTGGGAGCCCAAGAAAATGAAAGTCAAATTTCACAAAATTAAATCTTACACATGAGATTTCCAGAATTTTACCTATGTTTTCTCAATTCTTGATAAATTTGACATTCATTTTCTCAGACTCTTATTAGAAATCTTCTTTGGTGGTATTACAGATCACTAATTACATCTTTAGCCCTTGCAAAACAAAAAAAAGACTGCAATATTCTTTAAATTATTCTGGTACAGGGTTTTTGTCCACTCAAAATTAAAATTACTCAATTTCCTGGTGGATTCCGTCTTAAAATACCGTTTAACTACAGTGAAACCTCTCCATAATGGCTACCGTAGTGGGATCTCTTCAATTCAATTATAAATAATAATTTTTATCTTTTAAATTTCGCTCTGTATTATTCCCTTGGCTTCATAAAGTCTCTTTTCGTTTTCTTTGATGGTTGATGAGAGGCAGGACTTTCTGCTTCAAAATTAACAGCACCTGCTGATGAACGTTTTCTTTTTGTTGAAAATTTCTTGGCTACAGTACCCACCAGACTTTCATATCTGTTACAATAAAAAGAATTAAAATTTTATTTCAAAGTGAACAAATAGAAGAGTTTCTTTAATGTTCTTTTAAGAAGGTACTAAGCAGCTGATAGTAGCATTGCTTACGAGTTGATAAAGCTTTCTATTGGCCAGGCTCTTCCCTCAGAGTCAAAAAAGCTTGCTCACAGGCTAATAACAATATTGAATGAAGTAGAGTAGGAGGAGTACATTGTGCTTGTCATTAAAAGTAATTGTTGTTATATAGATGCGTACATGTATGACGATCGGCCTTAACCTGTGTCTTTAAGCCAATAATATCATCACATTATCCCATTTCAACTAAATAATTATGCATCTGTAGGTAAACTGAGGTTAACATATATACTATGATAACTACAACCCTTTAGACATGCTGAACGGCAAAAAAGGAAATAAGACAAAGCTGTTTGGTTGGAGGTACCCAGGGTTTCAGACGAGGTTTAGTTATTTTTTCAGGGGCATCCAATGACGGTTTTCTCCCGAACGCATTGAAAACAATTTTGTAGACTATCCAGCGAGTACTTTTACACCTTCACAAATGCAATTAATACAACTGTAAGCGGTCCTGTTAACAAACCGACCACAATCTTCCATGGTCTACACTCTTATAGACCATACACGTAGAAATGATGTCATGAAATGTTCAAAACTCAAGTGGAACCACGAGCCGCAGGTGAGTGGTTTCACTGCAAGTGTCAAATTTTGTACACTGCAGGTCAAAACCATCCTAAGTGATCCACAGCGACCCTGGCTGGACAATTTTACATGGAATACCAGAAAGGAAGACTTGATTTCTTTTATTGAGGGAACGTGCACCAACTGTGACTTATGTAACACTTAACCACATTTACACTGGAATTTTATCACTTCTTAACTAAAAAGTTATAATTTGTGAATATTCTAAATATCAGTTTTTCTTGGAACTAAATGATATTAAATTTTGTGAATAGTGCACTTTTCCCTAGATTTTTATTATGAACCTTCCCTGCCTTAAAAAATGATTGTAAATTTTTAAAATAGCTTTTTAACACTTGTAGAATTGCCATTTTAATGTTTCATTTTTGTACTTTGAATTGTTCTTTTAGTGTCCACAATTAGCTACTATGTAGCTAAATGCTCTGACATTTAAAATATAATTCATTCGTTCATTTATTCATTCATTCATTCATTCATTCATTCAGGTACAGACCATACTTGGAAACAATGCCAGCGAATAATGAGGATGCTTACTTGGTAAACACAAAATCTTTAGGAAATATTGAGACATTGGGAGTGCCATTTCATTGCATTCCTTGATTTCAATGTCCTTGACACTTGGAGGTGATATAAATTGATTAAGGATTAACCTCAGAACTGTCAAGTTTTTTAAAAAAATATCAAGCAGTTTCTAAATTACTTACATGGATGTTAACAAATTTTTATCCTCGTACAATAAAGCTGATAATTTAAATTATCTTTGTAATGCTGGCATAGTAAATGTTAAAACTTGGGAGGTATACCCACTAAATCATCAAGTCACGCCACCTCAAGTGTTCTGCCTCCTATTACACAAGTTTCACTACCTTGGCTTCTTGCTTTAGTCATATAATTATTTGATCAGCAAAGAGCTCCAGTCATACGTGTACATGAATCTGTTGAATTCTCAGCAAGGGAAAGGCCCTCTGTCTGATGCTCTTAAGCTCTTTTATCATTACATTATATATTAAAAAACTGACTTTACAGGGGTAACAAATTTACAGGACGAAGTCAAGGCAGGTCACAAAAATGCCGTTTTTCCGCCGAAATTCAAGTCTGCTGCAAATTTTTTCAGCTCTAACCCAAGAGGGAAACCTCCTTTTCCTCTCTAAGAGATCGGCTCGAAAAAAGCTTTATATTTTCCCCATCAAATTGAACCATTTTTGCCAGACTTCGAGGCACCTCTGGCTTTAGTCATATAGCTCTAACGTGATCCACCCAAACTTTCTAACCTACATGTGCATGTATCCACCCATGTATCCATCTAGAGGATTTACGTTTCTTGAGAATACATGTATGCTCTCAAGATAATCAATCATAACATAGGTAAGTTACAGTTTAGGTTGTCATATTGATATAGAGAAGACTTTTCAGATTACATGTCAAAATAAGAGGCCCTACAATACATTGTACATGTACATGTATAGTGAGGTCAGTAAGGCTAACAAAATGTAGGCATTAAACCATAAAAATTTAATTATCAAGTTTTTTCAAAATGTTAACAAAGTAGTTGTTACCTTCTTGCCATCTCTTCGTCAGAGACAGTTGCTTCCTGCTCTCGTTCCTCTGATCTTGCCATATCTTCCTCGGCTTGCATCTCTTTAAACAATTTCTGTTGACATTTATTTGAAGACTGAGCATTGAGAACATGACTGGAATACAATCTCCTTAGGCTTCTCATGCAAGCAAAGAGTTGAATTTAACTGCATATTTAATAACATGCCACTGTATATATTGTGGTTCAATTTTATCCTTGGCTTAATTTTCATTTTCCTTTGTCTTGGGGTTTGGAAATGTATGATTATGAGATTAAAAGAAAGAAAAATAAAATAAAACAGAGGACAAGATTGAACCACAACATACACATTATATAAATCTCTTGTACTATCATATAATTTTTAGACCACTTAAAAGCTACATACATGTACATTAGGATATAATTATATTTCTACATTTTTGTATTTTTTTTAGATTTCAAGATACATGTATTGTAGTACAATGAATGTCAAAAAAATGGTCTACTGAGTACAGTATAGAGTTTAAAGTAGATGTGAATACAAGTTACAGTGTAACTGCCCATTGTAATGGTCTTATGGTAAAAAGGGGACTGTATATAGTTTAAGACAAGAAAAGTACTTGGAAAGCGTAGGATTATTATTGTATTACCCAGAATCAAACTTACCTCAACAGTTGGATTAAAGTTCCTGAATGACATCCTTCCACAGGGATAAAGATCCTCACATTTTGCATAACTGGGTTCAAACTCGATGCGGCTTCTTAAAATAAATTGAGAAACAAAACTACCTTGATATTAGTAAAGTACAGTATTTAAAATAGACAGGGATTTGTAAACAAATATGCATGTATCAGGGTTGTCAGTAAGATTTCAAGTTGCCGGGTAAATACAACAAGTAGGCGGGGAATCAAACGGCTAGGGATTTCTTTTGGTTCTATTTTTCTTCTATTTTCCAATAAAAGTAGCCGGGGGCCACTCTCTTAGTAGCCGGGGAAAATCTCCGGCCCCCGGCTCTTAATGACAACCCTGATGTATTAACACCTATATTAGAAACTATTGAGACAATAATAGACAGCTTTAGCAATGACAATAGTGATGGCACAAAGAACATCAAAGAAGCAATCGGTTTGTTAACCAAAACAACAACTTGGCATGTGCATCAAGCTTTTTTTGTGCATTTCCCTGCCATTACTACATGTCTATATGATTTGAAATGCCTAAAATCAAGTTTTATGGAGAACATAAACAAGCGTCTAAGGCTCTAAAATGTTTGTTATTTCTCAAACAGTAGTTAATTACAAAATCAGCTGGAGGTCAATGATTTCTTGATAAACTGTGTCTGTAAGTTAGGTTTTTTTAAAAGACATTTCAAGACTTTAAAGAAGCCTATGATTTTTAACTTTGATTTCTCAGTCTCATAGCTTATATGTGAATGAATCCTCACAGTACTGGTCAGTATTGCTGGATCAGAATCCACTTCAACTTGACAGGAAGGGAATAAAAAAAGGGAAGATGGCGAGAGGGGTGGCAGTGGTGGGGGGGGGGGGGGGAACGATTACTCAAAGGAGGCAACTATTTCAAATATTTCCATTTAAAGGGGGTGATCATTTAAGGACAGCGATGAATCGAAGAATGGCTATTATTTGAGGATATACAGTAGTAAATGTTTTTGTTCAAACAACATTTGCTTAATCAAGCATGCTATACACATGTACATACATAAGAAATACTGCCTTTAAAACAAAGAAAATGTATCAGTTATAATAAGCGGTAAATGGTCAATAACTTCTAAATGTTGTGACTTTAGACCACAAAAGGAAAATAGGAAATTCCAGGGGTTGGGAAATACTATATGCACAAGTTACTATATGCACAAGTCCTGGGCTTGTTTAGGGGGCTCTGAACAAAACATCCCGTTGGAATTAAGTGGAAAAAAAGTGAATATGTCAACAGCCCCTTAAAGAGCCATCAGATCATACAGTAGTCCACAGTCCATGACTAGAAATTACTATCTTGAATACCTTGTACCTGAATCAAAACGTAACTACCTGAAATACTCCCTGAAGATAGCTTTATGTCGCCCGCGATAATCGTAAAGTGTCAAGTTCAATGAAAAGAAGATGACAAGTCCATAGTTTACATACGAAAAAGAAATTTTCACAACATTTCACGTCTTTTTTTAATTCTCGATACAATTATGCTATAAGCTAATACTCAGTGCGGTCAAAAATAATTACTAGAAACTCGGTATGTATTCAAAATATTTTAAAAAGAGAACTTGTAAAGACGTACATATATAACGAAGATTGTGAAAACATTCTTCGAAAACAAAGGCCGTCTCCAAAAGGTTTCATTTATTTTGCGAAATGTAATTCATCGAGTCCTGGACCAAGGACCACTAAGCGAAATTTGGTAATATTTTTCAAGAGTCGATCGATAAAAAAAAAAATTCCAAGTCTGCATCAAATGTGCTTCCAACAGCAGAAATAGGTTTCTATGAAAACCTGTTCTGCAGAAAGGCACGTCTTCCTGTTGCGTTTTAGTTATTCACAAGGCAAGTAAACATGACCATGTAATTTACTGTGCCGCAATTCAGTGCCGCAAAAGTACAAACTTCAAGAAAGACAAATTAACCTACCTGACAAACTTGAATTTAGCGCCTTCACCAACAGCAGGAAAGCCGAAACTTCGTCATGCGAAAGAAGACTAATCAATAAATAATTCGACACATTTCTTTTTCTGTATTTTATTTCTCAGCGAAATATTTCATCACAACAAAGTCGCAGACCAAGGACAACTTAAGCTTACTGTACACGTGCTAAGGAGTATTAGCTTATATGTTAAGTCGAACACTTCAAAGGATTCAAGTCGATCAGGAGAACAAAATATCTACAAAAATGAAAATTCATAGAAACCTTGCGCATTTCTACTTGTTCCAGTGCCTTACCTATCCTCATTTTCTTGTCCTTCCACCACCCAGTGTGATTCCTCGATGGCACGTTGTCTTTCTTCTTCAAGCTGCCGCCGGTAATCAGACTCTGCTTTTCTTTTCATGAACTAAAATAATCCAATACAAAGGAAATTACCTGAGTAAAGGATTAAAATTTAGCTCTTTAAGGTATCAAGATAAGTAAAATTCCGCTTACCTTCATTGCCATGAGATTTTTTGACAAGGTTTTCTTCGCAGGCTGAGGTACTGCTTCGGCCGCCATGTTGGATTCTAGTCTGGGTTTTAGTCCCCCATCGTTGATCACAGGCATCCCAAATTCTACAAAAGAAACACGTGCTTTTGCAGGAAAAAGCGAGTCCTAGGATTTTCCAATCGAATAAGAAATAAATTCTTTACGCTGAAATAGGACAGACACGACGAATAGGAAAATTTAAAGGAAGTTAAAAATCTATCAAAAATTAAAAGAAAAAGCCCTTAAAACTTGGCTAGTTAACTGCTGGGCTTGGGGAAAAATATAAATATAACGAAGACCAATCAGGGTAGATCACCACCTGAAATTATTTATTGTTTAATATTTACCTCCTTACCATCGATTTGCTTAGGATTCTTAGTTAATTAGTTGCTTTGATTTTTTTCTTGAATTTAAAGCATTTCTGGCTTTTTCCCTTTCCCTCTTGGTCAGGATTTGCTTATAGGGAAATGGTGAGATCAGAAATTTCACAAAAAACTATAATGCAAGTGTTTTCCTTTCCCGATTCCTAAATATTTCCAAAAATCACACTCAAGAGCTTTCTTTTAAGTTCGCAAATCAATTTTTTTCCACGTAATGCTGTTGATCGGCTCAATGTTGATTGTAACGATACTAACATATCGAAACTGGCTCAAACTGACTCTTCCAAAGTAATTTCCAATGGTTTGGCAACAGTTTTTTGAGCATGGTTTATTGGGCGCCCTTTTGAGATAATAATCTCATTGGTGCCCTGTACAGGTGAGCTTATAATGCGCCAGATATTCTCCAAAGGTAACGCAGAACAGCAGAAAGTCTGGTGTCGCTGCGAGCGCGACTTTCGGCGTCACCTAACATACGTCACAAACGCTGAGAACGTAAACGGAAACTAACCTTGTACATTTAGTATTAGCATACTATGGAAGAACCAGCACAAGGAAGACAAATGAGAGGACGGTTTATGTCAAACTATGGACTTAAAACCTACACGCCAGAACAAATTAAGGAACAATGGAGATAGAGTATAAATGTACTGGTGAATTTCTCTTTGAACTAAATTGTTCAAACTGTTTGACGTGATCTCTTTTGTTAGTTAAGTAAATATCAACGGTGAATTGCAAGAACTAAAAGGGCGCGCAAAATGGATGGTTCCTTTCGGGTTCCAGCAAGCAAGAAAGTTAAGAGATTTTTTTAACTCATCTCAGCTTGAAACATTATAAAACCGATAAGCTATTGTGCGGCTTACTTTATTTCTCACGTTCCTTTTGCTTTCCTTTAGCAAATCGAACTGGGTTTAACTTTCATTTCTGATTCATTGCAAACGTTTCGTCTCTAAGATTTGCTGTAAGTTTTTACCCGCTACACTTAATGATCTTTGTGCCCTTGATGTGAGATATGTTCAGTTTTGCCACTGACCTAAATATGATAACCCAGTTGCGGTCCTTTCAACTTTCAACTGCTTCAATTTGTTTTAGAGAGAAAGGCGCCTAAGAGACGCTCATCTCATTACGTCGAGCTGCAGTGAAGAGTTGACTAAAGCTTGAAAAACTAATTTTTCAAGGCATTTTCCTTCCGACGCAGCGGTGCAAAACTACTTTAACACGAACAAACAGGTATTACATCTTGATGATGTGGTTATTGGTTACGCTTTAAAGCTAGTGCAAGACAGTTATCAAGGATTAACGGAGCCATTGTACTGATTGTAGCCACTCAAAGTTTAGGTATTGACAGACAACAATCAAACGAACCTGTGAATCACAATTTGAAGAGAATTTATGAAACTCTCAACAAACTCAGCGCGGGAACTCCTAAAAGCAAGTCATAGTCACGACAGAGAAAATGGCACTGAATCGGTGGTGAGATATTAAGCCCTTGAATAGTTAGATATTGCAAAGTATAATAAAAGAAATCACTTAAGCTTTTTTACTTTTAATACATCATTGAAAATGATCCAATGTGTTGTTTCTTCTAACTTCAAGTATGACAGAGTATCAAACTACGACCGAACATTCCATATCAAATCTGGTTACTGCAGTGAACTTCAACGTGACGACAGAGAACATACTCGTGGTCTAAATGTTAATGCTGGGGTGGGTGTTTTTGTTTGCTTTCGTTTTGAACTGTTCTACCGCTTTTATTGACAAACACCTCTAACGGATTAAAAAATACTCTGGAGAAAAATATATCAGCAATTCGTTTCGTAACAATACCTTTGATAGGGAGACGATCAGGCCAATTTTTGAAATCTCTTTTTATACGTGGTGTCCTTGGGATCAATATGGTGAGATGCTGATACGAGCTAAGAAAGTGATCTGTCTTGGGGGATTATAACCCATTTGTGGTATCCTGATTTACCTAAGTTCACTTTAGAGAATTCACCATTCTCACATAGACCGTAGATCCTGGTTAACCCCTCCCCCCAAATTTTGCATAACCATTGTCTTCGATTTCTCCTGGGACGAGTGTAATACCCCGAAAAAAAAATGGAAAAAATAACACTTATGCAAAATTTGGGGCGTAAACAAGGTGCATCATGGTCTATGTAAAAATGGTGAACGTACGTTTATGCAGTCCCTTATCGACGCTAGATAGCAAAATACGTAATTGCATTGTGTGTGCAAGGTTTCCGTTTTAGCTCTAAGGCAAGTAGGTGTGGTAACTCACTCACTAGAGACTAACAGAAGAGTTAGCAGCTTGTGAGTTCATGCAACTGTTCTAAGACTGCAACTAGCTCGGGAAATTCCAAAAAGTCCTACTGGTACCCGATTTATTCATTTACCACTTGTTTCATACCAGCCTTGTTCAAGAAGCACACCAGCCCATAATGGGAATGGGCACAAAGACAATTATGGGCCCTAAGCGAGGTGCCATCCCTACCCAAACCCTCAGCACATGAAAGATATACATTAGGGGTGATCCTTGCCCTAGAGGGTTACATCTCATCAAGAGAGAATAATTGGAAAGAGAGGAAGACGCCAAGTCTAGCCCCTTGGGATAGGATAATTTCACCAAAGTTATTTATTCGCTCTTGATTCCATCTTTTAGCACTGGTTTGTTTTTCTCGGTCGCTCAGACTGAGCGGGGTGGTCTAACGGGCTCGTTAGAATGGAGATGAGATGCCAAAACTAAGGCGATCGCAAATGGACTGCGACACAGTATGACAAGCTTTAAACATATTTTCAGCTTCGTTTGTGCTAAAGAAATTCTGGAGCCGATGCGACCACTCGTCACCGCTCTCCATATACCACAGAAGGCTTGTAGAGGTATAGTTTGATTTCCAGAAAACTGAAAAAGTTATCAAGTCCTATATATACAACAGAGATATGTAATGCGATTGACTCGTGGTTTCAACGCATGTACCACTTAGAGAGCTGTTAATCTATCAGAACAGGTAGGAGAGGCTAAAGAACTTCCACGTGTTTGCGGTAGACAAAGAAATCAAGAAAAATACCCAGCAGCGTCAGCTGTACAGCAATTGAATCGGACGGTAATCTGCTCAGAACTCAAAAGTCTCTTCAGCAAGGAAAAAGGGAACATTATAAGCTCTGTGCTCTTATTCCTCAAGTAATCACCCTTTAAGTCTGAAGAAGCCACAGTAGAACTTGCTCAAATACTGTATGAGAGGCAGGGCCATCTGGTGCCGTCATCTTTCCAAACTGAAACGTTACGATGGATGAACCACTGGAAGCGACAGGCAGCGTCGGATTATGAATCCATCTCGGTCTCCTCACTATAATAGCGAAACACACGGACAACATCTTCTTCCCAAACGTGAGGGAACTGCTAAAAGTTCTCGCCGTTTCGCTGAAATTAATCTAGCGGCGATTTTACACATTTTTTTTTAAAAAATTTATAGAAGCTTACGCTGACAAAACTCTTCCGAATTTGACTGCCTCATTTACAAATGTTATTCATCAAACAACTTAGGCCTGGTCTTAATACTCAAAATGACTCCATAATAGTGCGAAGCGGCTCTTGGTTTAACTTGTAACAAAGTTTTACATGTTACTTTTCTTCTTCAATGACTTATTGTTTTTCTTGTTTGTTATAGATTAACATTCATACCCTTTTTTTTACCAAATGATGACGTCCGAGAACGTCGAAACATGGTCGTATTTTTTAACGTTTTTAAAACTTTCTTTCAATGTTTTTTAAGAGACGTTTTAGCGTAATTTTTTATAGCTTAATTTTTTTAAAGTCGCTTCTTTTTAAGGGGACTTTAGTCTAAATTTTATGGCATTTTCCAATCTTTTTGCAGCGGTTTCAAAGGGCACATGTAATGAAAACTTTAATCACCCCAGCTCTATATATGTTCTTGCAAGGGAACATAATTAAAAAGGTTTTTTTTATGCTCTCTTGGTTTTTGTCAATTCACTCTCACTCAAGGACGTTTCATGAAATCCACGGTAACTATTTAACAGGTGCGAAAAATTGCTGAACAAATACTGCTGGGAAAAGAAAGCACACTTCTACCGTATCATACAATTATTATACATTGTTATTAAAGTACCCATTATCTTTCTTCTCATTGGCTAAGAGCCTACATTTAATTTGGGAAATCGGTGTAAGCTACAGATTTATTTAGTTATCTGCAAGCAGAATACTACCTAATCTGTAGGTTGCGCGCGCATTGCGTGATTTCCAAAAGCATTGTCAATTCGGCTCCTTGCGACGGTGTGTTTGTCCTTACATATTTTAGAAATTCAAACAATGGATAATAAAACAATTATTAGATTCGGTTTTTTTTTATATCCTAAATAATCAAGAGCTCGGTTACCTTTATCAGCCTCGGTCTTTGGTTCGACTGATAACACTTACCTCGACTATTGATTATTCCGGATATCACAAAAACCTCATCCAATAATTGTTATTTTTTCATAATTATTGCATCTTTTCCAGTTTCATCTATAGAATCACAGCTCCTGGCAATCATTATTCTACGCTATTATTAGCTATTGTGGACAAGGGTGAAGACCAGATCCCTGGTCAAATATCTAAGCGGAGCAAGGCCCTCTGGCCCCACCCCCTTGCACGGGCCCTGATACTAAAAAGTGGCTAGAAGTCAGGTCGTTCTTAGGAATGTCATGTCGTACGACCCATCACCATCCGATGCGACCCGTCAAGATAATATTCAGGAGCATTCCAGCGTCCTGACTTCCAGCAATCGAGTCCACATCCGTTTCGCATCTCAAGATTAGACTTCCGGTAGGCAGGTCGACTTTGATTTTGGACGATTTTGGACTAAATTCGTGTCGATTAGCGATAATTGTTCATGTTCAACATGAATGTGTTATATTAATACCTAATTGATGCTTGTTTATGTATTAAAACTACGACCTCATTCGCGCCCCACGTCCAGTTCTCGCACATCTCTTTGTCACGCGTGGCGCAGAGAGAGGGCGTCAGAAGTGGATTATCGCGTTCCCAGAGCCACAATGCTTTTGGCCAGCACCCATGATAACCTAACGGAGTGTCATGGCATGGAGTGATGAACTCATGCGCGGCTGGTTCGAGGTCTGCGGCCATCGTGTCGTCACAGCAAAGCCAAACTTTCAGCGAGCAGAATCTTCGAAAATGGCTTGTTAACGATTTTTATTTGAATTGTTTCCGTGAATAAGGCGCTAATGTGGCTTCTCTTTTGAACGAGGAGACTCTTTATCTCATATTTCAATCAAAGAGGAAAGCGTGTGTGTTGGCAAACATTTTCAGTGCGATTTGTGAGATAGTCCAGCAAAATTGCGTAATGAACACTCTATATGACATAACTAACAGCTTCCCTTCAGTTCTTCTAATGTTTTGTGTTGAAAAATGACATTGTTATTAAACCGTTTATTTATGCATTGAACTGATAATTATTCTGATGTCATTGTGTATTATCAGAGACACGTCGTCACCTCGATTGCACGTTGTGACTCGTGTTTAGTTTTTGTATTTCAGACAACTGTAAGTCTAGAAACCTAGAATTCAATTAAACAGGCAAAAATTCAACATTTTGTTCTACTGTTACTCTACTTGGACCGTCAACTTTTTACGGGAAGCCATTTGTTTACCTTCCTTTAAATCCGGCTAGTACTTGACGTCACGATGACCAGACACCTCGGATTTTCATTCGCCAATACCAGCGTTGTGGTTACGTTACAACTTCCTCCTGCGTCATGGGAAATCGAAAGGACGACAATCATATTTCTACATTACGAGCTCAGTGTACTACGGCTTACATAGACCAAACCGGCTGCCCTTTGCATGTGTCGATGTGGAAAACGCCTTTTAAACTGGTAGTTTTAAAAAATGAGTAAAGCAGGTATCGAAAACCTCGACAACGATATTGACACTGCCTTCTCCGAATTTAACGATTACGTTAAAGAGCATGGCGTTGAAGGCATTGACAAGTTCCTAGAAGACGCTTTGGAAAAATGGAAACAAGTGGACATAAATATTGCAGTTGTTGGCAACTCCGGGAGTGGAAAATCCAGCTTCATTAACACAGTTCGAGGGTGGGTATAATTAAAAGTTTAATTAACTTTCTTTGATGGGTACCTTGTTCACAAGGCCTGACAAGTTGATTTTGTGCCATTAAGGCGGATCGCGTAATAAGGAATCGCAAATGTTATTATATACACCAAGCCAGCTCTTTCATAAGTACAGCGTCTCGCGATGTCATTCCTGAACATTATTCGTGAATTATCAGTCCATTTCTTCTCTTAAAGTGATCATTAGTCACTTCCGGGTTTTTTCACAAGCTCATATCGAAAGTGAAAGGTATCAACTAGCACTTCCTTGAGGTGGGGTAAGCATAGAATTAAGCCGGCTTTGATTTCCGCTGGGTTAAACCCCTAAACGGGGGCCCTGGCATAAAGAACCAGAAAAATTATCCCTTTGTATTGGCCCACGTTCATCCTTAAAATATTACTGGGTCTTTCAGCAACCTGTTCGCGCTAAGAGTTTAAGAATGGATCAAACGATATTTTTTTATTGAGCATCACAGGTCAAATCTCGTCTTAAACTGGAAGAGAGCGGATCTATTAAAGTTTCAGGATCAGTAGAAAGAAACGCGTACGGATCTATCAATGATCGGAAGACGGAATTATCAAGACCGAGCTAATCCAAACGAACAATTTCCTATAAAGACACTTAGCTCTTACGCCGACACGAAAAACCATACCGAAAAAGGCTTCCGTTCAAACAAAAGGATCGCTATACCTCTCCTACCCGCCCCAGGGGGCGGGTAGGAGATAACCCTGGGAACGAGGTTGAAAGGATCGTTATTTCGGCGCGATTGAAGGAGTTTGATTAAATTTGGTTAATATGTGTCATTTCAACATTTGAGGTATTCCCCTAAGGAGGAATTGGTACGAGTTGCCCTCGCAGCTAACAGGAAAGAGTGGAGTACGCTCAGACATGGCAGCATAGACCTTGTCACGGTTTTCGACGCCATCTTGACGAGTAGGCAAACGCGTGAGAAATTACAGTGTCTGTACGAGAATCTAATGACGAATAATTTCCATAAAACGGCTGTTCTGAACAAAATATCGATTGTAAACTTTTGCAAAGCAAAGGATTGTCCTAAAAAAATTTGGGGCGTACGTGTGCTTAAATTTCTCCAGAGGTTTGTTTAGATTTTCCATATATTTGTTTGTAATTTTCCCGGGACTTGCTTACAGACAAATGTATAGAAAATTTTAAAAAGTGGTTCTAGGTCTTCTAGTGCATGTAACGCCCTGAAATTTTTTCAAGAGAATCCTTAGGAGTGAAGCTTTAGTTTACAAATCATATTTTTTTCAGAACGGCCGTTCTAAGGAAATTATTCGACATTAGATTCTCATACAATCACTGTAATGACAAGGTCTATTTTGTGAATGGTGTCATGCACGCGCAAGAGGCATCTTTTAAAACCTACATTGGTCTCTTATCGGGTTGAAATTGTTTTCAGCTTCAGTGGCAATGGCCGTTTTCCTGCTTTCCTGGAAAACAGAAGCCTTCCCAGCAGCTTTTCTTGGAAATGCTGGATGAGTGCCGTATTATCTTTTTTACGTTTTTTATACGTGCTTTCCATTTGTTACAGAATTTACCAACAATTCGCGACTAGTAAGAATTCCATTTTGAATCAGCGCTCCTATCAAAGAGATTCGTTTTTCTGGTCAGCAAAAAAAAAGTCAGAACAATGGACTCCTGATTACGGCTTTCAAATAGAGACGTTAACATAAAATGTTGTTCCGTGTAGGGAATATAACGTTAATATATTTTCTACCTGGCCGTTCTGATAAAGCCGTAACCACACCGTCTAGTTAAGTTCGAAGTTATTTCGTTTAGCAAAAGAAATAAAGACACATTTAATTGTCTTTGCATATCCTGATAATAATCACTCCAGGGATTGGCAGAATTCTCGAAAGTTATTGACGCACACTTTGTCTCAAATTTGCATATAACGTCTGTGCACTTGAAACACTGAGGCTGATATTCCAGACGGTTCCCCTTAATAAATCTGAATTGTTGGCTCCATGTAAAGCACTCAAAAGACGAGTTACATTGCTGGTGGGTGGGTGGGTGGGCGGCTGATGGGTTGTTAAGTGAGTGGAACATTAAAAGTAAGTTTGCAAAATTTAACATTAAATTGCTCTTTTCCACTTGCCATGTGTCTCACATGATAATAGGCCGGGTCTCCATATTTCACAACCACAAAAAAGAGGTATAGGTTTGACAAGAGCATCGAAAATTTTCTTCCTAATCTCTCAGCGAATTTACTTTATTTTAGAAAGATGTAAATATAGGCAATAGACAACAAAAGTATTTTGAAAGGTACACTGAGTGGAAAAACTTTTAATTAATTCATATTTTCTCCATGTCCTCGAAGCCCACAGCGTTAACGTTGAACATAATGATCCAGTATAGAGGTACCAGGTTCCATACCGAGCATCACCCATATTTTCTTCGACGAATTTAATAGCATTCTTTTCTTCTTCTTTTTTTTTATGGTCACTGGAGTACAGACTACTCATAGCCAATAAGCACATGTCCTATCAGGCGACTATTTTTTCTCATGTAAACGTTTTGCCAGGAAATACATGAAACGTTGGCTCGCCCAGGGTAGCTCGGGTAGGCGGGTCACTCTTCTACCACGGACAACGTACTTTTCTCCATATAACCAGAGCCTTACATTTTGAATTTCCAAATTCATTAAACTTTTTTCCAGATATGAATTCGATGATGAAGAAGGTGCTGCCGAAGTTGGAGAAGAAAAAAGTACTACTACAATGCCAACAGCATACCCACATCCTAAAAACTCCCAAATAATATTTTGGGATTTACCCGGAATGGGGGACATCCAAAACCCAGACCTGAAAACATACTGCAACGAAGTACAATTGGAAACGTACGATGCGTTCCTCATCGTAACATGCACCAGATTCTCTAGCAACGATCTCCACTTGGCAGAGGAAATAAAAAGGTCACTTAAGAAACATTTCTTCTTCATTCGCACAAAAATTGACGTGAGCGTCCAATCCGGTAAAATGAGGAAGAAAGTATTTGATGAAAATGTCATGCTTGAGGAAACAAGAAGCCGCTGTTCAGAAGTGCTGGGTGACCTGCTGAGCAGCAAGCAAGACATATTCCTGATAAGCAATCATTATCCTAAAGAGTGGGATTTCCCTAAACTCACTGAAGCCATTTTAGATGCGATGCCCAAATATAAGCAAGAGAGTCTGACCTTGGCTCTGAAGAGCTTTTCACCTGAAATAATCAGGAGAAAAGTTGAAACCCTAAAACGACGTACATGGAAGTCTGCTTTTAAATCTGCTGTTGTCGGAGCGATTCCCCTTCCTGCAGTTTCCGCAGTCTATGATGCCAACCTGATTATCGATGAAATCAACATGTACAGAACCACTCTTGGTCTTCCAAAGGAATGGTCTGAGGAATTTACAAAACTGCACTCTGCCACCAAAGAAACCACAGCCAAACTCACAGCGTTGCTGGCCAGTTACGTTGTGAGTAGCGTCGCTGAGGAGTATGCTCGATTCATCCCATTTATAGGCACCGGCATAGCCGGAGGAATTTCATTTGCTACTACATTAGCTTTTCTTCGTTATTATTTGAAAAAGGGGGAAGATGCAGCATTATTAGCTCTACAAGAAGCTGTCGAAAAGTTACCACGCAATAATTAAACTTCTAACGCTTTCTGAACGGTCAGCGTCCTTTCACCCACCCAAATTTTTCACTTAACGTAAGTATTGCCTCTACGCAGCTAGAGTATGTTTTGTAGACGTTAAATGCCACAGTGATTCTTTGTAATTCATTCAAACGTGTACATGTACGTACTTGATATATTGAAAGATTGAAAGCTATTACTTTTATGGATCAGCTTAATCATTATAGGCTAGTATAAAATTGTTGTAACGTTGGGGGGTATACCTTCCGTCTTCATTAGAACGGAGGTAAAGGATTTAGTCAAAATCTAGATTTAGGAACACAAAACCCATATTACTTTACAAACGTAAATGAAAACTGCTTAGAAATTATGTTTTGTCGTTTTTTTTTCTTCGCTTAAACAAGGAGTAACTGTTAATACAATTTCGATCAAATGGTCATTGTACGTTAGACACACTCTTCACCCATTTATATAATCATCTGCACTTAACCTTTCATAAATAAAGTTTTGAAAACATGCGTCTGAAAAAGTTTACAAAGTGTTTTCCTGCACCCTTCTCTCGTCTTGAGCCATCGGTTTACTGTATGAGACAGGGCGTGTGCCAGGTGTCTTAAAAGACCACACTGGTAGAGTGGCTCTTGATCTTGCATTAACGAAGAATCTCAAGGATACCGGTTTTTTGAGTGGTCATTGGGCCTTTTTCCCAGTTCCCTCTGAGATTTATTATTTATTATTTATTTTTTATACTTCTTAAAATAATTTAGACCTTTCACATATATAATGCTAATTCTTTTAAATTTTTATTTAGTTGAAAATGACCGAAGAGAGGTCGAAACTCTTTTCATCCCTGATTTTTACTGTGTTAAGTTTTTAAAAAACAAGCAAGAGTGTTTTATCAAGATTTTAACACAAGATACAGCCGATCGAGTGACTAAAAATGTCAGACAAAACAAGAACTTCGAGTTCCTTGAACGCTGTTGTATAATCCTTGCAAATATTCTTATTACCTTTCCCCAGAAAATAAGAGGGCAGTGTTTTAATTAGATTTTATAACACTACATCAGTTAACACTAACTTCTTTTGCATTTCCCAACACTGAGTTTTAATGAGTTTCTGAACATTACGAATCGACTATATAATTTTTCCCTCTAGCATATAAGTTCGCTCGAGTAATTAAAATTATTTTGACAGAAGAGTGTTATTTCACCAACACCCATGAGTACACCATCCAGACCATGCACCATTCAATTTTAGCTTCAAACGAATTTTTAATGTACTAAAATGTTATGACTAACAATAATAACAATTTTAAGTAAACATCAGTAATCCCTGTTCATGACAAATGGTTACCCTTTTAAATTAATTAATGAAATCATTCTATAATCAAACTCTAATTCTTTGCACCTTTTTAATTAGTTTGTTTGAAAAACTGCTAAAAACAAGAACACTACTTGTAGAATATATGAAATGTAATAAGTGGGAAATATAAATAAAATATAAAATATAAATTAACCATTAATACACTGTTCATTAATATCAAAAAAACTACTCACCTCGATTCTTGCTCAAACTACATCTTTTATTCCCTTGGTTTTATAAAGCCTCTCTGTGTTTTCTTTGACGGCTGATGGGGAGCAGGACTTTCTGCTTCAAATTAAAACCTACTGATGAAAATTTTCTTTTTGTTGAGAATTTCTTAGCCACAGTTCCCATCAGACTTTCATATCTGTTACAAAAAGAAACAAAACGACTTCTTATTGCCACCTCATGAATAACAGAAAGTACATGTAGCTCTGTCTAAGAATCAGCTAATAGAAGAGGGATCACTAAAAGAAAATTTAAATGGAAAGAAAAATTTATATTAAAAAATTGAAAAAAATAATTAAAATATTTAAGATTCCCCTGAAAAACAGGGAATAGTTGACACCCTATTAGCTTTTCACTGTTAACTTTTCTATTCCCTTGCAAAGACGTTTTCAATGAGGAAAGCTCCAAACACTTTGGAAAGGCCTTCATAATAAACTGTAAAGTATTTTACGGGGTCATGTGCATATCACAGCCAGCGGATAAGTATTCCTAATTTTAATTTCAACAGTATGTTACTTTCGAAAGCATTTAAAAAAAGGCAATCCCTGTCTTCTCATTGGCCAAATCCAATAGTTAAGTCTGGAAATCAGGACACCCTACAGATAATTCGCTATTCTACAAGCAGTTAAGTAAATAATCTATAGGCTGGCTGTGAAATGCTTGATTTCCAATAGCGTTTCTGTTCTTTCTGTTTGCAGCAGGACTGGCTCAGTCCGTAGAGCGTTTGACCGCAGAGCAGGAGGTCGTGAGTTCGATTCCTAGGGCCGGACCGACACTCAGGGTCTTAAAATAACTGAGAAATGAAGATACTCCCTTTGCCCTGCAGGCAGCTAGGCCTACGCGTGGCTCAGATGACCATGGCGGTCTTGGCTCCAGTTGGAGACGTAAAAATAGTGTCCCCAAATAGCACTTTCGTGCTAAATACCTTGACACTTGAATAAAGTGTATATTTTGGACAATAAGTAACTGTGTTCCATGCAACAGCCCATTTGTCCAAATTTCATACTAATATAATTTGTCTGATTTGGTTTATGTGACATCATATGGAAAAATCAAGCTCTCGGTAAGTACTAATGCAAAAACCACATTCAGTTAGACAACATCTAAATTTGTTGTTGATTCCTACCTTCTTGCCTTAATCCACTTCCTCTGATCTGACCAAATCTTCTTCAGCTAACATCTCTTTGAGCAATTTCTGTTGACATTCATTTGGAAAGCATTCAGATAGTGACTCCTGTACAATCTATTAGGGCTTCTCATATACATATAAGTGAAAATTAAGTTATGTTAAAATGCTGGTCATGAGTGATACCATATTATTATATAGGAAATTAACACTTCATGAAATTAGCGTGATTTTCCAAAATTCGCATTAATTCAAGTTGTGTTAATTTCTTGATATGTCAATTTCCGTGCCGTTAATTAAGTGGAGTGTTAATTTCCGCGACCTTAATTTCCATTATATTATCTTGGATATACTTGTGACATTCTTGACACCTAAGAAAGAGGAGTATTTTATCAGGGTGGAGATCCACCGGTATTAGTAAATCTGTGAAGAACCCTCAAAGTGGGGAGGTTTCTTTGCTTAACCCCCTTCGGACAGTTAGGAAAAGTACCACGAACAAAGTTCCTATTTTAGATTATCCGTTTAACTTTGTTTCTGCTGTCTCAACAAGTTTTGTTTCTCTTTGAGCGTCCCAATAATTTCCTTCATCTTGAAATGTTACCCTCTCTTTCGCGTAAATTTTCTTTATTTGAAAGCTGCTTTCCACAAAATGCACATTAATTTAAATCGAATTGATTTCCTATACTTTAATTTCAAGGAGCGTTAACTTCCCATAAAAAGTTATCTGGTTTTTAGGGGTACTTCTATGAGCTGTTGCTTTTCCAGCTTTACTTGGTACATTGCATCCTCCTCACCCTGTTAACTATCCTCTGGTAAAAATTGTTTTTTATCAAACCACATATTGTGTTGAGGGGTACCAACGGTGAAAATGATGTTTGAAGTTTGCAGGTCGCGAGCGCTCGACAAGACGAATTTGTTTTTACTGGCCTTCTTGCATGTTACTGGTTTGGCATAAGTTAATTTGGGAGAAGGCGACAACTAAGAAACAAATAACAATACTTATGAAAGAAACTAAAATAAAGACGTCATCATTATTATCAACACTAAAACCAGGAAATAAAATTTTAGTCCGTTCAATAATTTTTTTTATTATCAGAGAAAACAAAACTCAAAACAAAAGATGTGCGGGATTTCATAACAACCTCGACTTTGACGACTGCAGTCACGAACACCCGGAGCTTTCAGTACTGGGAAACCAAACATGCCTGTAAATGACTTTCATTCAAGAAAATGCCTATTTAATTCTTTTACATGGTTGTTCTTAGGTTGTTCTTTGGTCAGTGAAGACTTCAACAATTTCAGACGGTGTGGCTCGGCTGCATCTCATGCAAACACGAAACTTTCAACTGCTAAATACAAGGCATGAAAATTTCGACTTCTAAAAGCCATCGAACCAGCTTTCTCTATCTGATTCTGAAAATGAAAAAAATAAATAGAGTTGTCAACTTGCTGCCAACCTCAAAAGCATAATTAAGCTTATGTTTCATGGCAATCAACTCAGAAGAGTTTCGTTTCAAAACACGGTAAAACTCACTGGTGAATAAAAGTACAAAGCGATTGTGGGTTGTCGTTTTCCAATAAATCTCGAATCGGCTTTAAGGCATGAAGACTGAGAAACTGAAGAACTGAAAGTTAGAACTACAATACACAAGCTTGCAATGATAGCTTTTTATGTCTTAGTTTCAGCCAGGTTAAGTGAATGAAAATCAGTTTACCTGACGCTCTAGCCAGAATTACACACAGAGTTATTATCATCTTACCTTTTCTGAGTCTAATCGACTAATTGTTTCAGTGATCTGTGCCTGGTTATCCATAAAAGCAATTTCAATACCTACAAAATAGTCAAAAACACAAGCAGCATGAAGCAGAACAACTGAACCACAAGCTGCACACAGAATGAAGCCGAGCGCGCGAGGGAGACTTTGATCTGACTGGCAAGTGTGATTGGAAAAGAGACCGGAAATGCTCAACCTGGCGCATGCGTAGACCTTTTGCTGTGCAGTTGGTTGCCATGGAGACCTCCTTGTTGTACAGGAGATTGCTAAACTCCTCTGTCACTGCCTTAACAGCGCTTGCCCTCCAATATTTAAATAAGCATATGTAAATTCAGGCTAAATAACATTTCCAACACATAAAGAAGGTAAACAATGGAGAAAGCTCTAGGAATGTACACCATAATTTCTTATTCAGAATCATACATGTACTTACTTCAAATGTTGGACTTAAGTTCCTGAATGACATCTTTCTACTGGGAAACAGATCCTCGCATTTCACAGGGTTATCATTAAGAGGCGGGGGCCGGGGATTTCCCCCGGCTACTGAGAACGTGGCCCCAGGCTACTTTCGTAGGAAAACAGAAGAAAAATAGAACCAAAAGAAATCCCTAGCTGTTTGATTCCCCCCCTACTTTTTGTATTTACGCGGCAACTTGAAATCTTAGTGACAGCCCTGATTCCACATAAGAATTACTGGGTTCAAACTAAATGCGGCTCCTTAAAGTTAAGTGTGAATAAGTGAAATACAATGTACAACAGTAAAGTACATTATGGAAACAAATAAACCACAAAACTATCTAGCCACGAACAACATCACCACCGAGGAATATATATACTGCTATCTTGATACTTATTAAAAGGACAAGTCTTTAAAACAAAATTTCTTCACTATAATTTTACAATTTCGTTTAGGGAGGTAAGGGCCAAGTGACAAGATTAACCTTCCTTCATAAGAAAGGCTGTTTGATTTTAACAACTCGCACCTCTCGAGCGATGCAGATAAGCAGTATTAAACAGTCGCAAGTATGCATAACAAATAAAAGTAAACCATTACTTCATCATATTTCAAACTACCAAAAATTCATGTTAGCGATTGTAGGGAAGGTAAGGATGAGAACAACCACATCCCAGTCTTTGGCCATGCACGAGTCTTGCTCGATTGGTTAATGGCAAATAAACTAACCTTGAATATTAAGAAAACAAATTTTGTCATTTTAGACCGGCTCAGAGAAAACTAACCTATCACCCTAAAATAATGATATTCGACAATGATCAAAATAAAAATGTCGCTCTAGAATGTAAAGAATTTGTGAGATATCTAGGTATATATAATAATTGACAATAATCTTTCTTGGAAACTTCATATTGACCAAGTAGCTATTAAAATGAGCCGAACTGTGGGATTGATCTGTAAACCGCGACATTTTCTGCCACAACATACTCTTTTAAATATTTATCGATCCCTTGTTGCTTCTTATTTAACTTATGGTTTGACGGCCTGGGGCCAAGCATATAAATCGCACCTTGAAAAGCTTCTCAAGCTTCAAAAGCGAGCTCTTTGCTTTATCTACTTTTCTGAGCAAAATCAGTATGCAATTCCTTTATTTATTGACGCTGGTGTTTAACCGTTAAAATTTTTGTATTATGAGCTTTTAGCTAACCTTATGTTTGAAATAAGACACAGTAATGCTCCTGGAAACATTCAAGATCTCTTTCAAGATATTTCTGATATTCACTCTTATAATACTCGCCTCCTCTGCCTTAAATAACTTTTACACACAAAGTTCAAGACTCTCAATTCAAGTGAATTCATTTTCTAGAATCGGAACAAAAATATGGAATGAAATGCCTTTCAAAAAACGCCTTTAAGAGGAAAATAAAGCAAACATTTTTTGAGATCCTAGCTTCAGAAGACTGTTATATTGATCTCCCAGAAATCATTCAAAAAGTTAAGTTGAATTTATTTTCCTTTTAGTTAGTATGTAATCATTATTGGTAAAATCACACTCAAGAACACGTTTTTTTCGCAAAGCCATTTCCCCACAAACGGCTTTTGATCAAAACATAGAGGCTGACTAAAACCTGAACACCAAATTTATTTTTTCAATTGATTGCTTGGTAACAGCTTTTCCTTATCAAGAAGCGTGGTTTATCCTTTAGAGACCCTCATGGCTACCGGGCTGATAAGTTAGCTACATGCGCTAGATGTTTTCCTAAGGCAAGGCATATCTGGTTTTCACTGCGCGTGCACGACTTTCGTTGTCACTTAACTATACGTCACCAATCGCTGAGAACGTAAACAGAAACTAACATTGTACGTTTAGCATTAGGATACTATGGAAGAACCAGCACAAGGAAGACAAATGAGAGGACGGTTTATGTCAAACTATGGTCTTAAAACCTACACGCCAGAACAAATTAAGGAACAATGGAGAGAGAGTATGAAGGTACTGGTGAATTTCTCTTTGAACTAAATCGTTCAAACTGTTTGACGTGACCTCTTTTGTTAGTTTATTATCAAAAGTGAATTGCAATAACTAAAATACCGTGTAAAAATGAATGGTTCCTTTTCGGTACAAGCAAACAAGAAAGTTTTGAGACTTTTTTTAAAACTAGTCTTGAAACATTATAAAACCGATAAACTAATGCGCGGCTTACTTTATTTCCCATGTTCTTTAAGCAAATCGCAGTTTAACTTTCATTTCCTGATTCATTACAAACTTTTAGTCGCTAAGATTTGCTGTAAGTTTTTACCCTCTACATTTTATGACCTTTGTGCTCTTGATGTGAGATATCTTTTTTAAAAGAACATTAAAACCTATATATTTTAGATATTTTACAGCTTTTAATATTTTTATCTATCTGACATATTAACATTTTTAACCTGTAGCTTGTATAATTTAGGTTTTTAGTTCTCAACTTTTTACTTAGTATTACCTTACACGTTTATTTACTATCTAAGATCATCTATTTTTTCTATTGTTTTACAGGACCTCACTGAATATCACTCTTTGTGAAGTGAGCTCCCTGTATAAAGATTGTTATTGATTATTATTATGTTCAGTTTTGCCACTGACCTAAATAACACAGTTGCGGTCCTTTCAATTTTCAACTGCTTCACTTTGTTTTAGAGAGAAAGCCGCCTAAGAGACGCTCATCTCATTACGTCGAGCTGCAGTGAAGAACTGACAAAAGCTTGGAAAACAAATTTTTCGAGGCATTTTTCTTCCGACGCAGCGGTGCAAAACTACTTTAACACGAACAAACAGGTATTTTATCTAGATGATGGGGTTGTTGGTTACGCTTTGAAGCTACATGTACTGTAAGCCAGTTATCGCGAAATAATGGAGCTATTGTAGCCACTCAAAGTTTAGTTACGAACCTGTGAATCAAAATTCGAAGAGAATTTATGAAACTCTCAGCAAACTCGCGGGAACTCCTTCAAGCAAGTCATAGTCACTACAGAGAAAGTGGCCCCTGAATCGGTGGTGAGATATTAAGCCCTTGAATAGTTAGATATTGCAAAACATAATAAAAGTAATCACTTAGGCTTTTTTACTTTTAGTACGTCATTGAAAACTGATCCAATGTTTTGTTCTTTTAACTTTAAGCACGAACGAGTATCAAACTATGACCGAACATTCCATATCAAATCTGGTTACTGCAGTAAACTTCATCGTGACGACAGAGAACATACTCGTGGACTAAATGTTAATGCTGAGGTGGGTGTTTTTGTTTGCTTTCATTTTGAACTGTTCTACCGCTTTTATTGACAAACACCTCTAGCGGATTAGAATATATACTCCAGAAAAAAATATATCGGCCATTCGTTTCGTAACAATACCTTTGATAGGGAGACGATCAGGCCAATTTTTCAAATCTCTTTTTATACATATAGTGTCCTTGGGCTCCATATGGTGCGATTTTGGTACGAACTAAGGGAGTAAGCTGTCTTAGAGGATTATAACCCAATTCTGGTATCCTGATTTACCTAGGTTCACTTTAAAGAATTCACCATTTTCACATTGACCATAGATCCTGGTTTACCCCTTCTCCCCAAAATTTTGCATAACCATTGTCTTCGATTTCTCTTGGGACGACTGTAATACCCAGAAAAAAAAAATGGAAAAAATAACGGTTATGCAAAATTTGGGCTGTAAACAAGGTGCATCATGGTCTATGTTAAATAGTGAACGTATGTTTATGAAGTCCCTTGTCGACCCTTTATAGCAGAAGAGCTAGCTGCTTGTGAGTTCAACTGTTCTAAGGTTGCAACTAGCTCGCGAAATTCCAAAAAGTCATACTGGTATCCGAGGCGATTTATTCATTTATCATACCAGCCTGGTTCAAGGAGCAGACCAACACAGCCAGTGGGAATGGGCACAAAGAGAATTATAGGCCCCAAGCGAGGTGCCCTCCCTACCCAAACCCTCAGCCCATGAAAGATATACATTAGGGGTGGCCCTTGCCTTAGAGGGTTACATCTCGAAGAGAGAATAATTGGACAAAGAGGGAGACTCCTAGTCTAGCCGTTGGGATATGTGAATTTCACCAAAGTTATTTTTAGACCAATTAAGCGATTGAAATTGAGGTTCGCAAACATTTTTCAGTGTTGCCAGGAGAGAATTCAACAGTCGCCATCACAATATCCTCCATATTGTTTTTGCTTTTAGGCAGGTGCGCGTGGACTTTATGACGTTTCAATCAATCGATTAAAATGTGCGGACGCCTCAGGAATTAGGCTTCTATTTAATCACAACCTCTAAAAAAACTTTAGTGAAAGTCTCACATCCCTGATAACGCCCTAAGATTCGCTCTCTGTCCTACTATTCTCTCTTGGTCACAAATGGTTCTAGTCTATGTACAGACGCCCCCTTCCCTCAAAACAATTGGGGAGGGGGCGTCTGCACGCAGGCTAATGGTTCTTGTACGTCCAACGAGAGTTGATGTTTAAGCCTTGGTTCAGAAGTGTCATGAGGCACATAGGGAGCAATATACTTATGACCCATTTAAATCTCTGCTTGTAGGAACAAATCAAGGCGGTTCCAGTTTTAAGTTCTTCTCTTTATGGTCATCGACCTCCGTTGGAAAATCCTTCCCGACGACATGTGCGGGTGGCAACTGTGAAGCGAGATTTCTACAGGCACAGTGGAACGAACATACCTTTGTTTTAAATGATTCAGTGAACATCTTCAGTCTTTTTTAAATAAAATTATTTAGAAAGTACAGTTTGCCTCAATTCATTTAACCCTGCTTGTCTCTTTAAAATATTAATTTTTTCTCAAAAATAACGGATTATTTTTTCCACATCCGAATGTCGGTTTGCAGAGAAGAGGGGTCATTCATTGCTGAACAGAATCTTGAATGAGATATAGTAGAAAGCGTGAACACGCGCGTTTGGAATGTTCCTTCCGGAAAAACAGGACTACCTTTTTAGACGTTCCGCTGGATCGAAACAAAAAGTCATGTTCCATTTACTTTCCTACCGGATTTTCGAGAAGATTTTTGTAAATGGTGATTAGAGCGATTTTCGCATGACCTTGAAAAATGTTTTCGGTAAGTGTTCGTTATTTGCTTTATCAGCCAATGGATAAAAAGATCAAAACATGGCCTCTTCGTTTTCCCGCCAAAGAAAACCCTAATATGGAGAAGGCATTGCTCGATTGGCCAATCGTGTTGCAGTACGACGTCCAATCGAAGTATCGGTTGGTTTCTTGAAAGTTCTCGGGTATGAAGTTTTTTCACCCGAGCGTTCGCTTAACCAACCAAAAGCCAAGCGCGTTTGTATCCGTTCGATAATCCAATCAAATCGCTCCATTTCGGTTTGTTTGTTGTTCCTGTATTGCTTTCATTTTAAGGTCATACGAAAATCGCTCTAACTTGCAGTGAACCTGGATAACATTACATGAGGAGACAAGTTCGTGTAGAGTACACGGCGTCCGAATCAATTAGACTGGCAGCTAACTGAGATTGTATCGGCTCAGCCGCGGAGAAACGGCGGTTGACTGGGGTGGTATTGGATTTATTCTTTCAGAGACCGAACTTTACATGAGCCGAACCAAATGCATAAAGTTATATAGAGTGATTTTACTTGAACCGTGAAACAGATACTAACAAATAGTGCCAAAAAGCAAGAGGTAAACAATGAATACAATCATTATGGAATTAGTGCATACTAGTGCGTAGTATTCTACTACCTATTTCACGGGTCAAGTAAAATCACTCTAAAGTATGTTTAAAGTTTCCGTAATTCAAAACTACTTTGTGTTGTTTGTAAGATTTCCGTATATGAAAAATACTTCGACAGCAGATGTAAACAAAACACTCTCTTGTAGTTACTGGTGAGAAGGGACTAGAAGAATTAACTCTACAAATGATATATCACCTTTACACAGTTCAGTTCTGGTTTGCTTAAACCTATTTCAATGACTCAGCGATCTACCTGTCTAATCATAAGCAATTTTTTTATATCGGTTCCTTACAAGCGTGGGAAATGACTAATTCTTGTTCATACCAAATAGAACTCCCATTTTAAGCAATAATTTTTTAAATATAGACAACGTTCCAAGGGCGGAGGAACCCCATAGTCTAAGATTGCACGCTCGTGAAGACTCCTCTGTGGTAAATTGTACAAAACACCCAGTAAATTAAATTACGCAGCTATTACTTGTCTGAAAACAATATCAGGTGTGTGTGTTTTCACACTTTAAATTGCCGCATTAAGGTTATTTTTCGCCCTATACAAAGAAAAACAAAGCTTAAAGTCCAATATCAAAATTACACTCGGGTTGAATAAAAAAGGAGGCATGATTCACGAATATAATTTGCGCATATTAATTGAGACAGTTCTTTCAATATATTTCATTCTACATTTCAACGAGTTTTTATGGCCTAACTCCATATGTCTGAGATTCCTCAAACTTTCGAAGGTATCGAAAAATAGCTAGCCAGAAAGCAAATATCAGTGAACCCGGAAATAATATACCCAGAAATAGTTCAATAATCTCGCACTTTTACTGTTAATTGAGGCAGGAGCCCATGCTCCTGATTGAGGTTATAAACCTGAGAAGTCATTCAATTTCTGAAACTTTTTTTATTTTTATCTACAAACACATATGAATGGTGCGCTTTTGTCTATGGTTAAAGCATACAGAAAGTTTTAGTCATGTGCCAGTTTTGAAATCTAAATATTTAGAACGGTCGTGTTAATGCGCGGCGTACTGAGTATCAACTCTCAGTCGCTGTCCACATGAATCCGTTTTTGTTTGAAAACGGAGATTTTTTTCCTCTGGTTTGGCCTAACCGTCCACACGCCTAATTCGGAGAAAGCGGTCAGCTAAAACGCATCTTTTCAAAGACGCTCTCCAGTCAGAGTGGAGATTTTGAAAACGTTGGCCACTCGTTTACGGGTGGACGGAGCGGAGAACGGATGTTTTCGAACACGATGATGCAATACATCATTTACTAGTAGCATAACTCATGCTCCGTGAGGGATGCTATCGTCTTTCCATTTTTCAGCGTTTTTGTATGGACGGGCGAAAACGATTCGAATACAGTACGTGTGGACGCGTATTTGTTTTGAAAACGGAGGGGAAATATCCGTTTTAAAAAAATATCCGGATACGTGTGGACGGCGCCTCATATGGGCGATAGTGATTCCTTTAAGGCGAAAAAATAACTGGTAGGGAAAATTGCAGAGGTGAAATACCGCAAAATAATGATAACTGCGAGGAACTCAAGGGAAAAGATGGTAAATACCACATTTGCATTTTAGTTTAAATGAGGTTGTAAATTCGGGGACAAATGAGGTATTTACCACCCTTGCCCCTGATTTCCTTGTAGTTTGCAGCTTTTTGCACCATCATTTGCCTCGAACAAATATGACGTATATCTAATTTTTTCTTAACAAATAAGACATAACTCTGCTGTCAAGTAACCCCTTTTATCAGTTCAAGGCACTTGAAATTTTCAAATGGTGCGTTTGTTAAAGACGGAATTTCCAAAACATTGCTACTGATTGAAAATGAACTATATCTTTGTTCAAATTGTCAGGAAAAAATTACTGCTCATTGAGAATTACTAATCGCACCGGAAAGGGAGAATAAAGCAATAGATTTAATATATTTAATGTTTTTAGTTGCAAAGGAAAACACAACAAATACTTTATTTGTTTACTTTTCCATAAAAACCGTAACCATGGATATATCCGATATATATCAAAATATATTTGCGGAAACATTAGACACTACAAAACCCTGAAAGATTACGGACTAACGGGTCATACCTCTCTCTCTCTTCCCAGTCCATGCGAAGACTCTTTTTAATTTTAAAATAAAGTGAATACAATCGAGGAAAGCCAATACTGCGTTTAAAGAAAAAAAATATGTGGGAGAAATTCGATGAAGAAAAGGCTTTTGAAACAACATCATTAAAACAGAGCGATAAAGGCGTTTTATTTCCCATCATGATAGTGGAGTTCTTGATGTTGCAGCGAATAAAACGATCTTGACCTCTCCCTCCGTTAGCTATTCATACTTAGAACTCTCAAAACTTTGATTGCCCTTGGGCTTGAGGTAACACGGGTAACAAAGTAAAGAAGATCAATATTGAACGCAACCTCTTAGAGAAATATTGAAAATGCTTTTAGTGTAACACATCTCTCTTTAGGGCTAGACAAAGTTCTTAAAATAAAGGGTATTTTTCATTACAGTTTTATACAGTCGTAAAAAAAAAACATTTTTAAGTGCAGTTTAAAAACAAACCCAGTCGCAGAAACCGGTATCTTTGTATTACAGTACAAATCGATCGCGTGATACTTCCAAACGTTCTTGAAAACAAATTAGCATTACGGCAAAACATTCAAATATGAGCTGGGAACCGGAAAAAAAGCACAAAACTCGGTAACAGCAAGTGAATTTTTATCCTTGTTTAACGAGGATTTCGATGCATTAAACTTATGTGTTGCGTTCCACTTAAGGAACGGCTAAGCCGAGAGGAGGTAAAATGTCGCCTTCAATTTTATTTGGAAAAGCAATATTACTTCATGCAGTCGACGTTCAAGAGTAGCAATTGCTATGTAGATGCCGCTTGAAACATTAACTTTAAATGCAATCTATATGGTTATCTTTCGTCTACACATTCCATTTAGCATCCTGCTGCAACCCCTTTTGTGACTAAGGATTTTAATGGCTGCAAGATCCCGATCAAAATAATTTCTTGAAATACATGTATTTGTGTGCATTCCTGTTCCTAGACAGAACGCCGCTTAGCTCAATACGCAAGTTGTCATATACATCGCCAGTCCTACATCAAACAATTCAAATCATGTAATCAGCGAGTTGCGTGTACTGGGTTGCTCCCAAAAAAAAGAATAGAAATGACGCTAGTTTTAGTCCACTACTAACCGACTGATTAAAGTAACATAGTCACGATATTTTAATTTGAAACGACTAAAAGCTTTATATAAGAACTGGTAACATATAAATGCCACTTTGACAAAAAGTCACCATGTCACCAATAAACATGCTGGTTCCGAAGTATTTCAAGTCAGACTCTAAAAAAGGTTGAAATAAATGTTCCACCTTTTCTTTTAAATTGAAAAAGCATTGTTTGAATTAATTGAAAAGCATGACGAAACCCCTGTAAAGAATGTAACAAAACGACTTTTTACGAATACGTTCAATACACCGGAACAAATTAGATCGGTAAGAGAGGCGTACTGATGAACTGCCACTAGACGCAAAGGAGAAACTAACACTGAACTAAGACCACGTGAGATTCCTTTTGTTAGTTCAGTCTATCTAGAAACCGCCAGCCATTTCATGAGTAAATGAGTGAGGCTGTTTCTTTATTAATAGACTGCAATGAACGATTATTAATCACAGCGTCATCCAGGTTATATTAAACTGGATATTGAATTCGTATCTTATAATTCGTCACACTCACCGCCACCGCTCGTTTTTCCTCCTTTGTTTTTTTTTTATTTTTCAATTCTTCCGAGATGGAAGGCCCTCAGAGTGCGTCAAAAACAATGCTATTAACATTCTCAAGCAAGACGACGAGCATCCCTTTTCGTTTCAAACGAAGAAACAAAGTTAATTATAAGCCAACATCTCCAGTGAAGACAAAATGCGCGTAGGAAAAACATTTAGACATTATTTTTAGAAGAAACTGATATTACCACGAGGCCTAATAAAAAGTAAAAACGCACGAAAAGCCATGCCTTCTGTCAGGCTAAAATTGACAAGCGCCAGCCAATGACCAAACGCCATTTGTTTCGATCTGGATGGCGTTCAGTTCAAATTATTTGGAATGCCAGCAGCGTAACATTCATGGTAGGGGCGCGGGGGGGGGGGGGGGGGGGGCGGTACTCCCTTATAAGGGCTTAATGGGGACGTGCGGCCAGCCAGGGTATGTTTTTCGGGTTTTTTGTTTTAAACAGGGTATCGAATTTATCATTTTTTGTCTTAATCAGGGTATCGGTTTATCAATTTTTGTCTTAAACAGGATAAATGTCTTAAACAGGATATCAAAAATCGGAATTCTGTCTTAAACAGGGTAGGAAAATCAGCGATATTTGTCTTAAACAGGGTCAGGGTATGAGGGGCCGCGCCGCACCTCCCCTCCCAGGGATATATCGAGTACCCCCCCCCCCCCCCCCGGGGGTAGGAGCCGGAAGATACCAGTGATCATAGTTACTTCAGGTTACCTCGAAGGTCAAAAATTAGAATTAGCAGTATCATTCATAGTCCCGTCGTCACAAATGAGTTGTTTGAAAAGCTGTATAGCTCGACCGTTAAAAATATGCAGCTAGTCAGGAAGTCAACTTTTAATATAATGGTCCGTCGAGAATGGGTGAGCTTCAATTCTGCAGCGGAAATTCCTGTTAATTCGTAAGTTTCTTCACAAGTGGCACTTGCAAGCCTTAAATCTTTTATAGCATTTAGAAACTGACCTAATGACCGATGTTAATACATGCTGTAGTATGCCGTATTCCTTCGAATAATCGCCCCCCTTTGACGGAAAATATCTGAAATATTCGCCTCGTTCGAATAATCGCCCCCAACCCCCATCCTGCCCCACCACTATAGCTACCCTGGTATCGATACCTACGGTATAGCGGTAAATCTGAAGAATGAGGCTGAAAAGGAGTTCTGATCAGGCAAAACTGATCAGTGATGATGCCAAGCAGATTGACAATTAAAATTAATCAAGGAATATAATTTGGAACACTTGAAAAGCCCATGTTCAGTTTCTTTGATGTGATTAGTTTTTGATTTAATGGAAAAATAGAACAAAATATTAAGGGCACGACTTCCAACAACTCAATATATGAAACAATCGCCTCCCTCGAATAATCGCCCCCGGCTAGTTTTCGAGGAATAAGGTATATAGGCTTTTACACCTCTAAGACAACTAAATATTATCGGCCAAATTAACGGCCAAGTTTTACTCCTTAAGCGTTAGACGCTAAAATAACTTCAATCGTTTTTTTTTTCTAACAATGTAACTTTGAGAGTGCAAGATCTCTTGTTATTTTCATTTTTTAACAGAAGACTTTTATTGTTTTATCACTGCAGTAGCTCTTTCACCTTAAAACCGTAAATGCATTTGATTAATCAATGGAATTGATCAGTTAAGTCAGGAGCCCATTGGCTCCTGGTTAAGTGTAAGGTTACAGGTATTTTTAAATTGTTAAATATATTTCCAGCCAGTAAAAAGACTAAATAAAAGTGGACAAAAAAACTGATTCGAAAATCAGCCATTTTCCTCTTCAAGTCTTAGTCCTTTCCTATGCCTCAAAGAAATGTATATTCTTGTCGAAGCGTCATAAATATTCAAACTGGCAGCACGAGAGATATTTTCCCGGGGTGGGGGTACTGCCATATATGGGCTATATAGGTATGTGCCGCTGTGAAGGGTATGGTTTTCAAGCAGCCTACTCTAGGATAGGGTATATAAATCAGAGCGTTTGGGTCTAGAATAGGGTATCATTTTTCAGGAAACTGATCATTTGGTTGAAGATTTTATCTAGACTGGGGAAACAGCTACTCTAGGATAGGGGGGATTTGGGGACTTTACTCTAGTATAGGGTAGCAAAATTCAGCTGACCTAGCTCTGGTATAGGTTAAGGGTTCCAGGGTCCCAGCGGCACATCCACACCCAGAAATTCCTAAAGTACCCCCCCGGGATATTTTAAAGCAAAACAGGCGATATTCAGGCTATTTTCACAATATATCGGATAGCTATCCGGTATAGTATGAACCGATGACTTATTCGATATGTGACTCTCCTCTTCGCTCTGTTACAGAAATCGCGCCAAAATTTTCCCTTCTTATGTGTGAATAGAATCCGGTATGATTTTTGTGCCGGCGCGAAAGCTCTCCGGTATGGTGCGAACAAAGCTGCCTCAGTCAGTATTCAATTTCTGATTTTTTCCAGTTGATTCTTGGGAGCGGGAGCTCTCTGATCGATCAGAATCTCTTACTTACTGATCACACATTAGCGAGCACATGACTCCTGAATTATATATCTAATGATCGAATCAACGATTCTGTTGGTCAGTATAACACTGGCTCTGACATGATCGGAACATTAAACGTTGGACGCGACGAAGCTGAAGGCCGAAGAGCTATGGAAGTAAAATTAAATCTGGCAAACTTTATTAGCATTTTAAATAATTTACTATGGCCTGTTACAAATTGGATAAAAGAAGCTTTTTTACTGTTATCCCGGGGGTGATTTTTTTTTTTTTGCGAAGCCGTAGCCTTCACATTTCCGCATCTTCCCTTTGAAATTTTTATTTTTTTAAGCTCAAAAAAATCAAGAAAATTCCAGCGAGCATGAAATGCGACGACTTTATTAGTATGCTGGAAATAAATTCAACCTACTTCTCTGCCTCAAATATTTGCGGGTACGTTGTTTTCCTTCGTAAACTGCCCCCACAACGAGGACCAGAACTTTCGCAGTTTATTTAGTCAATCCAGGAATTTGCTCCTTGCGTAGCCATAGTATCGGTCGGCCAGTATAGAATTGCTTGGCAACATGCTTAAAAGCGTTGAGAGATTTGGCAAACATCTGAAGTGTGCCAAGACTTCACTCCCCACCAAAAAATTACTTGCCATCTAACTGAAGTCACTTGAATTGATTAAGTAATTGTTTGGTTAAAAGCTGAAATTCAAATACCGGAAAAACGTGGGGATTTTGCTGGAAAGGTTTTCCGCATATGCAATTTGCGTGCGTAACCACGAAGTGTCCATCTTTGACATAACAAAACACTCAGATATTAGCTGAGAACACTCAGTGATCGGTGCGATATTGCAAACTTTCGACTTTGTTGCCAAAAGATATTTGATCCGAGATGCGGAGCACTGAATGTTATTTCTGCTGAAAACACCGTCCAAAAACATGCTAATCAGTTGACAGAGCCGGGGATAAGCGATCCAATTTTGATCTTAGACGGGCAAGTCGTCTAAGTCAACATTCCTGTTGGCGCGCGCCATTACTATAAGACACCTCTTAGGGAGACGGCAAGTTTCAATTGAGGGACGTACAGCTGGGCACTTCTGCAATGCCTTCGCCTGTGCTGTACCTCAGTCGCGCCAATAAACGCTTTGTCAAGAAAGTGGTGAGCTTGATGTACGCGACTGTGACAATTGCGATGATCACCCTGTTTGTTCGAGACTGGACGCAGTTGTCATGGCAAATTGAAACCTCCGGCTCTCAGGGTCGCTCTAGACAGCTGAGATCAGTGCAAGTTTATACTGAAATTGAATTAGTACCGGGAACCACAGAAAGCGAGGGCCATCGGCTCGAAAGACCAACTCCAGCGACCGAGCCAACGAAAGCAACTGCAGAAAATTGGAAGTCTACAAGTGCCACCGCTGCTGCAACCACAGGAAGTGACCCTTCTTTACCACATAAGACTACATTGACAACAAGGACAACTTGCAATCGGCACTACTTTCTCCTTATTATAGTGTCCTCTTCACCAGAACATTTTAATCAGCGGGAATTGATCCGTCAAACTTGGGCATCTGATAGCTTCTTAAATAGCCGATGGAAGACGGTATTTTTGCTGGGACAGAGTGAAAACTATACAGAGGAACTACAGCGCGAAGAGGAGTTCTACGGTGATTTAATTCGAGCGGATTACTACGAAGACTACTGGAATCAAACCTTCAAGATAGAAATGGGATTCGAGTGGGCTGATCGATATTGCAGTTTCTCATTTCTGCTAAAAGCAGACGACGATGTATTTATCAATACGCCCGCCGTCCTCAACCTGTTGAACAAGTCATCCACACCCAAGGAAAAGCTTTATATGGGGTTTGTATACAAGAATCCTGTTGTTCAAAGGAGGGGTAAATGGCTGGTTACAAGAGAGGAATACAATGAGACCCATTTTCCAAACTTCTGCGCTGGGCCTGGCTTCATCCTATCGAGAGATGTAGTGCGTTTGTTTGTGGATATTTTTGACACTATACCCAAGTTTAAGATTGATGATGTTTATGTCGGAATGCTAGCGAAAGAAGCCGGCGTGACCGGTATGCATAATTCAGGTTTTCAGACGCCACCATATTTATCAAAAACATGCGTATTACTTGATAACACTCTAGTGCGACATGGCGCTATGGGAGAATGCCTACTCAAACTCTACCGAAAGTCCATGCCAATCTTTAGCTAGCATATCTAGAACCGGCATCTAGAAAAGGTCATTTGCCACACGGTAAATCTGTCATCAAATGAATTCGGTGTCTCACCATAGGACAAAGTTAAATCAATTTAATAAGAGGCTTTATCATGATACGACTATAATATAAGACCTATAGTTATTGGATAAGCGGATCTTGAATAATGTGATTTACTAGAAAGGTCCTCGTAAAGCCAAACAAATCTCTGCTTGACATTCTTTTCTATTCGTTGGCCTAATAAGACCGAGAGAAAATACACAGGACTAATCAAGTCCCGAGGCTTTTTCTTGGCTTGGCCTCGTTTATTTATGACAAAATACCTCATAAGTAATGCATGGCTTTTCAATATTTTTACAACTGGGTAAAATCATACAGATGGCATAAAATGAGAGCGAATTACTAAAAACTAAATATTAAAGAATAAACACTTAATAAACAGCCCATCGTCAGTTATTAAGAACGTGTAAGAGGGCCGCAAATTTGATAAGTTAATTTTAAAGTAACTTAATTTAGTCCCCACTACTCAATCAACTTCTTACATTAATTGTGTAATTGACCGAGATTTTCTAAATATTGCTTTAGACATAATTGCCCAGTGACATATTCATTGTTTAAATATTTAATTGTCGCTGGCAAATGAAAATTATAAAGAACGGCTGTCGAGCTAAAACAGACTATAAGCTCATCCTGTTTATCCGGAGGTCAATGTACGTATATTCTCCTTGAAAACAATGCGCAAGAAATTAAAATTCAAGTCTCAAAATAATGTTTCATCAGTGGCCTCTTATTTATATTGTGTGGAACCCCAATTTAAGACTATAGTTGCATCAACGAGTTTTCTTCATAACACTGGTTGAGTTTCTTACGCGTTTGGTCGCTCCTCTTCTCTACAGAGCTATCTTTGTGTCATGGTAAATCAAAGCGGGAGTCTTGTTGCGGAACCAAGTAGAGGAGGTTGTATTTACGGGATGGTCGTATTAAATTCGCGTTATGCGAGTATCTATTGTATTAATACCGGTCAAGAGACTATAATAGTCTCTTGTACCGGTATTTTACATCACTGATTTACTAGACAAAGCCGATTCTAGGCTTAATTTCAGGTTTTGCGCGAAGGGTGAAACGAACCCTTGAATAGCGACAGAGCCTTTTTTGCAGAGCAAATGTCACTTTAGAGATTGAGCCAAGAATACTAGGCGACAGTTGATACTCTTTGGATGACTTCATAGCCGGCTTTTAGGTCTTGAGGTCAAGCCGGTAATTGGTGAACCAAAGTGGTTCCGTTATAACGTCGATGCCGTGTTTACGTAACGCTTTTAAAACAATGGAATTAGTTGATGCTACTAAACATAACAGAGATGGTTCACGATCATAAAGCATTAAATGTGTTCTATTATTTTAGCATTATATACAATAATCCGAGCTACACATGTTGATTTTGTGTAATTACGACAAGGTGGAATGGTCATCGGTTTGAAGTTTTATCGTGCAAGTTAAATTGTTTGGACGTTTAAAATTAGTTAGAAACCACTAATCTCAAGTAACCTTCGAGCTACAAAAGTGGTTTATCAAGCAATTTGTGATCAACTTCGAAGGCACGCGACTCTATTGTCCAGATTGTCCCCAATCGTCCGTCATGTTTTCCCATATCTCCATCAATTTTTAGTCACAATGGAAATGTAAAAAGCGGACGCCCACGAAATCATCCCAACCCGTTTTTGAACCGTGACAACCTTGGTAACAACTACAATAAATGTCTTCGCCGACAACTGCTCCATTAAAAACCTCAATGATATGTAAATAAGCGGCTCCCTTTTTAATTTTTGTTTGACATTTTAGTGTCAGATATATACTGGCTAAATTCTGGCACCATGCTTCGAGTGAGAACGGGCTTGTCCATTTTTACTTTGTTTTATGATAATTATTATCATTATTATTACTTTTTTATCAAGACAGACTCCGAGGCACACCACGTGGTATCCTCGTGTTCAATGGCGGGGGAAGCCTGCCAAGTGGGAAGACGAACGAACAGCAGCGACAAGCACTGTTTGTTTGTATAATTATTCGTAAAATTGCGTGATCTCTTTTAGGATTTGTAAGTGGCTTTTGTAGCTCCCAGCAGGGACTCTCCAGTAGCTTTGCCTCACCAATTTCCGTTTCTAAATTTTTAAAAGATACTTTAAACCATTTTCAAAGTTTTGTTTGCACCTTGGTGACCTCTGACGATTGACACAGACTGACTGTCCCAGGGGCTGTTCACACTTAGAGCCCGAGCCGAGGACCAGTGCCTGGGTACTGGTACATTAAGATGATGCTGTGTTCACACCTTAAGTAACCGTGTGAACTGTGCATATATTTCCTCCAGTTCGCCTGTCAGATCCCACCGGCTTTAAAACTTGATCGTAACAGTGAGTTGCGAGCATGCAAAGTAGTGGATTGCCCAGGGCTAAACAAAAAAACGTGTGCCCGTCATAGGGACTCATTCCACTTTAGTGCTTGTACTCGTGTGCTGACACCGTGCACGAATTCTGGCTTGCGTCCCATCTAGTGCAACCCGGTATGGAAAGTGGGCAAGAATCGTTTTAGGTTGTTACAGAGGCAGCGTTGATTGCTTTTTAAAGACGAATCCTTGCCGGATCTATCCAGTCCTTTGCAAATTGTACAGCGCAGAAGTTGTTAACGACGGCCAACTCCTAACCGTATGTTCCACTTTGGATTCCTTCTATTTTCTCGCTTTTCGGCTGAATGATGACTTTGACTAAGAAGTGAACTGAGCTAACAGACCTACTAGTGTTAAAGATCAGAGATGGTTCGCAGCATGGATTTAAACCGACGATCAGAGTAAAACTGATTGAGAAGGTGTCAAGCTGACTTCTAACATTAAAGTAAGCAGAATTCTTTACCGTCCAATCTTATTTCTATCACTCGTCTATAAGATCTGCCGTGTGTTACGAAATTTTTGAGAAAGTTTATTTTTGCGGATTGGCGATTTTTTGTGTTATGCGGGAACTAATATTTGCTATTAGAACAGACTGGTTTTTCTTGTTGCAAATTAATTTTCTCTCTTAATATTTTCGTTTTCGTTGAGTACGTAAGTCCAATGGAAATATCATTTTTAAACTGAATACTACGGTATTCGTGCCCTATGTAATTTAACAGACAATTTCTTAGTACTATAAGTTAGAAGAAAATTTACTCTGGAGTAAATTTTTGAGGGAAAAGTGTTTTCGGTAATTTTTATTTGCAGGAACTTATTTTTGCGGATCGCTGGAAAAATCGCAAAAATTTCGTGCCACACGGTATTATTTCCTGTGTAGTTCCAGTAGCCCCCGTAAGGTCGATGCCTGACCAATAAAATCTTTGCCTGTTTATTAATTAATTTTTTGTTTTCTTCTCCACTGGAATGCCTTCGCATTACCGGTAAAGCCATACAGTCAGTTCACTAGGCCAAAAACCTCTTATCTGCCTCAATCTCTCATCTCTTTGCCGAGATGGGATGGACGCGGAAACAGTTTGCCTGTTTCCAGATTATTTTTAATTGGCATAAAACTTATCGGCCTTTTTTGGTATCGATTGAACAAAACTTTTATTCATATACTGAGAGCTAAGTATAGTAAAAGCCAAGGCTAGGAACCTGTTCACAAATCTTCACAATCATCTGGACTATTGTACGTTCCTGACTAAAACGCTGAGGTATAATTTTTGCGTGAATTCAGTTGGGAAAAAAACAATTTACTGGTTGTTGCTATTTTTTTTTTCTTGATTCAAAACTGCGATTCTATATAATATTACGTCCTTCAGGAAATAACATTGCTTATTATATGGCTGATTCCGCAAGTGAGCAAGATTAATCCAACCCTGTGAGTTGATTGGCTACACGAGCGGGCTAAATGAGCTTATCGTTGTCGCTCGAACTTTGGCTCCGACGTTATTTTAGTCATATTCTCTATTTATAATGTCCATTCGATTGGCCTTTTTTTTTTGCGTTTTCTTTTTTATTATTGACCTTGAATTTTTCTCGGTTAATAAAAACGTAACGCTAAAGAGAATTTGGCTATTATACCACACGGCTTGATCAATAACGCATGTTATCATAACGCATTTGCATTCTATGTAGTCTTCCGGCTGAAATGTCGGAAATTTCTCTTCTAGACTACGAGTAGTCCCCATTTTTCCTCAGGGATAGTAGAGCGAGCGAAAATCGAACGCGCGTGAAAATCACCCCCCACGCGAGAAAAGCTTCCCTGCTAGCAGAGGTCTCTCACGACGAGGCAAAATTGAGAGAAAGGTCGTGAGAGACCTCTGCTAGCAGGGAAGAGAAAGGCGAGACGCTGCGTTCGCTTTTCGCTGGCTCTACTATCACTGAGGAAAAATGGGGACTACTCGTAGTCTATTTCTCTCCCGGCTCAGCTTCATCTTAAAATCACTTCAATAGATCGACGTTCTCCTTTCATGTAAATGTGCAAAACTAATCTACTAAAAAAAATTAATTTTCTGGGATAAGTTTTTGTAATGAATAATGAAGTGAGAAAACTGATGTTTAGGTAGATTCCACACTGACTTTTACAGAAAATATAATCTTGTCTTTCAGTGAGGAAAGGCGCATCCTTTAAAATAACAGCAGATGTCTGTGGCTTACAAAAAATTAAAACAATCTTCACGCTATTCTGTCCTCAGACAACGAATGTTATCTATTAAAGGGGTACGGAAATTCCGTAGTAATATTGTGGTTTTGTAATCCTTCATCCTGCGGAAATAATCGACTTAAATCGAACTTTAAAAACTTTTGTGGGAGTATCCTTAAAATGTGTTGTTTTCTTAATCACTTAAGTTCTGAACAATGAGCTTTTCAGGTTCTTTCGTCAACCCGAGGATGTATAGAAATAAAGTACTTCACATTAGTTTTAGCTAGTTTTACGTCTCTCTTCTCATCTCTGTGGTAATTCTTGCTTTCTCAGCGGCGTCGCTGTCTAAATGGTTCAATCGGTGATTTTCCTTCACAGCGATCTTTATGGTTTTGTATGATAAACAGAATTGTTCGAAATTTACAATTGATAATTTGTAAGAGTTACGTTTTTGGCCCGACCAACCCTGAATAACATTCACCTCTCGGCGGGGGCGCCTGTAAGGATTTTTCCAGAGAAACCCAGAAAAAATTGTCTTCTAAAGCAAGATCAGGAAAACTGTGCAAATTCTAAGATTTGTGTTAAGTTCTTTAGCAATTTCACATGCAAAGTTCCCATTCAGATTTTCACCGTAAATGAAAAACTTGACAAAAGTTCAATGAATTGAACGCCGCAATATTGATGGAATCACATCGATCCGTCTGCATCCTTTTAAAATAACAGGCAACGTCTGAGGGCAAGCTGAAAATTCAAATTATCCCCATAATGATACGCTTTAAATATTCTCACACGGCAAATTCCCAAACATGTTGCGGTATTGTACACGGTAGCCCTTGGAATAATATATAACATATCTAGGAATCCATTCGCACCCTTAAGAAAGTAAAATTTGAGGATAACCTAAACGGTTATGCTGCTAAATTTTACACTGTCGTGATATGGTACGTTTCAGAGGCCTTTCAGGACATCAAGCTGAAAAATAAGGAAAGTATTTCTTGGTTTCTATATAGCGTGAAAGTGAGTTTGTGTAACACCCACTAAACGATACTCTAAATAAATAAATAAATAATGATTTGCAGGTGGCACATCCACATAGTGGTTCTTCGTCTACCTGATTCCTGGTCGAATTGGAATTTGGAAATATTGGTTTTTGAGGAGAGGGGAAAACCGGAGTGCCCGGAGAAAAACCTCTCAGAGCTTAGGAGAGAACCAACAACAAACTCAACCCACATATGGCGTCGACGCTGTGATTTGAACCCGGGCCACATTGGTGGGAGGCGAGTGCTCTCACCACTGCGCCACCCTTGCGCCCCTCTAGCAATCAAAGTCGCTACGACAAGTAACTCTGTCGTTTGCACGTGACGGTTTTATAAGAAAATTGTCCCCCAGGGCAAGATCGCACATAAAGTATTCTAAATATTTGTTTTTACTATGTAAAGGGAGAGGAGAGCAGGGGAAAATAGGAGCATGCAACACGGGAATAAAGCGGACTGGAGGGGCAGGGGAGGCGGAAGAGGAAAGAGCGGGAGTAAGAAGCTCTAAAAGGGTAGGAAGGGAAAAAAGGAGGGGGGAAATTGGGTTAATATTTCGCAAACGAAGAGGGGCTGAAGGAAGCAAGCCAACACCGACAGAACGAGTTTTTGGCATTTACGGAGGTTTGTCGACAAGTTACCCGGTAGTATATTATGCAATAAGACATTGTCCCTGGGGAAAAATCGCACATACAGAATGATTTGTATTCACTATTTAGTGGGGAAGGACAGGGGGTGGGTGGGAGCCCGGGAGAATAGCGGAGGTAGGGGTACGGGAGATGGGAGGGATACGTTAGGCAGAAGCAAGAGCCATAAAGCTCTTGGCAGAAAGAAATCTGAAAGGGTGGAAAGCGGGAGAAATGAGAGGGGAAATACTTAGTATTTCGCAATCCAAAGGGGCTGAAGGGGAGAAGCCAAGAACAACGGATTGCCACCCAGGAATTAATGCCAAGTACGAGAGGCAGGAGTTTTGGAACCCTGTTCACTTATATATCCTGAAAGATATAATAGCGTGACCAGCTTGAGAATAAATTTCAATTCTCAGGCAGCCACAGCAGGACATTTCTTTAATTCTTAAGAAAACCAAACAGACCTATTTATCCGCATGTGATCCTGTCAAAAATGTGTAATTAAGTTTATCACTGTTAAATCGCCAATTAATCGTTTGGTCATTATAAAAAAGGAATGAGAATTGACAACTGATGATTTCTCAATTTCATCTCTCTTAAAAAGAGGGACAAGAACTCGCAAGGACGTCCATGGATCTCGCGGTGAGTGACCTTGGAGGACTTTTTTGTTTAGAAGATGTACCGATATACTTCAGTATCATACAAAATTTTGAAAATTTTTACTTGTTTGTTAATCTACATCATTCCAAAACATTATTCAAGGGCTTCACTACAATGTCTTAATTGAGCGGATTCCACATCAGATTTGACCCCCGCAAAGTATAATGTTAATGTGTCGAATTTTCCAAAGTTTTCACGTAAGAAAACTGAACAAAATTTAAGTACAAACAAAATTCTAAACATTTTGCAGATTTAAAATTGAGTACACTGTACTTTCTAGCGTAGAGCGTATAATCCAGAAACAAAGGCTTTCTTTTCAAACACGCCCACCAAATGTTTAAAATTTCATTCAGAAAAATTATTTAATACCTCTCTGATTTAAGGTGACTCTCTTCTCTTATTTTTACTCAGCATCACTGCTGGACCGCACAGACACGCTTAAAAAAGTTCTTACTAACTTTTTAACTTAGTGCTTCGAGGGGAAAGAAATATTAAACGTAAACTGATCTACTGTAAAAGGGTTCAATCGGTAACTTCAGCAAGAGGCTTCATGCTTTACGAAATCTCACTGGTGTTGTTTGATAAAGAGAATTGCAGGCAATTTACAATAAAATTGCTAACTTGTGACGGATTTACGTTTTTAGGCCATCATTAATCCAATAAAATTAACCACTCGGGTTTAAGTTTTTCAGCAATAGCTCATGATTATTTCCAACTCACATTTCTATAGTTAACGGAAAACATGGCTGGCAGAAAGAGGTGGATTGAAGGACACTATATTGACGGAATCACATCGATCTGTCAGCATCCTTTAAAATAACAGGCAAAGTCTGTAGTCAAGTTAAAAATTGAAATTATCCCCATAATGATCACGCTTTAACTATATATTCCCACACGGCAAATTCCCAAAAATGTTGCGGTATTTATACTCGGAATCCTGGCGGGGTAGGAGTTCCCTAAAGCCGGACTAACGTGGAAGTCTGTTGCAACGTAGTTAAAGTAGGTAAAATTTGTATATGACCCGACCCATTATTTACCCTGCGAGCGGAGGCCTTTCTATCGAGTTCCTAGATGAGGAAAGGACCTCTCTTCCTCTTCAATCGAAGGGCCTCTGCTCGCAGGATACCAGTTATGCTTCTAAATTCTAAACTGTAAGCAGTAACTTTCACAAGGCTTTTGGAACATGGAGCTCAAAAATTGAGGCAACTACGGGTAGACTGCGTGGTTTTTAGATCTAGACACAATAAAAGTGAATTTGTGCAACTCCTACAAAACGATATTCTGCCCCTGATTTAGGGAGGGTTTTCGACACGGTAGCCCTGAACACATCCCCCCCCCCCCCCCCCCCCATTTATATTCACTGTATATCCTAAAAGATGTAGGAGCGTGATCAGCCTGAGGATAAATTTCAATTTTGAGTAAGTCGCAACAGGACATTACTTGAATACCATACAGACCGAATAATCTTTTTGTGATCCTGTAAAAAAATGTGGAATTTTGTTTATCATCAATTTTACAGCTTACTGAAATTGAAATATAGTTCTTCTATTTAAAGCACTAAAGACTAAAATAAATATGCAGAAATCACACTAACAGGATATTCTACAAAACATCTTCAGATCGATCGATCGTTTTTTGATCTTTTTTTTTTTAATCCTGCGATCTTAAAATTTTTTCCCCAAAACATTTGTTACCGAAATAAAATTTGGTAAATGCCCAATGAAAGAAGAAAAATGTGGCAAAGCAAAATTTTACCTTCTGCGAATGACCGGAGACAAGAAGCCGCGTTTCGCTAGCAGAAGGCAGCGTTGTGCATGACTTAAAAGATTTCCGGTTCTTTTTGGCCTAAGAGTAACCAGAAAACGGCTCGAATATCTTTAAAAGGCGTTTTCAGCACATTTCTAGGAGCGAATGGATTAAAATCGGGATAGGATTTGGACCTTTGGGCCGGGCATTCCGGTCCAACACGCTACTTCGTTAACAATTATCAACCACCACTTTCACCGACACAGAGGTGAATGATTGTTGTAACATATACCACGCTGGCCAAATGCTTGAAAATTTCAAAATTTCGCTCGCCGCGCAATGCATAATAAGCTCAGAAAGTCAAGTGGTAACTCAGATGATCAAATGAAGTCAAACGACGTGAATGACTTCAAACATTCGACGATCTTCAAAAATAAAACCAATGTTTTTAGATTCGACTCTGTAATCAACGAAAAAAGGGCAGTTCAAAAAAGTTTTTTTCGTTGTTTCTCCCCGGCTGCTTGGAGGTAAACGGCACTTCGCTACTTACCAGTCAATCTTCGCGCGTAAAAAGCAGTAATCAGTTGTCTTACGTCTTCGCCTCCTAAGAAAGCAGTGATATTCTTTCAGTTCACGGGAAAAACTCTAGGTGTCATGCATAGGAATTGTTTCTTGTGGTCAGTATGTAGGGTCTAAAAATTTTATGGTTACATTTTGCGAGTGCAGGACATTCCACCACTGACGCGTTAGTCTATTTGCTGCAGGCTGTGTATGAGGCAGTGGATACAGGGAGCTGTGGTGCTAGGCTGTTTTTTGCTGACTACTCTAAAGGTTTTGACATGATTGACCAGTGTGCTGATTGAGGAGCTAAGGAGCATGCATGTGCACCCTGTTCTAGTTAACTGGATAATAGCTTTTCTGTGTAACAGGACTCAGGCTGTGAGGATTGAGAACATTTTATCTGAGTGGACAACTCCAAAGGGCGGTATACCACAAGGCATCAAGTTAGGAGTCATTTTGTTTACAATCATGACAAATAATTTATTGCGCTCATGGAACCTTAGAATAAAGTTTGTTGATGATGCCACTGCCCTTGAAATAATCCCTAGGAACAGTGCCATTCTACTCAATTTTGTTACAAACGATATCTACGCTTTTTCTGAAGATCACAGAATGAAATTGAACCCTACTAAATGCTAGCCTGCTTAGCATGGCAGTTTTGGTTGGGCGCGCTAAGTAATAAAGGTGGGCGAGGGCAGAGAAACCGCGAGGAGATTGGGGCGGGAGCAACTTGAAACTTATTTTTCTCGCGGCTTTGCTGGTCGTTCTCGCGCGCTTTGCGCGGGAATTTCGCGGCTTCGCCACTCGTGCGCCCGGCTCGACAAACCGCAGTGCTACGCAGGCTAACTAAATGCAAGGAGATGCTAATTAATTTTATGAGTAATCATAATTTTATTGTGAAACCTATTGTAATTGGTAGTAACACAATTGAGAGAGTCATGAAATATAATTTACTAGGCGTTTATGTAAGTAATGACCTGAAATGGAACCATCATGTGGACGTTATAGTGCAAAAGGGAAACAGGAGGCTTTACTCTTTAAGGGTCCTTAAGCAATGTGGTGCACCTCCAGCTTCACTGACTAAGGTTTATACAACCATTGTTCGTCCTGTTCTAGAATGTGTTGCCCCTGTCTGGCAAAATATACCAGATTTTCTATCTTATAAGATTGAGAGCATTCAGAAAAGGGCTATGCGCATCATTTTTCTTTAATGAATTACAACGAGGCATTCAATGCCTTTAATTTAACAACTCTAAGTGACAGACGCGCCCATCTATGCCAGGTTTATATTGATAGACTCCGGAATGAGAATCACCCCTTGCATTTTATGCTCCCCAAACAGGAGGAAGTTGTGCATAATTATAATCTTAGATCTGGCATTAGCCGCACCACGCGTCCTACCTGTAGGACCAAGCGCACGCAAGAGTTTGTCACGCATAAGTATACCTAGTGGCTTGTACAATTATATTTTCTAGTATTTATGGGATTTTTTGTATTATATTTTAGTATTATAAGTTTTGTAAATAGCTCTGTAATTCAGCCATTCTGTATATTGCTGCAATGAGTCTTAATAAACAGTTATTATTGTTATTTTGCGTAAAACGTCGTTAAATTTTGCGTTGTTAAATTTCGCTCCGCAAGAGTTGTTAACGCAAGGAAAAAAACTACAATATGACTGAGCTTAAAGTCAGACCTTCATTATTTGCATCAATAGAAAAATGAATGCACCTTTATTGATGCGTAACTACACGGTTAGCATGTGCGAGATCTGGAACCAACAGGTTTGAGCGAAACGAGGGAAATAGTAGTCTACCACGCAGCCGTTTTTTTTTTGTGTCGTCACGCAACGCTCCTGTGGGGATAGCGGGTTGTGTGACGACACAAAGAACGGCTGCGTAGGAGATTAGGGAAATAATCCCTTATCACAGTCTCTGACGTCACACTTGCGGTAATCTGTGATAAGTCCGTCTCACGTGGTGATTACCTTCTTCTATTTTATTTTACGTTAAAATGGACTAATTGTAACGAATGACAGAATATAAAGAGAAGCAACGTGGATTTTATTAAACTCTCAAAACCCACAAATAACGTTTTCTTACTTTAACATCAACGGAAGAGACAAAACATTACTAGATACATTAAATTCTATAACTCACAAAACAATTCTAACAAACTCTCTGAAAGTATATCTAGCATTAGAGGAACTCATTATATATTCTACCAAAAACAGCGGGAAAACTGACGATTTCCTACTTCTCCATCAAAGGAAGCGATAAAACATTACTATATATATTAAATTCTATAACTTACAAAACAATTCCAACAAACTCTCTTCCTTTTCGTCGAAACTATTTCTAGCATTAGAGGAACTCATTATATACTCTACTAAAAACAGCGGGAAAACTGACAATTTCCTACTTCTCCTTCAATGGAAGCGACAAAACATTACCAAATATATTAAATTCTATAACTTACAAAACGATTCTGACAAACTCTCTTCCTTTTAGTTGAAAGTATATCTAGCATTAGAGGAACTCATTATATATTCTACCAAAAACAGGCGGAAAACTGACAATTTCCTACTTCTCCATCAGTGGAAGCGATAAAACATTACTAAATACATTAAATTATATATATAACTTAATTATAAAACAACTCTAACGAACTCCCTTCCTTGGTTGGAAGTACATCTAGCATTAATATATACACAAAAAACCAGATAATTTCCTACGGTATATAGTGATCTACAATAGGAAACTTACGATCCGACAACCGCGACGTTCATGAAAACGTCGCGGAAAAATAGACTCAGCATTCTTTCACTTTATTTCCCATCATCCCAAGGCGTCCAGTTACGTAAAAGAAGGGAATTTAGGTCGGAGCTGAAGAGAAGGGACTGCGCCCGATTTCAGACAGAGATGGTAGAATTTATCGCCTTGTCGTTCCCAAGTAAACTTAAAATTTGGTCATTTCAAGTCGTAGTTGTGCAGAGACGGCAAATAAATTTACAGAAAAGCGCGATTCACGTGCAGAGTTGTTGTTTTGCTGATGAAACCCTTTGCCTTTTGACGTTTTCGTTGCCGTCGCTATCGTAGTTTGACAGAAAAAAAACTCTTGCAAAACTAACATAACCCACCCGATTTTTGCTCACATAGGGCTGTATAAAAGCAATATTTGAATCTTCGATCGAAGGACCCGTTAATTATAGAATTACAAATGAAAAATAGCGTAATATCGGGATCGGTTTAAATGAAACATGGAAAAAAACAATGAAAAGCGAATTTAAAAAAGCACGAGTGACATAACTAACCCACAAAGCATCTACAATCATTAAAGGCGTTGTAAAAAAAAACCAGTACTCACAAATTGAATAATTAAAACAACCTAAAACCTTAAAAAGAAACAACATAGTAAACTAGCAAAAAATAACGCTCCCTGAACCCCTTCAAAAATGTAACGTTTGTCGATATTAAACTGACCCGGGATTAGCTACAAAACGGTTTTATCTACCAATAACAAATTTGGAGCTCTACTAATCACCCGTGACAATCCAATCCCATATTATCTGTGCAAGTGCGCGAATCACCTGGCTTCAAAAAAGTTTTTAGCCTGCGAAAACAGCCGTTTCTCTTCGCTCCTCGCCGCTTGGGACGTTCAGCGGAAAGATACGTCTGCGCCTAAGCGACAGAAATTTCATACTGATTACGTAGAATCTGTCCGGACTGGTCAGGAGCTCTGAGTGGTCAACGTAGTAGTCGTATTGTTTTAGCTAATGTTTACGAATGACAAAAAAGACAAAAGGCCACAGAGGTCAAATGTAAACGCGATGAATCTATAACAAAGCAGTCAATAATCGTGCAAACGGCTGTCTTCGCAGCCTAAAAGATTCCTAAGTTTAAATCTAAGTCATCAGTGAAATATGAAAGGGAAATTCATGTCACTTAAAACGCTGGTGTTTCCTTTTCTGTCCCTTTCTTTCCTCAAGGGAAACTACTTTGACCATTGCGCGAGTTATCGCACAGTAGATCGACGCGTTTGGTGCGCTTCGATAAGGCAGCGATGCTGCAATGTTCACCAAAATAACAAGTGGTCGTTCTAACCCACTGTACTTGCGGAACGTACTAACAAGGACGCATTCAGAATCGTTCCCATAAGAATCAACAACTTCAGGAAGATTCAACTGGCTGCAGAGATATTTTCTTTCAGGAATGCAGTCTTCTTTGCCATATAAGATGGCTATGTCCCTTTCACTATATCCTTCTGTTAAGAGTGATAGAAGCACTTCCTTTAAGGCAGCCATTTGTTCACCTCTCGTGTACCTCTTGATAATGGGTTCTTCTCCATCAAAATCGTGCCCCATTTCAATCTGACGAGCAGAATTTTCACTTAAAAAACGTTTGGCCCAGTTGGAAATTCGTTTCGAATTTCTAATCACTTTCGTCAAATAGAAAGTTGGCTGTTGGTAAATATCATCTGGGATGCCTGTGGGGTAGTTATGATTCACTTGGTCTCTATCGATAAAAATCCACAACGAGCCTCGACCTGAATTGGCACAGTCGGTGTCACGAGGCTTTGAGACACGGCTTTCGGAGAGATCTGTGTCAGAGTCAGAGTCGCTGTCAGAGGTGGTATTACGTGCGGATTCCTCGTGTTGGCCAGTCTTGACCTGGAAAGATGATTCTGCAGTCGGAGAACTGCGAGAAGTGGGGTCGAAATCCATTTCAGAATCGGAATCAGATGAACTGTAGTCCAGTTTTGAATCGTAATCTGAGACGACGCCGGAGTCGTGCCTAGGATTTGGGCAGTGCTGGAGAACAAGTGTTCTGGCCTTCTCTAACCAGTCCCCATCTTCGCTTCGATAGTTCTGGACCTCATCCAGGATGACATGATGTACGTTAGGAAAGGACATCATCATGAAGGATCGACGGCATACGCACTGACAAATGCCGAGTTTACTGAAGATAACAACAAGAAAAAGAGAAATATTTAAATTTGGTCACTTACGGGTGAGGAATTTGACACATGAGTAAAGTTCATTTACTTCCAATATTTTTTATAAGAAGTGTCAGTTGAGATCTTTTAAATAATATTAACACATTGCCCTTATACAATATGGACACCTTAACAATTTTCACAGTTTCACAATGACCACAAATGTCCTTGTCCACATGTATCCGGATATTATTGAACACGGGGATCTTTTTTCCTCGGTTTTCTAAAAATACACGTGACACGTCGCGTATTCGAATAATTCCGAAAACGCTAAAACGATGGAAAGACGATAGGATCCCTTACAGGGCATGCGCCGTATAATGTATGACATTATCATCGTATTGGAAAACTTTCGTTTTCGCCCGTCCACCCAAAACTGATAGGCTGTTGTTTGCACTCATCTCCACTCTGGAAAGCGATTTCGATGAAAGTTTTCACCGGGTACGTGTGGAAGGTTAAACTAGGGAGGAAATATCTGTTTTTAGTGAAACAAAAACAGATGCTTGTGGACAGGGCCTAATACAAACACCTCAATACACGTGCAATTCCCCTAATCTATCACCTATGAAAAACTCTTTACAACGGACTGAACATTGAGCCGTTTGATGGTGCTATTAGGGACCCTACGATCCCGCGACAATTTGCGACGCCGTCGCTGAATAATAGCCTTTGAATCCCTTTGAGTTTTTTCGCGTTTATTTCATGTCGCCAAGCAACTCAAAGGAAGGGAAATTTAGGTTGGAGCCAAAGAGAGGGTATCGCATCCGAGTTAGACAGAGATTCGCCTTGCATTTCTATTCTAACTAAACATAAAATTTGTCCATTTCACATCGTAGTTGTACAGGAATGGTAAAGGAATTTATAAAAAGCACATTAAACCAAGGCTTGTTTGACGTTCCCTTTGCCGCCGCCGCCGCAGTTTCCTTAATCATACAAAGCGGCCTGACTCACTAGTTGGTAACACTGGAACAGCAAATACTAAAAAGTGAAAAATACTTTTTATACATAGGGTTAGTGAATTACCTTATCTTCTGTCTCAATCCCAGGTTCTCGCATACATATACTATATTCCAATATGTGAGCTTTGGATCGCGACGTCTGAGCTCTTTAATAAACTCCACTGCTACAAGGGTCTTGCCAGTACCAGCTGCACCGTTTATCCAAAGTTCCTTGTGCCTTTCAATCTCATGGTGGAGGAGCTGGAATTGTTCCACGGTCAGAAGGTTAAAGAAGCTGATACCCTGTTTATTGGAAAGGACAGAGGGGACTTTTGCCAATACGATGACAAGCGATTTCAGAACTTCCTTGACTTTTCCTCGTGGAGTTTCTAGCTGATAATCCACAGGGTATCGATCATCTGGAGATGGTAATCCATCAAGCGGCACAGCCGACTTTGCAGTGCAAGATACCAAGTGGTAGCTGATGTAGAACTTTTCATAACAGCCACCATTAACCACAAGAGCTCTCTTTATAACTTTAGCTGTCGTTTGGGCGTAGGATAACGACTCTGTTTCTGTTCCACTGATGCAAAGGGTAAAGAGATGGAGTCCCCCGAGCTCTTGGTCAAACAGCAACAGGTCACAGATAGTGCCATCAGCCTCTTCACTGTAAATCTCGACTTTTGTAATACAAGAAAGCCATGAGCGGGAGCCTACCAGCAACGAACGATTGCGGCCTCGTGAATAATGCTGTTGGATTTCTCTTATAACCTGTTTTACAGGCTCTGGTTGATTTTCTTCGAAGCCCTCGGGGGACACTGGACACCCTGGCTTGGCTTTGAATGGAATGAAAAAGTATAAGGAATACCAATTCAGTAGCAAGACGAAATTGCAGCTAAGCGAATACGTTGGAAACAACTGAGCTGAGGTCGCAATGTTTTGAATGAACGAAACTGTATGAAAAGTTGACGAAATTTTGTCAGAGCAACAGAATGAATTTGGTCATTTGGTGGTAGCCTCAGTTTGCTCATATGTACGTGTTTTTTTAATGGTAAATTCTGGTAAAATTTTTTGAACAATTTTTTTAAAAACTTGCGTGAAAGCTCATGGAGATGGCTCTAGCCGATTGCTAGAAAGAAGCATTTGATTAGTATGTATCTTGTTAGCGGTTTTGTAAACATTTTGCTCTACTTTAAAAAATTAGCGAGTAATTTTGAAGCCGCCAGATAGATTTTAATCAAAATTGGACTAGACCGAGATTAACCGTCGTTTAATATGACCTTTGAGTTTCAAGATTATTGATATATTGTAACGCAGTAAAACAAGGGCTGCAATTTGCTAATTTTTTGACGGAAGTTTCGTCTTTACAAATGAAAGTCTCATTATTCAGGAGTCTTGTCTCCAAGTTTCATTTTCACGTGAACAGCAGTAGCAAACAATGCATTTGAAATATGCAGAAATGCTAGCTTTTGTTTTCCACAAAAATATGAAATTTGAGACATCACCAGTCATTAGAAATACCTGCAAGGAAAGCTTTCCTGATTCTTTCAGCAGAATTTTTCAAGGTAAGCAATGGTCCCTTTAAAATGCTCAAAGTGCTAAACTTGGCCCTCACTTTTTTTGTGCCTAATCAAAAAAAAAAAGGTTTGGAAAGAAACGTTGTGAACAGATTTTTACTAACAACTTAATGAGGTGTCTGATCATCCCCTGTTAGTCGCTAAAGACAAAAAGTGTGAGGTAATAGTACCTGAGCCAGAAAGTGAAATTCCCCCCCTTTTTGGGGGGGGGGGGATTTTACAGACATATCGTTTCAAACCTTTCCCCAAGGGTATTTCATAAATATTTCATAAATACATGCTTGCAATTGACTTATTGGTGCATGTGGCGATATAGTTCCATTCTTTATTTTCACCAAATTCCACAGGAGACCCTCTTCTGAAGTTAGATCAACAGTTTTGACAGTGTAAGTTGTTTCCCCTGTCTATAGGTCTGTCGATTCCAAGCATTCTTATCTCCCCTAAGGCATTTGTCATTTTTTTCTATAGACAGTTGCAAATGCCCCTCCATGGGGTAGCAGATTCATACAAATCCCTCTTTGGGCTAAAAAATGTGTGCAAATGCCCCACCGTGGAAATGAGGTCTGTAATATACAATGGCTATGCAATTTGTTGACACAGCATTTACTTAAAAACAGGGTTTATTCTAGAAATTGGCCAATGAGGGTCAAATGGGCCCCCTTCTGTAATTTTAGGGGCGCTTTTACAAGAAAGGGGGTCCCCGAAAAGGTATTAGAACTTATTGGTACAGACTATTCCATGAGAAAAAGTAAGTTTAGAGAGCGGCCATCAAATCAGTGTTGCTAGTGATGTTTTCGAACACTTTATTTTAAAAAAATAGTACCTTTCCTTGGGTCTATTTTTTTGCGCCCCATTAGATGCGGCAACGTAAATTTTATGCGGCATTTTTTTCCAATGCGGAAATCCCTTAAGGCCGCGCTCTAGAATAAACCTTGTAAAAATAACCAGTGAAAGCAAAAATTAAAAACAACGTGTTAAACAAAAATTCGCTACAATGTAGCGATGACAAATGCAATGATAAAATTTAGAGGACTTTGCTGGAGCAACATGGTCGATTGGAACTACATGTACATGTACAGTCATTGATTCATTGAAAAAATTGCATGTCTAGGCAAGCTAGTATGTAATCAGTGATGGGCCCTGCAGAAAGCTGGTATACTAACCTTTACTTTCACCTACGCACGTGCCATGTAGTATTCTCTTCTTCCATTGATTCAAGTCAAGGGGGATAATGTAATCCTCTCCGTCAGACCCAACAAGTTCAAAGCTTACCGGGCATCTTCTAAAAATTCCTCCCAAGTTCTGCATACCAGCGATAAGAATCACTATGATAGACCTTGATTCTGCACCAGCAACTGGAAAGAACTTGATGTCCCAATGAACTCCCTGTCTTGGAATAAAGCTCCATGTGTCACTCATTTTCTCAATCATAGCTTCAAACCTATTCTTCAACTCAGCTTCACTATCCCCGTTCATACTTTGACCTTGGACTTCTCCGTTGTCTGTCACACCCATGATGAACATTCCTCCATTGCCGTTTCCAAAAGCGGATATCTGTCTCTCAATTTTTCTATTTTCCTCGTGGTTACTGCTGTGCAAAATGGGATGCTTGGATCTGAAGCATTTAAACTGAACCTGTTTGGATTCGTGGAAGTTTAGTACATCCTCGTTTGTGAATGTCTCAGGTAAAATACCCACAGGGAGGTCTGTTACTGGAACTCGAGGAACATCCATACCAAGGGATCTCTTAGACAATAAGTCAACAACTTTGTTGTAAGTGGGAAGCAACACTCCCGCATCCCCTGGCAGATGCAAATTGTAATCCACTGTACAAAAATGGTTTACTGCCTTGACGAACAGAAAAATGGTGTCTCCCACACGTTTTTGGTCAAATACATCAGTGTATGCTGAAGGCTGGACCATTTGATCCAATTTAGGCTGTAACTTTGACCAAAATGTATCCACATCTTTAAGATCTTTAGGTTTAAAGCCATCAATTTTCATCTGTACAATGCCTCCCCCTGAATTGAGAGCTGCATTAATTGGCTTTAGAGCAGCTTCTGGCTTGGCTCCTTTTCCAAGCACTATTTTGCAGTGCTGCACATTCTCAGCAAATTCCCTGTTAGAAAGCAAATCACTATACTATTAGGTAATTATAAACATTTTGTGCCTGCTTTTCTAATTTCATAGAAGTTTCTGATCTGTTAATGACAAGAGAAGAAATCATTCCATGTTAAATTGCTGGAAAGAATAAAAAATGAATTGTGTTTTTCTTTTAAAGTTGACATGGAGAGGTGGGAGGGGTATGGAATTAGTCAGTGACTAATGGGTCACACATAAGTCACTCATTGCTGTTGCGTCTTTGAAAAAAAACTATGATCACATTCATTGCAAGAGGTACCGCAACAATGAGCTGCATAATTAGCCAGATTCACTCAGACAGCATTATTTTAGACAGCGTTCTGTTTGGCAAGCAAGTAACTTGACTAGCCTGGTAATGGCAGGTCAATCTCAGTTAACTAAAATCTGGACAGCACATATTATTATGAAAGTAGCACATTTCTCCTTGCCATCCTGAATATGGGGTGCAAGTGGTTTTTTAAAGTAAACTTGTCTAATTCTTTTACATGCACGTGATCCCCTCCTAAGTGCAAGGCCTTTCATACAAGGCTGTTTCATAATTGCACGCATGGCATCTTGTACATTGTAAAATAACGGAGGTTGTTTACATTTTTACCCCCTGATGCCTCTCTAATAAATTACAGCTATAAGCCCTCCCTCTGTGAGGTGAGCGGGCTTAGATGAGGCATCAGCTGACATAACAGGCCTGCCAAATTTGTGACAAGCAAGTTTTGCATCCTGGCAAAAAAGAAGCACTTACTAAGATCAAAAAGTGAACAACACTAGTGTGCTTTCCAGTGATCCTGGACCGAAAATGATTCTCAGACCGCAAATGATCTCTAAAATGGAATGTAAATGATCTTTGACTGCAAATGATCCCATGAAAAGTAGAGGAGTGGAATGGACTTTAGGCATGGTTGTGTGAATGGTGCTGAGATCTTGAACAACACATTGTTAAAGCAATTGAAATGAGAATGACAATGGAATGAGAAACAGAGTAACAAGTAGGCATAACTTTTTGTAACTATATCAGAATTCTTCTACATAGTGGGAGTCACACTAGAGCAAATTTTTATTTTAGGCCAGTTTCATCCTTGGAGACCCAGGGGCAGATAGACTCATAGTAGGGACAAGGGAAAGTCTAAACGGGCGGGAAAATGTGGCACCAAGAAAAGTAAAGAACGGCGAGAAGAGCCCCTGGGGACAATGTCCTACCAGACCAGTTCCAAACGGTCACCGCTATTCTGGCTTCTGATTGGTGCCAAAAAACTTGTGTTTTCTGGCACCAATCAGAAGCCAGAACGGCGGCGATTGTTTGGAACTGGTCTGGTAAGACATTGTCCCCAGGGGCTCTTCTCGCCGTTCTTTACTTTTCTTCGTTTAGACTTTCCCTCGCCCCCTTTATCTGCCCCTGGGTCTCTGAGGATGGGCCAGTTTCAGAGACTTATTTTCTTGTTTCAAGGATACATGTATTTTTAAACTTTACAGAATTTCAGATTTTCTTATTTGCATGTATTTTTGCTTAACTGATTGAACAAAGTTTTTAATGTAATTTTACAGTGTTTCTTTTTTGTCATTACTTTTGCAGCAAAACTTATTCAGTTTAAAGATTTTTTGTTGACATAAATTTAAACTAGACGCAATGATCCAGTAACGTACACACTGTAAGTCCAAGCCATTTTCTGCTTTTCCTCTCAGGATCATTTGTTGTCAACGATGGGGATCATTGACGGTTTGGGAATCATTTGCAATCAGGATCAATTTTGGTACTGTACAATGCTGAGCTAACAAGAAATAATTATCATGAATACTATAAATCCTCTATTAATCCCCCTCTCTATTAAGCCCCCTCCCCAACTCAAAGGTGCTTGAAAAAAAAATAAGCCCCCCGGGGGGCTTAATAGAGGATTTACAGTAAGAGAACTCAGACAGATATTTGCTTGTGTTAATATGTCTGCATGGTCCTTTCTTAAAGGTTTACAAGGTGGCGGGGGGGGGGGGGGGGGGTGGGTTAATGACACTAATCAGAAATTAATGGACACATACTTAAAACCATTTTTTTTAGAACAAAAGACTTCACTTTACAAACAACCATACTCAGATTCTCAGATAAAGTGGGATTTTTCTATTTTAATGGTAGCTAGGACCCAGGTTCCAGCACCTCTTGTCCTGAGCACAGTAATTTGTCAAGTCCTCTCAGTATTTTCATCAAGTCTTGTATTAATTTACCTGTAAGTCCTACGATAACCTTTCCTCAAGCAAAGGGCAGCCAAGTACTTGTAATACAGGTTTGACTGCATAATTAGAAAATTATCTTTGGCCTGTGCATGTGTCAGTGCCTCTTGTCAAGTGTCCACTAACCGGCACGTAAATTTAGTAACAATTTCAAGAGAACTGACAGATGGATTACTTATGTCAAGCTTGCTTGGCCCTCTCCTACATTGTAGGATAAGGAAATTAAAGTTTGCCAAACAGGGACGGCATGATCACTTTACTTTGACATGAAATGAGTTCTTCATGTACGTGTTCTATTTTGGTAAAAAAAATACAATGTAATGATAACAGAAAGACAGACCAAAAGACTTCACTTACTTAAATTAAACATTTCTGGTAAGCCCTCTACATTACTGCCTTAAGTTCTTGAGTTACATAGCTTAATGTATGCTTTAATCAAAACATGCTTTCACCTGTTGCTGATATTGCAAACATCTGCAGGAACTTCTTTTGTTCTCTTGGGGAAAGTGTCATCAACATCCATTGATACATCTGTACCTTTCATTTTCAAAGAGACCCAATTTGGGATTAGGAATAACTCTGGAAACAAAAGTTTCAAAAATTTAGTGTTTTGTAGTGGGAGGCGGTCATAAAACCATCAGGGCTAACAATTATTGTAACAACCAAAACATACAATGTTCTGTAATAACAATAACTCATCTTCCCCAGGGCTAAAAGTTTCACCCGTGATCTTTTTTAAACATACAGTACATGCATGGGTTTTTTTTTTTTTGGCTTAAGACAGCTTTTACCCTTTGGTGACTGCCAAATGGTATTTTACATACTGTCATAACATAATTTACAGTTAAGAAGTTTTATAGATTTTGAGCCAACAGAGTAGCCAGCTGCCAAAAGAAAATAGCATTACATTAAGACTCAAAGTCCAAACCTCCACAAGTAACATTGATATGGTATAAAGGTCAAAGACAGACAACTTCACATTTATAAGTTAACTAACATAGGTATTGCCAGAGCTCTGTCTTGGTGCTGGTCTAAAAGGTAAACACATTCATTACATGTGACGACCATTGATTTTAAATGCTGTCAGTATTATCAGCATTGGTAAAATACCATTGATATTGTAATGATACAGTACAGGCCAAAGGCATTGCACCATTACACGTGTGTTTCATGCGTGAAAATCCACCATATTGCATGCAAATTTCACGAGAAAAACACTCGTGAAACACTTGTGTAAAAATATACATGCAAAGATACACGAGAAAACACATGCAAATTAGGAAAATTTGTATGTAAAACTTTACACGCAGATTGTTATATAATTTGCATGTATTCAGTTTATTTGAGTTCTTATATCGCTGGCTGAGCGAGTGCAGTTGTACTTGTGCGGGTGGCTTTAATTTGTTAGCATAAATCAAACTTTCGGGGCATGTTCAGATGTTAGGATTTTATGTTATAGGATATTACATGGCCGCGCGGGGATACGAAATTTCTCTTCTCCTGTTTTCAACACGAGAAGAGAAATTTCGTATCTCCAAGTGGCCATGTAATGTTCTATTTATTATATAAACACCAATGAAATACAAAACCATTTCACTTTAATACTGTCTTTTTTGGTATGGAAGGCGCGATTTATTATGAAGCCATAGCAACAGTGATATTTTCACATGTGATCGAATATAACATGTTATTTTCACATGTGAAGCTCACCTGGTATTTCATTTGTGTTTATATAATATGATAATAATATTATTTTACAGATGTGACTTAACTAACGTAGTGTGCACAGTTTGATCACAAATTACATTATTCTAATTTTCTGAAGGTACTTCTGTTTCTGTGGGAGAGCATGAACTTGCTGTTCATTTCCTTTTCTCAGGATTGATAGCATGGGGGTGGGACCAGAATAGACGGACATTCTGTGGAGCAGTTGTTTCAGTGAAAGTTATATTATGGACCAAAATTTTAACGACACTCGTTAAGCGCACAAGAAGTTATAAGCTGCGTATAACTGTGTATATATAAACACTCAGAGAGTTTGCCAGACACGAGTTCACAAATCTTTCATTGGAAACCTTGCCAAACACTCTTTCTCTCTCTATGACCGGAATAAGACTCAGACTCAAACAAGCAAGACAAGTGAACAATGGCTAGCTTCTCACTGACACTAGCAGAACGCTGAGAACGATGGACATTACAGAAATTCGCCGACAATCAAATTCTGTGCTGACTTATTCCCTGCTCACAGATGTCCTTCCGCTATAAAGTTTAAAATAAGACTAGAATGCACGAGTGTAAATTGATCAAACATCCTTTTAATTTCTAAGGCTTCCTTTCCGGCAAATAAAATGAACTGAATATAAAAAGTGAAAGAGAAATAGCGAAAAATTCAACTTCTAATTAAATTTTTTCTTATGGTTTAGAATAAACTATTCTCGAAACTGAGAATGTTTAGATCAAAGCTGTGTAAATCGACCTGAAACTGTGCATGGAACCTTGCGTTTCCTGTATTTACCTCACTTATTGTATGGAATATGTGTGAAAATCTTCATTATGAATCGGTATATTTCAAAGAGCTACACAACGAGCAAGAATGCTATTGACCGACAATATACAGAACAGGGGCAGCTGTAGTGTCAACTATTACTAGTTAATACACACTGCTGTTGCCTGTGTCACAGTCACAGCAATTTGAACAATAATTTGAAAGAAATACCACAAGTGATTGTGTATACAGCTACAACTGTAGAAGGCAGACCTGAAACAGACGACGGCTGCTGTAATGCAGAGCAGCAGACGATATTGTTTTTTTTTTCTCGTCCTCTTGTCCTCAAACACAGCGGAAATCAATCAAGCTTACTTCATACAGTAGAACCCTGTCTTACGGCCACCTCAATAATACAGTCACCTCGTTATTACCCAGCCCAGCAAAACGGCCATACATTTCCTTTTTATATTAAAAAAAACGTTAATGCGGTGACCTGTTAATACGCCTAACAGCCACATTTTAAAATCCCAAACAGTAGAATCCCTTATAATTTCACCCAGTTAATACGGCCACTCGTTCGAAATTTAAAACATTAAATTGCCTCTGACATGTCAGTTTTATTGATTGACCCAGTAACCTAAGCTTATTGAGCCTAGCCTATTCTTTTTGGCCCATTAGAGACCGTATTAACGGGGTTCCACTGTACTCGTTTCATTGAGTTGGATTCGATTGGTTCGAAAGTCAAACTGAGTTGTTCGATTTTCTTCGTTTCCAATGGACTACATGACATTGTCAGTTTGACTACCGTATTTATTCGATTAACCGCCCTGGGCGCTTATTAAATTTTTGGACCTTGAGAGTGGGCGCTTATTCGAGGTGGGCGCTTATTCGAGGCTGGGCGCGTATTAAATTTTCAACATTTTCAGCAAGTGTAGTATGTTTATTTTGCAACAAAACAATAAATGGTAAAAACAAAACGCGAAGATGTAACAAAGCAAGGTTTCTGTAAAATACTCTGAAGAAAACTCCGTCTTCGGGGAAGTCTCTTATTAGTACTTATTCAATTTTTGGGAGGTGTGAGGGGAAAAGGGGTGGGGTGGGGTGGGCGCTTATTCGAGGCTGGGCGCTTATTAACTTTTTCTGCCTTTAGGATGGGCGCTTATTCGAGGTGGGCGCTAATTCGAGGTTGGGCGCTTATTCGAATAAATACGGTATTTCGATCAAGTTCTATCGATTCGATAATCAAACCAGTGTCGAACTCACAGTACCCAGCGTACCATGGCGGTTTTGTTTGCGTGCCCGACCAAAACCGCCATGCTACGCAGGCTGAGCTCACAGAAAATGTGTCGATCGATTCGAATTCCCGAACTCAATCCATGGATATTTGAGTTCGATTACGATGTCCACTAACGAAATTATAACAGAAAGGGTAATCGCCCAATAAGCTACTGAAACAAAAAGATTACAATGATCTCACCTTAAAAAAACCCAACGATTCACGGTAATAAAACGGCAAAGAACCCAATATGGCCTCTCTTCTCTTCAAAAAGCCCGCGTACAGGACTGGAAAAATGACTGCGCATGTGTTATGGTATGCGGTAAAAACGCAGGCTCAGGCGGATCCTTATATGAATGCCTACACCAAGTAGTTACCCAAAATGATACCGATTGCTTCCGATATACGGTGGAACCGCAATATAACGAACCTCTATACAAGGAATTAAGCCCTAGATATAACGTAAGATTTTCTTTACCCAAACAATAGGTGTAACAAATAGGTGTAAGGGTAAAATTATTTATCTACACCAGAGGTAACCCAGGCTCACTATTTGTGTCACTTACGGGTTTCATAAAACACGAGTATATAAAATATAGAGAACATAACCCGTACGTGACACAATTTTGACACCTAAAAGGGACCATTTTAAACTTTGATTACAAAAATAGAGTAAATAAAAGAGAATTGAATTTATATATATATATATATATTTCTTCGCGTTTAACACCCTAAGCAGGAGACCTGCTTAGTCCATGTACGGCGTTTTCTCAGTCCCTCTCGATTAATTCACTTCGGTGACGTATCCGAGGCGAACAACGCTTGGACCACGTGACCCGAAACGCTTTGCCCGCACGGAATAATGAGGTCTAGGGACTAGGCAAAAGTGAGACCAAAATCCGAAATTTACACCCCCAAGAGAGACGACAAGCACTCCCCGCCCCTTTCATCCAAGGGAGTCTCCCTCGGGGACTAGGATAATTTTTGGCATAATTCGTCATTACGAGCATAATTTTCATCTAGTTCCTTTTTTTCCATTGCCAAAAAGGGTACTGCTACAACCAGTTGCAAAAATGTTGAGTCACTCCCACGAAAAAACGACCTTTCTTGCTTCAAATCGCTCCTGTTCACAGGTCTGTGAGATATAATACTGACCTCCCTCCTCCCGCCCATTCAAAGTTGTTCCTCCAAGTTTTGAGTATGGTCTTGTATTGCTAGCAACTTTGATAAGGAGTTGAGGGAGATCACAAGTACAAGATCATGGATAGGCCATTTATGGCAAAATACGGTACAGTGACTCAAGTACTTTTGCAACTGGTTGTCTCATTTAAGGTTTACTTTAACAAGCGATTTCCACGTCTTAAATTCCCAAAACGAAGACTATAGCGACATAAATAAATAGAATGGCACTTTCTGTTGCTTTTCCCAGCCGATACATCATTGTCATTGATAGCAAACTGCCTAAAAAAGCGCTTAAGAATGTACTAGTGACTTATAAATTATGCCTCAGTTTTGTTTAACGCATGCGCCATCATCTACCGTGACATAGCTTAAAGTTTCGGCGTTGTCATTAAATTCTGAGAAGTGCGAATACATAATCACAGCATAATTTTTCTTTTCTTGGTATTCAGAGATACTATAGTTGCGAATAAAGCTGCCAAACCTTCATTTTCACCTATGTATTTGTAACACAATGACATTTGATATGCAATGGCGTTATGTAATCGGTATACCGCGAGACTTATTTTTCAACATCGCTGTTAAAGTAAAACCGTTCAGTTTTTTTCATCTACTACGGTCAAAATAAAAAGGTTTATTAAATTCCGTTAGAGCTAGAGAGCAGAACAAGTTGTGCTATGTTAATTTCTATTTTCTGACGGTCTACCATCAATTCACGGTCTACCATTCTGCAACAGCAAGAAATATAATATATTATTATATTTATCTCATAAAAACTGAATAAATAAATCTTGAACAAAAGTGCTGTGTTTGGGTTGAAGTTATCCTTTCCAAACGTTTCGGACCTGGCCCTTCATCAGTGGAATTACCAGTTCGTTGAAACCGTTGCAAGGTTTATATACGCCATAAATTAGAAATAAAAATTAAAGTCTTTGTAGTGCACAAGCGGCTCTGCACGTAGCCTCCCACGCAGGCATTTTTAGGGGAACTCGTTTTTCATCCTCCCCACAAACGCCTGCTCAGCCGGAAACAACATTCCTTTCCCATTGTTTTATTTGCGTGGTAAGTGACCAATCAACAATTTTGCAATAACGTGTCGACAGGCTAAACACGACTGAACGTGGCTCTAGAGTTACCGTTTTCCTTCTCTTCTTTCCTTCGCTAAGGTTATGCAGTGCATGGAGTATTCTAAATTTTGACTAAATCTTATTTTTGCCGCTCTGAATCTAACATTTATTAGAGGTCAGAAAACGTTCCCAGTGATTATTGCAGATCGAGTAATTATCAGATTACCTTGCGGTCAAGGTCAACTTTCCAGAATTTGGAAAGTACAACGTGATTGGCTAAGCCTGGGAAAGGAATGTTATCTTCGGTTGAGCAGGCATTTGTGGGGAGGAATGAAAAACGAGCTCCCCTAAAAACGCCTGCATGGGAGGCTACTCTGCGCGCGGCCTAGAGGAAACGGAAGTCTGAGTTTAAACCGCGCGGCTGACTGGTGCAAAGTTGAAATATCAGTCGCATTTTCAGGCGCTTCCGTTGCGCGTTATCTACAGAGAGCATCATTCCTCGAACCAAAGCGTCGTTGATTGAGTGACCAGCCGTGTTAAAATGTTCAGCCATAGGAAACCCCGGCTAGTTCTTTTCAATCCTCCGAAGCTGTTCGCCAAAACGTTGTCTTAAAGTGCGCCCTATTTCGCCGATATAGAGGGCAGAGCAACGGTGACAGGAGATGCAGTAGACCTAGCCAGACGTTTGGCAAGAGAACGCCTTCTTGATGACAAAAGAGTTTTGAGGGCCACGGACACTAGTGTCGCTAGAAATGTAATGGCAAGAGCGGCAGCGAGGGTGTAAGCACGGAGATGTACCCGCCTGAAAACTGGATTGGCTGCTATCCGAAGTGTGCACGAGGATATCACGGAGGTTCACGGCGATAGGCGACCAGCGGTGGCTCCGGAAAGACTGCTCTGGTTTCAGAAATTACGAAGTAGGATTCTCTTGATTCTTTCGTTTAAAGGATGGTAAGAAAGAACCAAAGGAATCCTTTCTGATCTTTGATTAGAGGGGTTGTGATTGTTTAGTGCACCAGCCCGGTCTAACCGTCGGATGGCCTGGAGATCGTTCTGTAAACAGGCGGTGGAGTATCCACGTTGTTCAAAGAAAGACACCATTTCATCGCCCTTTTCCAGAAAATCTGAGTCTTCAGAAAACAGACGGCGAAGTCGCAAGAGTTGACTGCGAGGAAGACCTTTTTTGCAATGGCTGATGATGAAGATAGGTGTGGGTGTCAGTGTCCTTGTAGTAAATGGTAGTGTTGATGTGATGATCAGTAATGCGTAACGTAATATCGAGGAAAGAGAGTTCAGTGTCAGAGATTGTGTGCGTAAATTGAAGAGCTGGATGAAAGTTGGATAGGAGGCGAATATAGTTTTCCAGGTCCACGCGGCTACAACATGCGATTCCGATGACGTCATCGATGTACCCCTTGTGTAGTTGAGGTACAAAGCCGTGGTACTGGCTTGCTATCCGCTCCTCAACGTATCCAACAAAAATAGATGCATAGTTTGGGCCCATCTTACTGCCCATGGCGACCCCTCCGATTTGCTGGTAAAAATCTCCGTTAAAGGTAAAGGCATTGAGAGTCAGCATAAGTTCAGCAAGACGGGTGAGTGTGCTTGTAGGTGGGTAGAGAACTGGACGCTTGTTTAGGAAATAGGCTAACGCTTCAAGGCCACTGTTGTTGGGGATAACAGTATATAATGATTTTATGTCCATGGTGTAGAGGAAGCGTTCGCCAGTCGTTGTGTTGTCAAAATGGAAACCATTGAAGATTCGAAGGGCGTGGTTGGTATCCTTTACATAGGTCCCAAGATTGCGCACAAGGGGGAACATAATCTGATCCAAGTAGGAAGCTATATTTTCGGTGGGACAACAACACGTTGAAACAATTGGTCTGCCATTGTTGCCTGCTTTGTGGATCTTAGGAAGCAGGAAGAACCCTGAGGTTTGAGGTGTAGGGACAATTAAACCTTTAGCTGATGGTGGAAGCTTGTTGTCTCTAATCATTTCAGTTATTGTTGTTTTAACCACGTTCTGATTTTCCTTAAGAGGATCGTGGTCTAGGCGCTCGTAGAATCTACCATCGGACAGTTGACGATTTGCTTCGGTGATGTATAGAGGGCGTGACCATACCACGACAGCACCACCCTTATCGGCCGCTTTGATGGCAATGTCCCTGCGTTTTGAAAGTCGTATTAAGGCTTCCTTTTCGGCGGGCGACAGGTTGTTATACTGAGCTCTGGCCTTAAAATCCACTGCGTTCACCGAACGGCGGCAACAGTCGATGGTAGACCGTGTAGACCGTTGAAGAACGTAAATTCCTGACATTGCTGTGCTGGAAAATTGCTTTTCTTGGGAACAGTGTCTTCCGTTTTGCAAAGAAATAAATTTCCTTACCAAGTACAGAACTACAAAGCAACATTATGTGCGAGCTCTCGCGACTATGTTACTAAAATACGCGCGTGAATTTTCATGTTATCTGATGCCTAGCCACACTTTAGCTTCAAAATCGAAACAAAGTTGAAAGACGACCAAAGAGTAAATACAAATCCAAACTTGTTTTAAGTAAAGTAAAGTCGACAACAGCTGCTTTTTAGCGTAACTTTTCTTTCCCGTAAATGGCAGGCGATAAAAGAGGAACCACGTCCACGTACTTAACAGGAACAAAAACAAAAAGCTATCTCCTTGATCTAGCGGGGCATCTTACGTCACTTTCCTTTCATTGAACGTCTTTTAACCGAGTTCGAAGAAAATATATTATTTTTCGCATCTTTGTAGCGTTTTAGGACCAAAAAGCCCCTTTCGTTGCAGCTTACTTAAGATGGCGTGGCATCTTTTGCCACGTGCTTCCTTTAAAAGCTCAATTTCTTGCATATTACCACATAATTAAAAGGGCCAAAAACTGTCGTTTTTGTCTCGCCATTTTTAAACACGTAAACCTAGGAAAATGAAAAACTGTTTTTTATAACCACCTCCTTAGGTGATAAGAGTGCACCACGTTTTACCCCGTTTAATAATCGTGCACCACGGCTATAGGGGTATGAAGGACTCCGACAACCAGTTGCAAAAATGTTGAGACACTCCCACGAAAAAACGACCTTTCTTGCTTCAAATCGCTCCTGGTCACAGGTCTGTGAGATATAATACTGGGAACTTTGCATCCCAAAAAACGTTTTAAAATGTAAATAAATCACAAAACCAGAACGTTTCCACGACTTTTTGAAAGCCACGAAATGAGTCCTTTAGCTCTTTTGGACCTTTTTTAAGGACCAAAGGAAACCGGCCGTTTGTATTCGAACTTTGCGCATGAACAAGAGAAACTTTTTGGGTGAATATTCATCCGGCGTTCTTTAAGTCAAGTACGCGAAACTAACTCGATTGAATAAACTTGTACCGAAACGACTTTGTGTCTGAGAAACGACCATAAACCGACCAAATGACAGACTTCTCTACCCTTTTATACGCTTTAAGAAGTGAAATCCCTTATCTTTCAATGTACCTGAAGCCTGAAAAAGGTACTTCTTTCGTACGGAACCTCCCTTTATAGGCCATTAAAGGAAGTATCCCCCAGGGCCATATTCAGGGCCATTACTGTTGGGTGCTTCATGCTAAAGAAACCGGGTTAAGCTGTGTTTTGGTTCTTTTGCACCTAAAAATTAAAAGCTATGAAAGAACTTGTTTGACATAAATGGAACAGCCTGACGGAAAACAAATTAACCAAAATTGGAATATCATTTCAAGGATCACCGACCAACTGGAGGGCTAGAAAAAAAAATTGAATTTAAGCATGTCCATTGAGAAATTAAGTAACTCTAACATTTTGCTTCAGGTGAAGTGGAGCTGTCCACAAAGTGTCAGGTCCATCCTTGGCTCAGAAGAAAAATAAGACTACGTCAGTTGTGATAGGAAGCATTTAATATCGCTAACAATGATAACAATAATGATAATGATGATGATTATGGCAACGACGATGATCATCATGGAGATGATGATGCTAATGACGGTGATGATGGTACAGTGGAATCCCACTCTACGGACACACGCATATAAAGGAAGGTTCCATTTATCCCGACGAAAAGCGCATAAGTTTTCTTTAATACGGAAAACGGACATTTTCCTGCGTCCCGAGTCACAAACTCTCACATATCACTAACCCCTCGTTTACAACGGACACTGGTTACCTGTGCACTTTCTATTTTCTTGTCAGACACAATCATTTGCTTATTGTATGCATTGTACCCTGTTCAATTAATGACAGATTTGAATGGGTAAATACGACTTTGTTAAAAAAGGAGGAAAATAGCATGACATGTTTGATTTCGATAAGACTCTAATGAAATAGTTTTTGCTGTTGTCAAGACTTCTAACCATTTTCTTCTGCCATTTTAAATTTTCTTTAAAAAACCGCTTACCTAACAGTCCCGGCTGCATGCATCTCGCGCCCGTTGTCGGGGACAGGGGGGGCGGGGGGGAGGATCTGGTTCCTCCTTTTTACAGGAAATTCATAAATTTTCTACTAAAACATTGTGAAATTTGGAATCAAGGCCAATTTAAGTACTAGAAGCTGCTCTGATATATCAGAATTTGTTAGAAAACTAGAAATTGCTCAGAATGCAAAAAGTTGCTCGAAATACGAGAAGTTGCCAATTGTTGCAAGTTCGTTCGGACGGATAATGCGTGAGCCATTGTTTGAACGTGTAAATGTAAATGTAAATATCATATTATCCACTCCCCTCGGGGCTTTTCAGGGATAATTTACAACACTGGTTGGGGACTTTGCCAGACTGCTTAGGTGCAGTTTACAAGTAATTAAGGAATGAGTAATGATGCCCCCATGCATGAGTGTGAAAGTGAGATAAACCACTACACCGGGCACTACGTGCCCTACTCTTTACTCTTTAACGTCCCACAGATTTTTTATTACGTGTGCAAGGGCTTGTGAGACGGGGCCTACGGTTTATCGTCCTTATCCGAGAAGACTAGAAAGTCAAACCGTTTGCAGATGTTATTACAAAGGCAGCACTTTCTCCTCAGT
>OZ037776.1:29026373-29081373 GCA_964035525.1 Porites cylindrica | reverse complement strand
GCACTAGATTTAAAACCAGTTGCTGTTTTAAACAGAGACAATGAGAAAACGAAGGGAGACCCATTATAATATACTTAAATATACTTCAGTGTTAAACAGTATGACAAAGTGTTAATTTGTTTCTTTCTAAAAGATTATTCACGGGATTTAAGAATGAATTGCAAAAATTTGACTCGCGCTGTCGAACTCCAGTACAAATTTGTCGAATTTTTTTGGGGGGGTGTGAGATTGAACAACTTTGACTTACTTCAAAGATAGTTGACATTCTAATTACTGTGGTTAACTTTTAAAAGAGTAAAAACTGTTTTTCCGAGCAGATTCAAAAGTAGGTAATTTTAGCATGGCATATCCCGGGGGGGGGGGGGTACTTCCATAAATTTGGGACAGGTGTGTGCCGCCCAGGGCCTTAAACCCTGGCCCGATTTAAGAACCTATTTAAAACTTACACTCTATTTAAGGCCCAAACCTGAAAAATAAGAACACATTCAAGGGAAAAGCACAAACTAAAAATTTAATGGCAGAGCAAAATCTCCCTTAGATCGCTTCCCTACACAGGCTATGTGTTTTTTGAAAACCTGCCCATTTACTTACTTGAATTTTAGCTGACGCAATAACGGTATCCTGTCATCGGTAAGGATCACAACGGCAACACAGCGCCAACAAGGGCAAAAATAATACCCTATTTAAGGGTGGAGACACCCGAAAACCATACCCTATCCGGCGGCCCATACCTATCGAGCATAAATATGAGAGTAAACCTCTCCCCCCAGGGGTATATAGTACACAACAATTGACTAAGAGCACATCAATCGCAGACAGAAGGCTCGGCTCCTTGGTCTCAACCGCACCCGCCATGAAATGTTAAATATGACTCAGACTTTTCAATGGAATACCGTTTGATCGTAGTACGGCTGCGTTGAGATTTCATTGTATAGGTCACGGCTAGCCTCCTAAGCAGGCAACTCCCTTATGTAACTATTACACTGACCGTGAGGAGTCTGAGAACGAGAAAAGGAGAAAAGACTGCCACTCCCAGATCTCTCCCCATTCCCCTACCAGTTCTCTAAAAACAGGACAGTCGCACTGTGATGCCTGCGTAGGAACTGGCTACAATCATCGTCAAGTGTTGGCAAGGTTGCTTTTTTACCTCTTTTTTTCCTTGCTCCCCTCGCCCCTGGCCCAATGTTCAGCAAAACGTTAATATTTGTGCACGTAATGGTTCTGTTATATCCCAACATTGAATAGGGTAGACGGGGGTTATTTAGCAAAAGAGAAAACTCTCTACTACTGTTAAGTTGTACAACCTTCCCAACTATTTTCGTCTGCGATTGTAGATCAAGGCTTAAGAAAGCCGAATACGCAACTTGCACATCTCCCATAATGCACCTTATTTGCCCCGCAAAATTTTGCATAACCTTTGTTTTTTTATTTCTCCTGGGTATTACAACCGTCCCAAGAGAAATTGATAACGATGCTTATGCAAAATGTTTGGGGGCAAAAAAGGCGCACTATGGGACATGTGCAAGTGGCGTATACATGTATGGGCTTCCAACTACCGATTAACAACTACTGATTCCAGCCAAGTTCCGACTCCAACTCTCAACTAGCCTGAGAATACAGCCTTTTTTCCACACTCCTCGCTGCTAGCAGCGAAGAGTGAGGAGCGAAGGCTGTATTCGTAGGCTAATTATAACTTCCAACTTCCACTTACAAATTCTCACTTCAGAATGGGCTTGGTTTTCGCTGTTGGAGTGTAGGGGCGGAAGACCACACGATCTCTACTCGTGTGAAATTTTAAGACGGAATCCACCAGACAATTGAGTAATTTCAATTTCCAGTGGACAAAAACCTTGTACCAGAATAATTGAATCAATATCACATTCTTTTTTACATTTTTCAAAGGCGTAAGATGTAATTAGTCATCTGTAATAACACCAAAGAAAATTTCTTATGGGAGCCCGAGAAAATAATTGTCAAATTTCACAAAATGATATGTTACACAGAAAATTTTTAGAATTTTACCTGTGTTTTCACAATTCTTGTGAAAATCGACATTCATTTTCTCGGACTCCCATGAGAAATTTTCTTTGGTGTTATTACAGATGACTAATTACATCTTTAGCCCTTGAAAAATGTAAAAAAGGACGCAACATTCTTTAAATAATTCTGGTACAAGATTTTTGTCAACTGAAAATTAAAATTACTCAATTTCCTGATGGATTCTGTCTTAACTTTGAAAAGCCTTTACATATTTCTCCAACGAGGACATTACACTTTTTGTACCACTACATGAGAAATTTCTGATTTGATTGGCTTAGAGCAGTGGTATTTCAGCTTAATTTGAAATACCTACATGTGAAAATTATAAACCTTTTGTGGGTACTAGTATAAACAAATAATAGCATGATTTGTGCGTGATGTTTGGCATTGAATGCCACTCGTGACATTTCAAAGTTGTCTCAAATTTCACTCGCTCATGAAATTACGTATAACAACGTTGAAATATCGCTCGTGGTATTTATGCCAAATATCACTACAAATCATTCTATTACCTATCCCAATTGTATGACAAGTGGTATATCGCTTACAATTTCTCAGACTTTATTTAATTACCTTTTACAAATGGTATATTCTATATCAGATCAGTGCTATGCAGATTTTTTTACCTGTTCTTAGTGCTTTAAACTTACTGATAAACGCTACCTATTTTACTTTAACGAATAAAAATGTACTTTAAGCTCCTTTACTTGAGCGTCTTTAAAGAATAACATTTCAATTGACATACAGTATTATTCATTTACTTATATAGACATGAATAAAATATTACAAGATTTTACTTCTCAACGAAGTCTCGTGAAAGGCACACTCATTTGCAAATACATTTTAATATAAAATTACCGATCAAACATTTCTTGTTTTCGTAGTGCAGTGAGTTCATAACTCTCCATTACTATCTATCGTTACACAAAAAAAGAGAATGATAAATAACTCCAATTCACGAGGCACTTGCAATGCAAAACTTTTCTGAGGTTTTTGGCCCAGGAGGGTGGAGCAAAGGAGTTTTCTTTGTTGGAAGGCTCAGAGGCCAGTGTTTAGAGCTGAAAACGCTTCGCGGCAGCAATTTGTTTCGTTTCGTTTTGCTCTTTTCAGAAACTTTGCCCCCTTCCTATCATACATGAGTAACAAAGTAAAAATCCGCGGCTAAGCACCTGCATTTTCCCACATTAGCCTAAACGGGTTCCCAAAGCCTCGGTTACACGACAAGCGTTTCGGGCTCGGCAACCCCAAAATTTGGCACGGCACCCCTTTTTACCGTGTAAATGCAGCTGTGTTGAGCACGGGTGACCAAAAATTTAGAGGTGCCGGGACCATGTGAATAGGTGGAAGTCCGGTATCCGTCTTTAGCGGTGCTGAGCTCAAATTTTCTATCCTCGCTGAGAATTGTGGATCAATTTCAAGATGGCGTCACGTTCGAACAACAAAGTAACGTGGTGGGGCAACAGAGGCCCTGATAGACATTTACAACGAGAAACGCATCCAGTTATCGTTAGAGAATTTGAAAACATCCAAAGAAAACTCCAAGATTTGAACAGATAACAACAGCTAGCACGGCTTGGACTAACAGCCAATTGGGTGAGAGTTTTGCTCCCTCAACTATCTTTTCCTGAAAATTTATATTTCTTCGCTTCCCAATGAAATACCATACTGTTGGAAAATCCTGAAATTATGAGCCCGTGAGACTGAGCATCCCAGCCAAACCCTTGTTTTCACTAAAACCGCTGGACGCCACAACCTGGTTGAGGCCATTGTTATCTAAGGTCTTCAATACTGTTGACTGCGTCGTGAGTCTACTTTTCGCCATCTTGAAACTGATTAACCGCATTGAGCCACTGACAAATGCATCGATATGCTCGTTAATTTAGAGGTGCCGTTTCTAATTTTAACAATGCACATAACAAATAGCGGTATCCTAAAATAGAGATAATTCTGTCGAGTAAAAGCCGAAAATTAACGCACTAGTGCAAAAACAAAGAAGTGCCGTTACCAAAACTTCCGTCGTGTAAACCGGGCTTTCGCCGCGGATAAATTAACAACAACAACAATAACAACAACAATAATAATAATAATAATAATAATAATAATAATAATAACATTTACTTCTATAGCGCCATTTCCGTTACTGTCCAATGGCGCTTTACAACAACGATTAATTTTTTATAAAAACTGATTTAAAAAAAAATAATAATAATGCACTGTTAAAAAAAAAAATAGGATTAAGCTATGCATTATAATTTACAAATTGTTAAAATGAATAAAAGTATAAATAAAATCAAACAAAAATCGAATAAAAAGAAAATGTAGGAAATATGATCCTAGAATGATTATAAATTAAAAGCCTTCTTAAAAAGCGGTGAGGGTAAAAGGCGAAATAAGTTTGCGGAATGGCATGTGGCATGGCTTGCGGAATGACATAATTACGCGGAATGTAATTTATGGAAAATGGCGCAAAGAAAAAAAATTCAACAGGGAAGCATTCGCGCGTCTCTGCCGCGCCTTTTTCGGTGCCAATTTCAGCGAGCAATCGATTTGCTCTTCCATTTGTTACTGCTATTAAAGCAAGGCTAAAATTGAAACACAGCTGATACACGAATACTTGATAAATCATCCGAAGCTCGTTTTCAAAATAAACTGAAACGGTTCTTTACTCACGTCGGCTTTTCAGTCTTTTCCAGTGAAGCGCAGTGAAAGCCCGAAAACGTGTCAAGTTTAAACAGTCTTCTATTGAGTTTTTACTCTCCTGGGATCGAAGCTGTTAGGAAATGGCAGACTTGGTAGTCCCAAATGAAATAAATAAAAGAAATAAACCTCGTAAATATGTGCAGACGTACTGTGTCGCAAATCTGTCTGGGTTTTTAGGGGTATATAACCTGTGCTACTTGGCTAAACTCAAATCAAGGGTCACTCTTTATGGTAACGCTAGAGGGTAAAAAACGCTCGCTGAACGTGAAGTCGGGCTAGCCACAATTCTAGGTATTTTTAATACGGCGAACGAATCAGCTCATATTCGAGACTAAATGAACGCGTGCCTGAAACTTCACCACTCAGCCAAGAAAACAAAATACAAGATACGTTCGATCTCTGAATATTACGTCACGAACAATTAATTACACGACCCAACCTCTGCAAAGAAACACTTCTCACCCGGTTTCAAATGCAAGTAAAGGTAAAAAAAGTGACGTTAATCGTGCAAATATCTTTTGCAGAAAAAAATTAAAGCAGAAGAGAGTATGACCTTCCGAAACATCTTTTCTTCAATGGCCGACTTTCGTGATGTGGTTTCGGTACTGCCAGCAGCCCGACTAATAAAGGCAAGTAGAATCTAACCGCTAAAAGCTAACCGACCGTGAGAAATCAAGGAGTCTTCCCTGGCTTTTTGATTGTCATCGTAGTAGAGCCCGCAACATTAAAGAAGCGGCTGCTTCTGAATTGAATGGCGCCACAAAAGGACGCAATTTTCAGTTTAATTTATTTCTTTAAGTCATTCTACATCCATTGCATTCCGCATAATTATGTCATTCCGCTAGCCATGCCACATGCCATTCCGCAAACTCATTCCTCCTTTTACTCTCACCGCTTAAAAAGATAAGATTTAACTAAACGTTTAAATTGATTAAGACAACCGCAGCACCTTTCATTCTGGGGTAATTCGTTCCACAGAGCAGGGGCTGCGGATGAGACAGCTCTGTAACCATACGTTTTTAGATTATAGGACATACTGATGAGATGATTGGTATTAGAAGATCTAAGGTTCCTACTCGGTACGTACAGCTTAACTAATTCACAGAGATAAGTTGGAGCAAGATTATTCAGCGCCTTATAACTTATTAATTATATCTTAAAAAAACAGGTTGTTCAACTGGTAACCAGTGGAGCCCTTCTAAAATATGGGTGATGTGTTGTCTTTTGCCTGTTAACTTGACAGCCCTTGCTGCTGCATTCTGAACTGCCTTTTGAGAATTCCGAGATATTCCATATAAAGGGAATTGCAAAAGTCTAATCTTGATGTTACAAAAGCATGCTATTTAGGTTTTTTCATTTTCTGAAGAAATTAATTACATTGTAGCTGATGCAATTTAGTGGTAGTCAGCCTATTCCTTGTATAGAGGGTATCTAAGTGGCACATTTTAGCCTAATAGGTTCTAATTTCGGGTTTTTACTGCAACTCGTTTTGGAAACACAAATCTCATGATTAAACAATTATTGAATTCGGCTTTCGTATCATCTGAAGAATTATGGAGATCGAGGAGGGTGTTATCCGCCACAGGCCTCGGCGGATAACACCCTCCTCGATTTCCATAATTCTTCAGATGATACGAAAGCCGAATTCAATAATTGTTTTATTATTCATTCACAATAATTCCTAGTTAAAAACAAGCTAAAACATGGTTACCTCCATCGATAGTGAATGCTAATCAGCACGTTTAGGATAAAAAGGGTTGTTTAGCCCCGAAAATATTCTCCACTAGCAGATGTCGTCCGTCGAGTTGTCTTCTTGCTGTTCTTGCTATGTTTTTAGCCAATAGTTCGCCTATTTCCTGCTCGTGAAACGAGTGAAATGTTCGGTTATTTTTGTACTCACTACGGAAACAACTAAACCTCGTCCCCAGGTCTTCTTCTTCTGCACGATTGACGTCATCAGTTCAATATTGCAAAATTCTTCCAAATTTGGTAAACAGTGGCTGGTTACGATGAATTATGAGTGTGATTTTAGCCAATCAGAAATATTTTGAATGAATAATAAATCTCATTTTAGTACCAGCTGCTAAGAATGTTTTCTTAATAGTTAATTGCTTTCTTTTCTTTTTCGCCCCCTTGAATTTTCCTTCAGAGTAATAAGTTTCACCATTCCACGAGTGAAAGCACAATAATTTACCCGCTTACGCGACACATCTTTGCTGTTATAGTCGAACGATTCGTGAACAATAACGACGATGGGCCGTTCCAAACCACCATACTCCCTCACGGTGCTGAGAACAATATTGTCATCATCATTTCTTTCAGCATTCACGATTAAAGTGAACTCTTGCAACTGTTTAAGTTCATTGCCTTCTAGGGGTTCAGTTAAACACAAAACAGCGATATCGCCTTTACTGTACCCTTCTTTTAACAGCAACTCAAGTACTCCAATCAAACAAGCAATTCGTTCTCCTTTTGAATACTCTACCTCACTTTGTTCTCCGTCGAAATCGTGGCCTATTGTCACTGATTTTTCCTTCCGAACTTCACTTCTTCGTTTTTCTCTTTCGATTATCATTGTCATGAATGGAGACTCCGGACGTGACTGCCAAAACTCAAGGAAATCCCTGTCATTACTCGATTCTGGGAGAGGCCAAAATCGCCCATCAAGGAATTTTCGGGAGAATTCGAAGATCCTTTTGGAGTTCCTTATCACTTTCGTCAGAAGAAACTTCTGGCGAAAACGTTTTGGTATGCCTGTTTCTAACTTCTTTGAAATGCTTTGAGCTTTGTCCATGAAACACCACAGATAGCCTGGGCCATCATTTTTCCAAATGCTGTACTCTGGATCCAGTCCAGCGACAAAGTTTGTATCAGAGTTGTCCTGCTCAGTTTCGGATTCGCTGAAAAAACCTTCATTGTCAGAGGCGTACTCATCATGACTGGATTCACGTTCAAGATGTTGTTTGACAAGCGTTCTAGCTTTGCCAAGCCAATCTCCATCTTCAGCTTGAAAATTATGAACCTCGTCCAGGATTACGTGCCTGATTTGAGGAAACCTCTCCTCCATAAAGGCTTTTCGGGTACGGCATTCACATATCATAAGTTTCCTATAAATAGCGAGGAAGAACAGGCACATTGTATTGAGAAAAATGTTATAATGTAGTTCCTTGAGGGCAACAAGACTTAGCTAGACTTGTCGCAGTCTAAGCATGCGACTCAGTACTGTGCAACCCCGGCGGTAACTCGAAAACCTCGACCTCCCTCGTTAACTCGTACCAAATTCTGTTTCCCTTCATCAAAAGTTAACCCAACAACTCGAGTTATCATAGTTCTTGCAACTCACCACGGATGACGTCCCGTTGGTTTTTCTTACGGTGTAATCCGCGGTAAAAACACTTAAACTTACACTACAGCACTTTGATGTTAATTACTGCAACGAACGGATGACGTTTTTGACAGTCACAAATACCTGCATCACCTTAAGTAAGCATAATCGTGTTTAAGATTCTGATGAGACAGCGTTTAATTTGGACCGTACTGTCTACTAAGTGCTAAATATTAGTATCATCATAGCAAATTAAAAATTCAATCGACCCCAATAATTCGAACCTCCGCTAACGCGAACTGTTTTTCGTTTACCTTCAGTCCGAGTTACCGGGCTTCTACAGTATTCATTAACTCTTACAGTACTTGTACTGATTAAGAAGACTTTGAGAAAGGCCTTAGTGGTTCAGCAAAACGTAGCGCTCAGATCGAATACATGCACGACTGGTAACGACTTACAAGTCTCGCATTATATTTTAAGTCAAGAGCCATAGTAGGACAGAGAGGGAGTCTAAGGGTGTTGGCTGGGATATCTTAATTTCACAAAAGTTATTTTTAAGGCCTACTCTGAGACCTTAACTCGCCCTAACTCGCAACTTGAGTTTACATTCAAATTTCCTTATCTCGCCTCAACTCGCCTAAACTCGCATTATCTCGCATTCACTCGCCCAATCTCGCCAAAGCCAAGTGGATATAAATTTTAATATTTCATCCTACTCTCAGTGTAATTTCACAATTACTCCATAAAGGGAAGACGCCAAAGAATACAAATTTCAAAAGTTTAAAAGATAGTGATTTTTAAGGAAAACAGGGTTTTACCTTTAAAAAATATGTAATTGACCAATCCCATCCTTCTGGAATTTCCAATAGCCTATCTGGTAAGGGTATTTCACCACTAAAGATTCGATGAGGTTTTTCTCACTTAACATTGTCATGCCTTGGAGTCACAACTAGACTGTCAATGGAACTACGAGGAACAGCCTGAACATGCACTAACTCGTTGCCTAACGAGAAGGCTTCAATGCTAAGCATGGCAGAAATTCCAGAGGCATGGGGTCACAGGGTCTTAAAAATCCCACGTTGACTGTTTGTGTTTTGGTCCACAAAGTAAATTAAGTGACATCAACTAAAAGCACAAACAGTGAATCCACGAAAACGTCTTCATAAAATAGTTTAAGATTTAGTCTTACACTTCTACACGAGGCTAAGAAACACTCTAAACTCAAGACTGCTTTGAATCTCTCAATTGAAGAAAAAATATTATCCTATGATTTGTTTTTAATTTTTGGCTTAAACTAAGAAATCTCGAATTTAGAGTGAAATACAAAAAAATAATACCAGAATATTAAATGTTTAGTTTTAAGCTGGTTAATGATTTACAACAAAGTTTACTTGTAATGGAAAGTTTAATTACTTTTCAAATATAATGCATGCAAGCTGTTTATAACATATGAAGAGTAGTAGCATACGTATCATCTTATAATCTTATGAAGCTTAATGAGAATTCCAGCTGATAATCATCAATGAAAGGCTAGGATGTAGCCAGAATCGAGAATCCTTTAAATACTCCACATACTGATTCCAGTCCATCTTTCTATTTACCTCGTACTAGAAGATCTGTACATTGGTTCAACGTGACATCCTGTATGGCCTACATTGTAGTCAGACTAGCAACCATAACCCAAGCATGATTCATAAAGACTTGTTACATTTAGCCCTTAACTGAATAAACGATTGCTTAAGAAGCAATTTCAGCATTGATAGCCAACTTCGTTCGCCATCTTTGAAATTACCCAGAAGATACTGGTAACTCGTGTCTTCCCAGGACCCTCTCGCTCATACTATTGTCCTCGATATGCATTCTGGGTAATTCTCAAGTTGGACGGGAAAACCTCTGAAGAAAAGGAGGAGAACGCGTGCAAAACTTTTGATGTTAAATCGAGAAGTTTCAAAATGTATCACATGCAGGTAAGCTAAGCTAACAAATGTTTGGGGTTTTATGGAAATCTTACCAACACATTGGGGAGCAGGATCTGTAAAGGTTAATTATTACAGGTGTATGAGGAAAATATGAGGCTTTGTAAAACCACTTAAGGTGATTCCCTGGTTTTGCACTGCGCATAACAAAATGGCCGCCGAAAAAAAAGCATGTGAAGTAACATTATTGAAATGAAGTTGACTGAAGAGAAACGCTCTTGGAATTTTTGTTTGCGGTTGTTTCTTGCCGAGGTGAGACTCAATGTGTTAAGAATCTGTATAACGTAAGCAGTACACGTGTTGCTGAGTTCGACTTCCTCACGGAGAACCTCGAGAGTGGATGTTTAACTTGTGCTTACTCACTTTGATTTTCAATTAAACGCTTTCTTTATCACATTGTGTCCTAAATGTGATATCTCGTTGTAAATTCTGTAAAAACGGATTTTTTAATGCTTTCTTCCCCCTTTCACATACATTCTATTTTGAAACTCGCCCCAGTCCTCTCTCAAAAATCGGAGAAAATGCATTTGGTAGGCACTTTCTGCAGCTCTACCGCAAAAACGAGTATGGTGACCCCCATTTTTTATTTCATGATTTTAATACGGACAGTGCTTCCTTTCGATGAGAAAAAAATGGGCACAAATCTATGTTCAGTTTTTTGGCAGTTTTACTAAATTGTACGGATTGAGCTATCACGGGTCGAATAGCGCGTGTCCAATTCAATTCTACTTTGGAGCATAAAGTAAAAAGAGGAGCACTAAAAGGCATTTTTCTGATATGTAATTGGATAAACAATACAATAAAGTCAAATTCTGTGCAATACCACATGCATCATCGAAAAGATCTCTCCTTTTTGTCTAGTTTTGGGCTGCGCGCGGTTTTTGTCAAAGGGTCCAAAATAGCCGGATTTGTCAGCATTGTGACGTCAAAACGAGCGCGGTGACCCCCTCGTTTATTACTTTTTTATCATCTTCTTGATTTGTTACATCAGTGTACCAAGTTTCATCTACAATCTGTTAATTTCTTTTACTAAGGAATCACCTTAAAGTAAATAAACTCCAGATGAGATTATCAAGTACTGTCGTATTTATTGCAACACCGTTTGCAACATGAAAAAATAAACACAAATAACCTTACACAAATAAAGCTTTTACGAGCAAAAATAGTTTTCAGGATACACACTCAGTGATCTTTGTAGTGTTTTAGCCTCGCGAGTAAATAATGCGTTAGCTCCGTGTTTTGCCAATCTTTTTTAGAGCAAGAACCTTTCAGAATTCGGCAGAATCCCAGGGTCCATTTTTTTGAAGGTAAGAAAGACTTCAAAGCATTCAAAAGAGCGTTTTCCGATTAACTTTACTGAGCAGTATTTTTCGCTCGCTGGAATGTTGACAATTACAGTTTAATTGAATAGAGGAGGTGGTTTTGTAAACTCAACATTTCCTTCAAAGGCGAATTTTCCCCAGAACTTATGACAAAAAAAATAAAGCAAATCGTTACGAAATTTCGAGATTTCAATGTCAAGAAAACTACAGAAACGGCTCCTTACCTCGAGCATTCGGGCCACCATTGTCTGCACTTATTAAAGAACAACACAAGCTGCCCAAGAACCTTTTCCCCTGACTTGGCGAGTCGACAGATGAAAACAAAGCTCTCTTCTTTTCTTCACAGGCTGGGAAGCAGAATTTAAAGTTATGGCGATTTCATATAACCCATTAGGCCATTGTTTGCGAAAGGATTTTTCAACTGCAATTTGATTTCCAATGTTTGAAAATTCTGTAAAGATCAAACTTTTGCACATACCGATTTTCACACATGAATTGATCAGTCAAAACCGTCAATCAAATTGAACTTAAATGGTCTCCTTACTGATTTTTAATCTTGGTGAATAGTGGCTTTAGGAATATTAACCTCGTCGCGAATATTCCGCTTCTATTCACCTCGTGTTCAAGAACATTAAAGTGCTTGATATTGTTAATTGTCTAATCTGAAGCACGGTACAAAATATCAATCAAAGCAGGAAAAGGTGTTTTCCAAATGATTCCTGGTCATGTCCTTGAGAAAAATACTCGAAACCTTTATACATTTTTTTCCTTCTTCTTTCAACAGAAAATGTGTCCACACGGTCGCTTGTACGGTCGTCTTTGTAGGACCCGCGCATTTTGTGTTCAACGCTTATCCGGGCTGCAATGCTACTTGTCCTCTTTCCAGCTGTTCCAACAAAAACGATGGTTCACACGGTCGCTTTAACTGTATTTCTACCGTTTCTTGTAAAGGATCCGTTTGTGTAGAAGTTTTAACCAGTTTCTACGGTAGGTTCTTCGTTGAAGAAGGACAATTTATCAAGTACACACCCTCCATATCGTCCCTCCACTTAGGCAGCCATTTTTTTCATTTATTGACCCCGCCTCGCTTTGACGCGCTGAATCTTCCGGAAGCCAACCAGTTTACCGGAAACTGTTTCCGCATGGTCCGCATAGTTCTAAAATAACTTTTTGAAAATTAAGATATCCCAAAGACGCGACTGGAAGACTCCCTCTCTGTCCTATTATGGCTCTTGTTTAAGTCTATTCTGCAAATCGCAAAAAGGAACACGAACATTTTCTCGAAAAAGATGTGACTGGATGGGATTTTTCGCGAACCCACACCAGGTGCATACAGGCCTTTACGTCCCCCAACCCGGAGACCCAGAGAACGATGCTTAAAACTAGAACATGAAAAACTCCCTTGCCGACCGGTACGGCCCTTGTTGCTGGATTGGATTGTTTAGATAGCAGGGAGAGGTGCGAAATAAGAACCGGAGCTTAAAAAGAAAACTGAAGAGGAGAAAGGAGAGAACGCGTTTTCTCCCTCTCTCCGTCCACTTGCTGTGGTTTCTTGATGCCGTCCCCCTATCTCAACACCTAAACTTGCTATAGCCAATGTAAAGAAAAATGTGACATTCGCCACGATATGGCCAATGTGAACACATCGGTCAAGTTTTAGATAATGCTCTGGATAATGCATGACGGTCGCGGCTCTCAGTGTGACAAGGCACTAAGCATGGATTGGCAAATGAAACTGAACTGGACAAAAGTCCACTATCTCTCACGACCACTCTCGTAGGCGACCACTGCACCGTCGAAGCTCTCCCTGCGTCCACTACAGATTGGTCTCATTAGTCGGTTAGAATGGCGTCATGCAATTTTTAACTTGGCGGGTAATAATTCCTGATTTCACTGCCGATCACGCACAGCAAGCGATATGACATGCGAACTTGGTTGTTACTTTCGTCGACGAGTTGAAAGATTTCTTCGTGAAAAAATCTATCCAAAGTAACCACCGACCAGCAAAATGGTCCTGGCTTGCGGGAATTGCTAGAGAAAGCGGTCAGGTTCCGACCTGACGAAAATTGCTAATTGTGGTCTTCGCTACAACACTATAAAACAAGCCCGAGTAATAATCATACTGTTGTAAACGACAATTGTCTCTTCTGGCGACGTTCACGCAACGTTTAGATCTAAACGTGGACACGTAACAAGAAATCCGTTCTAAGTAGGTTCAAAGATGACATTTTAGGCCACCGAACATTTGAATTTTAAACGAGTTAGACCAATGATCAAGTAAAGTGTAGGCTCGCCGGTTACTATAAAGACTTGAGTAATAAAATGACAGAAACCGGAAACCGCGCATGAAAAGTCTCTGGCATCCAGGATGGCAACTGTTTTTTTATAATCAGCTTCCTGATTTATTTCCCCAAAGTGAAATATTCATTGCAAGTATTAGAAGTTAGCAGTTTAAACTCTAAAGAACAATTCTTAAAAGCAAGTGTGCTGTTTCTGAAAGAAAAACTTCCTGAAAATGGGGAAAAAAATAATCTTGTACCTCAGCTTAAACGACTGAAGGCAGCCACTTATTGAAGGTTCGTATTTGTCATGTGATTACATTTGCCTTTGGTTTTACGGGGTGTTAGTATTCAATACTCTTTTCTTTGAATGAGGCTAATTTAAACCTATGATGCGCCAATTCAAATGTTTTGTGGCGAAACATGTCACGTTCACGTTAAAGTAGACCACGCGGATCACGGAAACAGCGTACAAAAATAACCTTCCCAGCACGCGCGCGAACTTTAAATAGATTTCAAATAATTATCAAAGGGGACGGGAACTCGCTCTCTTAGCTCATTCTCTCTAGTGAATATACGATATTGAGATTTTCTTCAGCTGCTTTCCTAGTTCTGGAAGCCAAAAATTTCACTTTTTTATTTTTAAATTCGTTTACTTCTACTCGTAATTTTCATAACTAAACGTTTTTCCATCCGCATTTTTCTATCCTCATTTTCCCATCCACCATAAGATATCAACAACATCAAGTATCCGGTCCTCGTTTTACCGACACCTCAACGTATGTTTACATACTCTCGTGCAAACACACCTCCGGCCAATCAGAGCGCGCGTCATATTAGTTATTTTCAAAAATATGTTCTTTTTTTCCGTCGGTTGTATATGCTAAAAGAGACTTACTAGTATCATCCGAGTGATGGCATAGAACGTTCGATTCAGTTTAATTACCGAGCACTCAGCAGTTGGAGTAGTTTCATTGTGGGGACTTAAGGTTCATGATTTAATAGCAATTAAACGCACGAGCCGACTGTGGAATAAACGAGATAAACGAAGAGTGCAGTAACTGGTTACCGTGGTCTACTCACAATACATATCGCAAAAGGGAAAGGCGTGTAAACACCGTGGTTCCCTAATAGCAGCTATAAAGAAAGTTATTAAACTGCTTAAGAAACCGGCTAGAGATAAATTTCCATGTCAACTCAGACCTCGTGTTAATTAACAGAAGGACAGTTGTCATCGTATTCCCTTCCATCCCTGCAAGGGGATGCGAGGTGTACAGAGGCTACGTGATCCAACCCTTCACCCTGGAATTTGAAAGAAACATACCTTATTTGGGGAAGCATTGCAGGTGTCTCACAAACGTAGAGTATGTTTTCAGGTTTAAGGTTGGGGTCACCGTTGAGGAGCCTTCTAATAAACTCTAAAGCCACCACGGTTTTTCCAGTGCCAGCTACACCCTGAATCCATAGCTCTCTTTTTTTCTTGACGTCGTACAATTTGCTCAGCAGTTCAAACTGTTCCTTTGTCAGCAAGTTAAGAAATTTTAACCCCTGCTTGTTGGAAAGAAAAGAAGGAAACTGCGCCAAAACTGTTACTAGTGACTGCAGGATTTTGTTGATCTTCACTAACTCTTGGGCCGATGAACGTAGATCATACTCTTTAGGATATCGACTGTCTGGAGACGGTATCTCAAGTGGCTCAGTTCCTACTCTGTTGCAAAGCACCACCTGGCAAGTGATGTAAAACTTTTCATAGCAACCGCCGTTCCTCACCAAGGATTTCTTCACAGCTTTGGCTGTAGCACGGGCATGCGGGAAGAACTGATCTTGTGATCCACTGCTGACAAGGGAGATAAGGTGGAGCCGTCCAAGCGACTCACTTAAGAGGAGTAAGTCACATATAACCCCATCTTCTTTACGTTGCCTTTCTTTTTGGACAGCAGACAGTATTGAGGAGGAAGCTACAAGAAGGCCGTTCGTGATTTGTTTTTGTATTTTTTGTATCACTTGCTTTGCTTCTTTCGGGAGGTTTGATTCAAACCCATTAGGTACCACTTGACATTTGGGCCCAACTAAATAAAAAATGACAAAGACACAATCAAACCTTGTTAACCACGATACAATCTTATGCACAAATGCTGTTAGCATGAGGAGACCTTAAGAGGGTTTACTCTGGGTACCTGCAAAAATGACACTTCTTAAGTCACGATGGCGCAGATCTATTTGTAGAATTCACCATTTTCACCTGGGTCATAATGCACCTTGTTTACCCCCTAAAATTTTGCATAACCATTCTCTTCGATTTCTCTTGGGAAGATTGTAATACCCAGGAGAAATTGGAAACAATGGTCATGCAAATTTGGAGGGAAGGGGGTAAACAAGATGCATTACGGTCTATGTGAAAATTGTGAATGAATGGAAAATGTAAAAAATGACAGCAACATATACCCTTCTTTTTCACTTGCTTTTTTTTTTTTTACAGACTTTCGCGGTTTTGTGAGGCGACGGAGTCCCATTCTCGCACACACGCCCCTCCATCATCCCTTCCCAACAAAAGCTCCAGCTATGGACGCTACATACGTTCAATAAACTCAAGTCAACAGGGACAGTTGATTTCAAAACAAAACATAATGTCGCAATTAGCAGCAGTGCAACACAAGTTCTTTAACAGTAATATGGGTGCGTTATTTTTCTGTTATTTCCCTTTGCAGTCAACGCACACGGGGCCCAGAGCCCAAAATGATCTGACTTTCTAGACAGTGATTACAAAACAGCGAACTATTTACTTAATATGTGTAGTGATAAAGGAATTCTGTTCATTGTGACGAACTACACATTTGTTACTCAAGGAGAAGGTCCTCATGATTTGAGTAATTCGTAGAATATTACATGGAATATTATCTCTTGTTTAGCACTCGGTACTTAACCCTTAAATCGATTCATTACATTATCTATTTTCTTTTAAGTTTTTGTATAGTTTTCTTCCTATGGGGTCGGGGGGCATGCTCCCCCAGAAATTTGTGGAAATGAATATGCGCTAAGATGCAATCTGGTGCATTTTGAGACACAATTTTGAGAAATGTTACAGTGTGTGCACTGACCTTGTCGCGCTTGGATGATTTTCCGATATAGTTACTTATATACTGTAATGATAACAATATGTTTGGGCGGGAAGCTGGGCATTTTATTTTTTTGGGGGGGGGGGGGTGGGGGAGCTTCTACCCCTCAAATACCCTCGATAGGACGCTGGGTATGATATTATCAAAACAGGCTACAGCTTTCTTAACAGAAAATAAGGGCTCTTGTAACTGAACTTTACAATACAATGCAAACGAAGGAGGTCATATTATTTAAAACAATGCAATGAATGATAGTCATACCAAACAACGCCCGTAGATAGTCTTAAACCTAAGTTAGTTGATAATTTTTAATATTTCATTGTATTAGTTTTATTCAGATTTTATATTATTGCATAACTTTGTTTTTTAAACAGTTGGTGTGATATGTCGCGATTTTTACCAACCTAAAGTGTAGATGTAGATGTTTCCTAACCTTGCCTAGTTTCAGCTTTTGATGTACAATAACTTATTACATTATATATTGGATGGGTGTTTACAATCAGAAAGCTGTGACTGATGTTTGATAATAAATAGAGAAAAAGGTTAAACTATGAGTTACATAGTTTCGGAACCAGGCTGCAAAAACCAAGAAACAACCTCAAGCAAGGCAACAGTCAAGAAGCTCCCTACGAAACAATTTGCAGATTTAAAGATTAAATACTAGCCTAGTATGCATCTAAAAAATTATATATAATTAAACAGTGTATGTCATTACTTTGGGAAGAGGTAAGGACGATCTACTAACAGTTTACTGAAAAATACCTGGAAAGAACGCTTTCACAATCTCTTCAACAGAACCTTGGACAGTCCGCAAAGGTCCATCTAAAAGTTCTACCAATCGAAATTTTTCCATTGCTTCCCTGGTACCTTACAAAAAAAGTTAATTTCAGTCAGTTTTCAAGCCCTTCATATAGCAGTTTTAAGTTAAGGCTTTAAAAAAATTTAAAGTAAAACCCCACGACAAAGAACCTGGATTTTTCCAAGTTGGCATAAACAAGTTCTTATGTAATTTGTAGTTAGCACACGTTTAAGCTATTTAGGTTCTTAAATAGGTTCTTATTTTCTGATGAAAAACAATATAGCTAAGAGCATTTAGTGGTCCAGCTTATTCCTCATATAAAATCTGCATACCAAATTTGAAGATATGAAAAAAATAACCATAAAAGGAAGAACTAAGGCATTGAGCATAATGACCGCACTGGTGTTTAAATTGCAGTTGGAGTGATAAGACAGTTATGTCTCCAAAGAGGATTCTGAATGCTGACTTATCTAATAACTGCCTAAGTGTACACAATTTTTTCATAGATTTTAGAAAATAAGAACCTGCTCCAAATTTTAGGCTAAACAAGTTCTTTTGTAGAGGAGGCCTAACTGGCAGACTTTAGCCTAACAGGTTCTTAAAATCCAGGATCTTAGTCGTGGGGTTTTACTGTATTCCATAAATTGACCACCTTACAACCTTGGAAAAACAGTTTTACCCACCCACAGGACACCCATTCCGCAGATTTGTTACCGCCATGAACCCTTCCCCCACCCCCACCATGTCTGATGATCGATGTTGTTCAGTCAGGGGAAGAAATGATCCAGCCAGAGTTCAACTTTGTGTGTTATTTTCTTTTGTCAGTATTTTAAAAAGTTTTATTTTGAAACTAGACATGGCAACGGCCATTATTCTAGACATTTTGGTCCTAGATTGTAGCTTTTTAAACGTGTACCAATGTACCAACCAAATAATACATATATGCCAGAAATAAAAAAGATCAGATCAAGATCTTCAATTCAACTTCAAATACTTGAGTAAAAATTAGAGAAGAAGGACTTTGCTAAAAATTGGGGAATAATGATCTATTTGGATCTTTCATGGAAGTATCATATTGACTTTATCTATCACATATTTGATTTTTATTATTATGGCTTCCTGTTTGAGGGACCGGAAACAAGTGCAGGACAAGCAATTTGACAGTTATTTGACAGGTGTTAGAAAATGACAGTTTTAATTGGCTCAAGGAAACAATAGCACACATTATAAAGGCTTTCCATTGAAAGCAAAATTAAGATGCAAATGTGCCATGTTGAAAAAGTTTAGTGGATCAATTCGCTCGCTAATGTGACGCTGGAGTCTTTCAAAAACTGGACATTGTGTCTGGCTCGAAGTCGCTTCCATCTTTCTTTCGTTGGTCTTTGAAAAAAACCCTGCAAATGGCCAAGGAGCTTGTTAAGATGATCAGGCGCAGGTATGTTTGCTAGTATTTGTTGAAGGAATCACTTGTTTTCTCTTATCTCGAATCTCTGTCAGTCGATTTTCGTCTTCTTAATTGTGTACTGTGATTAAAATTTTCAAACACAGACTAGAATCCGCTTCTTCGATAAGAAAGAAGAAAACAATTTTCTGGAATTTCAACCTGACCACTGTGGCATGATAAAATGCATACTAGCGAGTGCATTATTTAATCAGCCAATAAATTGTCAATTGTTATCAACAAAAATGTCAACAAGATGGAAAAAGGTTCATGCTTGCAGAAGATTACCATGTTATCAGAAGGTTGAGGGGTGGTCAGGATTAGAGGACATGTGTGAGTTGGACCAAATTTGAAGTGGAGGGAATCAAGGTACATGAGAACCTGGATAAGCACATGTGGAGCCTTTCTCGCCTCCGTGCATGTCCATCCCATTCTCCCATTCTTTCACTTTCTCTCTTCCACTTCAAATGCATGTCACTCACAAACAGGCTGATGGAATTACTAACAATCACTTTTTATCCTTGAGAAAATTACTTATCACCTTAGGTAAGCTAATCAGTGATGGCCATTATTAACTGAATGTACTCACCTTTACTTTCACCTTTGCATCTGTCTTTGAGCATTCTCTGCTTCCACTGACTAAACTTAAGGAGGACAACCTTCTCTGCTCCACCACTTCCAGAACCATCCTGCAGCTCAAAGCTCTTTGGGCATTTTGTGAAAATGCCACCCAGGTTCTGCATGCCAGCTATAAGTATCGCTATCACAGACCTTGGTTCTTCGGCACCCATGACGGGAACAAACGTAACATCCCAATGTATCCCCTGCGTGGGTGTAAAGCTCCACGTCTTACTCATCTCTTTGACCATCTCATTGAATTCACTCTCCAACTTTTTTTTTGAACCCGTCTCCTTACCTTGGCCACATACCTCCCCATTGTTTTTAATACCAATGAGAATTACGCCTCCAATTCCATTTCCAAAGGAAGAGATGTGTTTTGCAATCTCATCTTGAGCCTTCCGGTTATTGTTGTGAAAAAGTTCATTTTTCGATGTGTAGTATTTCAGCTGCACTTGTTTGGATTCATGAAAATTCAGTACCTCCTTACACATGAATTGTTCAGGAACCAAAGAAATAAGGTCTGTTAAAGGAACCTGAGGACTATCTGTTTTCTCTTTAAATGAATCTCTCTCAGACAATAAATCGACCACTTTTTGCTTCGGGGGTAGCAACAGTCCTGCATCACCAGGTAAATACAAATTGTAGTCCACTGTGCAAAAATGCTCTGTTGCTCTGATGAAGAGACGAATTGTGTCTTTCTCACGTTTTTGATCAAAGATATCAGCATATGCTGATGGCTGGACCATTAGATTCAGTTTTGGCTGTAATGCTGACCAAAAGGTATCTAGATGCTTGTTTAGGTCTTCAGGTTTTAACTTTGAGAAGCCATCGACCTTAATTTCTACAATGCCACCTCCCGAGTTGAGAACCCCGTTTACAGGCTTCAGAACAGTTTCAACATCTTGTGTTTTGAGCGTTGTTGTGCAGCATTGCACATTCTCAAGAAATTTCCTGAAGAGCAAGTTAAAATTTGGTACACTATGTTTAGCACAATATGAATCAAACTAAAAGACTCTTCAAGACCAAAAGACTTTGTTGGGTAGACACAAGATTATTTAATACACTGGTAAGCCCAGTTAAGTTTAAGTTAGTTAATTATTGTGTTTAAAACAATAAACATTGTATATCCACCTGAATATCTGAGAGGTATTTTAAGGTTAAGAGACAACAACAATAAAAGGCAGTCTGTGAGTGCATGAGGCTACTGCCTTAGTTTTTGAAGAAAATGGTATCTTATTATATGAAATTAAATCCACTCAAAAGCATAACTTAAAACAGAGATGAATGTTTTTCTTGATATTATCAAAAATATTTCAAGAGCTGTAATAGTAAACCAATGACAATTGGCATGCATTATTATTTATGAAAAATTGTGAAATTTTCTATACGACTTATGTAACTTTACAGATAAGCAACATTCAATAATAAAATAATCAGTTACTAATAATACAAAATGAAAAAAATGTTCTTGATATTCATGTCTTTAATCATTAAAGACATGAATATCAAGACAAAAATATCATCTTATAATATATATATTTTATAAAATAACTAAGATAGTATGCATGTTCCGATTGGTTAAAAACCTATGGATTATTGTGCCGGTAAACTCATAGTTTTACCTAACGTTATTTTATAAAAGCAATAGACCACACTTTTATGCATGACTCACACAGTGATCTGGCATTACTCCGGCAGTGCTCATATATGTGGTCTACAAAGTGTGATCTAGCATTGCTTAATTATAAAATACATTTTATACTTGATGTTCTAATTAATATTATCAAAAACATTTCTAGAGTTCTAACAGTACTATGACAATTTGCAGTGTTGTTTATGAAAGACTGAAATTTTGAAAAATAATTCAACTTTACAGATAAGCAATCTTCAGTTGTCAGCTAATGTTAATATTCATGTCTTATGCTTTTATTAATTATAATCAAAGAAAATAGTACACCAGTGACAACTTCCTGTATGAAATGTGCGTCTCTAGGTCGTGCGGCGTTGCATTAGTGACTTGCAAGGGTTACAGAAATGGCTAACTAGCTGCACTTCAAGTGCTGCTGGAGTTTCCAAAAATGACTGCGTGAAGGACATGTGAGCACTGCCGGAGTAATGCCAGATGACTGTGTGAGTCATGCATATAAGCAACATACGCTTTTGCCAAGGTTGACTATGTAGCAATTACACATCGAGAGGAAATATTGGCCGTAAAAATATATTGCAACTTGAGAAATCGGGCTTGATTTAAGCAGAATGAGTACAATTTACAATTATAAATTTCCTTATAATTATTTTCTTATAAAAGTCAGTGAAATTACAGGTAAAAAGGTTTTAGCATTTGCTATAATTTCAGTTAATTCGTACCGAAAACAGCACTAAGAAATCGCAAGGGACTACTAGTATTAAACCTCAACAACTGTTCATTTTGAAATCCTTCTAATAGGAGAAACGTTCATTCCAGCTTAATATTCAGAGGCACTGAATGTACAAAATCAAAATGTTTCACGTCCACATCTTTCCTTAACTCAGCATGGGAATGAGTATAGCTAAATGTCGTGGGTCGTGCTAAGAGTTCCTGGCTCATTGGTGTGGGTAAATGTCGTGGGTAAAAAAAAAGCATAGAAAAAAAAATAATAAAATAAATGAATAGAAAAAAGTTGCAAAATATTAATTTTACTAGTAATAGTTGACACTACAGCTACCCCCGTTTTGTATATTGTCGGTCAATAGTATTCTTGCTGGTTGTGTAGCTCTTTGAAATATACCGATTCATAATCGAGATTTTCACACATATTCCATACAATAGGTGAGATAAATACAGGAAACGCAAGGTTCCATGCACAGTTTCAGCTCGATTTACACAGCTTTGATCAAAACATTCTCAGTTTCGAGAATAGTTTATTCTAAACCATAAGAAAAGATTTAATTAGAAGTTGAATTTTTCGCTATTTCTCTTTCCCTTTTTACATTCAGTTCATTTTATTTGCCGGAAAGTAAGCCTTAGAAATTAAAAGGATGTTTAATCGATTCACGCTAGCGCAGTCTAGTCTTATTTGAAACTTTATAACGGAAGGACATCTGTGAGCAGGGAATAAGTCAGCACAGAATTTGATTGTCAGCGAATTGCTGTAAATGTCCATCAATCTGCTAGTGATAAGCTAGCCGTTGTTCACTCGTCTTGCTTGTTTGGAGCTGAGTCTTATTCCGGTCAAAGAGAGAGAAAGAGTGTCTGGCAAGGTTTCCAATATAAATCAAAGATTTGTGAAATCACGTCTGGCAAACTCTCCAAGTGTTTATATATCTACACACTCAAACGCACCTTATAACCTCCCCTGCGCTTAACGAGTGTCTTGGTCCATAACTTTCAAAACAACTGCTCCACAGAATGTCACTGCGTAACGCAAAAGAGTATCAAAGTATGACTGCAAAATAAATGTCACAAAATCTACCTGAGAGGTCCCTTCGGGATTTTATGTCTTTACGTCATCTTAACATTTCGTACTTGCGGGCGCAAACAATAGAAACGTCATCATTACGTACCGATTCCTCGCGGCCCCAGTTCGAGCAAATCGAGATTTTTTCTGGTATACTGACTGTATATTTGAACTGTAAGTATTGTCCTTAATATACGCGCGAGTTACTAGGGTGCCTCCTTGGGATTTCGCCTCTGGGCGAAATCCCTGCGGGGGCAATGAAACAGGGTGATTTGAAAACAAGAGGTGTGTGAGACAAAATTACTACCCGTATCGATCCACGTGAAATACAGCATAATTTTCTTGTTTCTTCTTTTGCTTTGTTTTGTGTATAAAATCTGTGCTGTAATGATCGAATATTATTGCTTCAACTGACAAGACGTTTCAGCGCGAATGTTGACATCTTTGAGAAAGAACAGTTATATCCCCAGTTTTTCTTTAGCCTGCTAAGGATTCGCTTATTTGCTTCGCCCGACTGCGGAGAAGGGGAATGGGACTGGTGTGTAAGTGGAGATTTATGTTTCACTAATTTGTTTTTTTTTACAATTTTTTCTATTTAATTTGTTAATTTTTTTCTATGCTTTTTTTTATACCCACGACATTCACCCAAGAAGATTTTTAATTCATAAAATTAATGTTTTACAACTTTTTTCTAAGGAGAATTCATTTATTTGTTTTTATTTTTATTTTTTTCTATGCTTTTTTTTTTTTACCAAAGTCATTTACCCACACCCATGAGATTTACCTACACTCCATGGAGACAAGTCAGGCATGTTCCTCAAACGTGGTTATTCATTAATCAAAGACTGGCAATGGTCAAACAATGAAAATGCGAAACCAGCAATTTTTTCCTTTAAGCTAGCCTTCACTCATTTTATATCATCGTTGCATCGTTTCAAAATCTAGTTCATTCCACTTCTTTGAGCGGGTAAATGAAACCATGTATTACGGTAAAATATCAGCTAAAAAATCCACATCTTTGACACCTGTTGCTGAACAATCCCTTGTGTAGACACCGTAACTTATGTTTCACACATGGGACAAAGAGTAAACAGTTCCTTGGTACATATTGTGGTTCAGCTTTATACTTGTTTTCAATTTTATTTTCTTTGTTTATATCTATCTTATTATCATACATTACTATACCCAAAAACAATAGAGAATAAAACTTACACCGAGGAAAAATTGAACCACAACATGACATGGTATTCTCGGTTTTCACATGACGTCACCAAAATTCAAACTAAGAAACTATTGATTCTTCTGAGTTTCTGAGTTTTATGAGGTTTTACAGCACCTAAACACCTTTATTTAAACAGAGTTTTGGTTCGAAAGGGTTCTTCATTTTGCGATAGAGGACGTTTGAATTTCTAGGCTTTTGCGTGACGCGGCATTTAGCTGGCGGCCACAACGGCTCTTATGTGGGTTAAAAACATTACCAATTTTGGGAGATTTTGCTGTCTAAACATTCCTTGTCTCAGAATAAATAACACTTTAATAGTTTATGAGTTTTTCAAGCCATGAATTAACGCATTAGAAGGAAAACTCAAAAACAGATGTTTCTGTTGGTTTCCGGCGGCCATATTTGTGCCCCGCAAAGGGACACAAACATGGCGTCGCCATACAAAGCTTCGTAAATTTGGGTCAAACGGTTTTTCTAATATCTCGCATTTGAAATATCGCACAGACCTGATTCTTGGCGAGGCCTTTTGCTTATTTATCTTCTTTTATTTCCTAGATTCGGGACTTTCTGTATTGAATGGTTTGCAATTTTATTTTTGATTGCGTGACCGTGAAAACCGAGAATACAAATATTAATCATACACTGTTACAAAACTTTCTTTCTGTTGAACTTCAGATGCTTTTTTTGGGCTTGAAAATATAAAAAAGGCACCTAGTTTCCAACAGCTTTTGTGTAATACAAGCAATTATTGAACAAGAGCATATAGCTACCGTATGTTTATATGATTGAGTAATGATCTATCTACGTATATAAACAACAAGCAAGGTTCACATTTCACTGGGATCATTCTCTGCATCATGGACTGTTTTCTCTGTTCGGTTTCTTTACCTGCGTACAAATCCACCTTTTTCAAACATCGACAAACTATACATTACATGTTCAGCAACTGTCTGTTGATTTTTTCGTAAGCAGACTTAAAACAGCATAAGGGAAATGACAGTTGAATCAGTTGCAGTGCAGTAGATGCTTAGATTGCTCAATTCAAGCTGTAGAAATCACTGGCCCTAAATCACGACAGAAATTTTGTGCTGCAATTACCAGGCGAAAAATTTTTACAGTGAGTTCTCACTTTCATTGCAATAAATATTATAAACGGACTTTTATACCACGATTTTTCTTCTTATTTTAAAGCTGTTCGTCAATACAATGTATGCATGTATATATAAATACATATAAACAACTGAAAATTTTTCTTTTTTTAAATCCAGTAAGATTGCCTTGAATTCCTTTCCCTTGACGAAATTTACAGCAGTTTCCTTCTGTAAGATATCCTTAAATGTTTTAGTTTACAAGCAATTATTATATTACCGCTAGTTTCGTATTATTGTTTGCAGTTAGTTGTGACGCATGACTATTTTTATCGCTTGCATTTCCACCACAGACCAGTCAATGATCTGTCAACAGCTGTAAAATTGACCAATCGGTTACTCCATTTCTGGGCTGACGGAGGGTTTGTTTACTACAATAGAGTCCGCAGTCCGTCTTTTCTCATCTGGTCCTCATCCCTTATTGTAACATAACGTGGTGGTTTGCAATCGCGCTGGCTGAGATAAGAACTAAATGGATTTTAAGAGAAAAAGGAGGCTGCAAGCAGTCTAACTACACAGAGGGTCACTAAAGTATCATTTTTACTTTAAAAATGGCGCAGTCGTTTGAATGGGATAAGAGCTACAAACTCTAATATGTAGTTCAGATTGACGAAGCAGATAAACTCGATAAATTTAAAAGATCAGATCAAGTGGATTGAGGTTTTAGTGTTAGGACTTAAGCAATAGAAAACATTTTCCATGTTTGCTTAGACTGATATAAACACGAGAGGGGTTGGGAGAATTCGAGACAGTTATGCAAACCCGAGACTTCGTCTCGGGTTTGCATAACTGTCGAGGCTAGGCAAACACCGGAAAAAAGTTTTCTATTGCTTTTATAAAATAACTTTCCTGAAAAAAAAACTCTTTGTTATGGCACTGATTAAAAGAAAAATTCTTACCAGTCGCAAAGTCTTGTACACGAAGTCTCGCACGTGAAATCAGTTCTTGTTTTACAAAAAGATGCTTTCCAAAATACGGATTTTTCTGCCTTAAAATGCCAGCTTAAGCGAAAAAAAGTTGACACAGCTTGTTTGTAAAGATTTTCCAAGTTTCAACCGACGAAGGAATGGGTAAATAAAGTAAACTTGTCGAGTTTTGACAAAGCAGATAAACTTGAACTCGATAAATTTCAAAGATCAGATCAAGTGGATTGTGGTTTTAGTGTTAGGACATGAAAGTCTTTCAGTATACAGGAATAAGCAAAATCTATTCTTTTAAGCCACATAAGCTGGACCGCTTTTATGGATACTATCTCTTAAATGCTAAAATAACCTTTCATCAAGCTAAGGGAGACCATTAACATAAATACAGGTTTGACTTCATGTTATAAAAATTATCCCTGGTCTGTGCATGTGCCAGTGGCTGGGTCTTATATGGTCAATTTTATTAACCAAGTAAATCTGCATATGTAGAATTCTGTTCAAAAGAACTGAAACAGATTTGTTTGTGTCGTGGCTGCATGGCCCTAGCTCTCCCAGGGGACGGAACTTAGGGTTGCCACGAAAACCAAGACCAAAACATTGCATTGGAAAAACACAATTATTACTGGTAAGCCCATCCCAGTAGTATGCTTTACTCATTAGAGCCTAAAGGTCTTGAGTTGCATACATTACTGCAGGTTTCAATCAAAGTATGCTTTTACCTGTTGGTGGCATTGCAGACATTAGGATCTTCTTTGGCACCCTGGGGAGAGGAGTCATCAACATCCATTGGCTCTGTATCTTCCATTTAAAAAGACATCCAGTTTGGGATTAGGAATAACTCTGGAAAAGAAAAATTTTGAAGATGTTTTGTGTTATAGAAGGAAGAGTAATAAAACCAGTCTAGGGCTACACTGACGACTGTAAGTTTGTGCAGAGACATGTTAAACTCAGTTCCTTTTTGACGTACATGTAGGGTCCAGTTCCAAAAAAAGAGAAAAGAAAAACTTTCCCCCCATGAGCTTGTCTGAGAAAATGTAGTTTCCAGCTTGGTCAACTAAAGTGTCTTTATAAGCGCTTCTCCAACTAGACCACTGAAATTTACTGTGTGCAAAATTAGGGTTGTCACAAATAACTCAACAGGCAGCAAGTGAAAATCATGCGCCTTGAGCCTACATATTCCACTCTAAGTCTGACAATAACAGTTAATGTCTGTTGTCTGTAGTGACCAGTACCCTCAACAGACAGATTAATATTTTATTATGTGCAGTAAATGTACATGTGTATGCCTGTGATAAATATTTAAAGCCTGAGAATCATCTGAAGAATTATGGTAATCAAGAAGGGTGTTATCCACTCAGACTGAAGGTTGCAGGATCTAAACAGATGCTTTTGTTTGTTTGTTTGTTTTTTTTTTTGCGTATAACACACTCCAAGATCTCCATAATTGTTCAGATGATACGAAACCCAAGTCAATTATTGTTTTATTATTCATTCAAAATATTTCCTAGTTTAAAAACTAGGAAAATTAGAAACCGACATTGTTGAAAAGCATCTTTTCGAAGTGTAAATTTTCACTTTCTCTTACTACAATATATTATTGTCGTGTTTTGTAAATCAACGAATGTTTTGTAAATCAACAAATCCAGCTGGCGGTAAGAACGGCACTTGAACTCGAGGTCTCCGAATTGTATGTCCGGCGCTCTAAGCACACGGCCAGCTGCCTCCTACCAATGGGATGCAGCTGAACTGTAAAACGGAATCTACGGTCAAGATTTAAAAAAAATGCTATTTACCTTCGCTAAATTATCACAATTAAGGTGGCTCCGTAATTAATACAAGAGCATTTAGCTGTGACAAATTTTCCGTCATAACATTTTCGATTTTAACGCGATGGCTGCGAAACTTTGCAAAGAACAACAGATATCATTCGGCAATAATACGAAATATTCCGATTTCATTGATGGTAAATATTTCTTGAGAAATTAGCGCTTAAAAGGACCCTACTGTTCAAAGAAAATCGCGTCTAATAAAACATTTTGCTGATATTTTTTACTGAAATTTCTGGTATCGGCTTTAATTGATATAATAAATATGCCAGAGGAATTTCAGAAAAATCGTTGGAGCAGAAGTCCGTAACTAAAAGTCGCTCAAAATTCTGCTGTGAAATTGTTTTGAAATTTCAAAAATAAATTACTATCAGGAAGAAGGAGACACCAGTTTCAATTTTCGGAACAAGTAAATTCAGTGTTTACTAATTCTGAAAACAGAAGCCGATTGCCTATCGTGCTATTCTTTAAAAGGTACTTTTCAGTTTTAGAAGCACTATAAATTGCTCCAAACTTTGCTCTGACGTCGAATGACTTGTTCCTCGACATTTTTAAAATATCCCTTGGCAGTTTTGGTTCAAACTCCTGCTACATACATTTTGATGTATTGCAATGCATCCTTAACGGCTTTTCCTGCGGTACGTTGTTTCCAATTCAGGAAAAAGGTATTGGGATTGTAAGCTACCTTGTATCGAAGCTCAGATAGAACTGTCCAGCACCTTTGTTTATGACCAGAAAATGAGCACGAGCGGCACTTCTGCGAGGAATTCGCACCTCAGTCAGGGGGGACGAATGACAATGATGCCCATGTCTGTGAACCAATCTGTATAAACATGTATTGCAGAGCAAAACATAATAATCAAGAAAAACATACCCATTCATTGGAGGAAGGAGTGACAAAAATTTCAGAGTTGTAACTTTATTCACGGGCAGTATTTTTGCGATAATTTTATTTTAGACTAAGATGTTTTTCGGTTCACAGACATGGTCATCATTGTCGTTCGTCCCCCCTGGGTCGTGCTCATTTTTTAGACACAAACAAAGGTGCTGGACAGTTCCATCTGAGCTCTGATACGAGGTAGCGTCCAATCTCAATACTTTTTTCCTGAGTTGGAAACAACGAACAGCAGTAAAGGTCGTTGAAAATGCATTGCGATTCATCAAAATGTATGCAGCAGGAGTTTGAGCCAGAACTCCCAAGGGATATTTTAAAACTGTCGAAGAACAAGTAATTCTACTTCAGAGCAAGGTTTGGAGCAATTTATAGTGCTTCTAAAACTAAAAAGTACCTTTTAAAGAATAGCACGATAGGCAATCGGCTTTTGTTATAATAATTAGCAAACGTTGAATTTACTTGTCTCGAAAATTCAAACTGGTGGCTCCTACCTGATAGTAATTTATTTTTGAAATTCCAAAACAATTTCACAGCTGAATTTTGAGCGACTTTTAGTTACGGACTTCTGCTCCAACGATTTTTCTGAAATTCCTCTGGCATATTTATTATATCAATTAAAGCCGATACCAGAAATTTCAGTAAAAAATATCAGCAAAATATTTTACTAGACGCGATTTTCTTTGAACAGTAGGGTCCTTTTAAGCGCTAATTTCTCAAGAAATATTTACCATCAATGAAATCGGAATATTTCGTACTATTGCCGAATGATATCTGTTGTTCTTTGCAAAGTTTCGCAGCCATCGCGTTAAAATCGAAAAAGTTATGACGGAAAATTTGTCACAGCTAAATACTCTTGTATTAATTACGGAGCCACCTTAACATACATGTAACGTAAAATACCTCAATTGCGCGAATGAAGCTCTGAAAGCGGCTAAATTAACTTGAGAATTAATTCATAAGAAACCAAATGTTACCACGGTAGACTAAACCAATGTTAAAATTTACCACGGCTTCGTTAATGTGGGAAATGTTTTAACCGTGGTGTGTGTAACCGCACCTAATGTTCCGGTTTACACCGGTTTCGCTACTTGTCTAGTTCGCTACGTTCGAGTTCGCAGCATGATTCGCTACTAACATGCCGAATTCGCTACCACAAGCAATATCTGTAATTCAGCGTTAACCTTGTTGCCGTAAAAAGATGAAACTTTTGAAAGCTAATAATATTTACTTCGACAATCAAGGTACGGCTTAATAAAAAAAACTTCGCTCCATTTATTACTTTTTGATCGGTGACCGATCGGTAGCTTCTTGACGTTCGTAATAAAAATGATAAGCGACAGGATTAAGAGGAAGAGATCTGAGAATATATTGACCCGGTTGTGTTGCAAATCAACGCATGGATGCACGTTTGCTGTTTTTAGGAGTCAGTTTAATAAACTGATCATATGCAAATTGCCTGATCTAGTTTTAACCGTTTCGTTGATTTTTGTGATTGTTGGGAGGTTGAGTTTCACAAATATCGTCAATCCCTTCTCTTTGTTCACTATTCGATTCACTTTTTGGGTCTGGTAATAGGTCATGTCGCCCGGAAGGTTACACAAAAAATTTTGAATGAACTAGTTAAAGAGAAACTGTTAGCTATTATCAATCACACATACGCTAGATTTTTAAGTTAAACTAATTAGGATCTTTAAGGATTGTTATTACCTCGTTTCAGAGAAGAAACTTCGTAGGATTCAGTGTTAAAGTCGTGTACAGTAGGTTATTTAGATAATTGCACACTTAGCTTTGCGAAATTAACAAGTATCAAAGTACCTAAGCTAATACTTATCCACTTGATAATGCTTCATTCGAATTGCACCCTTAGCTTTGCCAAATTAATTTATAGTTTACGTAATTAATGTAATACTGTATGTTGTTTAGGGGCGGGAGTCATTCGGACGACCTGCACGTCCCCGCGTGTAAAAAGGATAATAATTAATATGTGAAACTTCAGTACTGACAATCTTTTTGGAAATAAAGACGAAATATTGGCAAGGCAAATAGCGCTTTCTACTAATGACGTCACAATTTTCTGGTCCCTGCAGGAGGGAGGGGGCGTCTCTAGGGTAAACATTGGTTCACTGATCACTGCCAGTGTGACGTCACGTCATACATCGGTGATTTTCGAAATAGCGGGCAAATTTCTTGTTCGTTACGTTGCAAAGGATGTCAATTTTCCGAATGTTTGGATTCATCTTTTGCCTTCTTTAATAAGGCGGAGCTTTTGAAAAATAACATGGAAATATTCGCGATAAGGTTTAGTCGGAGAAAGTTTCAAAAGCATCACATGAGGCAAAGAAAGGCACCGCGAAGTGTCTATAAATTGGCACAGTTTGTATGATCGGTTATGGCTTTCGGGCAACGTGCGAGGTGGGGTGGCAATACCCTCATCTCAGAATACGAGGATTGGTATAGGATACATTGAGCTTAATGTACGCCGAGTTTCAGCGAGCCAAAGTGCGTAGTTCTTCTCATCAATCCCTTTAAAGTCGATGGAATGAAAAAATGTGGAGACAACATAAATGTAATCTGTTTACATCAAGTCACTACCTGCTGCAACAGGTTGGCACCAGAGATCAGTGGTAAGTTTTGAAATTTCCCCGTTTACTTCTAACAACAGGAGGCTTATATGCATGTTTTGTGCATGAATCAACATCGGGAAAACATAATTTTTTGAGTGGGAAATAGATAGCTCCTGAAATACATGCAGGTTATAAAATTACAGTTCAGGCTCTACAAACGGCTGCAAATGGTTAGACTTCAACAGTCTCTCCATATATTAATGCTAGAGGGATAACACTGCTAGTGTAGACTCTATGTGCAGTTGCATTGTACAATACTAACTGCAATATTCTATTAAATAATTTTTGATCAGGGGTGCAAGGAATCTTTGTTGCCAAAGTACAAAATATTAAAATCAACAAATTAATACTAATTATTTTTAATTTAAGAACACTATAATTATTATAGTGTTCAAGTTTATGCATACAAACAGAAATAGATTTGATGCATCTTTTGTCAAGAGCCATTTTGCTCATCAATCCTTTTCGATGCGAAGATACTGATTTGGGTTGAAAATTTTTTGGTGCTTTCACATTTTTTTGTTTCTCTTTTAGGTACAAACTGTAATATCGTTTTTCTTTTTTTGGCTTTGGGCAACCACTTTGTGTAGATTTTTTGCTCTGGCTATGAGTTCAGCACGTGAAAGAGTACCGAGTTTAGTGTGTGAATCATAGGGTGTTTTAGACTCAAATGATTCAGATGAAGGTTTTGTTTTCCAATGAAAGCAAGATCGTAAAATATTTTGACATTTGTTGCATCTGGTTTTTGATTGGACAAGTAGTTTGTGGGTCCAATTTAAGCTCCTGATGCACTTGACAAACACCCCATCTACATTTTCTCCTTTTGCATCCACAAAGTATAAATTTGTTTCCCTTTTTCTTTCAGCCATATCAACAAGGGCTGGATCATATATACCTGGACAAACCGGTAAGTTTTCAATAGTTTTAAGCATGGTACCCAAAGCAGATTTTAATATGTTTTCTTGAAAAATATTGTGTGGGAGTTCCCCATGGTCAATTTTGTTACCCAAGAATTCTACTGTAATTGGACTAAAATCCTTTGAAGGAAATGTTTTGATTTTGGAAGGAAGAAAAAGGGTCAACTCCTTCGACTTGGTTATTATAACACCTTTTCTGATATTTGGAAGAGAAAAAGTAACCTTCATGGTATTATCTGTAGTGTGCTGAGTAAATGACACTGTCCATGGAAAAATACGTGAAATAACGGTTTGAAAAACTGTATAAACTGGCAGAGGTGATGACTGTACTTCATTGTCATTTCCTGCATCTACTGGTTCTCTTGGAGAAGTTTGTAGCATTATTTCATTCAACACATCTGTAAAAATACCTGCTTTAAAGTTTAAAGCACCAGGCTGACAGCAAATTCTCTATCCAAGACCATTTTTTTCTGATAACACATTGGCTTGTCCTTTAGTTGGATTAATACTTGTTTCTTCAAAAAACTCATGCTTGTTACTGTCATTATCTGTTGTTATCGTGGAAATTGAACAACCTCGTTTTTGGTGGAAGATGTTTTGTACTCATGCTCTGTTATAATGGATTTTAAATAGAAAGGCTGACATGACATGCATATGTAGTCTGGAAAAGTTCCATCACAAGGATCTACACTATACAAGTCATTACGTAAATCAGTCTTGCCAGTTCTTTCATCCAAAAAATTGCATCCCACTGAAAACGTATTTTTAAAAATATTTATGTGGTGTTTCTTGCAGGGAACATCACTACTCAGGCAAACCTTGTTGCCACATTGTGAACAAGGCACTATACATGGTGTAACTTTCAGGATACCCAGCTGGGCATCGCTGCATGATCTAGTGGAGCTTTTTCCCCTAGGAGGTTTATGCGCTCTTGCTGATAAACTGCTGTAATGTTTATCACATATTCTAAGATCCTTGAGATTTATGCCACGAGACACGCGGAACGATTTTGACCTTCCTTCTTGTAGAACAAACCTTCGTAAATTTTCTGTCAGTTTCCAAGGACCTACTTATTATAACTCTATAGAAAATGATATTAAAGAATCTAATTCTCTCCACTTATTCAAAACGAAATTGAAAAAAAAATTATATATGAATTATTAGTTATAAATCTTGCAGTAAATAGTTATATTTCTTCACATGTCTGATATTATTTTTATACTTATTGTTACTTGTACCATACCTTATATTTTGTCAACTCAGTCTATGTAATTAGTTAATTTATACTTACCTTCATTGTATTTTACTTTCGATCCTGGCCTTACCGTTACTGTTAACTTTATTTTTACTCTGAGGGAGCCCAATGTCTATAAGCCTCATGGTTTCTTTTTGGGCTTCCTCGCCACTTTCATTTGCTTTTGTGTAACTGTCTTGTTTTATCGTTATTTGTATTTTGTGGTAAATCAAATAAAGTTACAAAGTTACAAAGATTTGCAGGTGTAACATCATCAGGGGCACATTTCAGTTCATACCGCCCGACCATACTATCAAATTTTCTTAATCCTGCCTCATTTTCACATCCCTTCAGACAGCATTGTACACTTCCCATCAATCGCCCATGCATAAAAACTGTTCCTCGTATTTTTTCCAAAAGTAAAAAATCAAATAAAGGCTTTCCACAGCATGACAACCAGTACAAATCGCTTGTTATTCTGAATTTAGTATTTATTTGAGATCTTAGATCTTTTATTGTGGCATATGGTGCAAAAGTGAGGGTGTGTGGCTTGCCTGTTATATCAACAACTTGAATTGTTGTTGTCAACCTTTTAGTTCTTATCAACATGCTAAAAAGGAAACCAAATGAGAGATATAAAATTGGAAAAAGGAGTGGCATTTCTGTACAGGATCTGGAACTGGCATCAAAGGTCTCCTCAAATATAATAATAGTCACAACATATAAACCCACAAAGAATGAAAATGGGACTGCAGAAATTATAAGCAAAAAAGCAGCAGTTGCCCAGTAAACAAGATATTGAAGCTCACATTTTAAAGAACAATAATTTTTTTGTAATGTCAAGGTTCAGTAAAAAGCCATGAGAAACAAAAAGGCAGATGGCCATTAGACAGGAGAAAAAAAGCTGCTATTTTAATCTCCAAAAATATTGTACCAGTGAAAAGTTGAATTGAGGCTTTACATGTAACAAAATTTTGTAAACTGGATGAAGCTAAGATTGAAATAATTTCAAGATAATAGCAGCAGGGAATAGAAGCATTTCTAACAAACAATTTAAAGTTGATCTATACTTGATCATTTACCTTAAAGAAACCATGCACAATACTTTCCTGTAAAACAGAAAAGTCAGTGTAAAAATAATGGTGGTTAAGGCTAAGAGGGAAACAAGGAAGTTTGAGAGGTTGAAGTTTTGAATTACCCTCACTTTGAAGTAGATAATAAAAAAGGACAAAACATAGGAGACCAACATTTTTACTACATGCAAAGGTTTACTTTGTAACTCAAAGGAGTGAGGGATTTGTGTTTCCAAAAAAAATAGGGGCTTTGAAGGGATGCAGAGGGCACATGGAAGGTTTGAAAGGCCTGGGAAAGATATTGAAATCACTGCAAAAACAATATGGACAGGCAGAACAGCCACCACAAGATACACAATCTTATGATTGTGAGGACTAAAAAGCCAAGCAATGTCAAAATATAAATCATACAATAAGAAGCCGATTGTCAAATATATACACAACAAAATATTTTTATTCATCATGATGTTTTCTTCTTTTAAAGTAAGTAATTATATAGATGTATATTATATAAGTATGATCTTACTTTATTAATTTTCTCACTAAATTAATTTTTCCTTTTTAAAATAATATATCTTCTTGAATTAAGCTATGTACTTTTTATTTAAAAGATTTTTTCCTGTCTCTCTTATATGTCTTTAATGTCACACTAAATAAATTAACAGAATAATCTTTTTAAAAGGCAAATACAGAAGCCAACAACGCTGCTAACAAGCAACAACAACAATTACCAGGACAAATTTAAGTCACAAAGACACAAGCAAGTAAAATACAGGGAAAAAGCCAACAAAAAAACTGCCGACAAATGCAAATAGCAAATTTTAACAACAATAACAAAACAGGATAAAACAACCAACAGCAGTAAATTTTCAAAGCAGTTAAGGCCAGCAATTACTTTGATCAAAACAGCAGAGGAGCACCAGATTAACCAGCAAACCTTAGACACAAGCATTAAACAAACAAGCAAACTTAACACACAATGACATCGTTAAAGTCCGCAAAATTTACCCCAGACAGTCAAGAAGCCAAGAACCACACGCGATTCAAAACAGTATCTTCGCATTCAAAAGGATTGATGAGCGAAATGGCTCGTTACATAAACACAAATCAACTATCGTATCAAACTTCTGTTATTAATGAATTAAACCTCTTCTTCTGAGGAGTTTTTGTCGGTAATTTAAAGAGAAAACGGCTAACGTTTAGGGTGGACTTATCTAGTTCCGAGTTCAAAATGGCGCCCACGCCACTGACCCGAAGTGGATTGGAGTAGCATTTAACTCAAACGTGCCGACAAAAGAAACATAGCTTTTACACACAAACAGTATAAGCAACAAAGCTTGCACACTTACGACTAATTGTTTTACAAACGCTGAACAAAAGCCTGTATTAGCCCTTTCTTTGTTTAACTTCGATGACTTCTCCACGCTAAACTGATCAAGGGGCGCGAAGCTCTGACTCGTTGCTATGTGACGTCACACTGTCATTGATGACTCGTCACAGACAAATACCTGAAAACAATAGAGACGCCCCCTCCCTCCTGGGTCCCTGCTGTGACTCAGACATTAAACCTGACCAGTGTAAGAATTTGGTATGGGAAAGTCACGTTCGGCAACAAATTTTCGTCGTCTTTGAAGATGTTTATTGTTAAAGGAAACAAAATCCAACTTGGTTTCGATAATAAATGTGCTGAAAATAATCAACTCGTGCGTAAAAGTATTTAGCTGAGCTCAAGATACGCTTTAATAGCGCTTCGGAATACTTTCATAACGGCGTCGCATAGCTTTTACTGTGTTACGATCGAATCGACTTTGTTCAGTTTGTTGATGGATCGAAACGACTCTACATTTATTAATTGACAACGCTTTCGCATCAAGCCAGACTCTAGACTCTAGTTTGGATCGAAGCGACTTGGATCGCAACGGCTATGATCGAACAGAACTCAGCTAAAACATGGCGCCCATTTCAGGTTGAGCAAGGCAGACTTATTTAAAACAAGATGTTCGTTCTAAAAGATCGTGGAAGTAGGATGACCGTGGAATAAAGTAAGTAGCGAATTCGGCATGTTAGTAGCGAACAAGAAGCGAAACCGGCTGTTACCATGTATTCTAATCAACTTTTGATTCTCCTCGTGCGATGAGATGATGCAATTGACGCTTCACGCGACGAAAGTGGCAATTCTCTATTTTTTTTCTTTTTAGTTAGAGAAGAATTATTGCACAAGTTTAATTTATGGGGTTTCAATGATCAATAAATTAAACTCTTGCAGCTTGTGAACTCATTCGCACTGAGCAAAAACGATCATATTTCATCTCGACCGAAATATGATTAACAGGTTTCATTTTATTCGGGGTATATTGACAGAGATTTCCTGCGAATTCGTTTCGGCAAGAATAGTAAAAAGCACTCAACTAATAATAAGGGTAAAAAAGGAAAGTTCTTACCTGTCACGATTGGATTTTGAGTTCAGTTACGTCCACGGACAGCAGCTACAAGAGAAAGAAAGCTCCAAGTGGCTTCCTGAATCTCGTCTCGAATCGGGCGCCGAGCTTTTGATCAGCGGGTTATGTATGCGCACAGGCAGTGTGCGTCAAGTGATTCGACCAATCAGAATGCGTTATTTGTGGAGTGATTTGAGCGCATGGAAAGAGCCATTTTCAGTAGGTGTACTGGTGAAGTTTTCGCTTTGTTCCAAGCTTGTGTAGGTAATTTCGACACTATACCTCAGTCAAAAGTTGTTGGAACGCCTTATCTCGATAGTAGTTACGTTTATTTTAAATATTTTGCTTTCTTGAGCGTTTGTAGGCTGCAAAACAGTCCGTATTTTTGCGTATTCAAGTACGTGTCTAGCCTGAAATTCATCCGATTGCTTCGAGTCGTTTTCTCCTCTCAACAACTGAGGGAGTAATAACGACTCGAAGTAATCGGATGAAATTCAGGCTAGTATGTGTACCACGCTTTGCCGATTTCTTTACTGCTTTTGAGAAAAAAACCGACTGTTTTGCAGTCTAGAGCGTTTGTGACAAGTTTGAATTACTCAGTCATGTGCATGCCTCCATGACGATTCGAGTGTTATTTTCGCCGTTCTTCTTGGATTCTTTACTGGTTACCGTTAGCGGTTTTATCGGATTATTTTGCACATCTCGTTGCTTAAACCTTTCTTCTTTGTAAATTTCGGGGTCTACCCAGGTCTACCCCCGTTAGTTTTCCCGTTAAGAGACGTTGAAAGTGTCTTGGAATGAAGAGATCGTCTCAGCCAAGTAGAACAACTCTGGGGAAACGGGCTGAGAAAACATGCTGAAGCGGGAGCCGACGTGAAGCGAGTAACGCCAAATCCAGAAAGACTTTGTTCCAAAGGTAAATTAGTTTGAATATTGTAATAACCTTTGGAAACAAAACATTTTTCATAACCCAGTGCGGAAACCGGAAACTGAAAATTTGTGTTTATTCTTTGCATGACTTGATCACGTGATCAACTTTCGGTAAACATGAAAACAGTTCGCTTTTGAAAACTTTTGTTAGCACAAGCTGAAAGAGCATATTAGACTTAAGAGACCTGAGAATTTTCAGCCGTGTATCTCAAAAGATGCGATTGTAACGGCCGCCGAAAGTTAGAAGCATTTGTATGTATGAGGAAAAGAAGTTTCGCCACCCAGTCAAGCTTGCATGGTTTTCCATACAAATTCTTGTAAATTCTAAAATTTTTAAACTGCCGTTAAATCTTTCTATTACGCATTTAAGGGCTCAAATTGCCTGCTATGAATTAAATGGAGATTTGACCCCTTTAATGCTTAAGGAAATATTTCATGAAAGTTTTGAAAATTTCGAAATTACTACAAGGATTTGTATAGAAAACCATGCAAGCGTGACTGGATGGCAAAAGTTGTTTTTCTCATACAAATGTTTCCAACTTTCCCGGCATAGTAAATCGAACCCAATCGAACTCAATCGTTGGATTGAGTTCGATTGAGTTCGGCAATCGAACGATATCGAACTCACCGAAAAGAAAAAAAATCAATCGAACCCAATCGAACGTTCGATTTTCGAACTCGTGATTTATGTAAAACAGACGCTGAAAATCCATTACCAGATCTTAGAAGCTCGAGTTACTTCAGCCCTGAGTGTAGCGCACGTGTTTTTCCTAAACGAAAATATTCTGCAGAAATGGCTTCAGATGCGTTGTGGATCGTAAGCTTCAAATGTATAGTCAAAGGCTACCAAGAATGCCGCTTTGACGTCAAGTTTTCAGGGTTTTAAAGAAAATAGGCGAGAAAGGCCGTGTCTTCCGAATTGCAAACGAGCGCGGACAATTAGGTCACCTTCAACGTGAACTGGTTGCTTCCCTGTGGCCTGTAAATGCTTCGATAACTTGGTAAGTGAAGATGTTTGTAAGGGATTCGCGAATATATTAATTTGCCTCAAGTAGTTAATATTGTGCAACCCTCATGAAAAACAGGGGAAGCAAAACTTATGCATACTTTTCACCTTTATTAGGGTCTGTGAGCCACCATTTGATGATCGTAAGGTCGCTGGCGAAGAGGAGGTGGTATCAATGTCCCAATTATCCTAAAGTTTTCAAAAAGGCGAGCCGAAGCATTGAATGTAAAGGAACTCGTGAGGCAGACTGGCATAGTTGTGACCCTTTCAAGGGATAATGAAAACTGTTTCGCCGAGGCGGGAACAACAAAGACCGGGGGGAAACAAGCTCAACATGTACAAGCGCTACAGATGACCAGGGAGATGACTTGGGAGATAACAATTTATTGGACTATTAAAATTGAAGCTGTAATTTGCATTTCTTTCAGATGAATGAGACCTAACACAAGTGTAATAACGTGCCATTAGATAATAAAGCCTTTTTGCCAATTTTTGTCCAGTGTTGTTTTGTTTTCATGTATCCCGAGAGTTATAAAATTTTCACACGTGTATTCTATTCCATAAATTCCTTCACCGTGAGCACAGGAAATGTGGTCATGTTAACAGTTTTTTTTTTTTTCAAGTATTGAAGCGAAACAGAAACTTGGATAAAAACCTAAAGCTAGGTTAAACAAAAGTCGCGGAAAAAGTTTATTTCTAGTCGGAGTTCTTTGTTAATTTGCTGCTCCTTCTCCAGCCTCTTAGGATGTCTCCGACGTTTTGGAGTACTGACCCGGTTGGTAAATACCACTCTTCTGCCTGTTCCTGTGGTTTTGGAATCACACTTCGACCTGTCAAAAAGAGAGATGGCAAAGTAATCAAATGTACCTTGCAAATGTATTACGGTAATTGATATGCGCGTACAAGGCAAGCACATGTTTTCGGAGTTACGACAATGAGTCGGTGCCAGTGGAAACTGTTTTTAATAACATCAATCTTTTTAACCTCGGTTATTTCTACACCTATAATTGAGAAGATTATTAGTCAGCTTTGCCAGCAAGGTTTTGGAAATGACATTGTTTCCTCGGAAGACTTCCAGAGATCGCTAACATGCGCAAAATGTAGAACGAGTTTAACCTTCGGTCCTGGACAGGGTCCTTGGACACTAAAGAGACACGCAGGGTTGGAAAGCCATAAACGCAAGGCTGCTTGGACAATCAGTGAAGACTACAATGTTGTTTCTCTACGACGGTCTGGTAAGTCACATAAACATTAAAATGAGATATTTACCTGGCGCTGTTCAAGCTTGACAGTTGGGCAGATCCGTTTAATTGTACTCTTTTCTGGCCGCCCACCACAGTTGACGAAAATGCCGTTAAGCATCACCGTTTACGACTTTTCGAAAGTCGCCGGCGTTTGCCGCCTTTTCGGTGGCTCTAATTCTTCTGCGTTGGCTGAAGCATAGCGCTTCTTCCCCTTTTTATTACCAGATTTATCGAGAAATTCCTTCTGAGCAGTCTCATCTTGTAAAATGTTGTGCATTTTTAAGCATGCTTCTTAGTGGGGAAGCCTCTTGGAAGCGAACCGGGTGGATGATTCAGCATATCTGCGAAAGTTGATTTGGATCTATTGATGTGTTTAGCAAACTCCACACGAGCAACTCCTTTGCGGTCCAACCACCGGTTCAATTTGGTAGCGATCTCGTTTGGCGTTGGTTCCTTTTCTTCCCCGTCTTCCCCCCCCGTCTTCCAAATCGCTCGATTCGGCGACAACTGATGAGGTTGTTGCATTTGAGTTGTGCGTCCTCCCTGTGCTTTCCACGCGCTTTTCGGGTTTACTTGCTTTTCCAGATTCGTCGGTTCCAGCGTCTGTCACACTCTGTTTATGCTGTTCATCGGCAGCTTGAAATTCGAAATCTATGTTTTGCCTTAGGCCATTAAGAGTCTCCAACAACTCTTCTTTTTTGCCTTCGTCGACTCTTATTTGTATAGAAAACATTTTTTCTCAATTCAACACACAGTAACGAAGAATGCAAAGGGAAAAGACCGAAAAGGTCCGACTACCGCGAATATCCAGGCAAAAGGGATCGTTTTTCCACTGTCATAGCAAACACAACACCATTATTATCTTTAGGGGGCATCGCAACTTTCTTCAAGCCGACGCAATCTAAACCACCGGAAATGAAAAAAAGCCGAGAGAAAGAAACAGCAGTGCGTTCACGGATCGCATCCAGCAGTGCGAGTGTTACACGTCCGGGTACGTGTACATCGCAGATGTCGTCCGTGAGCAATATTTGTCAAACGGACTTAATCTCAAAGGTAAGATTAAGATTAAAAGTTAACTGTTATTATCTATGAACTTTTTACCTAGAGGAGGATATTTTACATTGGCTGAATTTTTCGTTTCGTTCACATTCTTTACTTCCCGTTCCCCCCCTCCCACAGTTTTTATTATTTTATCATTTAGACTAATACGGGAAGTGATACCCCCACCCCTGACTAATTTTCGCGCGTACTTAAAATTCGCGAAATTAAAATTTACGAGCCAAATTTCGCGAATAATAATTTTTGCAGTTGCCGGAAAAATGTCTTATGTTGTTCAGTAACAACGTTAAAACTTGTTGGTGTTAATCTGCAGGGGCTGAAAAGAAAAAATTAAGATATGGAAGTAGATAAAGGAAAGGCGTTGACAAATGCTTTCATTTCTATGGAGGACTTGTTTCGGGAACATAAGGACAAAGCGGATAGAGAGAATGATGATGTTGTTACCCTTTGTAATGCAGCCGGCGAGGGTTGTCCAATACTGTCGACCAGAATTCAGTCGTATCCCCTTGCTTTCCATCGGAAAACCGGAAGTCTAGTGGTGTAAAGTCCTACCAAGTGTATTGGATGCATTGGACACGAATAGATTCCGATGGAAAAGTTCATTTTCTATTCGTGAGAGACTTAGAAAAATTCCGCTCATGTTGGATGAGGGGGTGGAAAGTCGTTCCGATGGAGTCCATCGGATCCATTGGACACGAATAGATTCCGATGGAAAACTTCATTTTCTATTCGTTAGAGACTTAATAAGATTCCACTCATGTTGGATGAGGGGGTAGAAAGTCATTCCGATGGAGTCCATCGGATCCATTGGACACGAATAGATCCCAATGGAAAACTTCATTTTCTATTCGTTAGAGACTTAATAAGATTCCGCTCATGTTGGATGAGGGGGTAGAAAGTCGTTCCGATGGAGTCTATCGGATCTATTGGACACGAATAGATTCCGATGGAAAAGTTCATTTTCTGTTCGTTAGAGACTTAATAAGATTCTACTCATGTTGGATGAGGGGGTAGAAAGTCATTCCGATGGAGTCCATCGGATCCATTGGAAACGAATAGATTCCGATGGAAAAGCTCATTTTTCTATTCGTGAGAGACTTACAAAAATTCCGCTCATGTTGGATGAGGGGGTAGAAAGTCGTTCCGATGGAGTCCATCGGATCCATTGGACATGAATAGATTCCGATGGAAAAGTTCATTTTTCTATTCGTGAGAGACTTAGAAAAATACCGCTCATGTTGGATGAGGGGGGTGGAAAGTCGTTCCGACGGAGTCCATCGGATCCAGTGGACACGAATAGATTCCGATGGAAAACTTCATTTTCTATTCGTTAGAGACTTAATAAGATTCCACTCATGTTGGATGAGGGGGTAGAAAGTCGTTCCGATGGAGTCCATCGGATCCATTGGAAACGAATAGATTCCGATGGTGGAGTACATTTTTCTATTCGTGGGAGACTTAGAAAATTCTACTCCTGTTGTATGAGGGGGTGAAAAGGCGTTCCAATGGAATCCATTGTATCCATTAGATTCGAATAGATTCGAATGCATGGAGAAGAACATTTTCTATCCGTAACGCCAGGTCAAAAATTGTCATCATGTTGAACGAGGTGGAAAAGTGTGAAACGGAGTCTGCATCAGTCTTTCGCAGTGGAGAGGTGTATAAGAGGTCGGGAAAATGGGGTATGTAATCTTAATTATTTGGTTAGCGAGCAAAAGGCTAGTGAAGTCCGATCATCTATCAAAAACTGCATCGCTTCATGAGGTAATTTCTTTTTAAAAGCGAACTCGTATTTAAGATAATTCAGTATAACAATTTCTGTGTAGCGAATGGTGGTAGCGTTATGCGTTCTCTGTTCGTCCAGCTCCCGAATTTCGATATGTTAGTTCGTTGTTATACTCCAGGAGAAGTGAAACATGTCAATTAGATTTGACAAAGTGAGCGTGCTACAGGATCAGGCAACGCGAAATGTTCACAGGGTCCAGAGGAGATGTGTTTGTCGTTAGAACATCAAAACCCGTCGAAAACCTCTGAAAAAATGGGTTCTTTTGATCGCGTTACGTTACTAACCTGCTCTAGAATTCTTATTTATTTGCCAAATACTGTAGGAAAACGGCATAAGAAAGTGCTCAAATTCATTTTCGGCGACCGAGATCTAGAGATCGCTTTCGTTCGGTGTGCACCGCAACAGATGGTGACGGAAATGAAGTAGTAAAGTAAATGTGTTCAAGATCGGAGCAATAAAAGGGAAGCCTACACGACTTTTGCCTCATGCCAAAATGCTGCTCGTTCCAATAAAGTTTTTTTCCTCTGCTGGGTAGATTATGCTCTGGAAGGTTCTACAGCAAATGTGATTTTAGCGGGGATTTTAGCCGCATGTTTCACACTGAGAGGTCATGACACATATCGATTTACTGTGGTTATTGTTTCTGGTCGGCAGGATTTGCCCTCTGATGCAAGGGCATTTTCTTTGACCTCTTTTGAAGCCTAAAGCTTTTTATAACGGCTGAACAAGGGTTCCAGTTTTCTCCAAAGTGCCTTCTGGGTCTGAACAACTAAGAGATTTTCTTTAGTCCGTGAATGTAATGTTTTTCTTCAATGCTGTATCACGCTGGGCCCAGCTTGTTAGTTTTGTTTGGAGAATGTTGCATTATTACGGATAGTGATTTACGGGTCGTGTGTACTCTTGCAATAAAAAGTGACACTGAGTAGAGCGGGCGTACAAGGCAACTGTAATATCATCACGACTGTGCCATTCTTCGGTGGTCTAACTATATTACCTCTTGCGTCTTTGGCTGTGCGTTTTGCGACTACTGGGAAGCCTTTGCACAACCAAAACCTGCTTAAGACATCGAAGACTGTTGAAACGTACGACAAATGTCCAGTCTTGAAAGATCTTCACTTCAATTAAAACTCTGTTGTTTTCGCATAGATCTCTGAGATCTTTAAAACTCTCTCAGCAGCTGATGTTTTGATTCTCGAATTAGCAGCGGTCTGTTGCTTTTGCGTTTCCAGTCTCATTCCGACTTCCGTCACCGAGTGCTGCGGTTCACATAGAACGAAGTCACGTGGTACAAGTTTCCTCCCTTGTCCTTTCTTTTACTCGGCACTTCGTGCCTCGGTCGCCCTCCGGGCGACGGCCTTCGGTCACCCTTCGGACGACGTGCCGTGCGCCAGCGAGGATATGGCTTGCGGTTATTGATTTTCAAAAGTCGATCTGGGTCAGATAAGAAGCGAAGAAATCGTTTACAGTAGATTTATAAAGATCCCATTGGGCTAATTAATCGTGCTAAGCGAAAGGTATAGACATTTTTCAAGGTAAGTAATTCATTTTAATATTCACACGAAACTCCTCTGGACCCTGTGAATGTTGGGAACGCGAAGGATGCGATCGAGGGGGACTAGAAACAAGAGTTACCTGATCGACAAAATGGCGAAGATGGCGCATCTTTCGATGATTGACTTTCTAAAAGAATTTACGAGTAAAGAATTCGAACGGCAAGGAAAAGGCATATGGAATTATCTTAAATTCCACTGTTCCTTGAAAATGTGGAATCTTTCGATATTAAATCAGAGCATAAGAAAGCAAAAACGTAACCTGAAGTGCGAATTTGGAATTCCTCCGAGGGAAGAATCGACGGAGTTATCTATTTTGAAACTCGTAAATGGAATCTCTCGGTAGGATTTTGGCATCCCTCCGAAGGAGACGTTTCAGAAGGGGTTTGGTATCCTTAGAAGGAGGTGTGTTGCAAATGGAATCCCTCAGAAGGACTTTGGCATCCCTCAGAAAGAGATGTCTTTTGCCTGAGATTTTGATCCAAAAGTAAGTAGCCAGGAAAATACCACTATTTATTATCTGCATGTACTTACAGTTACTATACGCACCACTGCATGCAAGTACATGCAAGTAGACCAGTTGGCAGTTCATTATAATGTGTTAGAGCTGGTACTGAAGTGTAGTTTTTAACATTTACTTGATGATAATTATGCAAGTCTAGGTTCGTTTATGAAATGGTTTGGAACTCCTCAGTTCCTTAAAAATGACTAATCGTTTCATAATGAAAGCATATTAATGAAGCATAAACGTTATGTGCTGATCAATTGAAAATTTCAACATCCCCATTGCCCCCCACCCCAGGTATTTGACGCACTATTTTGTGGTAAATTGTGAATTTGACCTTTGCTTGGATATGTCAAATGTCAATTTTACATTTTTTTATGTTTTCATCGTCTGGCTGACAACGTAGATGGAGGAGTTTAAAGGTAAAGGCACATCTTTTGTAAAGGAACGGCTTACATAACAAGGACTTTACAAGCTAAAAGTACGATTTTTTGCTGCCATGACTCTAATTCAGTAATACAAAAAGTATTTGACTCTGAAGATGACTATCGCACAGGTTGTCGAAACATCAGCAGGGGTGTAGCCAGCATTTTTGCATAGAGGGGTTCCTAATGTGGTATTTTTGTCTAGATTGACGATAAACCTTCAGAGGGTTTCCTGGAAAGTTTTAATTCTTTAGGTCGTCTGAAATTTCGTTTTGTGATTCTGAGCACAAATTTCTAAACAGTACAATATGAAGGTAGCCTTTTTTTCACTTCCAGTGAAGAGTTAGTGTTTATGTTGTAGATCGTTAATTTTTTATCTCAGGTAATTTTTGTTTTTCTTTTGTTTTTGGGTATAGAATTGTAACCACAACATATATGTGCATTATCGTTGAATACATTAAAACACACACTGTAGTCCTGTGATTTGCTGTTTACTCAGTTAGGGTATTAGCAAGAAGGAAACATCATGGACGCTTCGGTGCAAAGGTGTCGATTGTTAGCCTCGGGGTCCATGTCCATAATGCAATGTTCATCATAGTAAGAGTAGCAGACTCTGGATTCAGTCATGGTCGTCGCCAATTGCCTTTTAAGTCTGTGTAGTGGGCTAAGCCGTCGCTCACGTTCTGCTGATGTAATTTGTTATAATGTATAGCCTGCGTGGCAGGTGCTTGGAAGTAGTGGACGCAAGAAAGGACGGGCGCATGAGAGGAAGACCCTCCGTGTGTCTCCTTCTCGCGCACCCATTCTTTCTTGGCTCACTACTTCCAGGCACCTGCTACGCAGGCTAAGTAACGTAGTACTTAAAATACACAGCACTACTAGAAAGGTCTTTTTCCACTTTGAAACACTTGCACTGCCAACAAAAAAGCCGCTACATGAAAATTAGAGCTGATGGTATCCTAATAGACATTGGTTTCTCGCTTTCGGAGCCTGATACTGAGTAGCTTTTATGTAAGGAAAAGGCAGTGCATCGTGGTAACCTGGATGGCATATGATGAATTCCTGAATACTGTATGTTTTAGGCAGTTTGTCATGCTGTTAGTGTTTGTGCCCCAGTTTCAGACAATTTCCTCAGACTGATTTGCAAACATCAAGGCTGATTTCATTCTACCTTTTCACTTTTATGCCTCCACCGAGTTTACATTAAGCTCTCTCATAGTCAAACCATTACAACATGCAACTGAAAGCAGTCTAGACCAACAAAGGTGCTGAATCACACATTGCAGGCTTGTATACACAGGGGCCACGTATGATCTTCCTCACAGTAATAGAATTAAAGTAAAAAAGACTACTGAAAAGACTGATTAAACCTCAACATATGTAACCCTTGAAATAGAATGTGATGCTTTTTTTTTTTTCTTCTCATTTTCTTTAAAAGCTAAAATCTCATTCCTCTTAAAATTATACCTAGTGCTGCAGCCAAAGGGGGGTTCCGGAACCCCTCGAACACTCCTCTGGCTATTCCACTGATCAGTCACCGTCAACATCAGTCTCATTATCATTGGTAGAAATACGCCCAACTTACTTTTAGACGTCCAAAACACTCACCATAAATTAATCCACACCCCAAACTACATGCAAAAGTACCCTGGGTGTGACACGGTGTGATCCCCCCTTTGAAAATTCCTAGCTATGCCCCTGATGTTTTGTTGATATTATATTTTTGACAGGATCATGCAAAACTGGAAATTTCAAATCTCAGTTCTGTAAATTGATCCTTTCGTTCCAGACCTTTCAAGGCAAGAAGGAAGGTTTTAAATAATATTGTTTGGAGGGAGTAAGATTTTGCGATTCCCTCTTTATACAAAGAGGTAAGTTTTAAATTCAATTCTGGCCATAGTACCACACTGCACTACAAATCAGAATTTCTCAAGCTCAGTTGGAATTCGAGATCATATATTTTTGTTTTGTCTTGTCGCTTTACACTTTAAAAAAAAAAGAATAACGAATGGTGCTGGCTATCCACAACGTCCATCCAACATGGATTTCAGTGAAATTTGTTTTTGCTTTTAAACTTAGATGAAACTTTATTGTGCGTTTAGTCAAGTGCACTTATAAATTGGGTCACCTTGGCTGTGTAATTTCCTTTTCTATCGTAGGTACGGCAGACAATGATAGCGACGAGGAACCAGTCTTTTCTTTAACTATATATGCTAGCTTTGGCAGGAGTGATGAGATCAGCTGATCTGACAATTTTAAAACCTTCCTTCTTGCCTTGAAAGACCTGGGACTAAAGAATCAATTTATAGAACTGACATCTGATATTTCCGGTTTTGCGTGACCCTGTGAAGAATATGATATCACCAAAACATCATTGTAACGTTCTGTTTTTAAGAGCTTGGGAAGATCTGTAAACCGTTCAGGATATTTTTTTTCCAAATTCTGACCTGCAACCTGCAAACTACACCCCTCGAATGGAAATATAACCATGACCATGTAATATTTTTAGAGGCAGTAAAGATGTCACCTAAAATTCCAATTTTCCCTAACCTGAGATCATGCTCTGAGAACCGCTAAAATTGGACCTGATCTCAGATTAAATTTTCCCATGGGCAACCAATCAAAAAAAGCAAAATATGTTGAATCGAAAATAATGATCTTTTTTAAATGCCCTCAAACTTACTCCATTTTCCATTTACTTTTTGTTATCTGCTATCAAGTGGGGAGGACCCAATCTGCAACATAAATATGTACACAATGCTATTTTCTGTCATGGACTTCTATTTGACAATGCAACAATCAAATATAACAGATTTTAGTGAAAGGATACTTTGAAAGGTTTATTATTACAATAACACTAGTAATAACTTGTTCATTGTAGTTTAGAGGAATAGAATGAAAGTCTCCAGAACAGAAAAATTAGTCTAAAGAAAGCTCTGATTTAAGACAAGAATGCATTTCAGCTACAGCACATACACCACATATGGCATCAGGTATAGAATATAATTTCTGCAAGTTTGTCTTGATTTTGAATAATAAACTACCAGATTTCAGTATGTTGGCATGAAATATGACCTTGATACTATATTTTTTGCTCATGATCAGAGAGAGATTTTCTTACAAAACTTTTTTCCAACAAAACTAATCTGCAGAATATCACCCTCCCCCTCCAATCAAACTGAGTCTGGTATTAGGGTGTGTTTTGCGACTCAGAAACTCTTATGGCAGTGAGTAAAGGCAGATAGAAAAAGAAACTCTCTGGCAACATCTGATGTGGGGAATTCTTCTATGTTATTATTAGAAAACACATTCAGGCCAAAACAAGATGATCAAGCTATGTCCTCTTTATGTCAGATATTATTGACCTCTACTGGGCTTCTTATGACTTGTCATGCCCTCAAGAGAAAAAGAGAGAAAGAAAATAGTTACAGTGAGGTACTGTAATACATGTAACTGTTGACTTTGGAATTGTTAAAAATTTTATTTTAAGAGTTTGTTGAACAGAGCCAGAATTAAGGTGGCTTGACTGGATTTAGGGGAGATAGCCCCCAAGTTTGAGCATTAACTATGTCAAGTTGCTGTGATGTTGTAACCTAAGTAAGATAATTAATTGTTTGATCGTCCGGGTGAACGTAGTCCTGAATAGGACTGTTCTTGTTGACAGTGACTGAAGTTTCGACAACCTGTGCGGTAGTCATCTTCAGAGTCAAAGTGAGTTGTATCACGTCAGTTCATGGTATTATACTGTGGTTATTGATCTGATTGGTCAATTACGTTGCAATGGTATTGGTCGTCTGTCAGTTAAGCCGTGATGTTATTGACTATGAAGACTCATAATCAGTAATTGGTGCGTTTCGATCCGTAAATTGTCACAGTTAAACAGTCGTCTATTGTTAGTCAAATTGTCAGTTCTCCAGTAGTTCTCTCATACGTGTAGTTAGTTGTATTACATCCTACATGATGAGCCGTGATGTTCACCATTTCGATTCTCACTGCTATCCATGACACAAGGCAATTATTAGCATTTTCCGGATATTTCTTTGAAAAGTAATTTAGAGTTCTTTTAAATGTAAATTCATTTCTTTTGCTAATTGTATATGTGCATATGAAACTTGAAAATAATGCCACTGAATAATGAGGACACTCACTAAGGGAAAATTTGGTTATACACGGTTGTCAAGAGTAGCCGGCTGCCGGTGAAAAGTGCCACCTACTTGTTTAGTATCAGCTGGCTACTCTGCTTGGCATTTCTTTGCAGATGACGTTTTTTAAATAAAATATCCCTGGACTGGCTGCTTACTTTGACAACTCAGTCATCTACTTCAAAACTGTCTGACAATCCTGGTTATATTGGAGGCCCTTTTAAAAGCCTTCACTGTTTTCAATGTTCTTGAAACTTGCAGGGTATATTAATTTATTAACAATTGACCTTGAGATTGGTAAGTTTATGAAAAAATTTATCAAGTGTTTTTTTGAATAATGTGAAATTTGTAGGCATGGACCAAATTATGTGCAAAAACTGTAACAAAAGCAGCTGAATGCAGGTTAATAAAATTCTTCTCACTCGCAATCGCCCAGAGCAATTGCCCTCTTTTTTTTTTGTACACAGTTTTCAATGGAATCAAATCATTATGAGATGAAACCGTGCTTCGAAAGCTTAACATTTTCTTAACATATTAGCTAATTGCGTGGATATATAGCATGCTATTTCACTGTTTTTGTGATTCTAAAAACTTGTTTCAAAATATTTCCAAAATGCTCTCACAGAATTTGTTCAAACTTTGCCATAATTGAAGCAATTATGGCAGGTACATACTCCCTTAAGCCATTTCTAAAAAACACTCCTGGTACAGAGAAACACAAAAATAAATAAAAAACATATTGGTTTCATTAGGTTGCCAACTCCATTTGCAATAAAACCTAGATAATAAGAAATTTTCATGTTTATATAATACAGTAATGTTGTGGTAGCCTTTTTCCCATATCTTTACTCATGCTGATGTAGTTAATGCTTAAACTTGGAAGGTATCCCCCCTGAAAAATCCAGTCAAGCCACCTTATTTAATTTTGTTTTCTCTGTTGTACCTTTTTCTTGCAATCTTTCATAGGTAAAGAGAGATGAGGAAGTGAAGAAACCTATCAGGTCTGGTTCCCCCAATGACATTAGGAACAAGGAGGATATCTCAAAAAACGATCAGAAATGTCCCCTGTACCTACTAAAGCTGTTATCCCACCTCTCAATTCTGACAATGAAGATAACAAGTCAGGTCTTATTTGCAGAAGGCGGCTATTCCTGAAGAAGGCACAGATGGTGACAGGTGAAAGAAGGGCAAAGGGACGGGCCTTGCTGGAAGCTTTGGAAAGGCCAGGCATCAGTCAGCTCCAGGTGCGGGAGTTCCTAGAGCTGGCTGATGAAAACGGACAAGTGAGACCAGCCCCTTCAAAGCAGTCTGATAAACCTTTTTTCATTCCTGAGTCCCCTTTGTAATAGTTATCCTTTTAGTTCAGGTCGTCGTTGTTTTGTTGTTTTGTTTTGTTTTTTATCCCATTCCTCTCCTGGGAATTTTGCTGAGAAACTTGTTTTGAAGCTAGTGGCTTCGTTTTCTAGTCACTGTCTGGCTTATGAGCTAAATCTTACCAGAAGACTGTTTAAAGGCCGTGTAGTTTACAGCATTCACTTACAGATGCAAATTGAAAATATGATTTTCAAAAGTTGGGGCATGCATAGAAAGCATGAGATGGTTTCGTGGTTTTAAAGTAACACAGCTGCAGTCACAAATTTCGCTTTCCCTTCTTTATTCGCTTTTATTGCTACCCCTTTTTTCTTTCAATGGACACTGTTACTGGCTTCATTATTTTGGTTGGGGAAATATTGGGAAAGCTTTTAAATAGTAGGATAGCAGGAAGTGATTGGTTAATTGGAACATAATTATTTTTGCATGTTACATGGTTTTTTTGTCTTTTCCTCTGGCCCCCTGTACTTAATATTTGTGCTCACTCTTCCTCTTCTTCAAAGTTGTCTTTGACAAGGGCATTGAGAATGGGATGAAAGCAGTGCAGTGGCTCTAAAGCTAATAAAAAACAGTGCATGATACAATGCCAGAGAAAATTTTTTGTTAAGTACAGTTATGAGAGGAGAAGTAATAGTAAAGACCTTTACTAGCTTGTGGTTGTTACCGCAGATGTTATGTTTCCCCAATGTAGGTCATGTGTGACAACATTTAGGGCATGGAAATCAAGCCTAGCCATGTGATAGTGCTCCAAAGAATGCTTTCTTTCAAATTGTGTATAAGTCACATCAATAATTTTTGGACACAAGACCTATATAAATTTTAAGGTTATGATGGGTAAATTGTTGTGAGAACACCTCTTCATTCACACTGGGGGAAAGCAAAACTCGAGCTAAAAGGAATTTACTGTCTCTTCTTAAGATGTAATACCACTGTCTAATATTCAGCATAAAAGCTACAATCCTGCATTGAAAGCCTTTGGAACAATGATTGAGTATTTGTAATTTATTTGTGCCCTGGCTCATAGCCAGGTGCTACCCTTTTGAAAAATACCCTGTACTAAATCTATCACTGTTTCCCCACGCCCTTTACATATTAAAACTGCGTGCATAAAATATCCAACATAATTATTTCCTGTAGGGTGCAGAATAGGGTTGGGCATACATGATTTTACATGAAAAACACAAATTAACTCTAACTTGTTATAAGAATTTTGTCCATGCTTTTCTCAACAAAGGTATGATTAATAGCAATCCAACAGAGAAGGAAGGGTAAGCCTTGCTGGAAGCAGTGAAATATTGTTTCAACTTGAGAAGAGAAATTTCATATCTCCGAGTGGCCATGCAATTTGTAACCATTTCACTTATTAAATGAATAATTTTTTTTCTGTAAAAGGTGTGAGTTGTTATATTGTACCATAGCAATGGTGATCTTTTCACATGCAGAGTAGACTACGAGTAGTCCCCCATTTTTCCTCAGGGATAGTAGAGCGAGCGAAACGCGAGCGCGCGTAAAAATCACCCCACGCGAGAAAAGGCGCGCGTGGGGTGATTTTCACGCCCGCTCGCGAAGAAGATATCATGTTTTCGAACACAAGCTCACCCAATATTTCATTGGCGTTTATAAAAATATGATAAAAAGCATATTTCTTTCATTTTTCTGAATTGGGCCCTTATGGAAGAGATCTAGAATCATCGAGCTTCAATTTCTGTCTACAGCTGGTTGATGTGTGAAGTGACCAGCACTGATTTATGTAATGTTTTATATAGAGGATATTACATGGCCGCGAGGAGATACGAAATTTCTCTTCGAGTGTTGAAAAATATTTCACGAGTGAGCGCAGCGAACGAGTGAAATATTTTCAACACGAGAAGAGAAATTTCGTATCTCCAAGCGGCCATGTAATGTTCTATTTATTATATAAACACCAATGAAATACCAATTATTTCACTGAAACAGTTTTATCCTGCGAGAGGCGCGATTTAGAATGTAGCCATAGCAACTGTGATATTTTCACACGTGAAAATAACATGTTATTTTCACGCGTGAAGATATGTTTTCGCGCGAAAGCTCACCTGGTATTTCATTGGTGTTTATATAATAAATAGCTTTTTATCACTTAATGTTTTTTACTAAGTATTTTACAAAACAAATAATAATTCAATATTGCTCAGGTTTAAAACTTCAGCTGTTCAATAACTTCATACATTTTGTATCCATGTAATGTCAGTTTCAATGTTATGCCTACCGCCTACCAGTATGTTTCTTTTAATAATTCTACTCAAGTGTAGCTCATATTATAGTTACCATTAAAGAACGAAGCATATACTTTTGTACTGTCCTCGTTTCGCAGGGCTTTTGCCCCGTTTCATAGCTTTACCGTGCTTGTTTTGACTCGTGGCTTTAAGCGTGCCAGTCCGTCTCGAATAAAGGGCCCGGGGGACTTAGGGTTTAAAGAACGAGTTATGTTACGTGGGTACCGTGCTTGTTTCGACTCGTGGCTTTAAGAACGAGTTATGCCATTCGTGTAGCGTGCTCGTTTCGGCTCGTTGCTTTAAGAACGAGTTATATTTTTTGTGTAGCGTGCTTGTTTTGACTCATCGCTTTAAGAACGACTTATGTGTACCGACGTCCGTGCTTGTTTCGACTCATGGCTTTAAGAACGAGTTCTGTTGCCTGTTAGGCTTGCCATTCTCGACTTAGGGCTTAAAGAACGAGTTATGTTACACGTGCAGTGTGCTTGTTTTGACTCATGGCACGACTAGACTTCCTGAGATTCCATCGGAATCGATGTGTTTCCAGTGGATCCGATGGACTCCATCGGACGACTTTCCAACCCTCCTCTAAGTATTGTTTACACTTCCGGTTTCATCTCATGACTAAACTTCCGGGAACTCAAGTGGACTCTACTGTACTTCCGGTTTTATGTTTCCACTGGACTCCGTCGGACTCCAGGTTTTGTCCACTGGAATCTGGTCGAGAGTATTGGACATGTGTGGAGGCAGCCGGCAGGGCTAAGGAAAAAGAAAAAGACCGCCAAGCAGAGGTTATTGTCGATTCTGCTGTTGCTGCCGCGGCTAATTGCAAGATGAAGTGAGAAAAGTAATAAGTCATCCATTTGAAGATTTTGTTCGAAATGAACTTAAAAAGCTGCATCTTGAAAAGTTGAAATTCATTGAGAGCTGTGCTCGTCTATGAAGAGGCACAGAGGGGGCAGTCCAACGGCGTGCAAATGAATTAATTACAGCAATTTCCACATCACTTTGTAAACACTTTGCTGCGAAAGGGCAATGTAAAGAGCTACCACCTGTTCATCCAACAGTTAAACGATTTGCAGAAATTGTGTCAAACCCAGAAAAGGATGAAGTAACCAAAAACCTTCTTGTTCTTATTAATGATATGGTCACCAACAATGGAATCACTACGATAAAACAGTGGTCTGACAGTAGCAAGTCTTTGTTTGCTATCATATTACACTATGGAGGACCAGCACTTTCAAATCAGATTCGTGAGAGGATTGGCGGCCCTTCGCTGTCTACATTATATAAAATAGTTCGACTGCCATACTTAATTCCACAGAGATTGGAACCGTCATCGTTTGCACGTGCCCGAGAGTTTTTTAATCGCTT